>CP097502.1:35358268-35978268 GCA_023547065.1 Musa troglodytarum | reverse complement strand
AAAACTTGGAACTCTTGTTTCTTGCTGGATAATGTTTCTTTGTATTCCATCTTACATGGGGGTGCATTTTCTCAATTCAGCCAAGTTGATTATGCCAAACGCTTGTCGAACACAAGGAATAAGATCCATATGGGAACAACCCCCTTTTTTGGACCAAAGATGAACATTGCAAATCTAGACCAATTTCAGTGGCTTATTTTTCCAAAAGTGGAGTTGACATGAGAAAGACTACCAGCACAAGACACACAAAAAACTGGAGTGCACTATATCTCTCTAGAAGGAATCTGAGCACTTATGTACATATTTTGTCTAAAGCATAAATCATGGACATGAAGAACAATTAAGAACAGTCAAATTGTCACGACCAGATTAAAGATGTGAGATCAGTCTCGCATAGGTATGCATCAAATTAATGCAAGCCTAATTAGGTTGAAGAGGACTCAGAAGTTGCCTGTGTGCACAGTTTAGTACTGGATTGATTCAGCAAATCTTTTGTGCTTCTGAATGCTTCAGTTTAATTCTCTCCCATTGAATGGTTTAGACCAGAAAATCTCATGGGCTTCAAAAGACACTTCTTTATGATGTTGGTAGCCCAAGCCTCCATTTTGGATCTCAACCCCCGTGATTTTTAATTCACATCTTATAAGACTTGATGTTGAACCAATTGACTTGTTACCTTGTGAACATTTTGTATTTAGTAGTCTAAGATTTCTATCTTTGTTTGCTGACATTCTTTTTTTTTTTTTCCATTTTATAGTGTAATGGATTTTTTGTGACACTTCCTAGACTTTTGAATTGAATTTTAAATTTGCATCCTTAGAAAAGCTACTTATAACCAATCTCGTTGGGGGTTCAAAATCTAACACTTAGGAGAGCAATCACAGGTATTTATGAACATCTTTGCATGAACTATTAGCTTACAACAAACTTGGTATTTTCTTTTTTATGATAATATAGCCCCACTTTTTATACTTCCATTAAGAGTTACACAAAAGTATTTTATATTCACACATTTACTTGCAAGATCTTATATTCTCCCCCAAAATTGTCCCATAGTTTCTCATAAATTTGTCATTCTTCCATCAAGAGTTACACAAAATATATTTTATTCACACAAGTCCAACACAATCCAAGACACCGATCTAATATATTTAATTTTAAATACATTAATAAAAACAGATATGATATGTTATTTCTTTACATTTGTAGCCATAAACACAAATGCAGCTGTTTCTTATGGACTCTATTTTAGAACACTATAATCAATTCCACCTGCAATTAATGCTCTCTTGCAAGCAACTTCTTCCTATGCATCCAACCAAGGTAGCATGTAGCGACATTGCCAATCATCCGTTTCATCATTAACACTCTTTGATGGCAAGTTTTCACCATTTCCTGGCTGAAGCAGATTCAACTCAACCTCAAATCTCCCAAAACAAATCCTAAACTCATACCTATGTCCATTGTATGTAATGACCAAACCATTGCAATATAAATTCTGATTACAATTGATAGTTGTGTTGGATTTTATTGGATATTTCCATATCTAGATGGAGTTGGATATATACATATATATTACAATTTTATCATCTTAAACTTTTGAATTTGTAGGGGTATGAGTTCATTTGTATCTCCATCAAAATATCCAAATGCATGAATACATATGTCAAAATAAGAAACAGTATTAGTTAACCCATTGTTGTTTATGGGGTTACCTAACGATATCCAAAGAAAAACTCCACCGTCAAACCATGCCCTAAGAGTGTTGGATTTACAGGGAGAAATCCAACTTTAATTACAATCATTAACATGATGTCTCGTCTACTGTTCTACCTCTCGGCTGCTCTGAAGAGAGTGAGCAAAGAGAGGAAGAGGTTGATGATGTCGAGATAGAGAGCTACCGCAGCCCAAATATAGTCGTCGTAGGAGTACCGCTTTATCAGGTTATCTGTATCGTAGACAATGAAGCCACAGAAGACGATGGCGGCCAACCCGCCGTAGATCATGGCGGAGATCCTTCCCATAGGAAACAACACCTACGGGTGAATCGGAACATGAAGCAAAGTCTTAGTGCTCGTCATGGTAGAGCTGACAGCATAAGCTTTTACCTGGATGAGAACGAACACGAAGAGTATCATGATGGAAGAGAACAAGAAAGGGCCGAGGAAGGTGAAGTCGCAGCCCCTCGCCGCAGCCCAGAAGGTGTAGATCGTGAGACTCACGACGACCAGCGCCGTGAGGACGACAGATTCGAGAATAACCTTCCCTGCACACAAACGTAAGAAGCTTATAAGGTTGCTCGATAGAACTGCATGCATCCATCTTCTCCACACCAAGACTATTCCATGACCTAGACAGCATAGTTCTCGATCTTGGAAACAGAAACACAGTGAAGATGTCAATCCAACCGCTTGTGAAGGCACATGTCAATCCAACAGCGAAGCCGAGTGACGCAGTGAAGATGCCGAGGAGAAGATAATTGAGTGGGTAGTGCTGGTAGTAGTAATACAAAGGGCATATCGCTGCATGTTTAGGAAAGTTGAAGTCGTCATAAGATATCTCAAAGACATACACGCACGAGAGCCAAAAACAACTCTATCTCGTGATGACATCTCGAATTGGAACAAAGTGAATTGTAGCCTAAAGTAAATTATAAGTAATAATATGGGAAAGGAAGAAGAAGAAAGAGAAATGATGGGGTACCGAAGAGTGGAAGAATGAGGAAGACGTAGAGGCCGAGGCCGGCGCTGGAAGAGACGAAGAAGTGGGAGACAGGGTGGATGGAGACGACGGCAGAGGCGACGTCGACGGTGAAGAGCATCTGGGCGGAAATGATCGAGTAGATCTTCCTGATGAAGAAGAAGAAGAAGAAGAAGAAGGCTGATGAGGAATAAAAAGAGGCAAACAAGGAATAACTTTTGTATATGAATAAATACAAACAGATCGTAACACACAACGGAATTAAACGGAAGTAACAATCAAACAGAATACCAAGATTTACGTAGAAAACCCCTTCAACGTGAAGGGTAAAAACCACAGGGCAAATCAGAGAAAATCCACTATAGAAATAATGAATGTACAATTCTTGAATCTCTTGCCCAAAACCCAAGCAACAATTACAAGAGAATAACTGGGATACAAGGATCATATCATTATGCACAATATCCAAAACATCCCCAAGTAATCACAGTAAAAAATTCACTATAGATCTGATCTAACCTGAGATGAGAATTGTTTGGATGAATAAGAACAATTTCTGCGTTTTCTTTGTCTTCTTCCCTTTCTTTTTCTCTTGTTTTTCTGCCCTTTTCTCCTCTCTTTGAATCCCCTTTACTACTGCGAAATTTCTGCCCTTTGCTGTGATATTAATCTCTTAATTTCGTAGCCACCATTAACCCCTATTTAAACCAGAGTTTAGGTTAAGTTAGGGTTTACGAGGAGGACTATCGGCTAATAAAGCCCATATGGGCTGAACTGGGCTGTTAGCCCAACAACCTCCCCCTTCAGCTCATAAGGGAGGCTGTCCCCTTTGCTCCTCAATGTAAATCCATGCCGCCAACCGCTTCAAGACATCTCCTGTCTCTCTTTGGTAAGGTCTTTGTCAACATGTCTGCTCCATTATCATCTGTATGAATTTTCTGAAGTTGCAACTACTTCTCTTCAAGTACATTTCGAATCCAGTGATATCTGACATCTATATACTTTGACTTGGAATAATAAGTTGGGTTCTTACATAAATAGATGGCACTCTGGCTGTCACAATGTACCATATAGTTTTCCTGTTTTAGCCCAAATTCTTATAAGAATCCTTTCATCCATAACATTTCTTTGTAAACCTCTGTAGTAGTAATATATTCTGCCTTTGTGGTGGAGAGAGCAATACACCTTTATAATCTAGATTGCCATGACACAACTCCCCCTGTAAAAGTAAGTACAAAACCTGATGTGGATTTTCTTGTATCAATATCTCTAACCATATCTGCATCTGTGTAACCCGTTAGCACAGGTGGTCCACTTCCAAAGCTTAAACAAACCTTAGAGCTTCCTCTCCGAGATATCTCAAGATCCACTTCACCGCCGCCCAAAGGTTTCTTGGCTCGAATTTGCAAGAAATTTGCTAGTAACACCTATTGCATATGCGATGTCCGACTCGACATACCATTGCATACATTAAACTTCCAATCGCTGAAGCATAAGGAACTTTTGCATTTTCTCCTTCTCCTCATCACTGACGGACTGCTTACGAGCACAACTTGAAGTGACACGAAGAGGAGAACCAACTGGCTTTGCATTGCTCATACTGAACCTTTCTAATACCTTCTCGATATACTTCTCCTGTGATAACCAAATCTTCTTATTTTTCCTGTCACGAGAAATCTGCATGCCTAGTATTTACTTTGCTGGCCCCATGTCCTTCATTGCAAAGGACTCACTCAGTTCTTTCTTCAACCTATCAATTATATATATATCTTTTCCAAGGATAAGCATATCATCAACATAAAGTAAGAGAATAATAAAATCCTCACCAAACCGTTTGATGTACACACAATGATCTGAAGCCATTCTTTTGTATCCATTTTCAACCATAAATGAATCAAACTTTCTGTACCACTATCTTGGAGCTTGCTTCAATCCATACAAACTCTTTCTTAACTTACAGATAAAATTTTCTTTACCTTTGACTTTGAAACCTTCTAGTTGCTCTATATAAATTTCCTCCTCCAAATCACCATGAAGGAAAGCTATCTTCATATCTAACTGCTCCACCTCCAAGTCCTAGCTAACAGCAATACCTAGAGCAACACAAATAGAAGACATTTTAACAACAGGAGAAAAAATCTCTTCAAAGTCAATACCTTTCTTTTGACCAAAGCCTTTCACAACCAATCTAGCTTTGTACTTTGGTTGAGAACAATATTCTTGAGTCTTCAACCTGAAAACCCACTTGTTCTTCAAGGCCTTCATTCCCTATGGAAGTTGCACCAAATCATATGTATGATTCTTCTGTAGAGCATCCATCTCTTCCTGCATAGCAACTAGCCACATTTTTTTTCTGCTCACTTTCAACTGCTTCGTGGTAACTCTCTGGTTCACCTACATTAGTAAGCATCACATACTCATCTGTAAAGTATCTTTTGGAAGGCTGACGTTGTCTAGAAGATCTTCTCAACTGAGGTTCTGCGGGAAGCTGCTCCTCAACTTCTTCTTGCTCAACATGTCCTGCAGGTAGATTAATATCTGGCTCTACACCATCTTTCTGCACATCTCCCCCATCACCCTGATATACTAGAGGAATAACTGGGTCACAATCTGCTAATCCTTCTACAGAAGTCTTGGCTGGTGCCTTCTTCAAATTCTCAAGAGTTTGATCCTCAAAGAAGACCACATCTCTGCTTCTAAACACCTTCTACTTTTCTAGATCCTAGAGCCTGTAACCAAATTGATCATGTGAGTAGCCAAGAAAAATACATTCTTTTGTCTTACCATCCAGCTTAGACCTTTCATTGTCTGGAACATGTGCAAATGTACGACAACCAAACACTCTCAAATACCTATAGGAAACATCTTTCCCTGACCATACATGCTCGGCAACATCAATATCTAGGGCTGTACAGGGAGATAAGTTGATCACATCAACTACAGTCCTCAAAGCCTCATCCCAAAACCTTTTGGGTAGCTTTACTTGTGAAAGTATATATCTGATCTTTTCCATGATGGTGCAGTTCATCCTCTTTGCAATTGCAGTATGCTGAGGTGTACTAGGAACTGTCATATCATGTTGAATGCCATGTGACCTGCAATAATCATCAAATAATCCTGTATACTCACCACCATTATCTGATCTTATGCATTTCAGTTGCCTTTGTGTCTCCCTTTCAACTCTGGCATGAAACTCTTTGAAGACACCAATAACCTGATCCTTGGTCTTCAAAGCATAGGCCTAAACTTTCCTGGAAAAGTCATCTATAAAAGTAACAAAGTAAAGTGCACCACTGATACCAAGAACATTAGTAGAACCACTATGAGTTTTTGTCCTCAAAGGACCACATACATCTGTATAAACACGGTCCAAGGCATGTATTTTTCTAGACAAAACAAGACTAGTAAATGAAACTCTATGTTGTTTACCAGCTAAACAATCAATACAAGGGTTCAAACGTATACCTTTGAGGTCAGGCAATACCTCTCTCTTGGAAAGAGCTTACAATCCCTTCTCGCTCATGTGTCCCAATCGCCTATGCCACAACTCCATGCTGAAGTCTTTCTTTGTAGCATTCAGTTATTCACCACAAGCTTTGGCCTGCAACCTGTATAAAGTATGACATTTCTTTCCACTAGCTATAACAAGAGAACCCTTACTGAGTTTCCATTGCCCTCTGTGAAACCTGCTATCATAGTCTTCATCATCTAGTCTTCCAACTGAGATTAAATTCAATCTCAAGTCAACCACATGCCTCATATCCTTAAGCACCAACTTGCATCCAAGGTTGGTCTTTATATGGATATCACCCATGCTAATGATGTTTGCTGTGCCATGGTTGCCCATTTTGACAACACCAAAATTTTCAGACCTGTAGGTAGCAAAGAACTCCCTCCGTGGTGTAGCATGATAAGAAGCTCCTATGTCAATTATCCACTCGAGATCCTGACACACACAAGAAAAAATATCATCAAAAGGGGACAAAATCAAATAATCACCAACCTGCACTATAGCTGTGGTATTCTCTTTTGACTTTGTAGACTCCACTTCTTTTCCCTTTTTCTTGCTCTTCTTAGGTTGCTTACGTTGATTCTTATAATGTCCTTTCTTACCACAGTTATAGCAAATAATATCTTTCCTTGATCTTGACTTGCTTCTACCTATACGTGAACTGCTTCTATCTTTAGACCTTGACCTTCCTCTATTCTCTGAGATAAGTGTTTGTGAATCAATCTGAGATACTACTGAGTTCTTTCTTCTCAACTCCTCATTCAACAAACTACTTGTTACTTGACTCATGATGACAATACTATCTAGCGCAGAATTACTGAGGAAAACCACTAGTGTCTCCCAACTTTCTAGCAATGAACTGAGAAGTAACAATGCCTGCAACTCATCATCAAGAGATATTTTCATAGAAGATAACTGGTTAGTAATACTCTGCATTTCATTCAAATGCTCAGCAATAGAAGCATTCTTTTTATATTTCAGGTTCACAAGTTTTCTGATCAAAAAGCTTTGTTGCCATCTGTTTTTCTTTCATAGAGACCTTCCAACTTTTTCCAAAGAGAATATGCAGAACTTTCAGTAGAAACATGGTGAAAGACACTATCATCGAGCCACTGTCGAATAAACCCAATCATTTTTTGATCTAATCTCTTCCACTCATCATCTGGCATAGTTATGGGTTTTTCACTATCCCCTTGTAAAAGTCCATACAAATCTTTGTAATATAAGAGATCTTCCATTCTTGGTTTCCATATCATCTAATTGTTTCCGTTTAAACTAATCATGCGAGAAACACTACCAGCCTCCATGTTCAAACACAAAAATTAAATCACTAAAACCTTGCTCTGATATCAGTTGATGGAGAATAAAAAGAGACAAACAAGGAATAACTTTTGTATATGAATAAATACTAGCAGACTGCAACACGTAACAGAATTAAACGGAAGTAACAATCAAACAGAACACCAAGATTTACGTAGAAAACACCTTCAACATGAAGGGTAAAAACCACGGGGCAAATCAGAGAAAATCCACTATAGAAATAATGAATGTACAATTCTTGAATCTCTTGCCCAAAACCCAAGCAACAATCACAAGAGAATAACTGGGATACAAGGATTACGTCACTGTGTATAATATCCAAAATATCCTCAATCAATCACAGTAAAAAATTTACTGTAGATCTGATCTAACCTGAGAACTGTTTGGATGAACGAGAATAATTTCTATATTTTTCTTATCTTCTTTCTTTTCTTTTTTTCTTATTTTTCTGTTCTTTTTTCTCTTTTTGAATCCTCTTTACTGCTGGGAAATTTATGTCATTTGCTGTGATATTAATCTCTTAATTTCACAATCATCATTAATTTTTATTTAAATTAAAATTTAGATTAAATTAAGATTTAAGAGGAAGGCTATCGATCGATAAAATTTCATCGTATCGCTTGCTCGTGCTCAAGGGCCCATACATGACCGTGGCGACGCAGAGGAAGTCGGAGGAAACGTGGCGAGCTTTGGAGTCATCGTGGCGCCGTAGAAGACAAAAGGAAGAAGGAGAACACGAACCTTCTTCAGCTCTCACATGTGACAACGCCCACAGCGAGGACCCGCTTATATGTCCAATGCCATACGAAATGGGTCTAGAAACATTATCTCCAAGTAACTCAAGCACAGACAACGAGAAAAATGAATTTTTAAAAAGATAAATTCATGAGAAAAAAAAACCTCAATCTTTAAGAAATTTTAGCCCGTTGTCGTGTGATAAATCAATTTACCTATATCAAAAAAATTTTAAGATAAAAGATTTTTTCGAAAATTTTATTTTTTAAAAAAATCGTTAGTATAAAAATATTTGCTTTTTTAAAAGTTTATTGGCGGCGTCAAGAGGTCCATTATCAAGACAAAAAGACCCAATAGATAAATGTTTGCTGCAATTATATAGCCACAATCATCAAGTTACGAAGATATGAAGGGAAGTTTGTAATTCTTAAATAGAGAAAAAGAATTACCAAGAAATTTAGAAGAAAAAGAAAATTAATTAAAAGAGCGATTAGGTGTCCTCTTCTCGACTTTCAATTGTCTTGTGTCGGTATGGACGTCGGCGACCACATTCGAGTGGGATAATATCTGCCGAAGACGGGTGGCGGAGGAGACCCCAGCCCCAAGCGGAACCAACGGCGGCCGGCCAAGTCCCACGACCGGCCGGCCCCACCCTGTCGCTCTGGAACCTTCTGTCCCATCCCTATTTAACGCCGTCCCCTTTTCCTTTTTCCTTTCCTTTCTTCCTCAACGACGAGAAAGCCTCGATCTCACTGCTCGAAGAACCACTGAGTCATACACACACGCAGCGCGTTGAGCTCACACTCCCACCGCCCATATTATCTTCTCCTCTTTCCCCTCCCCAGCTCAGTTAGTTAGACTTGTATCAGCAGGCGAGTCCTCCTCTCACTCTCATACCGTTTCCTGCTTCTTCACCAGATTTTAATCTGCTCGTGCTCTCCTTTCCCTCTTTTCCTCGGACCCCTGCTTTAACGCCTGAAAAGAGATCAGCTTTTTTGCTCTTTAATCTTAGTTTCCATGGTTTCTTCTCTATTTTTTTTTATTAGGTTGCATTTCTTGCATCAGAGTCCCGTCTTTCTCTGATTGATTAGCTTTGCCAGTAGACAGATCCGTTTGTTACTCTCTTTTGATGGGTTTCTTGTGAGGAACTACTTGTTGCCGACATTCTCTCTACTTACATTTGCGGTTTTTGAATCAGAATCTCATCTTGCTATTGCTTGATCTGTTTTGGCTGCAGTCATGGATCCTCTTCCCGATATAGTGAAAGAGGAGTACCCGGAGACGAGTTCCTATAACATAGAAGATCCTCTTATGGAGCCTCCACGGCCGATGGAGGGGCTGCACGAAGTTGGGCCGCCGCCTTTCCTTACGAAGACCTTCGACATGGTCGATGACCCGGTAACCGATCAGGTGGTCTCCTGGAGCCTCACGTGTAATAGCTTCGTGGTCCGGGATCCCCACGCTTTTGCTGTGACCCTTCTGCCGAGGTATTTCAAGCACAACAATTTCTCCAGCTTCGTTAGGCAGCTCAACACATATGTAAGTTTTTGAAGTAATGCCTATATGAATTTTCATGTGATTCTATTTAGCTTTTTGGTTTTTGGAAAGGGGACGCAGTTGGAATTCATTTTCAACGCAAATGACTTCCTTTTGCATCTCAATTTTTCTTGTGTTTGTAAAGTATATTTCTATTTTATCATAAAACTTTATGTTAAGGCAACAAAAGGTTAAGAAGATTGCAACAAATTGAATATGTAATGTGGATTTCGTCTCTCCTTATTTGTTCCTCATTAAATTGGACGATGGATCAATCCTACCTTCTTTATTACAATTTTCACCCTATATATACCTAGAGCTCTTCCATCAACTTTCTTTTCAGATGTTAACATATGTTTAGTTCCTCACATTCATCATTGTCGAATTGAATGCATTGACACTGTTTTGCTGTGAGGTTGCAATGCATTTAAAATCATTTAGATTAGGAACATCAAGAAGTTTTATTTTGGATGAAAGCATTGAGAGGTTAACATACCCAACACTTTGCTATAATTTGATGATCTGGATAATCAGATGATAGCCATCAAAATTTTTGATAATAAGATGCCCTTTGTTGGCAGTAATTGGGAACTATATAGAAACAACTGATGATTATTCATGATTATTAATCTCTAGTTACTCTGTTGGCATCTTATTTGGTTCTTGTCTGGTCCAATTACTTTAAAATTTCACCTTATCTACCTCATATCTTGGCTACTTAAATGAGGGACTATGATCGTTCCATTTCATTGTTAGCTTTCTATCTTAACTTCCATTCACATGCTTACGAGGAAGTAACTTCTAGGTTTTGAAGAGTTCTAGCATTAACATTCTAGCATTCTCAAAAGTATAATTTTCTCCTAGTCTCTTAGTCACAGCACATCAACTCTTAAATTTTGCTTGTTTAATTGTTTTCTTCTGTAACAACGAGTAAATACTATGCTTGTTATTCTTTCACCTTGGCACCTCTATGGTTCTATTGGGTGTCTTACTTTTTATTCTTTGGAAGTGGAATGAGCCTGTATGAAGTCAGCTAAAACAGAAATATGGTGAACACAACTAGTGTTTTTTGCTTCATCTTTCAGTCTGACATGCAAAGAATTTTTGGAACCATATAGAACTGGAACAGGTACTAAAGTGGCAGATTGATTGTTCTAGCAACTCAACTTAATGATGCAGAAGAGCTAAGTACCTTTTATATCCTTCTTTGTTATTATTGATCAACGAAATGGTTTGAATTCCTCATACTGCAACTTCTAATATTATATAAAACAGAACAGACATTTGCAATAATTGTTGTTTTTATATCAATAATAGAAAGACAAGAAGAAGAAAGAAGAATGAAGAGAACGAGAAGATTATTTGTGCTGAGAATCTGCTTGCTGTATAAATTTCCTTTTTTGAGGTAAAATTGACGATGGACACATTTTTTCATTCTCTCACCAATGTCTCCTTCCAGCTTAATTGAAATACCCTTTTCATCGTTTAATATTTATTAATCTGCGCTAAGTTTTTTCTTTTTTATAGAGGATGGACTAGAAGACTATCATGCTTGAGGCTTCTCATCAACCACCAATGCACTAGTGAAACTTCTGTGATATCATAGACTTTGCTAGACTACTTGTTTCTTCTTCATTTGATAGATTATCTTTGTTTCTACCCTTTTGATTGATTGGTTGGTGCATCAAAGTCGAAGCTACAAAATCTCTTGTTTTTCTCAGGGCTTTAGGAAGGTGGACCCAGATAGATGGGAATTTGCAAATGAAGGATTTCTTAGAGGACAGAAGCATCTTCTAAAGACCATTAAAAGAAGAAAACCACCTTTGAATCCTCTACCAAGGCAGCAATCAACAGGGTCATTCCTGGAGGTCGGGCACTTTGGTCTAGATGGAGAAATTGATAGGTTAAAGCGAGATAAGAACATTCTGATGGCAGAGGTGGTGAAGCTAAGGCAGGAGCAGCAGAACACTAGAACACAGCTTCAAGCCATGGAAGAAAGGGTACAAACCACAGAACAAAAACAGCAACAAATGATGACCTTCTTAGCATGTGCTTTGCAAAACCCTGACTTCTTCCAGCAGTTGGTTCAGCAGCAAGAAAAAAGGAAAGAGCTTGAGGAAGCCATTTCAAAGAAAAGGAGACGACCAATAGAAACAGGGCCTTGTCATGGTGAAGAGGAGACAAACGAGGCACAGGAGTTTGAGCCACCATTTGACATTGAAACGGGAAAGCTGGAAGGGGTTTATGAACCTGAAATCTTCCAATTGGATGGCTTGTCACTGGAAATACACGGCCTTGGAAGGAATAAAGAAGATGAGAATAAACCAGGAGAGAAGCATGAAGGTGGATCTGCACAATTGAATGATGAGTTTTGGGAGGCATTGTTGAAAGAACAGATTGAAGAGAAGGGTGGACCGGAGTGGGTTGAAAGAGGCGAGGATGATGATATTGTTGGCTTGGCTGAGAAACTAGGCTATCTTACTTCCAATAGTCATAAGTAGATGAGACATCTATGCATCTCTACACTTCCTTTTTCTTGGTGGTTCTCTTATCAATTTTGGCATCTAAATCTCACCTTTAATTACGTCAGTTGTATCTGTTGTCAGGAAGGTCTAGAAAAGAGTGGCGCTTTACCACCAAGGGAATCGTTTCTTATTCATCCTTCTTTCTTATACTGCTGATATTTATATGGATTTTCATTTAACTATCTTTGCTGATTTAGATTTTGCAGTTATTTTAAGCGGATCAGTGGAGTCAAAAGCACATGTACCATGTATCAGAAAGACATGGTTACTCATCTCAAGGTTGTTTGATGTTGTAGGCAGCATTTGCTACATTAGACCACCAAATAACTTCTGTAACTCTGAGTGCTTTCTTTATCTTGACAGGTTCTTAAAGCATATCATTCTGGAGAGAGATAGGTTGTGGCTCAGAATAAACAAAATCACCTCAACATTTCTGCAGCCATTTATGCTGTCTAATTGAAGTCTACAGTGTGGGTCAACCATTTTATGTGTCGACTAGTCAACATGCATATGCTTGTACTTGACACCAAATGGAAGCTGTTGTTGCTCTGTGACACACTGTTGTTGTTAGTTACAATATTTAACCAGTTTCAATTCCAGTTTGTGATTTATTCTTATCACATAGGTTGCCTTAGCTGCTTCTTATTTCAAATAGTATGGTAGTAGTGAACTTGTTAGCTGGTTTGTAGTTGTTTTCTGAACAATGGAAGTCGTATCATGAGCCTCTGCAAGTGAATTTTTACTGTTTGTATTTTCTGTTTTAATATAAGAAATCTTTATTTCCAAATAATGCCATGGCATGTGAGAATTCACTGATCAGCCGAAATATTTGATTCATTGTACTAGAAAATGATGGTTGAGAACTGCCATATGGGATATGGAATATGTTGTTCTTGGTAGAATCAGAACATGCGACTGTTGAGATTCATTGTTTGTTCTGCATCCTTCTTCTACATTGATGTTGAAGAATTTATATTGGGAAGGAGATGTCTTGTTCATGAAGTAATGCATATTAGGAAAAGATTTTTCTCAATTTTTGAATCATATATTTAATTCTTTAAATTATAAATTGATTGAAGATTAAAATATTTAAGGAATATAGAGTTATCATTTCATATTTATCTATATCATGATATTTTATCATATTTTTGTAAGATTAAGTTTTCGTTAAGGATGTCAATCTTGGATTGATACAATTAAAATATTCTAAGGTCAAGAGATTTTATGAGAGAGATAGCTAGATGATTAGAAATATAGATGTGAGAAATATATAGTTATGTCTGATAATTTAATCTCTAATAAAGTGAATCGATGGTAATATATTTTGTGTGAATGGAACATCAAACTTATGTATAAGTAGTTTGCACTGATATTATCATAATATATTATAGGAGTATATTGGAAGGTGATGATAAGTTCGTATAGCCAATTGGTGACCAAATTGAATTTTGTAGCAATGATAGTAATGGCTCGGTATCATCTTCAATGGTAGTTCTTACGATTGTGTTTTGTTTTTTGAAATTTCAATTGATTAAATTTACTCCAAATAAGATAACGTAAACTGATATAGATATTCTATCATTAGTGTTGCCTATCTAATCAGTATCGACAAAGGTATGAAGATGGAGTGATGAGTATTTATGAAGGAAAAGTCTATGAGTTTCTCTTTAAGATATCGCATAACACATTTTAGTGCAAACTAATGTATAGTGGAGGGCCAATGTATAAATTATGATAATTTGTTGACTACAAATAAAATGTCTTGACATATAAGAGATAAATATTACAATGAGCTAAGTATTTTTTGGTATTACATGGGATATGTAGTAGGATTGTCATTATATAATTTGAGTCACTTAGTTATAGAGAGTGACGTGATTTCTTTGGCATTTTGCATGTTCGTCTTATTGAATCTCGGATTTTGATGATGAAATCAATTAATGAGTTTTTGAACTAATGAGCGTTTGAGAAAAGTAATGCAGGACAAACTTCAATCATGGAAAGGCAAATCATCAAAGCAAAATCAAACGTTGGGCAGGAAAGCATCATGTCGGAGATTATACGTCGGGCCGGAGGATTGGTCGATGTGTCGAAGGATAGACTTCGAGTCATGAGTTTGAGCATCGGGCCCGAAGGATCAAGTATTGCACTAAGAAGATCGGATGCTACAAGAGGTCAACATGCCGATAGGTCGGGCAATACGCCGAAGGAATGGATGATGCACTATAGGACGAAGTGTCAGATGAAAAATGACATATCGGACAATGTAAGCTTTATGATTGTAATTGCTATATCTTGATCAAAGTTATTTAGAGTATAATTAATTTGGTTTTAGAGTGTAACGAGGGTAACTTAATTAGGAGTTTAGTGGGCTTGAACCAGGGTTGAATCAAGGCTGAATTAGAGATATTGAAAGATAAATTCAATAACCTAAAGTTGGGTCAAGCGACGGCACCACCAAACCAGGTGATGGTACCACCTGTGAGTTGGAAAGTATGAAATGCACTTTTCCAAAAAATCCAAGAGTAGTACCGCTAGGGCAAGCAATAGTATCGCCTAATGTCAAGCAGTAGTACTATCCAAACTAGCGGTAGTACCACCTAGACATAGTCTTCAAGGCTATGTCAGACAATGGTACCACCCAAGCAAGCGATGGTACCATCAGAGCCTAGTCTCTCAGGCTCTGTTAGGTGATAGTACCACTAGTACCGAAAAAATTCAAGGATTTAAATTTTTGGCTCTATTTTTGAAGCTATTTGGGGTATATAAATATCTCACTCATGCTTGTCGAGTTCAAGAATGAAAAGTGAACGAAAAGCTTATGATTTTAAAGTGTTATAAACTCTTGAAAGGTCTTTCCTCCTCAAATCTAAAGTTCATTTTCTAAAAGAGGTGTGAGAGCTTGTTACAAAAAAGAGTTATAAAGGTTCTCTCCTAAGCCAGTAAAAAGGAGAAAAAAATTATAACAAGGATAGTTGATCTTCTCCCATTGGAAAGAAGATCGGTAGTGGAAGCCGATGGCCTCAAGTGAAGAGAAATTAAGAGTAAACCTAAGTCACGACGACCGAACTACTATAAATTCGGTGTACATTTTTTTTTCATACTTTTCATTGTTATTACTTATTGATTTAATTATTCACTACTCTTAGTTGCACTCTAAGTTCATACAACTTTCCAATATAGTTTCATCAAACGAAAATTTTCAAATCAGTTTTTCTTATCAAAAGCACTAATTCATGTCATTACGATCCTAACGGTTGGTATCAAAGCCAAGTTCTCTCAATTGGTTTAACACTCAAGAGAGATTAAATGATATTTTTTGGTAATCAAAAGAGTCACTCTATCACTCATCCTCGTATGTTTAATGGGACAAACTACACGTGTTGGAAGACACAAATGCGGATCTTTTTTATTTCTATGGATTTTGATTTATGAAATGTTGTTGAATGTGGTTTTCAAAAATCTTATAAACTAATGAACGAATGAAATGATTTTTAAAAAAAAATTTCTTTAAATGTAAAAGCTATAAACCCTTTATTTTGTACTTTAAACAAAAATAAGTTTAATCGTGTTTCTAGTTGTATATTTAGCACACATTTGAAGTTACTCATGAAGACATAAATAGAGTTAAAGAATCTAAGATTAATCTCTTCATGTATAGTTATAAATTATTTAGAATGAAACCAAGTAAAACCATTGGTGACATGTACACCTGATTTACAATTGTTGTCAATGATTTAAAAGCTCTTGATAAATATTATACTAATTTTAAATTTATTAATAAAATTTTAAGATTTCTTTCAAAAAGTTGGGATCTAAAAATAACTACAATACAAGAAGCAAAGGATTTCATTAATATTCCTCTTGAAAAACTTATAGGGTCATTAATAACCTATAAAATGATATGTAAGGCATATGAAAAACAAGAGAACAACCTTCCAAAGAATAGAAAGAATATTGCACTAAGAACCAAAAAAAATCACTCGAGTAAAAGTTCAAGTAATGATGATAACATAGAACTCTTTACAAAAAGATTTAAAAAATTTATGAAAAAAAGACTAATTCTACAAAACGAGAATTTAAGAATAAAAATAAACTTAAAAAATAATATAATAATTTGTCATGAATACAAAAAGCCAAAGTACTTTAAAAATGAGTGTCCACAACTAAAAAAAGAAGTTGCCAAAGAAGAGAAAAGAATTCAAGGCAACATGAGAAGAATCATATGCATAAAAAATGAAGTGGTGAACTATACATTGATAACTTTCAATGACGAGGTATGTGACTCAACTAAAATTTTTTTACCTTATAGTGAATTATTTGATGCATTTAATAATTTGTATGATGAAATTAAAATAACTAGTAAGAAATATAAATTACTAAAAAAGGATCATGCATCTCTCTCTAATGAATTTAATAAACTAAAAACTGAGTATGATAAATGCTTGTTAACACCTTGCACTAGTGTGAAGAGTTAGATTCATTTAAAAATAAAAATATATTATTACAATAAATATTAAAAAATTTAAAATTGATAACAAATCATTAAACATGATTCTTACCAATAAGGGTCATGTACATAGAAATAAACGAATTGACTTTGTTAGTAATAACACTCAACAAGAGCTAACTGTATTTGTTAAAGAACCAGTATTACATATTCTCCCTAAAGTTAAATATAATTTTTATAGAAGATATGGTCATTATATCTATACATATTTACTTAAAAATATAGCTTGTATAAATTAGTTTGGGTTCCTAAAGGAACCATAAATAATTTGATGTCAAAAGCTAAGAAAGGTGGATTGAAGGACCCAAAGTTAAATGAGTACCTAGAATAAATCTATCATTCTCATAAGAATATCTCCAAATAAGAGCTAAGAGCAAAATATGATATTTTGATTATGAATGCTCAAGGCTTATGACTAGAGATCCAATACACTTCTTAAAGCTCATTAGCTGAAACAACAATAATAAACAAAATTATTGACATTGGATATTTGGTAACAAATTGAATCTTTTAATTAAAGATGTTCTTTCGGTAAAATGTTTAAAATATAACTTATTAAGAATTAGTCAACTTTATCATAAATAGATTGTTAGGATAAAATCAACACTAAAAGGGGGAGGTGAAAGATGTTTAACTTGAAAACGTTTGTAAGAGTGCAAGTAAAAATAGTGGATGATTAAATAAGAAAGCAATGAAGGTAAACAACAAAGAAAAAAGATACTAATTTTATAGTGGTTCGGTCATCGTGACCTACATCTACTCCTGATTCCTCTTTCGTCGAGGCCGCCGACGCCCACTAACGGTCTTCTTTCAATAGGCGAAGATCAACTATCCTCTTACAACCCTTTTCTCCTTTTTATAGGCTCAAGAGAGAACCTTTACACCCCTCTTTTGTAAGTGTTCCCTCACATACCTTTCTTAAGATTATCTTTAAGCTCTAGGAAGAGGGACTTCTACACTTTAAAAGATTACAACCTTAGAATCATAGAGTTTTTGCTCTTTTTTCTTGCTCAATTCTTACTATTCTAAGTAGGAATAGCTAGGATATTTATAGATCCCAAATGACTTCAAAAATAGAGCCAAAATTTTAAACACCCTGAGATTTTGGGGTATTGGTGGTACCACCACCTACAACACTGACACTGGATGGTATCACCGTCTAATCTAACGGTACTACCACCTGACATAATCTCTGAGACTGTCTTGGAGACTAAGCCTCTAGTGGTACCATCGCTTGGTTTGGTAGTGCCACCGCCTTACACAACTTTTGGGTCACTGGATGGGCCTTCCTCTTGACCCAAAATAGCCCCACATGAGGACCAATAAGCCACTAATTGAGTTACCTTAATTATATTCAAAACCAACTTAATTAGACCTATAAACTACTTTGATCTAGATAAATTATTATAAAGCATGAATCATATGTTGTCCGGCATGTCATTGGTTCTTCTAGTGCTTCGTCCGATCCTTCGACACATCGTCCTTTTGTTCGGCGTATTACCCAATCGGTATGTTGACTTCCTATAATATCTGATCTCCTTGGTGCAAAGTCTGATTCTTCCGGCCTGATGCCCGAACTCACGGCACGAAGTCCTTCTGCCAGCATGTTGACCAATCTTCTAACATGTTCAACTCCGGCCCAATGTCCAATTTCTCCTGCTTCAATTAATTTACCTCTCCTTGATCGAAGCTAGTCCTACATTACTCAAAACGCAGATTAGATCACAAACTCATCAATGATTTCATCATCAAAATCTGAGATTTAATAATCTCTCCCTTTTTGATGATGATAACCAATTGATGACGAAGTTTAAACTAACTCCCCCTATCAATATGTCATATTAGTAGAACCTTTGAAATCATAGAATTATGAGTATTTCATCATTGCATGCATCATGAGTATTGAAAGAACCAATTGATCACATCATTGCATGCATCATAAAATCATACATAATCAAAACATCCAAGAACATCATCCCATGTATGATTATCATAACTTATACATCATCATCATATCTTCTCCCACTTTGTCATCAACAAAAAGGAGAAGTAAAACTAGCAATTTTTTAGAGATATGCAAGATAGCAAGCTTTTTCTTTGAAATGTGCAAGCTTGCAAATTTTGCCTCTCTTTTGAGATGTATAAGTTAGAAATTTTTAGAGATGTTCAAGATAGCAAGTTTTTGCTTCTTCTTGAAATGTGCAAGCTAGCAAACTTTGCCTCTCTTTTGAGATGTGCAAGCTAACAAGTTTTTTCTTCCTTTGTAATGTGTAAGTTAGTAATTTTTGCTTCCTTTGTAATATGCAAACTAGCAATTTTTGCTTCCTTTGTAATGTGCAAGCTAGCAAGTTTTCTCTCATTGAAAAGTGTAAGCTAGCAATTTTGCTTCCTTTTCAATATATAAGCTAGCAAGTTTTTCTCCTTGAAATGTGCAAGCTAGTAATATTTTCTCCCCCTTTATCATTGTAAAAAAGAAGAAAATTGTTGAGATCTAGAGCGACACTAAGAGGAGGGGGGGGGGGGATGAATTAGTGCAGCAGTTAAGATCGATAATTCGATGATTTAAAAGGATTTTGAAAACTTCATATGTTGAAAACCTCATTTCAACTAAAACCGATTTCAATTGAAGCATATCAGAAATGTAATTAACTTGAGAGCGTTTAGAGATGAAGAAAGATAGTGATGAGAAAGTAGGGTAGCCAAATAAAATGGTTTGCAGAAAGATAAAAGTAATAAGTAAACATAAACTAGATTTTTATAGTGGTTCAGTCATATGACTTACACCCACTCCCGATTCCTCTTCTCTTGAGGCCACCGGCTTTCCACTAGTTGTCTTCCTTTCAACGGGTGAAGATGAACTCCCTTACAGCACATCTTCTTTTGACGGGCTCAAGAGATAACCCTTATAAGCACTTCACTCCTCTTTTTCGATGGTATACAAATGAGAACTAGAGGAGGGATGTTTAGAAGGATTTTTACAGTGTTTTGTTCCTTTTAAAATCTCTGTGCTCTTCTATTCAACCTAGGGATGGGAGAGGTATTTATAGACTCCAATCTGATTTAAACTTAGAGCCAAAAACCTTCCCATCCCAGGTTTATCGGGTACTAGCAATACCACCGCTTGTCATTGGCGGTACCATCACCAGTTTGACCCTGACACTTGGTGGTACCACTGCCCAATCTGATGGAACTACTGCTTGACATACTGTTATAGTCAGTGTACTAGGCGGTACTACCGCCCATTTCATTATGGGGAGCTGGACCTAGGGCAATGCCACCGCCCTAGTCTGATGGTGCCACCGCCAGACAGGGTCTAGCACTTCTAGTTGGGCTTTAAACCTAGCCCAAACTAGTCCATTATTGGGCCCAATTGACCCCTACTAGGGTTATAGGATTAACACCTAATCCTAACCCTAATTACATGCTAACTACGAAATAAAGATATTTTCTACACAAATCAAAGTATGGCACGTCAAGTCTTCTTCCGGCGAGTTTCCGGCGATTTTCCAATGAACCCTTAGACACCTTTCTACAGACTCCCGACAAGCTCCTAGACTTTACGATGATCTTGGCGAGTTCCGACGAGCTTCTTCGGCAAGCTCCGATTTTTCTCAGCGAGCTTCGCGAACTTCTGATGAATCTTTCCGATGAACTTTCAAAAACCCTTTAGCAAGCTCCCTATTCATTCTCGGCCAGTTATGGTAGCACTCTCGACGAATTTTTGGACTTTTGTCAAACTCTTGAACTCCCAACAATTCCATCGCACTTGACTCCAGCACTTTGTTTCACTTTATATCATCGTTATCATAATTAATCCTGCACACTAAGTAAATCTTAACCCTACTTTGATCTAGGTAATTATTATATGAATCGACATCCTATTGCCCGGCACGTCATTGGTCGACGCTTCGTCCAGTTCTTCGGTGCACCATCCTCTCTTGCGGCCTATTGCCTAATCAGCGGTTGACTTCTGCAACCTCGATCTTCTTGGCGCAACACCACTCTTCTTGGCCCGATGCCTGATATCTTTGTCCGAAGCCTTCTACTGATTATCGATTGGACCTCCAACTCGACGTCCAATCTCTTGACGTGATTTCCTCTAGCACAATGCTGATTCATCCCGTGTCAACTGTCTAATTCTAATCGATAGTAGACCTGCGTTACTTAAAACATAATTAGATAACAGAATATGATCAATTAGTTTCATCATCAAAATTCGAGGCCCAATAGGAATAATATAATATTGTACTTCTTTTCCCTTTACATCAATTTTTAAATCATGATAAATATTAATAATAATGATAAGTTTATATCAATATTTTAATCATAAAAAATAAAAGATCAAGTCATGAATACTAAAAGACCATGAGTCATTTTTGACAAATCTCCTCTTTAGTAAATAACAAAAAGAAATCTTAGAAGATTAAGTAGTTAATGATCTTCAAAGAAAATCTAATATTATGAATTTCAAGAAATCAAGAGAAAATTTTGAATAAACATTCTCTTTAGTAAAATGAAGGAATCATAGTGAACAATCTAGATTTATATAAAAATCTCAAATTATAATTATCAAGATCATGATTTATTTGCATAATTCTTCTCTTTAGTAAATACCAAGAAGAATCATAAGAGAATAAATAAAAGATCTTGATTCATGCATAAGAAATCTCAAGTTATCAAGATCATGATTCGTAAAAAAATTTCAAGTAACAAGTGTAAGATTTGGATAAAACTCATTTAAATTCGAATCATCAAATCATCAAAATCACTTTAAGAGTTTAAGAGATTCATAAAAAAAAATATACATGGATTCATCAATCTTTTATTAAAAAATCGAAAAGCTTTAGAGATATTTTTAAGAAAAATGTATTCCACTTTTGTGTTTCAATTTATGTGATTTATTTCATATAATCATGCCCAAGTTTTTATTGCCAAATCTATGCATCATTATTTAAAACCGAAAAGCAATATGAAAATCATCAAGATACACATTATTACTTCTCAAAACATATATAGGATTAATCTTATTAGATGTAAAAGCTTTAGATTTAAATCTAACATTTTGTTTCTTTATCATAAAACATATAATTTTCATAATTATTTTTTTAATAATTTATATATAATTTTTTAAACTAATTTAAAATCATCAAGCAACTCATGAAATCCATCAAGTAATTCATTGTAAGGTAAAGACATTTCGGGTGAGTCACATACCTCTTCGTTGAAAGCTATCAAAGCATAATTCATCACCTTATCTTTGTTGGTTTGCTTCTCGTCTTTGGATATACTCAATTCATCCTTGAGTGCTTTTTTCTTCCTTCTTCTTCAGTTTTGTATACTCATCTTTGGAGTGCCCTGGCTTCTTGCATTCATATCAAGTGGTTGTGTCCAATTCGAGTTCATTTTTAGACTCGTGTTTTAATTTAGTCTTATTCTTTTTTATAATTTTTTTAAATTTTTTGTGAAGAGTTCTATATCATCTTCACTTGAGCTTTCGCTCGAGTGGTCTTCTTTTGTTCTAAGTGACAAATCCTTCATGTTCTTTGGAAGATTATTCTCATGTTCATCATATGCCATAAATATCATCTCATAGGTCATTAATGACCCAATAAGTTCTTCAATAGGAAAATAGTTCAAGTCCTTTGCTTCTTGAATAGCAGTTACTTTAGAATCCCAATTTTTAGGAAGAGAACATAAAATTTTATTAACAAGTTCAAGATTCGAAAAACTTTTCCCAAGTGCTTTCAAACCATTAATAACATCCATAACAAGGGTGTACATGTCTCCAATGGTATCGCTTGGTTCCATTCAAAACAATTCAAAACTATACATCAAAAGATTAATTTTAGAATCTTTAACTCTACTTATGCCTTTGTGTGTAATTTTAAGAATGTGCCAAATGTCATGCGCAGTTTCACAAGTCAAAATATGATTAAATTATTTTTATCCAAAGCACAAAATAAAGCATTCATAACTTTTACATTTAACGAAAGAGTTTTCTTTTCAAGTCATTCCATTCGTTCATTGGTTTGGAAGACTTTTGAAAATCATATTTGATAATATTCCATAAATCAAAGTTCATAGAAAGCAAGAAAACTCTCATTCGTATTTTTCAATACATGTAGTCCGTCCTATTGAGGAGGACGAATGATAAAGTGACCCCCTAGATTACCCAAAAAAATCCATTTCTCTTAGGTGTTAAATCAAATAAAAAAACCCTAGCTTTGATACCAACTATTATGATCAAAATTGACACTAAAAGGAGAAGGGGGGTGGTGGGTGAATTAGTGTTTATGTAAAAACATTGGTAATTCAAATACTCATTCGATAAAACCTATATCGGAAAGATGTTTGACTTGAAAACATTTGTAAGAGTGCAAGTAAAAGTAGTGGATAGTTAAATAAGAAAGCAATGAAGGTAAATAACAAATAAAAGAAGGCACACCAATTTTATAGTGGTTCGGTCATCATGACCTATGTCCTGTCACGGACAAATTGTAAACGGCTTGTTCGGTGTAATGCTTATGCTCGTCCGTATCCCTTTTGGTTGGTTATAACTTGTAAAGCTTGTAAAGGGCTTGCCAAAAGCTAAATGCCCCATTTGAGTAAGTTTGGTGGCCATTGTAGGCTTGTACATAAAGTTTGCGTTAAGGGAATACTTGTATAAGAATTCGGTCTGTAGTGGACCAATGTTATACCTTTGTTGTGCAACCGTTCTGAGCTTGTGATATCCATGGTTGGAATTTGTATTGGCTATAATGTGTTTGCTAAAAGAGTGGCTTGCGGATCCCGTGTGAAGCGCTTTCTCTGTCCCGTCTTCTCTTTCGTAGGTCCTAAGGGATTGGAGGAGATTTCAGGGAGGCTGACCTTTACGATGATACGCATTGGTGCCGCACGGCTTAGGAAAAACCAGCTAAGTCCGTGACAGATGGTATCAGAGCGGGACAAGCCCACTTAGAAACACTTAGCATGCAAACGTGGGGGACCTAGCGAGGCACCACGAGGACAACAAGCTAAGAAGAATTGCGTAGCGCACAAAGGTCGGGATGGCTGAGTTCGAGCAGTGGCTCGACGTTGGCACCCAAACTTGACGATGCTCGAGGCAAGCGGAGTGCTTTGCAAAGGATGAGACCGTGCAAGGGGGAGTGGGTTGTTCAACGATCGAAAGAGTTGTGCAAAGCTCACAGAGGTGAGGGGAGTTGCAAACTTAAGGAATTCGATACTCATGCAAGGCCTTGCATGTGGACGATAGAATGTCCGGGGCCATCCCAAGGCGACCGAAGGTCGGCGCCATGGAGCATTCAAACTTTCTCTTCGGCATGTGCAGGATACTTTCGTAAGAGGCTGAAGTGTGCAGCAGGTTTAGCATGTTGCTAGACCCAGAGGGGTGCAGTGTGAGCTGTATTGGCGAAGTATCGCAGTCTAGCAAGTGCATTTGCAGAGGCAAAATTCGGCATAGTTCGTTCAACAAAGGCGGAGTAGTCCAAGGGGATGGTGGTCTCCTAAACTTCCAAAGGGAAGGATGCGAAGAGAGAAGTTGCTCCAACGGGGCAGATATCCAGGAGGGATAAGTCCCGATTCTCCAGAGGGAGAATCATGTGCAATGAATCACACCGGTTGAGGAGTACCTCAAGACAAAGCTCGATAGATCGAGTAAGCATCGAGGAGTCATCGCATGATCTCGCAAGTGGTGATGCGTTGGTGGATGCATAGCGAGATCAAGTGGGGGAGTGACCCAAGGCAACACAAAACGAAAGCACACTTGGATCCGATATGGAGATTGGACTCAATAGAGGGCTGACCCGTGAAATGGTGGACGTGAGGGCTACCATTAACGCAATGCAAATCGAGAAGCGGAGCAACTTGGGGGATAACTTGGTGATGTACCCAAGCCGCATGAAGAGAGTTGGCATAGAAGATAGAACATGGAGTGGAGGCTTAAAGCTTTCCTTAGACAGAGGTCAAGGGCATGGACTCTTGTAGAGACAAGAGTAGGATCATGTCGTTCCATGGGTTCTCTATTCTGATGGAGCAGACTCATCTTGCATGGTGCCAAAGACGAAGGGAACTTCGAGGCATATGCACCTCATCTCGGTGAAGCATTTGACAGAGGAACTAAGGCGATACAACTTGCAGTGGCGAAGTTGGTGTTAGAAGGCCTTGGCACGGGGCAAGAGGATGCAGAGGCAGATATTCTTGAAGAATATGCCACAGTGTTGCTATTCGAGTTGCCATGAGGAAAGCGGTGCGCAGCGGAGATTGTGCTGGTAGGGGCAGAGTCCCAGGACCCAGACAATGGTGCACCAATTTCAGCAAAGTCAGGGGACTTTAGAGGAGCTGCTAGGCGATGGACTGTCCTAGAGCTAGGCTTCGTCCGAGTGTGACCCAAGAGTGGGTGGACGAAGGTCGATTGCCAAAGGAGCGAACAGAATCGAAGGTGGCTAAGGCCCTGTGATGTGTTGGCGGAGTCCACACATGGAGATATCGCAGTTCAAGTTCATACCACAGGGATCAGAATGCAAGGAGATGTCACCAGGAGGCGACATGATGCAGCGGATCATGGTGGAATGGTTCGTGGCAAGTCGACACACACAGTGAGTCCCATGGGGGGACTAGATCATGTAGAGGTATGATCGGGAGTGCGATTGGGAGCTCCATTTCGATGAACAACACGACGGCAAGAAGGGCTATGGATTCAAGCAGTGAATGCCATGGTACCACAGAGGCGGATCTTCCGTGCATGCATCGAATGTTGCATTGAATGGAAGCCTTGGATATCAGCTTATGAGGACTGGGCACTATCGAGGAAGAAGTTCATATGCAAGTACTAGTGAGTCCCATGGAGGGGGAATAGATCATGCAGAGGTATGATCGGAGCGACTGAAGAGTTGGACTGCTTCAGAGCTCTTATTCGCTTAAGGGAGCCCGGCAAGTCAGAGGACAAGGCCGAGTAAGCGAACGTTGCGACCAATGAAGCTAAGGAGAACAGAAGCGGTGTAAGCCCTGCAACATGAATGGCGGTGGCCATACATGGGAGTTGCAGTCTGTCTTTCTAGCGACCAAGTGGAACTGCTCAGAGAACACAGAGGTGTCGAAGTAGGTGGTCGAAATAGGGCGAGGAAGCAATGACGAGTCCAGAGGGACTCAGCTACGCAAGATCAATCATCGGTTAGATTGAAGGTGGACTCAGAGGAGTGCCACAGAGGCGGATCTACCGATCGTGAAGGAGGGACACAGATGTGAGACAATGGATAGTAGTGCCATGGGCAATGCAATGCTAGGGTATCGCAGAGGCGGGACTTCCGAGGAGTCATCGGTCCCTTGCTCTCATAGAGGGAGAGCGCTTGGTCGTGATATGGAGGAGGAGAATGCTGTGGCAAACTCCATGTACCAAGATAAAGCTGAAGGGCAGAAGCCAAAGAACTTCGTAAGACCAGTGTCAACAGACTTTCCATCAAGATAGCCGTGAGTGAAGGTATCACGCCCCTCCCGAAATTATCGCATTCAGGAGGTGTGATCCTGTCTTAAAATCCATAACATTACAATTTTAGCAACAGTCCAATCCTAGGATCCAAACAATTATTTGAGGATACAGAGTAACATTCAAATATCATTCATATACATAACACCTGTGCAGTTATAATCATATATCACATCACACGAACCTTTATAAGGACCCAAACCAACTCAACAAAATATCGACCTCACTTATAATTCCACAAGCATAAGAATTTACACAATCAAAACTCCAACCATTTACCATAAATTCATATCATCATACCCTGAACTCAACATTCCAAAATTCTAACCATGCGAGATCTTTAAAAGCTTTTACATAATACATCAATTCAGATCCATCGACAATATTTCATTACATACAAAACATATTTATACAACAATAGCATCACAACCCACAAAGTCTTGCCACAATCTGAATAGCTTTTCACTGTCTCAGCCCAATTATAACATTTAGCGAGTGACAAGCTAACCTGAAAAAGAGTTATATAGGAACGGAGTGAGCTACAAAGCTCAGCAAGTGGGAAAACATATCCAGAACAAGGAATGATAGTTTCAAACAAACTTGGTATCAAAATACAAGACAGAAATACAAGAATTCAAAGGTATCAGCTCGTTAGATACAAAATCACAAATGTCAGCAAGTGACTAACATATCCATAGGGAAGGAGAATAGCTTTCAATAAGCTTGATATCAAAATGCAAGGCCAGATACAAGGAAACATATATATCATCATATCAGAATCACGAATGTCCTCTTTATTTAAACTTATTTAATTCATAACTAATGGAGTAAAGAATAATTAGAGCATATCAGATGATGATAATGGTAATTTGGAGCATATCAAATGACACACAGGATATTATGAAACATATCAATGGTGCATAGAAGATCTATCAGAACATATCAGAATAACAAACAAGTAACAGAAGTTCAAATGTCATATCTGATCATTCATTTTCTTATCATCCAAAGCGCACATATAAACACAAACAATGCTTTGGATATCATATCAAAACATAGAGGGTGCAGTGGGATCTCAAACGATATCTCCCACATCTGGGAGAGTCATCATCCACGTCTGGATGAAGCCGATAGGGGGGCCGGCAGAGCATTGCAGGCTCTGAGCACGATCCCTTTACCATTTCTGGCAAAGGTCCAAACAATCCCTTTACCATTTCTGGCAAAGGTCCAAATAATCCCTTTACTATTTCTAGCAAAGGTCCAGACAATCCCACAGACACCAGAGTACAAAAGGACAGGTGTGAACAATAATTTGGCACATATCGGAAGCACATGCGGAACAATAAAACGTACATGCGCCTTTACGAAACAGTACGATACAAACATAATCTTTCACAAATTCAGTCAGATTTGAAAGGAAAATAAAAGCAAGAGTATACAAGGATTTGAAGCAACAAAATAAAGCTCAATCGAAGAAAGAATTCTAGCTGGATTCAATTTCCAAAGAGATGAAACATGAATAGGCAGATGAAACATGAATAGGCAAAATCATGTGACTGAGTGGTATCATATCAAAAAAACATAAAGGGTGGCAGTGGGATCTCAAACAGAATATGGTCCATTCAGAGCATGGACCCAGACAGAAATCAGAGCATCGCGGGCTCTAAGCATATATCCTTTTTCATTTCTGGCAAAGGTCCAAATAATCCCTTTACCATTTCTGGCAAAGGTCCAAATAATCCCACAACTACCAGAGTACAAAAGGACAGGTGAGCAATAAAAGTGGCACATCGGAAGTACATGCGGATCAATAAAACGTACATGTGCCTTTATGAGTCGATACGATGTAGACATAATCTTTCATAATTGCATTCAAACTTGAAAGAAAATAGAAGCAAGAGCATACAAGGATTCAAAGCAATAATATCAAGCTCAGTCAAAGAAAGGATTATAGCCGAAATCAATTTTTCAAAGGAATAAACAAGAATAGGCAGAATCAACCAAAGCTCAATTGTTGGCAGAATTTGAGAACCACATTACATGAATTGTTTGGATAACCAATTATGCTCCAAATCACTCAAGAAGGATGTCATTAGAAAGCTGAAGCAGTCTACTTTCAGATAAAATAAGTTTCATATAAATAGAAGTTTCAACCAAAGAGTTACAAATGATTCGGTAACCATGAGTCAAGAAATGAAATCTCTGTTTTCAGAAACGATAGGATCGAATTCAACAGAATTCTGGGCAGTCATTTGAACTCTAAACTTTTCAATCTAGGTATCAAAAGAAAGATCAATAAGTCTAGTTTCCAACAAAGCAAGTTTCACATAAATCAGAGTTTCCAATAGAGACTTATAGGCAGTTTAGTATCAAAAGGTCAGAACTTATAGTCTCTGTTTTACGGATTCTATAGAGTTGATTCAATTTAATGTTTGGATAGGCAAATTTACTCCAAATCATACAAATAAGCTGTCCAAAGAAAGGTCTACAAGTCTATATTCAGATCAAATAAGTTTTGCCTAAATTAAAAATCTATACAGGATTTATATCTGAAAAAAAATAGAAAGGTCAAAATTTTGATAATTTTCCAGATTTAAGCATTTACATTCCAAATAATAAAGATATCAGATTTGAAGGCTAGAACAATTCAAATTTCTCATATTCAAGGAAAATGCAAAGATTAGGATTACAATAGAAAGGAGTGGAACACTTGCCTTTCGAATTTTCTGATCCAACGAAATTATAAACCCAAATCCTTCTACCTTTCTTTCATCATCTTCTTCCCCATGCAGTTCGTCTTTCTCATGCAGCTGCAGTCTCATCTCATCTGCTTTCCCTTCCTCTTTTTCTCAACCACTGCTGCTGTCAGAGTCACAGCAGCCACAAGCCTCTTCTTCCTCTCCACCTCTTCTTCTTTCTCAGCCGCAGCTGCCACAACCACAGCTACAGCCTTCCTTCCCTCCTCATCTCTTCTTCTCTTCTCTCCTTCTTCCCCTTCGCTTCTTCTCTTCTTCCTCTCTTTCCCTTCTCCTCCACCGACGCACACCTCCTCTGTTTCCTCAGAAACAGAAAGCAACAGTCATGCCACACCAGCCACAGCGCAGCCCTCTTCCCTCTGTTCTTCTTCTTCCCTATTTTCTCACACAGCATAGCCCCTCTCCTCTTCCCTCCTTCTTCCTCTCTTCTTTCCTAGCAGCCCACACGCAGCCTCTTTCCTTCCTCTTCTTCTTCCCTCTCTTCTCCCACTTTTTCTCTTCTTCTCTCCTTCTTTTCTTCTCTCCTAACTGCAGCCCAAGCTGCAGCCTTCTTCCTCTTTCCTCTCTTCTCCCTTTTTCCTCTTCTTCTCCTCTTCTTCCTTTCTCCTCCCTGCTACCACAACTATTCTCCTCTATTTCCTCCTGCGGGAAACAGAGGTGTGCGCTGCCCTAGCTGCAGCCACCTCCTTCCTCTCTTCTTCCTCTCCTTCTTCTCTTCTTCTTCTTCTTTTCTTCCTCTTTTTCCCTTCTCCACCGACGCATAGTACCTCCTCTGTTTTCTCATGGTGTGCACGAGAAAAGAGGCGGTGGGATAACCATCGCTATTTTTCCTTTCTTTTTTAATGCAACTTAGTAGTTTTATCCCTAAAATTTTAATATTTACAAATAGATTCTCACATCATATAAATAGATTTTTCAGTATCGTTTGGGCTTATCTACAGAATTTAAAATGGATAGTAACTTTGCTATTAAACTCTTATATGAAAATTTAGAAACGAGAAATACGAGGGATGTTACAGAAGGACTTCGAGTCGATGCAAGAGTGCATGACCAAGGATCGGAGCTGGTAGTACGCGGTGCTGTACCTTTGCTACTCAGAGGAGTCGGTGACAGAAATGATGGAGAAGGCGGTACAATCCCAAAGGCGACCAGATCTATCGGAGACTTACTCCAAGTTGGAGTGATAACTTCTTACATTCCAGAAGTTCAATGGCAATGAGAAGGCGAATCATAGTAGCTGACTCAGCGCAAGGATTGCAAACACTTCAAGTGCTTCGGAAGTGTGAGCTAAGAGCAGGCGAAGTCTAGTAACCAGCTCGACGCACGAAGTACAACCTCGAGGAGGTGGGTGAAGTCAAGTAACCTTTGCCTTCTCAATTCTCAAGAGGATGGGCGAAACCGAGTACCCCAGCTCTCTTAGTTATCTAGCAGAGGAGCTCTGCACAAATTTGAAGACCCTTCGAAGAGACTAATGGAAGACAATAGTTGTCAAGTCCTCACCAACGGTGATCAGTGCTACTGAGAGTAGATTGTCCGCTTCATTTCCCAATTGAATGCCAATCGAAAGCGGAAGTGATGCGAGCCTACTTGGGCAAGACAACTAAGTGGAAGAAGATTCGATGGACAAATTTTACAAAGGAAAGACCTGAAAACTTTAAAGGTTACGAGGTGATGCTCGTTAAAGCTCTAACAAGTATCTATCCAGTTCAAGAGACAAGAAGAATTTGAATACTGGCGCAGATCAACGATGATCTTTAATCCTTCATCAGATGAATCTGCAAGAACCAGCAAGAATCAGCATAACTCTGCCAACCCCACACTAAAGTCAGAGTCATTGGCGAGTTGAAGCAGCATGGCAGATTAAAGTTCGACGACTCAACAACAAGCGGAGAACAAATGGGAGCCAAAGGGCGTATCGCAGCAGGAGCAAAAGATCGAAGATCCAACAAAGAAAAGAAGTTGCAGCGTCAGCAAAGGCTTCGACGAGGACGTCGAAGGAATAAGTGGGAGAGAATGTCACAAACAAATTGTAAACGGCTTGTTCGGTGTAATGCTTATGCTCGTCCGTGTCCCTTTTGGTTGGTTATAACTTGTAAAGCTTGTAAAGGGCTTGCCAAAGGCTAAATGCCCCATTTGAGTGAGTTTGGCGGCCATTGTAGGCTTGTACATAAAGTTTGCGTCGAGGGAATACTTGTATTAGAATTCGATCTGTAGTGGACCAATGTTATACCTTTGTTGTGCAACCGTTCTGAGCTTGTGATATCCATGGTTGGAATTTGCATTGGCTATAATGTGTTTGCTAAAAGAGTGGCTTGCGGATCCCGTGTGAAGCGCTTTCTCTGTCCCATCTTCTCTTTCGTAGGTCCTAAGGGATTGGAGGAGATTTCGGGGAGGCTGACCTTTGCGGTGATACGCATTGGTGCCGCACGGCTTAAGCAAAACCAGCTAAGTCCGTGACAGTCCACTCATGATTTCTCTTCCATTAAGGTCATCGGCGTTCACTAATGGTCTTCTTTCAATAGGCAAAGACTAACTACCCTCTTATAACCCTTTTCTTCTTTTCATAGTTTCAAGAGAGAACCTTTACACCCCTCTTTTAAAAGTGTTCCCTCACACACCTCTCTTAGGACTATTTTTAAGTTCTAGGAGGAGAGACTTCTACAGTTTAAAAGATTATAACCTTAAAATCATAGAGTTTTTGCTTTCTTTTCTTGCTCAATTTTTGCTATTCCAAGAAGAAATAGCTAGGGTATTTATAGATCCTAAATTACTTAAAAATTGGAGTCAAAATTTTAAACATTCTGAGATTTCAAGGTACTAGTGGTACCACCGCTCAGTTTAGCGGTACCACCGCTCAGTTTGGCGGTACCATCGCTTAACATAGTCTCAAAGACTGTCTTAGAGATTGAGCCTCTAGTAGTATCATCGCTTGATTTAGTAGTGCCACCACCTAGTTTGGCGGTGCCATCGCTTGGCCCAATTTTTGGGTCACTGAATGGGCCTTCCTCTTGGCCCAAAATAGTCCTAAATCTGGTTCAATGAGCCTCTAATTGAGTTGACTTGATTATATTTAAAACCAACTCAATTAGACCTCTAAATTACTTCGATCTAGACAAATTATCATAAAGCACAAATCATATGTTGTTCGGTATGCCATTGGTTCTTCTGGTGGCTTGTCTGATCCTTCGGTGCAACATCCTCTCCTTCGATGTATTACCTAATCGGCATGTTGAGTTTCTGCAATATCCGATCCCCTTGACATAAAGTCCGATTCTTCTGGCCCAATGCCTGAACTCATGGCATGAAGTCCTTTTATTGGCACATCAATCAATCTTCTGACATGTTCAACTCTGGCCCAACGTTCGATTCCTTTTGCTTTAGTCAATTTGCCTCTCCTTGAACGAAGCTAGTCCTGCATCACTCAAAATATAGATTAGATTATAAACTCATCAATTGATTTCATCATCAAAATCTGAGATTCAACATAGATGAAATATTAAATTTAAATCTAGAGCTTATATACCAAATAAGAATAATTCTACGTATGTTTTAAGAAGCAATAATATGTATCTTAATGATTTTTGTGATAAATATTACTTTTCAATTTTAAACGATGATGTACGGCTTTTGCATAGAAGACTAGAGCATGATAGTATGAAATCAATCACACAAATTAGAACTAAAGAACTTTAGTTATTTTTAATCTTATAGGAATCTATATACGTTGCTTTCAATGAATTTTTTAAATATAAGAAAAGTAATTTTGATGATGATTTTAGATTTGACAAATTGAATTTGAATAAGATTTATCTAAAAGAATCATGAACTTTCTCTTGATTTCTTGAAATTTACGACTTAAGGTTTCTTTTGCATGAATCAAGATCTTTTACCATTTGAACTCCTATAATTCTTTCTTTTTACTATTTACTAAAAGGAGACTTTTCCAAACAAATCATGATTTTAATATTTATAACTTGAGACTTATTTTATATGAATCAAGATCTTTTATTATTTGTTCTCCTACGATTCTTTTTGTTATTTACTAAAGAGAAGATTTATTATGTATAATTCACTTGACTTCTTGATGTTGATGGCTTAAGTTTTATTATGTATAATTCCTTTGTATTTATGGCTTGTATACCTTATGTTATGATTGAAACATTGATGTAAAGAAAAAAAAATAAACCATTGTATTCTTTCCTTCTTTTTGATGATAAAGGAGGAGAGAAAACTTGCTAGCTTATACATTGCAAAGAGAAGTAAAAAACTTGCTAGCTTGCAAATCTCAAAAGGAAGTAGAAGCTTGCTAACTTGCACATTACAAAGGGAAGCAAAAAAACTTGCTAGCTTGCATAGTATAAAGAGAAACAAAAACCTACTAGCTTATACATTGCAAACGGAAGCAAGAAACTTGCTAGTTTACACATCTTAAAGAGAAGCAAAATCTTGTTAGCTTTCAAAGAAAAGCAAAAACTTGCTAAATTGTATATTTCAAAGAGAAACTAAAACTTGCACATTTCTCCTTTTTTATTGATGATAAAGGGGGAGAAGTTGACTACACTTATTGATGACTTAAAATTTTTTGATGATTATGCATAATAATTTGAAATTATGATTACTTTGATATAATGTATATGATGATCTTATAACCATGATGTATTTCAACTTGAATTCAAGTCTAGCATTAGAAGGCTATCATTCTTTGAATTCAAGTTTATTTTAATATGATATATAGATAAGAGTGTTTAGTTAAAACTCCGTCATCAATTGGTTATCATCATCAAAAAGGGGTAGATTATTGAATCTCATATGTTGATAATAAAATCAATTGATGAGTTTATGAACTAATAAGCATTTAAGAAAAGTGACGCATGACAAACTTCAATCATGGAAAGATAAATCATTGAAGCAGAATCAAATGTTGGACCGGAGAGCATCATATCAGAGATTAGATGTCGAGCCAAAAGATTGGTTGATGTGTCGGAAGATGGACTTCGTGCCATGAGTTTCGATATCGGGTCGGAAGGATCGAGTATTGCACTAAGAAGATTGGATGCTGTAGGAGGTTAACATGTTGTTAGGTCAAGCAATATGCCGAAGGAATAGACGATGCAATAGAGGACGAAGTGCTAGATTAAAAATGACATGCCGAACAATGTAGGCTTCATGATTGTAATTATTGTATCTTAATCGAAGTTGCCTAGAGTGTAATTAAGTTAGTTTTAGAGTGTAACCAGGCCAACTTAATTAGAAGCCTTGTAAGCCTAAACCAAGCCTGAATTAGGGCTAAATTGGATCTATTGGAAGGACAATTAAGTGACCTAAAGTTGGGTTAGGTGGTGACACTGCCAGACCAAGCTGTGGTACTGCTCGTTAGTTGGAAAGTACAAAATATACTTTTTTAGAAAATCTGATGATAGTACCGCCTAGACTAGCGATAGTACTGCCTAGACATAATCTTTTAGGCTATATCAAGCAATGGTATCGCCCAAGCAAGTGGTGGTGCTGCTGGAGCCCAGTCTCCTAGGCTTTGTCAGGTGGTAGTACCACTCAGCATTAGTGGTAGTATTGCCAATACCCTAAAAACTCAATGATTTAAATTTTTTACTCGATTTTTGAAGCTATTTAGGGCCTATAAATACCTTACTTATGCTTGCTGCGTTCAAGAATGAAAAGTGAATGAAAAGCTTATGATTTTAAAGTATTGTAAACTCTTGAAAGATATTAAGTGCTCTCATCCTCAAGTCTAGAGTTCATTTTAAGGGAGGTGTGAGAACTTGTTATAAAAGAAAGTTGTAAAGGTTCTCTCCTAAGCTTGTAAAAAAGAAAAAAGAGTTGTAACAAGGATAGTTGATCTTCGCTTATTGGAAAGAAGATCGGTGGTGGAAGTCAGTGGCCTCGAGTGAAGAGAAATCAGTAATGGACATAGGTCACGACGATCGAACCACTATAAATCTGAAATATATTTTCTTTTATGCTTTTTATTGCTATTACTTACTGATTTAATTGTTCACTACTCTTACTTGTACTTTAAGTTTAAACACTTTTCTGATACGGTTTCATCGAACAAAATTTTTTAAATCAGTTCTTCTTATCGAAAACACTAATTAACCCCTCCCCCATTACGATCCTAACATGTCTTTGATAATAGATCTTGAATATACTTTTTTTATGATAGAAAAAGTTCATAAGATCTGAATGTTACTTTCACTCCCAGAAAGTAGCTTAAGGTTCCTAAGTTTTTATGGAGAATCAATCTGTCAATTGTTTAGGGAATTACTTGATCTCCATATAATTATTGCCTATAAAAATAATATCATCTACATAGACTAGTAGATATATAATACATCCCTTTTGTCGTATGAATAAGAAGGTGTCAGACTTAGATTTAATGAGGCCGAACTAACATAAAAAATGAGCCAAGTTCGATGTACCAGGCTCTTTAAACTTGGCAAAGTCTAGATATAGGTTTTTGTAGTTTACAAACATAATCTTAATACTGAGAGTGGATGAAGCCAAAGGGTTGTTGCATAAAGATATCTTCAATTAAGATCCCCCTATAAGAACGCATTATTGACATCTAGTTATCGTATATGTTAGCCTTGAGTAATACTAAAGCTCAAGATGAGTCAAATTATCATCAGTTTAATAACTAGACTAAAGGTCTTTGTGAAATCAATATCTGATCGTTAATGAAACCCTTTGGCCACCAAATATACTTTGAATCTAGACACCAATTAGTTTCATCTGAGTTACGCTTAATTCAAAAAATTCACTTACAATCGATGACATTTTATGTGGGATGAAGTAATACAAGCATCCATATGGCATTATAAATAAGGCATCGTATTCTTCACACATGGCTTTACGCTAGTGTGGAGATTTTTTAGCTTGGATGATGGTGGTAAATTTAGTAAACTTAGGTGGACAGCTTATGATAGCATAAAAATCAAGGATTTGATATTATTTGAATATATTATTTTTAGAGCATATTGTCATATGATATCTAGCGTCAATGGTATTATTGGGTTGTATTGAAGGTATAAGAATTAGTGAAAAGTTAGTGGCACATACTTAATCAGGCTGATGCACTATGATGTCACTTGGTTAAGGAAAAGATAAAGATATCATTTGTAGTGTCGAAGATATTGCTTTATTAGGCATTGGAGAGTCAATTAATAAAGAGGTAGATAGAGAAGTTGTCGAACTAGAGTAATAAGGGAGTATAGGTCTAGAGGAGAATTACTAGTTGATGTGGTGAAAGATGCGCTTGAGCGGGTTAAGATGTACTCATATGAACCGAGTGATGGATGATTATTGTAGTGGCTTGCCTTGCTAAAGGAGTAATATTTTAGAAGGAAAAGATAGACTCAACAAAAATAATATGACATGATATAAAGTCCCTTTGAGTTTGAGGATCATAGCATCAAAAAATATTTTGTTCAAAGGAGTATCCAATGAAGATTCAAGGCTTAGATTTTGATGTTAATTTGTATGAAGCATAGGAGCATAGCCAAGGATAACATAAACAACCAAATACTTTCAAATTTTGAAGGTTTAAAATTTTATAAAATAGTTTTTCAAATGGTAATTAGTGTTGTAGGATTGAGGTAAGCATATGATTAATAAGGTAGACTATAGTTTCAAAGGCTACTGACCAAAAAGTTAGTAGCATAGAAGCTTAGTGTAGGAGGGTGAGACCAGTCTCAACTATATGTTGGTGCTTTCGTTTGACAAAACCAACTAGTTAAGGTGTGTGTAACAATAATATGAGATGTTGTATACCACATGATGAAAGATGAGTTGTTAGAGCTTAGTAATCACCTCCTCCATCAGAGTAAATTATTTTAATAGTAAACTGAAAGAAGTTCTTAACCAGCTTTCTAAAATGAGTAAAGATTATAGTGACTTTAGATTTATATTTGAGAGGATATAATATGTATATTTAGTGAAGTAATCTACAAAATGACATAAAATATGAAATTATAAAAGAAAGTGGTTGGCGCAAGGCCTCAGATATCAATGTAAATGATTTCAAGTAGTATGGAACAAGATATGGAAGGCATTCTAAAAAGTAATCTATGACTTTTATTATTAAGATAAGCATCATGAGTTATAATTCTACTTGATTTAAAAGTTGAAAGGAAGTAATAAGAAATTAGCTATTGATGAATTGAGAATGATGGATGACCAAGGCAACGATGCCACAAATTGATTAGTGTAGTAGCTGAAGCATAAGCGATTGGCTAGATGTTTTGTGAAGCTAATGACTACTCATAATTATTATCTTTATTTTGACCTCGGATTAAGGATACTTTTATACTCATATCCTTTATAAGAAACAAGTTACGAAAAAACTCAATAATTGTATTATTTTGTTTTCAGACTTGAGAGACATAAATAATTTTTTATATATATGAGGTGTACATAAAATATTAAGTTTAAAAGTATTTATGTGTGAATTAAATATTATGGAACCAATATAAGTGATAGAGATTATATTACCATCACGAATGATGATGTCTTCATTAGCTCTATAGTTTGTGTGGATAGATAAATTCTATAAATCAGAAGTGATATAGTGAGAAGCACCTGAGTCAACAATCTAATTACTTAGATAGGTAATCAGAGTAGTCACAATGTTTGCATGAGGCTAATTGGGTGTAGTAGTAAACTTGGGTCGAGATCGATAGACTTTGATCATATGTTTAATTTTCTCATAGAGCTGACGGATGACTTTTTATTGATTATTATTCTTGGAATGCTAGAATTGCTAATAGTTATAGTTGAAGTTATTTCCCATATGTCCAAGAGGCATCTTGTTCAGTCTTTTATTGAAGTTGTTATTGCTTTGATTACCTTTTCCTTTATATTTTTAATTGAATTGAGTTGTGATAATTGGTTTCATTTTTTCTGTCTTCTCATTTCATATATGTTTTATGATTAATCAACTTATCTTATAATTTTCAAATGACATTGATAAGTCATGTACCTAAATTTAGCGATAGTTCCTTATATTCATCTCCTAGGCTATTAACGATGATTCTTTTTTTCTTAGGGGATAACCTATTAAAGTCAAATCATCTATAATAACTTTTAGATTTTGTATATAATCAGTAGTAATATTTTTCTCTTGAGTTGTTTTTATTAGAATAGATAAAATATTTAGTATACAAGTGCAAGAGCGATTAGCAAAGGTAGTTTATAACTTGAATCATGCTTTTACTACAGAGCTGCTTAAAGAGATTAGTAGTACTATGGAGCTAGCAATTAAGACTTGAATAAATTGTAGAATAAGATGATATTGTCATAGCCATAACTTGTGATCAAGATTTGCCATAGAGATGGGTTCTCCTAATATTTGAATTTTTTTCTAGTGAATAACTAAGAGAGCTATCGATGTAGCCTAATAGATCACATCCAAAGAGAAAATTAGTGAATTGTGCTCATCAAGATATATAGTTACCGTATTTAAAGAGCTTAAAGGAGATTAGAGCTGTTATATTTTATAAGCCTTGTAGGTTGAGATGAATTATTATTTCCTAATGAAACAATAATTGAAGCATCAGATGTAGAGAAGGAAGACATGCTGAGAATATGTTATGATCTAATAAGAGAAATCCAAAACCAATTGATAGTCTGGTTTGGATGCACATATTATAGAGATATGATCTGTTGGAGGAGATCAGATCTGATAAGTACAAATGAGAAGATCTAATCTAACGAAGAAGATCATATCTGAGAAGTGTACAAGAGAGGATCTGATCTTAGATGTGTAGATGAGGGTGATCTATTCCATTCTCTCTTGGGTCCTCTCAATCGCGAGTGTTGATGGTACAGTCAAAAGGATGATGGTAAGCAATGGACTATTGTTGAGAGATTGACCATGGATCCGAGGCACTAGTGAGTTTGACAATTGATAAGAAGAGGACCAAGATGCCAATGAAAATGTTGAGTAGTAGGTAGGAGCAGAGGGAACACCTACCAAGTAGAAATATGTTGCAAAGCAGATTGCACTAGGAGATTAGTAAGAAAGAGTTATGCGTCTTTGTCTTTGGTGTAATGTTAGAATCCGAAAGCAGGAAGAGTTATAAAACAACAATAGAGTAGGCGAGAAAGAGGAATAGCAGTCAATCGATAGGGAAAAGGAAGAGAAAGCTTTGCTTGAAGTAAGAAGACTGATATCATAAAAAAAAATTGTTGTGAAAAGGATGATCTCATTCATCGAGAGGATGTATATTTATACAAGATATGAGAGAGAGATTTTCCTCAATCATATATTCAAATCATGCATTATACTTGAATATATGATTAATCCTCAAATCATAGATTGATTGAGGATTAAAAAGAATACAAAATTATCATTCCATATTTGCTTATATCATGATAGTTTACTTATATCATGATATTTTATCATATGTAACGAATCTAATAGTTGTTGGTGTAACATCCACATGGCCCTTGCATGTTTGCAATTCAAATGTTATGTTGATCTGAGACTAATTTCACATTAGTGCTAGTGAATTATCCTATGGCGTCGCTAATAACAATGTTTTAAATTGCTTGCATCTTATTAAGTGTTTTGATATAAAAAAAAGTCAAGTTGTTTGTAGTTGTCATATTTTATTAGATCAATAACGGAGTATAACCTTGAAAATATATGGGACAATTTCATGGCATTTGAATGGCCAAGCTTGATATTTGCAACTCTGAAAGAATAAATAGGATAGTAAACTACTTTGGTTAATTGGTGGCCCTCTTCTAATGTTCCACCAGGTCTTGTTCTTGCATAGATATCTACTCGTAGTAGTCAGTAACCTAGTGCAACCATTGGCACAACAAGTATTTGGCTGTAACGATTAACAAGTGGGATTTTATTCTGCAGCTGAGATCTGTAATAAATTTGATTGGTACTTCCCAAAAAAATACAAACTTTTCATGAAAGAAGTAAAATTATCATATTCTTCAGGGTAGTTGTCTGGGATGTAATCCTTTGTTTCATTGGTGTGATATCAAAAATTTTACAAGGTAAATGATTTGAACTGGCATGTACCTCTATTTATACAAGCTGCATGACTGAATATGAATTTGATTGTTCATGAGCTGCAGTGCTAAATTAGCAAATGCCTAATTCCAGGAACATGTCCTGTAAGTTATGTAGAGAACTGAACCCTACGGAGATTCTTCTGTCAATCAGACATTTTGATTAGACATTCACGGAGAGGTAGTCATACAAGGTGACTTTGTATTTGTTCATGAATCCACATTTAACTTGCTCATCTTTTACACCTAAGTAGGGAATTAATGTAACAAGTATTTAACTGATTTATTCCTGTTTGATCTTATTAGGGTTGTCCTGTGACTTATAAAATTCATGCTTTTATGTAGGTTACAAGGCAAAGTTTGAGATAGAGGCGGGACTTCTGTTGAATCATAAATGTTTAGACTAATTATATATTATCTCTTGTAATTAGTTATCTTTAGCATCTCGATTTCTATACTTTTAAAACATATTGAGATCTTTATATTTATGAAAGTACAACATTTAATCTCGTTTTTTTTCACGTTCTTGACTCTGCTGACGAAATACCTTAGAGTATATCATTAAGCACGTGCTAACTTTACATTATTTCGGTTTATCGTTGAGCACATATGATATTTTCGTCAACAGAATCGACAATGTGAGGAGAAACAGGATTAAATATTTTATTTTTATAAGTATAGGAATCCACTATAACTTTTAAAGGTATAAAAATTAAAATACTAAAGGTAACTAATTATAGGAGATAAGCTATAATTAGTCTTAAATCTTTTAGTATCTGATCTTCTTTTATAAGTGAAACAACTTCCCAACAATGTGACCGTAAATGTCCTGAAAATTTCTGCAATTCATTCTCTAGCGCAAAGCAAATTGATGCCGGCGGGAAAACCTATTTGTTGAGATTTAGCACTGTGAATCTGCATTTATTTCGATCAGAAGTGATAAATCTGGTCGCCAGATGTGTATCTGCATTACTGATTATCTTTTTTAGTTGTGCCATCATCCAAGATGCTGCTACAGATTCGTGTATAGCAGCATGGCGTACCAATTTTATCCAACTTCGGATTCAAACCCATCTTCCGAATTGTTGTTTTTCCATCTTCTCCTGTCTCTATATACCACAAAGCCTAAGTGAGCTTCATGCAATGCTCCCATGAAGCTTCTGTCTATGGTCAGTTGCTGCATAACCTTTGTTTTCAGCATTCTGTGCTCTTACCTTTCTTCTCCTTTGCAGTGTTCCTTCTGCATGGCAGTCTGGTTGGGTCGTTTACTGCTGTCTTTGTTGTTTCTGCCTATGTACTATGGTGGCTTAATCGAACTTTGCAGCACTGTACACTTCATTCTGTTATCCTGCAGATGCACAGTCACTGATATCATGGCTCTCTCGATCTTTCTTCCCTCTCTCTCTTGGCATCATTTGACTTGAAAGATGCATTTTGTCTATAGGACTTCCATTTTTCTTTTGTCTGGAGTGATCAAGTCCATGCATGAGTTTAGAATTCTTTGGTTTGGAAAATTATGGGCTCCTTTTGCAATTTATGGTCTCTTCTTTCTTGCTTCTTTTACATTAAATCTTCTTGTCTCTCAGGTGACACAGTGAGTTTTGTATCTTCTGCAATTCCATGTTAACCAACAAGAAGATCATCAAGAATGTGTTGAAATAGAAGAAAAAACAACAAATATTTTACACTGACACCAGAAAGAACAAAAACCAAAAAGCCAGACTTCTCATTTTGAGTTTATGGATTAGATGCTCTGCACATCCACAAGCTCAGACAACCATCATCATCCTGGAGAACTCCTCAAAGTTCACTTGTCCATCACCATCGGTGTCAGCTTCCTTGATCATTTGGAGGACCTCCTCGTCTGTTATCTTCTCCCCAAGGTTGATCATCACATTCCTCAACTATATGTGCAGGAAGAACATGGCCATTAAAACAATGGTTAGTCCTATTCTGATGTTTATCTTATATTCCAAACACAAAAAAAAAAAAAAAACCCTCATAATACAGTACAGATCACATTTACCTCACTGGCTGAGATGTATCCATTCTGGTCTTTGTCAAACACCTTAAAAGCTTCTCTTAATTCCTCTTCAGCATCAGTCTCCTACAATGCCAGGGGAGGACAAGATGTCATTCCTGAAGTGATTTAGACTGTAGCAAGCCACGCAAGTTTCTACGCCCCAAATGATTAGCATTTTTGGAGCTCAACTCACTGGTGCTTGTGTTCCTTCCTACCTTCATCTTTCGAGCCATTAAGTTCAGAAACTCTGTGAATTCTATGGTGCCATTGCCGTTGATGTCAACCTCCATGATCATATCTTTCAGGTCTTCTTCAGTCGGGTTCTGACCCAATGATCTGATTACAGTGGCCAATTCGTCGATCGTAATGCAGCCTATCAAAGCAACGTTTAGAGAGGAAACAAAGAGCCCAATTAAGTACGAAAAGAAGCAACTTCAAAGATTTATCCTGTAGGTGGGCGCTAATGTGAGAGCATAAGAAGGTGCAAAATGACTGTGATTGATGATGTGAAGTTGAACTCTAGCCTCAAAAGTCTCCCATTTGGCTGATAAGGTCTGCAATCAAGTTATCTATCTTCTGTAAGAGAGAATTCTCCACATTAACGTGAGCAACTCGAGTGAAAGAGAAGATTCACAGATGCTTGTGACATGATAGTACTGAAGTTTCCAAACAGAGACAAAAGCCATTTGCATGAATATGAAGCAGCGTTTATCTTTTGATCAAACAAAAGATCGATTAACCATAAACCATTAACAAAAACAATAGGTCATATATCATGAACAAAACAATAAACCATTAACAAAAGATTCAAACAATTCATTAGCCCAAAGGGACTCCAAACTTAACTATAGATCATATATCTAATCAACCAAAACAAGGTAACATCCCTTTTCTTTCCTCCTTAGCAGAGCAAAAAGAAGGAAGAGAAGTTCAAAATGCCAGAACGAAACCAAACAAAAATATATAAAAAAATACTCCTAAAAAAGCACACACAAGAGAACTAAGAATAAAGAAAGCAAGAAAAAGGATGGCAGAAGAACAGACCATCTCCATCCTTGTCAAAGAGGCAGAAGGCCTCTTGGAACTCAGATATCTGATCAACCGACAGGCAATTCATGGCAACTTTCTACTGCCTCAAAAGCAAACAGGAGAGAAGAAGAAGAAGCGAGGGAGAAAGATGGTTGTGTGGTGTAACGAAGGTGGAGGCAATGCCCAAAGCCTCTTGTAGGCTTAGGTTTGGAGGAGAGGGGGGCAGGGAGGAGCTTTATTCAGCCTTCAACGGCGTTCGAAAGCGTGGTCAAATGTGAACCTTTTACGATGCACTGTGTTTGCAGAAAACCAAACGCATCCTTTTTCCTTGCTTCAATTCTAATTGCTCAGAGTTGTTCCTTGCTTGGTGCCATCCTTTTTCCTTTCCAGCTAAACTCGAAGACAGAATTCCACCAATTCCCCACCCCTCTCTCTCTCTCTCTCTCTCTCTCTCTCTCTCTCTGTTGTTCATGCTCGTCTTTTTCTTTGGTTCATCCTCCTTGTCCTCTTTCTCCTTTGCACTTTTGCTTTTCTGGGTTTTGACAGCTGCACTCTCCTTACATTGTACCAAAACAAGTGCATCATTAATAGAGCTGTGCAGATTGACCAAATTATGCCCTCATCTGCTGACTTCAATTTTTTTTTATAGATATAATAGTATTGATTAAACTGTAAATCTAAAATTCTTTATTGTGTCAGAATAATAAACTGTAAGGAAATGTTCTCTTCAGTTATCCCAAACCGGAGTTCAACATTTTCACATAAACATTGATAAAAACAATTTTTCTTTCTAATCCCTCTATGCTTTGATAGAGACAACGTTAAGATCAGTCAATGTTATTCTTCTGTATCCTCTTCACCTTACTTTCCGACTTTGTTGTTGCTTTGAGACTTTTTTGTTGCACAAATGCACCGTCGCTTTGCCCATGAGAATGTGTGCATCTCGTGTAAGAGAAATACCACGTTCCCTATACATAAACATCCCTTTCACTCTGTGCCATCCCCAAACTTTTCCTCTCTACACGAACATCCCTTCGGGATCAAACTCAGTAAGAGAAAACAGAGAGAGAGAGAGAGAGAGAGAGAGAGAGAGAGAGAGAGAGACGTGATGCATTGAAACCTGAGAAGGAGATCATCAGACCTAAGAGTTCATGACACGATTCTTCCTTATCATGCACTCCATTTCCTATCATCTTCTACGGTGATTGTTTTGTCCTCGTCGTGTCCGTCCTTTTTTCATAGGGAAGAAAAAAGAAGTATGAACTGGTGGATTTCTCTTCTGATGTTCCCGGAGTCGTATTTTGTCACTGCATGACTATTTTTCCACAATTACTGCACTGATTATTAGCTACAACAAAGCTATCCAAGTTCTAAGACTCGTGCAATGCACGATTAATCTTCGACTACATCAGTTGGGACATTCAAAGAGTGGAAGGGTTCTTCAGGACAGCAAGATTGCATGCCTAATACTTCAAGCTGATTTAACCAAGATTTTTGCCATGATCGAACTTCATCGAGTTAGCAATAGGGGTTGTACACCGACTACTCCCAAAGCTATGACAATGCTCCTTGCATCCATGTAAAACCTATAAATTAAACACATTCTTACTCTTCTTCCCTAATGAATCATCATTATTCAGCTGCATTGGAAGTTTTTCCCCCCAGTTCACCGACCGAGTTGAGGAAAGATTTCTATGTTCCGAATTGCTCAGCATATAAATGGTACATCACTCTTTTGCTCGCCAATTGATTTTACTAATACAGGAAGGATATCTACAACCTTGAAACCAAGTTCAATGTCAAAGGGAATATAAAGATGATGTGTGTTTGAAAGTCCAAGACCTAATATCACGTTGTTGGCTTACCAATCCATCCCAAGCCATCATACGAATCCTCACCTGTGAGAGCACAGCAGGCCTGAATGTGCCAATCATGATTCTTGATGCTATGGAGGGAAAGAGCATTAGGTATCTCAGCAGGCGACATGGCATCCTTGAGATCCTGCTTGTTGGCAAACACAAGGACCACAGTATGCTCAAGGTCCCGGTGCTGCAGCAGCCGGAAAAGCTCAGCCTTCATTATGTTGATCCTGGCTCAATCAGTACTGTCTATCACAGCAATAATGGCGTCAGTCCCTCCATTATACATTGCCCATGAGCTTCTCAGCCTTTCTTGTCACCCCGGATCCCAGACCTGCACCATCACAGAACGGTATAATTAGACACTATGATTTAATGGCTCCACCTATAAGCCAAGGATCTGAGATCACCGATTGCGGCATTAAGTAAAGAAAATCCAATCATATACAGACCATCAAGAAGCAAAGTCAAATAAAAACTTCTTTGTTACCCACCACAAGTTCAACAAACTAAAAACAGTTCAGTTTTGTTGAGACACATAATGCATGGTTGAATGTTGAGTATACATAAGCATATTCTGGGTCCACAATGTGATGTCACTGATGCTATCTCCGATGAACATAAGAATTTAATGAATTTATGGTCTAAATCTTCTAACTATCCATTGAAATGCTTCCATCAACGATGCAGTGATTTAGTCTGAATTCAAGACAACATGGAGAGGACAGACATCTAGAACTATAGTCTGAAGAACCACTCTAAAGAACATCTCACTGTCAAAGTTGAAGTTATGTGCATATAATACTTCGTGTAAATGAATAGTCTTAATCATAATCTTTGCAGTTTATTACTTCCCTCAACTAGCACAAGTGCTATGTCATTTTTAAACCGCACAAGAACTCATAACTTGATGACACTTGTGGAATAATGTTGAAGAAACCTGAAACCTAAAATATGTTTCTCAATTCCAAAAAGTGCAGAGCAAAGTTGCATTCACACAACTACATTTTGCAACATAAATTTCGTATAACCATACTATGCCAAAGTAATATAACTGTCAGGAGTGGATTGCCTCCTACAATTAACTGCGGTCTTTTTCTCTTTGAAGATCTCCATCCATCTGCATAGGCATCAGGTGAACTTTACAGGCTGTGGCATTCATTTGAGGAACTCATTTGATCCACATGCTACCCAGCCCACATTACACCTTTGGTAACGAGAATTTAAGAAAAAATAAACAGAAAGAGGAGTAGCAGAGCATAAGAGCTTAGCACAATGGTCAATAAATCATCCGAGTTCAGTGAAATCCCCTGAAAACATAACTTATATCACTGCACACCAAACACTCTAGGTTATCAACATCCACAAGATACGCTAATCCATCTTCTTCATAAAGTACTTTTTCGTTCTTCGACTCACCTCGTTTAGGACATCTTTAGCTTTCCATTAAACGTGTCCATAACCAAGTACTTAAACTACGTTATTCTGAGTCTCCAAAAAGAGTTTCTTTTCCAACTATAGACAATCATTAGGATCATAAATTCACAAATTGAAATTTCATTGTCCTTACAAAAACAAAATTAAAAGAAAAGACAAAATAAAAACAACTCATGAGTAAAAAGGAAAAAGAAACTTGCAAGGAAAAGAGATCACTTCCATAAATTAACTCTCCCATGTGTGTTCACTCTTGGGTATCAAAGTTAACTGTTCCATCTTCTTTTTACCTCACTCCCAAATCATCATTGTTACGTTATCCTTGCAGATAAACTGACCATTTCCGTAGCTATCAATCTTAAGTTCAATGCTCATCCACATTCACAAAAGTCCTAATTACTTGGTCCCTTTATATTGATCATTTTTACATAATTTTGTTCATGAGTTTTTCAACCCTCAATTTGTAGGCCCCTCAATCGATCTAAAACAAAGGTCATAAAACCAACCATTTAAAACTCACCTAAAAACTAAAGAAAATAGGACTTCAACTGTCATATTCTGGATTTTTTTTTTTTCAGGATCGCATCTTTCCACACATACAGAGCCAAATAGATAAACATCACTTTATTCATCATTATAAATATTTATTACAATTTATTTATTTATCAAGTCATAAGTAGAAAGGTAAACATAGTGATGTTAACTTGAAGAATCATCCAAGTGGCTCTACCTAGCGGTAGAGTAAGGTCCGCTCTCCACTAGAATCTAATTTAATATTAGTGGGAGGCTACTTTGAAAATCAAAAACAAAGAAAATTCAGCAACACTGAGTAGGAACCCCAAAAGTCACTCAAAATGAATGCATGATAAAAAATCAATCATCCCATTGACGTATATCAAATGCACGAAAGAGCACTCTCCCAACAACGGATGGAGAGGCTTTATCTTATGGGATGAGTTTGTATTCTTCCAATAGCGGATAGAGGCAAACTCATATCACACTCCCAACAGCGGATGGAGTGACGTCCCTCACCCGCCAAAGTAGGGACACGTTCCTCCGAATAGCGAATGGAGAATCGTCCAGCCGCCACGTTTGATGGCCCGCTAATCCCCGAAGGGAATCGCCCTACCTGCCTTTGGCAGGAAAATAACATAATCTCACACTAGTCATGTCTATATCGGGATGAAATAGCACATTTAAAACATCTATTTCCAACATCATCAATATCAATAATATCAATTAGCCCTCAATTGACTTGAATCATAGTTAAATCGATCTAATCAAACTCAATTCACTGGTACCTAACTGAACCGATCTCTAATCCTCATTTAACTGGTCTGGAACCACCCTAGACTAATATAATTTAGACTAGATTAAGTTCAACTTAGGTTAAACTGACTTGAAAAGTCAGACCAATTCGGAACCACCCTGAATTGATCTAGATTAATCAAGTCTGATTTAGTTCAATCAATGTTTGAGCTCAAATTCAATAATTACATAATATTGGATTAGGTTGAGCCGACCCAAATACCGGTCATGTGCACTGCACATGACTGTACATGCATCACATCAGGCTAAGCCAACCCTGGCCCATGATTACCCACGTTGGGCTAGGCTGGGTTAGCCTATGGGCTAGGGCCCGACCCGTGGGTTGAGCCTGGCCTACGGACTATTTTAACCCAATCCTATCCAATTTCATAAATTTTGAATTATAATAACATATATTCACTAATAATAATACATTAAAACATAACAACAGAATAAATAAATGAAAAGATTGAAAGATAAACTTCAATACAAAAAAATAACATTCTTAATTTAATAAGAATTATAAACCATACTTTTAATGCATGTAACATGAATAATTTCAACATGGTTAAATCAAATAATAACATTCTAAATCTCAAAAAGGATAAAAATTTTTTGATAACATATTCTAATCAACAATAAAAATTTTAAAATCTAAAGAATTAAGAATTATTTTTGAACTACTCATAGTATATTTTAATCTAAATAAGATTAGAAGATAAACTACAATACAATGAAATAACATTCTTAATCCAGAAAAATCAGATATCATGTATACATAAAACATGTACAATCAATATGTTTAAAGATGAAAACCTTCAAAGAGTATCAAAGGATAAAATATTTTAATTCAACAATAAATTTTTTGACATTAAAAAGACTGATAAATAATATCAATCTACAAAAATTTCAATATGGAATCAAAATAAAAACTTTTATTTTAAAGAAAGGTAGGGAAAACCTACCTCTTCTTAGTAGGATGAAACTCCTCGTTCCTCCCACTGCTGAGTTCGGCTCGATAAGGAACGAAGGAGAGAAAACCCTCCTCTTAAATAGGAGGAGGTGAGCCTCCATTAAGGGAAAAAATTTTAAATTTTCATATTTATTTAATATAAATTATTTTTATTTAATATACTAACAAATATGATATCACCATATTTAAAATGCTTAATAACCATTTTCTAATTCGTAATGGCAAACAAGGAAGTAGGATTAACATTCCCTAAATATACTAGTATATAAGGAAATAATAATATTTGATTCCTAAATCAAATATTTGATTTCATTTCATTTCTTCCCACCTACAGGAAATTTGGTCTCTAAATTTTACTTACCTCAAGAGAATAGATAAGGATACTGCTCTCGCATATCTTCTTCTCTTTCCCACGTTGTCTCTTGGTCTGAATGGTATTGCTAACAAATCTTTACCAAAGGTATAATTTTATTCCTTAAAACATATTCTTTTCTTTCCAAGATCTGGATTAGTTGTTCTGCAAAAGTGGCAACATCTCTTAGTTGTAGAGGTTGGTAAGATATGACATGTGATGGATCCCTGATATATCTCCGAAGCATAAACACGTGGAATACATCATGGATGCTAGCCAAAGTCAGGGGCAATGCTAATCTATACGCCACAAGCCCGACCTTTTGTAAGATCTCAAATGGGCCAATGAATCTAGGGGCTAACTTCCCTTTTTGACCAAACCTCATAACTCCCTTGGTTGGCGACACTTTCAAGAAGACGTGCTCACTAACTTTAAACTCTAGATCTCTTCGTCTTCGATCTACATAACTTTTCTGATGACTTTGAGCTGTTAATAATCTTTGGCATATAATTCGAATATTATCAGTATCTTTTTAAATTAATTAAGGTCCCAAAAGTTTTTGTTCTCTTATCTCATCCCAATATACAGGTGATCTGTACTTTCTCTCATAAAGAGCTTCAAATGAGGTCATCTGTATACTAGAGTAGTAACTATTATTGTAAGAAAACTTAATCAGCTGTAAGTGCATATCCCAACTTCCACCAAAGTCCAAAGCATATGCTCTTAGGAGGTCTTCAAGAGTTTGTATTGTCCTTTCAGATTGGCTATCAGTTTATGGGTGAAAGGCTGTACTAAACTTTAATTGTGTGCCCAAAGATTTTTGTAGACTTCCCCAAAACTTAGAGGTGAACATTGGATCTCTATCTGAGATGATGCTAATTGGCACCCCATGATATCGAATAATCTCTTTAATATATAAACATGCTAATTTATCTAATGAATATTTCTTGTTAACAGGGAGGAAGTGGGTAGATTTAGTAAGTTTGTCTACTACTACCCAAATTCTGTCATATCCTTTCGTAGTCTTGGATAATCCTGTTACAAAATCCATAGTGACTTGCTCCCACATCCATTCAGAAATTAAAATCCTTTGTAATTTTCCGACAAGTACTCAATGTTCTGCCTTCACCTGTTGACATATTAGACATTTAAAAACAAACTCTGCTATATCTCTCTTACCACACCACCAGTAGTTTTGGTGTAAATCCCGGTACATCTTGGTAGTCCCGGGATAGATATTAAATTTTGATCTGTGTGCCTCCTCCAATAATTGCATCTTTACTAGATGGCTTTCGGGAACACACAAGCGGTTGTGGAATGTAATAGAACCATATTCGATTTGGAGGAATTCGGGTTTAGCTCCTTGAGCTATCTCATTAATTATCATCTGGAGATATGGATCTTCCTTCTGACCTTCTTTTACCCTTTCTACAAAATATGATTGTACCATCAAACATACAAGAAAACCTTTATTTGTCTCCGATAAAAGTCTAAGTTTTAAGTCTACAAACTCTGTCATCATAGAATTCCTTTGAATATTCATATAGGCTACAAGACTAGAAGTATTTCTGCTTAAGGCATTAGCAACTACATTAGCCTTCTCAGAATGATAGTTGATATTAAAATCATAATCATTTAGAAAGTCCAACCATCTTCTTTGTCTCATATTTAAATCTTTCTGTGTGAAAATATACTTGAGACTCTTATAATCCATGAAGATTTTAAAAGTTTGTCCATAGAGATAATGCCTCCAAATTTTTAGTGCAAAAATGATAGTTACTAACTCTAAATTATGAGTAGAATAGTTCTTCTTATGAGGTTTCAATTGCCTAGATGCATAAGCAACTACCCTCTCATTTTGCACTAGAACACAACTAAGTCCTTATAGTGAGGCATCACTATATACTACAAAACCTTCCCTTGAAGGAATCACCAAGATAGGAGCAGTGGTTAATTTTTTCTTCAATTTTTGAAAACTTCGTTGACATTTGTCATCCCATACGAACTTTATGTTCTTTTATGTCAATCTAGTCAATGGTGCTCCTATTTTCGAAAAGCCTTCTACGAATCTTCTATAGTATCCAGCCAAACCCAAGAAACTTCTAATCTCTGAAACATTAGAAGACTGCTTCCATTTTGTAACAGCTTCAATCTTGTGAGGGTCAACAGATATACCAACACTCGAAATTACATGGCCGAGAAACATAACTTCATTGAGCCAGAAATTGCACTTGCTTAATTTGGCATATAGTTTCTCTTGTCTTAGAACTTCCAGAACTGTCGTAAGATGATGTTCAAGTTTTGCCCTACTTTTGGAGTAGATCAAGATATCATTAATGAACACAATTATAAATTTGTCAAGATAAGGATGGAACACCCTATTCATGAGATCCATGAAGGCAACCGGTGCATTTGTGAGTCCAAAGGGCATTACTAAGAATTCATAATAACCGTATCTTGCTTTGAAAGTCGTTTTCTGTATATCTCCTTCTCTTATCTTCAGTTGGTGATACCCAGATCTCAAATCAATTTTTGAATATACCTGAGTACCTTGAAGTTAATCAAATAGGTCATCTATTTGGGGAAGAGAATATTTATTCTTTATGGTCACTTGGTTGAGTTGCCTATAATCGATACATAGCCACATGGATCCATTTTTCTTCGTCACAAATAGGACAAGGGCACCCTAAGGTGATACATTGGGTCGAATAAAACCCTTGTCCAAAAGCTCCTGGATTTGTTTCTTTAACTCCTCCAACTCAATTGGTGTCATTCTAAAAGGGGTTTAGAAATAGGTGCGATGCCAGGTAGAAGATCAATTGTAAATTCAATCTGCCTATTTGGTGGTAGTGCAGGTAAACCATCAGAAAAAACATTTGGAAAATCTTGTACAATGGGGATGTCCTTAAATACTGACTTCTTAGATTCTTCTCCAAAAATAAAGACCAAGTACCCCTGGCATCCTTTCAGTAATAGTTGGGTAACACTCAAGACTAAAATAATACAATGGAGCTTTTCTTGAATCCCAATGAACTTGAAAGTTGACTAATTTAGGGGTGAAAAAGTAACAGTCTTCTGGAAACAATTGACACTTGCATGGTATGCTGAAAGTCAGTCCATACCCAAGATAGCATCGAAATCTTGGAATTCTAATAGAATAAGATCTACTAGCGGATCATGACTTTCAATAGTAATAACACAGTTTCTATATATCTGATCAGCTATCAAGGAGTTTCCAACTAGTGTTGCTACCATTAACACATTACTCATTGTTTCAGAATTCTTATGTAACTTCATAGCAAAATATAATGATATAAAAGAATGCGTAGAACCAGAATCTATAAGTACAGATGCAGGCGTACCACAAAGTATGATGATCCCTTTAATAATAGATCCCGGGGCTTCAGCATCTTGATGGGTCAATGCATAAACCCTCGCCTGACCTCCCTCTCTAGGTCCTAGCTATTGTTGTCCAATTGCTTGGGGTGGAGCTCGGCGTTGATGTTGCTTCCGAGGGCAGTCCTTTGATATGTGTTCCGGTTGTTGACAATAAAAGCATACACGTTGTCCCATGGGGCATGAGGTGGAAACATGATCTGTCTTTCTATAGAAGTAGCATTTTATAACGACTTGATTACTAGGAGCTCCTGCTTGTTGATGCCCAAGCTGTTTGCCCTTGTCTTTCTTTGAGGGTCTAGAATAAGATCCCCCATACGCAGATGGTGTAGTATTAAAAGGTCGCTTTCGATCATTTGCTTGTTGTAGTTCATTATCCAATTTCTCCACCACCAGAGCTCGATTTAATACTTCAGCATAGATTGGTAAAATTAATACTGCAATAGACTTTCTAATTGATGATCGAAGTCCACTCTCAAAATGACGAGCTCATTGATTTTCATTAAAAGCAATATGTGAAGAGAACGAGACAGTCGTGGGCTAGGATTGGCTCAGCCTGGTGTGATGCATGTACAGTCATGTGCAATGCACATGATCGGTATTTAAGTCTCTTCTTAGCAGGATAAAACTCATCGTTCCTCCCACTGTTGAGTTCAGCTCGGCGAGAAACGAAGAAGAGAAATCCCTCCCCTTAAATAGGAGGAGGTGAGCCTCCATTAAAGAATAATTTTCTAAATTTTTATATTTATTTAATATAAATTATTTTTATTTAATATACTAGCAAATATGATATCATCATATTTGGAACGCATAATAACCATTTCCTAATTCATAATAGTAAACAAGAAAGTAGGATTAATATTCCCTAAATTATACTAGCATGTAAGGAAATAATATTTGATTCCTAAATCAAATATTTGATTTGATTATATCAACTTGGTCAATTAACAATTTTAGTTAAATGGCAAAGAAAATAAGATGCACAAATATAAACCCATCCATATATTATTAATAAAAAATAAAATTTCGACCACTGAGACGTGCTCATAAACGCATTACACTCAAAAGTTCAGAGCAATTATAAGTTAATTAACCTTTAAATAGCAATAATAGTAGGCTAGCAATCAAAAGCAGCAAAATAAAAGGTGAAAAAGAGGAACAGAAAAGGACAAACTTGTCACTGACCTCAAACCGAATGTTCTTGTAGACGAACTCCTCCACGTTACTCCGGATCTTAGGGCTCGTGTTGGCGACCTCTTCCAGGTGCGGTTTGTAGAACGTCGTCGCTTGGCCGGCATTGTCCAACCCAACCACCACGATCTTGTACTCCTTGGCGGGGAACAGCAGAAACCAGAACCTCGATGGCAGCGCCCCCATCCTCCCCCCTCCCTATCCAATAGCTCCAGCACGCAATTTATCCAACGGAACAAACCCTACCTAAATTTACACACCCAAATCAAATAGTTAAGTCCAATAAAAAAATTTTTTGAAGCCCTAATCCATGGGATCGAGATCAGGGGAAGAACCAACAGATCAAACAAAGGAAAGAAAATACGAGGCTTGTCCTAACGAAGAGGGCAACAGGATCCGAACCTGGCGATGGCGAATCGAAGGAGGAATCGAGAAACGAAACCCGAGGGTCCGCTGATCCTTCCACGATCAAGAACCGAGAGGGCGCGGCGCGAGAGAAGCGAAACAACCTAGGAAATCTCGGCTTCGTCCAAAGCTTAGCTTCATTATCCTGGTTCGTTACTGAAAGAAGACGCAAGAGTGAAGCAAACCACGTCGGTGCCAGAGCGGCACAACGGCCTGGGCCTAGAAACTTCATCAGTGGGTATCATTTGGGTCCGAAACGATCAGTTTGAGTAGATGAAGGTGTTCTCGTTACGTTAGTATGGATAGCCTCGACGTAGAAAGCTAAGCGCCTTCATGCCGGCGCCAGCGTGGCACGATGGCGTGGGCCAGGCCAATTCCTCAATGTCTGAGGCCCATGGGCTTTGTTTTGGGTCAAAATAGTTACGCGCATGCATGTTCATTCAATGTCAAGGAAACAAAAGACGAAGCTCGGACTGCTGCAGAAAGAAGCAGAAAGAGAGACGGGGCAGATGAAGATATTGGATTCTACCTTGGTCATGAGGTTGCCAAGTAGAACCACATACCCCATCATCTGCTACCTTCCAAGCCACTCGTCGAGAATGGCAGTTTCTGCACCGTTTACCGAGCAATCACAGCCATCAAAATGGGACGAGGATCATGATCGGGGGTGTATGATCCGTTCGATTGCGATGCAAGCACGCTGATTTAGAAGTGCCGCTTGCCGCGGGAACGAAGGGCGCGGGGCATGGCGTCGGCAAGGTCGCTAATTGTGGCGGAGACGAGATCTTTAAATATCTGGCGTTCGATTTGGATGACGGCGTCGGCCACCTCTGCGGCGGGCCGGGCCCAGACGTCTAGGGTTTCTACGGATAGGTCCATGCGCATGGCCCAGCACGCGACGCTGCTGAGGTCGCCGGCCGGCGCGTGCCCCCGTGTCCGTCGCAGCTGAGCCCACACCTCCGGCAGTAGATGGGCAGCGCCGCCGGGAGCGACTGCGGAGACGGATCCAGGAAGCACGAATGACTCCCAGGGAGGGGGCGACAGGCGACGTTTCCGGTCGAGGATCTCTGCCACGGCGTCGAACACGAGGAGGAGGCGGAGCCGCGTGTCCTTCGAGCATTCGGGCGATCCGCTGCTGCGCTTCTCGAGCAAGTCGTACGCATCGGTCATGTCGCCGTGGCTGCCCGTGGCGCGGAGAATTTCCGCCACGTACACGTAGTCGGCATCGTCGACCTCCTCCTCCGGCGCCTCCCGACCGCGTCCGCTGTACGATGCAATGGCGTCGTCTTCGCGCTCGGTCAATTGATCTCGTTTGGAGTTGCCGGAGCGCTTGGAGACCGGAGAGCACGGGGAGCTCTCCTCGCCAAGGAGGGGAGACTTGATGACTGAGACAGGACACGGCTGCTGCTCTGCGGTGGCCGCAACCTGCTTCGTCACCGTGAAAGCTGTGATGCTTTGCAGCAACCGGTCGCACCGCTCCAACAGTTGCCGCCCCGCCATGCAGTCCTCCTCCGGCGATCTCTGCATCATCATAATCGTCCATTCCACGTAAGAAGCACGAAATTTGACGACATCGAAGCATGATAAAGATAGAAATGTCAGTGAAGTATTACATCGAGGGGCAACGGAGAGGGGTTGGTGCCGGAGGTATCGTCCTCCGCCGGTGAGCGTGTTTTCCGCTTGAAGATGACCTCTTGCTTTGGCCTCTGATTTGGCAGCGGTCGCCCGGTAACTGCGCTTTGCCCAATTTGGTTCGGAGGGATTTTCGGTGGATTCACGGCGGAGATCCGCCTTCGTGGTGACGAACTCTTACCGGACTGCACCGCAATTGAGGACCTCTGCTTCGCCGTCGAGCTCGTAACCCAGTTTTCGGGCTCATGGCTTCCTGTAGGAGTCCGATCGGCCTTGCGATAGCACCGGACGGGACGAGTTGCGGATTCTACTTTGGGGTTCCGGCGAGTGACACCGGGCCCGGGTGGCAGCGGCGAGCGGGGTCCGTTCGACGGTCTCTGGGGCAGAGTGGAAGCTGACTCAATGACGACGTTCCTCGACTTGTGGCAGCACCTGTCGCGGTCGTCGTGTAGGTGGTCGCTGCGGTCGTTGATCTGGTGATCCGACGGCTTGGAGTGCAGGAGCCCCTGCAGCTGGAGCGCCTCCAGGATATGCTTCAGCGTCTTCAAATTCCTTGCCGCCTCGTCCATCCCTCGCATCAGGCGCCGCTTCCCGGATTCCACTGGGAGCAATTCCCACCTCTTCGTCTCCGTGAAGACGCCCGCCGTGTCGAAGAAGCTCTTCCTCTGGAGCGCAGGAAGGAGGGGCCTCCTCGCCTGCGATTTGGATTTCGGGAACGAGCCCCCGTCGAGGAACGGGCAGTACGCTGGATCACTAACAACACTAGACTCAGAGACGGACCGGAGTAGCTCCGCGCGGCCGGCGGCAGCGACGTCCGGTAGTGCATCGAGCCCCATTAGCCGTGCGACGACGCTCGGGGACCGGCGCTGCCTCTCCTTCTCCTTGGAAGCATCCGATCTCTCCAACGGCAAGGTGGATCTGGCGGCCTGAATTCACAAATTCACCATTACAACATCCACGAAGAACGCCAAAAGGCACACAAAGATCATGTCTTTTGGGAAGGTTCGAACCCGGGATGGAGGGAAGCGCTTCCGGGGGAGGATCTGGTGGCGATCCAAGAGGTGGAGGAAGCCGGCCATGCAACCCATCTGCCGCTCGAATTGCTTCTGGTCGAGGAGTCCCTCGCCGCCGCTCGGCGCCATCACCTCCTCTTCGTCCAACGATGCTTCGCCGATCGAACGTAAGTAGGGAAGTCTTCGTCTTCTTCTTCTTCTTCTTCCTCTCTCTCTCTCTCTCTCTCTCTCTCTCTCTCTCTCTCTCTCTCTCTCTCTCTCTCTCTCTCTTAGCGACCCGATCGTGCGGTGAGTCAGAGCGTCACCGACTGGTGAGGTGCTGTCGGCGACTGCGCCATGCACGACGCAGGTCAACTTTCGACCCCCTCGGTCAAAGCGTCGGCGGGCTTGTCCATTGGTTTGGTGCGTGCGGCGGCTGCGAGGCACGCCTTCCCCCTAGGTGGACAAACGGGCCCCGACGACGTGTTCCAATAATAAAGCGCTCTTCACTGACGGCTTAGCAAAGACGAAGGTGGGTGTGTGTTTGCATGTACGTGAGAGAGAGCTGGCAATTGTCTAATAGCAGCTTCTCTAATTTAGAGCTGTACGACAGCAGGAAGAAACAACCGGTTAGTTCTTAATTGTACCATTGCATAAACTTGAGTCCAACTAGTCTACAAAATGGGGCCCATAATTTTCTTCAGGCTCACCGCAAAAATCAATTAATTTCTACTTGAAAACAAGACAGCATCAACAATATCCATTGGCCTCACCATCTCAATTAGTGTGATGTGACAATGCCATAGCTAGGATTTTTTACTACCAATAACACAAACTTTCCTTGTATATTTGACCTACCTCAAGGCAAGATATATAAAACAAAAAGTTTGTGGACCAAAAGACCCCAAGGACTTAAAATAAGTTGCATCGTGTCCTCACATTGAGTACCCCCACATACACAACTAAACTCCAAAGCTATCCTTTTGCGGCAGTAGCTAGACACATCCATTCTTAGTGCATAACATGAATAAAAGAGGCTCTATAAATGCTAGCCAAATTATACCGCTACAGACAACCTGATATTTATTTCACCCAAATAAGTAAGAAACCACAAAACATTAAACAGCTCATAACATTTGTACTGAAAAAGGAAGATACTGAGATGTTAGGTTATAACAACAATAACATGCAATAGTTTCTGATTTAAAGAGGCATAAGAATTGATGTTAGGCTATATAACAACAGTCAAATCCCAGTCCTATTATACTACAACCAGAAAAGCTAGCGCAAACATTCGATCGTTCGATGCTAATAATCAACAGGTTCACTGATTAATAGAGCCACACATAAGCTGGTATCACAAACTACAACAAAACCCTACTTTCATATATAGCAGTTTCATTCCTTGGTGGATTTGTTGATGAGGGATTTGTGGATGTGGGGGATGACACCACCACCAGCAATGGTACCCTTGATAAGGGTGTCAAGCTCCTCATCTCCACGGATTGCCAGCTGAAGGTGACGCGGGGTGATACGCTTCACCTTTAAATCCTTGCTTGCGTTTCCAGCAAGCTCCAACACCTCCGCTGTTAGGTACTCTAGTATGGCAGCAGAATAGACTGCTGCTGTGGCCCCAACTCGTCCATTAGCAGAGATTCTGGATTTCAGGTGCCGATGGATTCGCCCAACAGGAAACTACAATATCCACAAAAGAATTGACATGAGCATTCTACATGATCTTTTGTTATGATTAAAGCTCAAATATAATATAGGCCAGATCCTGGTTACCAAGAAAGATACTCATAATAATAAAAAACTAGAGCTCTATTAACAATAATAGTTTGATTGATGCATCATAACCCCATAAGGCTAATCAAGATAATACAATCTCTCACTCAGGCATGGATATTATAACCTTCATTTTAGTATGATCTTTAGGATTCCTGCAAATACTACAAGGTATGAAGGCATTACGATCACTACATCACTGCCATCATCCATGATGTCTGTTTCTAGCATACTCAAGATTCAATAGGAAAGATAGATCATGTGTGCCCCAACAATCTTAATATCACAATGAATTAGGACTCGTGTGCACTTCAAGGGGAGCCTCGTCCACAAGTAAAAGCCAAAACTCACACTAATGGAGGACTGCTCAACTATCCAAGTGTCACAATCTTGATGACAATATATCCAACCAACCAAAATCTACGTAGGCCATACACAATATTATGCAATAAAAATAAAATATAAGAATTACTATTTTCCTGGTTTGGAAAATTAAATTAAAAAACATTGTAACAACAAGAACTATAAATGATGTGACAGAACAATCAAATATAAACCAATTAAAAGTCCACCAGCTAATTAATTGTTCAGGCAACACATCACATATCAAACCAACACTAGTCTTGTTTTAACAGCATCAGTAGCAATCAGCTAAGAATCTACTTTGCCAGTTAGTTAGTGAGAGAATGGAAGAATAAACAAGAGAGAAAACCATTGTCCCTTTCCTTGTTTGGAACAATAGAAGAGAAAGAATCACTTAAATTTCTGTCAGAAACCCTTTACCAGAGAGAAAATGAGGATTCCTCAAAGAACTGAGGTAAAATGAGAACGTATTGCCATCTCCACTTCAATTCTTAAGTTATTGTTTCCAAAATGAAAGAATTATGTTCACTTATCGCTAATACTCATATTTTCACTCCCACTTGTCTCCATCCACAGGCCTTGATTGTCAAGTAAAAGAACATATGCCAATGTTATACGACCCCTAATTAGTACCCTCTGTGTACGACATTCCCACCAAAATGTACCAGCAGCAGTAGTTCATACAGTAAAAAACACTCTGGATAAGATTCTATGATATGCTACTTATCAAAATGCTGCCGCCAACGTCGACAGACAAGATCTGGGTTCCCGCTGTTGAACTCACACTACCCTAGGGTCCTGGTATTAGAATAGCCATACGACGGTGCCTAAGAACTCAAAAAGAACGCCAAAATCATTGAGATAGAATGATTTTGGCACAAGCCGGCTTCTTCCTGATATAACGCCAGAATGAAGAGGGCTACCTGCAAACCAGCTCTCGAAGACCGAGAAACTGGCTTCTTCTTGTCCTTATCCTTGTCCTTGTTCGCCGCCGTTGTCTTCGCCGCCAAAAGCCCCTTCCCTCCTTTCCCTGCCATATCCCTGTTCATCAACAAAAAGAAACAAGAGTCAGCCGTAGATCAGAGCAAGAAGGAGCTAACAAACCCTAAATCCTTCGAAAGAAACCAACTAAACGAGGCGAGAATTCTCGAAGAAAACCCTGAATCGGAAGCAGAAGAACACGAGAAAGAGCGAAATGGGCACGACGGAAACGAGATTAGGAAACCCTAAGAGGTGGGAGGCGTGGAAACGACGAACAAGTAGGGCACCCACCTCTTCGGTCTGCTCTTTGGCTCGAGATCGGGCTCGGACAGAGACGAGAAAGAGTGAGTTGGAGGGCATTATATTTAAAGGGAGCGGGAGATGGGGTTTTTGGTCTACCATGGCGGTTAGTTTGGGAGGCAAACGGAAATTTCAATTTTTTGGGTTTGTTCCGAAACTACCCCTTACTCCGGTGGATAACATTTTAAAAAACATAAACTAAATTGTTTTCCCCAAATTATAAGTGGTAAAGACAAGGTTAAATCTCAATATTACTAGTGATAACAATTTTAATTTTTTATTCTTGATAAGGCAGCCTAAAATATCGAATGAATCTATTCTTAAAATTAATACTTTAGAGGTAAATTTGTCGTATGAGGTTGCAAATTCAAATTAGTGTTTATAAATTTATTGAATTAGGTTTCGAATTATTAGCATTTGATAAGTGAATCTAGTACATTATCATAATAATCTTATATATGTTAGATCGTTGACCTTTTAATAAGTGAGTTTAATGGATAGTATGTTTTATGTACGAATAATTTTTTTTGACTTAGCACTTAGATAGATGTTCATCCTTGTTTATATTCCTACTTAAAAACAAAAATATGCAAATGCACATTAAAGAGCACATAAATATAGGGCATGATGTTCTTCCCTCGTATGATTCATTTGTCGAAGACATAATATCTAAAACATATTATGCATTATAATGGAGTAAAGCATCATCTTACACTTTCATATGTTCATCTTTATAAAAGAAAGAACAATTGGAGTATTTGATATCCCCTAACCAAAGTAAAACAATTTTTCACATCCACCCTATATAGAATACTTCCTATATACAATGCATCCACCCTATAAAGAACATAAAATATCAAATTATACATCATAACTAAGCAAAACATCTCTTTATATAGAATATTTTCTCTCAAGATAAGCATCAAAGTTTCTGATGTGTTTTAACTGATAAAACATCTTCCTATATATCATACGCTCGTCTTACATATGAGCATTAAAGTTTTCAATAATTACAATCGGAAAAAGAACATCTCCTATACGTTATATATCCATCTTCGATGAAGGCACCCAAAGCATTCTCCAATCATTTTTTATATAAGCATTAGCTATCAAATTTGTAAGGTGAACGTTATGCTCCAACATAACAAACCTTATCCTAAAGTGCACCAAGCGAAGTCAAATTATATGACAATCATCTATAGCCAATCATGACTACAATCATGACTTGTAGAGCTTAATCAAATTAGAAATAATCACATGTTACATGACATCTGAAATCATTATTCCTTCGTTAAGGCACTTAAATCTTCCGTAATGTCATATAAGAGAACTTATTAACTATGCTCTCTAAACTCTTACTATTCAAAACTCATGAGCCTTCCTCAAAATTGTTTCGACTTGAATTTAAAGAATATTATTTTTTTAATTTAAATTTATTTTATTTTATTTCAATATAATATATAGATAGGAAGAATTAAGGTTAACTTTGTCATCAATTAATTATCATCATAAAAAAATAAAGAGATTGTCATTAATTATTTTATTTTATTATCATTTTTATAATGAAATCAATTGATGAATTTACGATCTAATACATGTATTAAAAAAAGTGAGGTAGGAGTAACTACGATCATGAAAAGGTAAAATAATTAAAGTAGAAGAATCGGATATTGGGCTGGAGTCAAAGGTCGGACATCGAGCCTTAAGGATCGGGCAATACGTCGAAGATTCGGATGATGCGCTGGAAGCTCACTAGGAGTTTGCCAGAAGTTCACTAGGAGTTCGAATGTGTTGAATCTCAGATTTTGATAATAAAGTCAATTGGTGAAATATTTATTCTAATATATATTATCAAGATAAGTGTGCAGGAAAACTACGATGGGATGAAAACATAAAGCGATTTACCGTGGTCAAGTCCGTCGGGTGTTCAAGAGTTCATCGAAAGTCCGAGAGATCATCAGAAGTGTTGCCGAAACCAACCAAGATCGAATCAGGGACTTGTCGAAGTTTTCGGAAGTTCGTCGCAAAGATCGTCGAAGGTTCGCGGAATTTACCGGGAAAATTCGGAAGCTAGCCGAAGACTTGTTGAGCTCGCCATAGAATCCGGAAGTATGCTGGAAGTCCGCCGGAAGAAATCCGAGGGAAGTGTCGGAAGTCCGTCGGAATCTCACTATAAAGCTCGCCGGAAGTTGACTTAAAGAATGTCGGGTTAAATCACTTAGAATTATGTTTTAAATTCATAGTTTACACGTGATTAGAGCAAGGATTTAGAAATAATTCTGCCTAAATTTGGTAGGGGCCAATCGGGTTCTTACTGGGCCAACTTGGGCCTTAAACAAGGCCCATTCAGCAAAGGCTGAATGGGCCAGTGGCATCGCCTAGCACAGGCGTAGCACCGCCCTGCCGCCTCAGGCGGTAGCATTGTCCTCGCCGTGTCGGGCTGATCGACAAGCGGTTGCACCGCCTCTAACAGGCGGTTGAACCGCCCGACACTAGGAAACTCAAAAAATTCAAATTTGGAGCTTAAATTTGAATCCATTTTAAGCCTATAAAGCCTACAAATTTGGTACCCTTTTGAGAGTTAGAATCTTGAGAAAAAGTCTTTGAAAAGTCTTGGCAAAGTCTTGTCTCTTCTTTTGCTAAAGTGTTCACCTCCTTCTTCTCCTTGTGAAATCTTGTAAGAGTGTGAACCAACTTGTAAAGGGTTGTAAAAGGGGTATTTGGTCCTTCCCCTTCAAAGGATTTGCTAATGGAAGTGCGGAGCCTCATCGTGAAGGCTTCAAGAGTGGATGTAGGTTATTTGACCGAACCACTATACATCATTGTGTTTATGAATGTGAGTGTTTACATTTCTGAATTATTTTATTACTTAGCTGCAAATTGTTTAGTTCCTTTCAATTTCCTTTACTCAAGCAACTTCATTCAAGTTCTCTTTTATCGAATCGAAATCTTCCTATGAACTTGTCATTTTGCAAAATCGGTTTCAAAATTACGATATTAATCCACTACACTAATTCACCCCCCCCCCTCCTCTTAGTGTCTTTCCGATCCTGACAATTGGTATCAGAGTAAGGTTTACTCTCATATTGGTTTAAAACCCAAGAGAGATGGCCTACTCCGGTATGCAAGAGGGTCACTCCATTACTTGTTCGCCTATATTTAATGGGGTCGGATTATACGTATTAGAAGACTCGTATGAGGATTTTTCTCGTTTCTATGGACTTCGAACTTTGGAACATTGTTGAAAATGGCTTTGCAAAATCTTCTCTTTCGATGATTGAGTGGAATGAGTCGGAAAGGAAGATTTTTGCTCTCAATGCAAAGGCTATGAATGCCTTATTTTGTGCGCTTGATAAGAATAAGTTTAATCGGGTTTCTATCTGCGAATCGACATTTGATATTTGGCGCACTCTTACAATCACTCATGAAGGCACTAGCCGAGTGAAAGAGTCCAAAATCAACATTCTTGTGCATTCTTATGAACTTTTTCGGATGAAACCAAATGAGTCCATTGGAGACATGTACATGAAAGGATCTAAAATGCACTAAGAGGGGGGGGGGGTGAATTAGTGCAGCGGATTAAAATCGTATTCTTGAAACCGATTTTACAAAAACACAAGTTCGTAGGAAGATTTCGATTTGGCGAGAGAGAACTTGAAGGTAATTACTTACGTAAAGGAAATGACTATGAACTAAACTACTTGCAGCCAAGTAATGAAAAGATTTAAGCAAGTAAACACTCACACATTTAAGGACACAATGATGTATAGTGGTTCGGTCAAATGACCTACATCCACTCTTGAAGCCTTTTTCGATGAGGCTCCGAACTTCCACTAGCAATTCCTTTGAAGGGGAAGGACCCAGCACCCCTTTTACAACCCTTTACAAAAGTTCACACTTGTACAAGATCTCTCAAGAAAAGAAGAAGGTGAACACTTAGCAAAACACAAGACTTTTCAAAAACTCTTCACAAGCTCAAGACTTAGGATTTTTGCTCAGAAGTGCCCTTTGGTTGAAAGGAGGGTATTTATAGATCCAAAGTGGATTCAAAATTGGGCTCCAAATTTGAAATAAGTTTGGAGTTCCAATGTCTGATGGTCAAAGGCGGTGCCACCGCTGTTAAGGCGGTGCCACTTTGCGGCTTTGGTGTCGAGTTGGCACCACGTCTGAGCGGCGGTGCTAGCTCGGTCCGGCGGTGCCACACGCCCCAAGCGGTTCCACCGCTGTCGAGGCGGTGCTCTGAGCGGTGCCCAGGCGGTGCCACACGCGGGCGAGGCTCTTCAACCGCGCTAGGACCCACCACGCATTTAAAATTTTCAGCATACTGACCCCGAGCAGGATTTATTTTTAAATCCTTGCTCAACTTCATGTGCAAACTACGAACACAAAACATAACTCAACGTGATTTGATCCGACACTCTTCAAGTCAGTTTCCGGCGAGCTTTACAGCGAGATTCCGGCAAGCTTCCGATGCTTCCCTCGGATTGCTTCTAGTGGACTCCCAGCATACTCCGGATTGTATGACGAGCTCAACGAGTCTTCGGCTAGCTTTCAAATCTTCCCGGTAAGTTCCGCGAACCTTCGACGATCTTTGAGATGAACTTCCGAAAACTTCGGCAAGTCCCTGATTCGATCTTGGATGGTTCCGGCAACACTTCCGAAAATCTCTCGGACTTCCGAATGAACTCTTGAACTCCCGACGGACTTGACCTCGGTAAATCACTTTATGTCTTCTTCCATCGTAGTAATTCCTGCACACTTATCTCGACAAAGTGGATTAGAACAAATATTTCACCAATTGACTTCATCATCAAAATCCGAGATTCAACAATCTCCCCCTTTTTGATGATGACAATCAATTGGTGATGGAGTTACTCTTAACTCCCCCTATCTATATGCCATAAAGAAAAATTGCTTGAATTCAATTTTTGAATTCAACACTATAAATTTTAACGTCATGATGACAAAGTTGATGTTGGACAATAAGATGTCAAATAGGTATCAAAGATATCAAAGAAGTATACATCATTAAAAACATGATATCAAGAACCTAAATAAACATTTTGCTTGCAATAACTTGTAAAGCATGGGAGATGCATATAACTGTCAACATATGGCAATACACATTATTTCTCCCCCTTTGTCATCAACAAAAAGGAAACGAGGGATTCATATGTAACAATAAAGGATGGCCGAAAAATATCACAAATGTGGAAAAGGAAATCAATTTAGAAAGCCGAAAATCATTTCATAGTGGCCAAGAAGATGTAATGAAGATAATACAACATATATGTCAACATCATAAGTTTACATCGTTCTAAAAGAAATACAGCAAGCTACTCCTCAGGAGGAATGCCAAGATGCCTATACATGTGATCGATCTTTAGGTTCATCTTCCGCATTTCCTTCAAAATTTCAAGTTGCTGTAGTTTTACTTCATTTAACTCTCTCATGATCGGATCATCAGAAGATGGAGCAGAAGATGTCACGGATGTAGCTGCAACAAAAGGATCAGGAGGAGGAGATTCATTTCCCCTAAGGACTGGTGTTTCAGGATGGTCTAGTGGTGGGGAAGGTATATCACATCTCCTAGGTTGTCTAACCCCTATTCCATGCTCGAAGGTACACCTAAGTCGCCTAAGTAGTTTAACGTTAATGATATTAAATCGGTTCACTTGTAATGCTTCTTCATCTGGTGGAATGCAGATATTATGGGCATGCAATAGTTTAGTTATTAAACCTCCATATGGTAACATTGATCCTTTAGAAAGGACCTCTATCATGTGCTGCCGAATTAGGTAACCAAAACAAAAATGTTGTCTGGTCATGATCCAATATAAGGTACCTAACTCAGTGAAACTGATTTCATCAAGATGAAACTGTTTAGGAATGATAATGCTTACAAGAATGTGATGCAAAATTTTAGAGTTAAAAGGTAGTAAATGTTCACAACTCTTGGGGATTATACCTAAATTTGGGTTTGAAAACACAGTTTCTAAAGCTTTAGAGTGGGTGGCACCAACTGTGTCCATATCCCATTTTCCTCTAAAATAACATCCAAGCTCTTTTTCAACAATTCCAATTAATGAGCATATAGTATTATCACATATTTGTATCTCATTACCTAGAAGATAAGTTGACAAGCCATCATCAGTTTCAGTTAAATTAGCATAGAATAATTTAACTAAGCGTGGATAAACAGGTTCAATAATTTACAAAATGGGTAAGGCTTCTAAGTCTGCAAACCACATGATAGGTTCTAAGTTTCCTAATTGATTCAAATCAACATATTTTCCTTTATGAATGGATCTAGAACCAAGTTCAGAAAATCTAAGAGAAGCTTCTTGTGATTTAAACAAGGATTGGTCAAATGAATCTACCTCCATCCTTTTTCCTTTGTCTCTTGATGTTCTTCTAGGAGCCATTTCTATTTAGGATTGATCAACAATCAAATGAAGAAAGGAATTTAAACTAGACAAGAAAAGGAAAGTGTGATAATTCTGTTTTTACCTTAGGTTGTTCCTTGGAGATGCAGCAAGCTTGAATCAAAGTTAGATCTCCTCTAGAGGGAAGAAATAATATTTGGGAGAGTTTAGAGGAGTTAGAACGGTGAGGAAGAGTGGTCGGGCGGTTCTACCGAATGAGGCAGAGTGTTCGGGCGGTTCTACCGCCGGCCCTAACTCACCCCGTATAAAAGGGGTGTTCGGGCGGTACTACCGCCCGATGATTCTCACACGGTGCCACGTCAGATTCTGTGATGGCACGCCAGCAGTTCAAAAAAATTATTATTTTTTCATAATTTTTTATTAAAAGAAATGGTCTTAGAGATGGAATGAAGTCAAAAAAGAATTTGATGAAAATTAGAATGTGTGAAATCAAATCGATGAAAACCATAATGTGTGGAATCAAACCATAATGTGTGAAATCAAATCAATGAAAAACCATAATTTCAAGGAAAGATATCATCAAATAGAGCTTACCTATTTGGACAGTTCAACATGCCTAATTCTCTTCTAATAAAATCAAATTGTTCCTCATTTAAAGGTTTCGTAAAAATGTCCGCTAATTGATGATTTGTATCAACAAATTCAAGGGTGACATTTCTACTACTTACATGATCACGTATAAAATGATGCCTAATGTCAATGTGCTTAGTTCGAGAGTGTTGAATCGGATTTTTAGTTAGACAAATAGCACTCGTGTTATCACATTTTATAGGAATATTTTTTAAGTAGATTCCATAGTCTTCTAGTGTATTTTTCATCCAGATAACCTGTGCACAAAGATGCACTTGCAGCTATGTATTCACTTCTCACAGATAGTGCAACCGAATTTTGTTTCTTGGAAGTCCAAGAAACAAGTGCATGTCCTAGAAATTGGCATGTTCCGATGTGCTTTTTCTATCTATTTTACATCCACCAAAGTCCGTGATCAAAGATAAGCTTTAAAATCAAAACTATCAGATCTTGGATACCATAATCCAAGATTAGGGTCCTTTAAGATATCTAAGAATCCTCTTGACTTTCAAGTGAGATTGCTTAGGATTAGCTTGGAATCTTGCACATAGCCCTACACTGAACATGATGTCAGGTCTGGTTGCAGTGAGATAAAGCAGGCTACCTATCATGCCCCTATAAGTCTTTTGATCAAAACTTTCTCCATTTTCATCCATATCTAATTTAACGGAGGTGCTCATAGGAGTGCTAATGTCTTTTGATCCATCCATGTTAAATCGTTTTAACAATTCCAATGTGTATTTTGATTGATTTAGAAATATTCCATCACTTAGTTGCTTGATTTGTAGTCCTAAAAAGAAATTTAGTTCTCCCATTAGGCTCATCTCAAATTCATCACTCATATCCTTAGCAAATAATTCACATAGTGATTTATTACAAGACCCAAAAATAATATCATCAACATAAATTTGAACAATAAGAAAATCATTTTCAAAATGTTTAATAAACAATGTAGTATCAACCTTGCCTTTAGTGAAATTATTTGAAATTAAAAAGAACTAAGCTTCTCATACCAAGCCCTAGGGGCTTGTTTTAGACCATATAGAGCCTTAGTTAGCTTAAACACGTGGTTAGGAAATAGAGAGTTTTCAAATCCGGTGGTTGTTCAACATACACTTCTTCGAAATAAAACCATTTAAGAATGCACTTTTGACATCCATTTGAAATAATTTGAAATCTTTACTACTAGCATAGGCAAGGAGCATCCGAATGGCTTCCAATCTTGCTACCGGAGCAAAGGTCTCTTCATAATCGATACCTTCTTCTTGGTTGAAACCTTTGGCCACTAGTCTAGCCTTGTTTCTAACCATGATACAGTATTCATCTTGCTTGTTTCTAAAGACCCACTTAGTACCAATAACTAAGTGGTCATTAGGTCTAGGAACAAGCTTCCATACCTCATTCCTCTCAAATTGATTCAATTCTTCTTGCATTGCGATAACCCATGAATCATCTTTCAAGGCATCAACAATGCATTTTGGTTCAACTTGAGAAAGAAAAGCGGCATGGGCACAAAAATTTTTGAAAGAAGAGCGAGTTTGAACCCCTTTTCGATGCATCTCCTATAATTAACTCCTTGGGATGAGCATCTACATACTTCCATTCCTTGGGTAAGGAAATTTGGGAAGAAGATGCATCCAAGTTGTCATTTTGAGGAGAGGGTTCATTCAAATTCAAATTATCAAGACCAAAATCATCATCAAAATCTTTCTTCTTAAATTCGAAAATTTCATTAAAAACCACATGAATAGATTCTTCTATAAGTAAGGTTCTTTTATTGAAAACACGAAAGGCCTTAGAAACCGAAGAATAACCAAGAAATATGCCTTCATTGGATTTTGCATCGAATTTTCCTAAGGCATCCTTTTCATTTAAAATAAAGCATTTACAACCAAAAACTTTAAAATAAGAAACATTAGGTTTTTTATCATTCCATAATTCATATGGAGTTTTAGATAGGGATGGTCTCACTAGAACTCTATTCATAACATAGCAAGCCGTATTCATGGCTTCAGCCCAAAAATATTTTGGTAAATTATATTCATTTAACATGGTTCTAGCCATTTCTTGCAAACTTCTATTTTTCCTTTCCACTACTCCATTTTGTTGTGGATTTCTTGGAGTAGAGAAGTTGTGATTGTATCCGTTTATTTCACAAAAATTTTGGAAGTCATGATTTTGAAATTCACCTCCATGATCACTTCTAATTGATGAAATCATAAAGCCTTTTTCATTTTGAGTGAGTTTACAAAATTTAGAGAAACATTTGAAACAATCACTTTTATGAGCCAAGAAATAGGTCCAAGTGTATCTACTATAGTCATCCACAATTACAAAGGCATATTTGCTACCTCCTAGGCTTGTTATGTCAATTGGTCCAAATAAGTCCAAATGGATCAATTGCAATGGTCTAGTGGTGCTAATTTGATTTTTTGATTTGAAACTAGTCTTTATTTGTTTTCCTAGTTGACATGCATCACATACCTTATCCTTAACAAATTTCGTGTTTGGGATACCTCTTACTAAATCTCTAGATGAAATCTTAGAGATTAGTTTCATGCTTGCATGGCCTAATCTCCTATGCCAAAGCCATGCATCATCATTCAAAACCGAAAAGCACATTTTATTACTTAATTTATCAATATTTATGGTATAGACATTATTTTATTTTAAAGCAATCATGGATATGTTGTTGTTGGGTTTTTCAATGATGCAAACATTAGATTCAAATCTAACAACATAACCTTTATCACATAGTTGACTAATACTTAAAAGATTATGTTTTAAACCATCAACTAGTAATACATCATCAATTGAAAAACTCGATTTGTTACCTATGGTTCCCTTGCCAATAATTTTACCCTTGTTGTTGTCTCCGAAGGTGACATATCCTTCTTCTTTGCTAGAGAGCATAGAGAAATGAGATGGATCTCCGGTCATGTGTCTTGAGCATCCACTATCAAGATACCATTTCTTGCTCCTAACTTGTGAGTTTGTCTACAAAAGAGGATGGTTTTTAGGTACCCATTTGATTTTGGGTGCCTTACAAAATGATCTACTTACTTTGTAATTTATCATTGAATTGTTTATGGTTCCTTTAGGAACCCATATCAATTTTTGTGGATTAATTTTCTTGTATGGACATTTGTAGGCAACATGTCCCGTTTTGCCACAAAAGTTACATTTCAAATGAGGTGATATATGCAATGTAGGCCCCTTAATGAAGGTAGTGGGATTTTGGTGAGAACCTCTCACAAATCCGATACCACTTCTATTTCCGACGTGACCTTTGTTAGCAAGAATCATGTCTAAGCCCTTGCTACCGACCTTAAACTTGTTTAAGGTCTCTTTGAGTAGCAAGTTCTCCCTCTTTGTTGCATCTAAGTCTTCACACTTCGAGCATGGGGGTAGAGAAGGGTTTTGAAGACTATTGAGCATACTTTGTAATAAAGCATGCTCTTTCTTAAGCAAATTGAACTTTTTACTAATAGTTCTACATTCATCAAATAACTCATGAAAAGCCATAGAAAGTTCATCGAAAGATAACTCTTCATTAAGTAACTCACTAACCTCTTCTCCAAATGCCATTAGTGCGAAGTTTGCCTCCTCTTTGTTGCTAGCTTCTTCAACCTCGGAGTCACTTGAATCATCCCACGTGGCCTTCAAGGCTTTTTTCTTCTTGAATTGCTTCTTCTTGGCTTGAGGGCATTCATTCTTGAAGTGTCCCGGCTTCTTGCATTCGTAGCAAATGACTTGGTCCTTCTTGTGTTCAAATTTGCTTTTTGTGTCATTTTTAAATTTGTTCTTTCTTATAAATTTCTTAAACTTTCGAGTTAGAAGTGCAATGTCATTGTCATTGTCCTCATCACTTGATGTTCCTTTCAAGTGGTCTTCTTGTGCTCTAAGTGCCATATCCTTCCTGTTCTTTGGAAGGGGGTTTTCAAGCTCTTCATAAGCATGGCACGTCATCTCGTAGGTCATTAGAGATCCAATAAGTTCTTCAATCGGAAATACTTTAAGATCCTTGGCCTCTTGAATGGCCGTGACCTTTGGATCCCAACACTTGGGAAGGGATCTTAAAATTTTAGTTACTAATTCAAAATTAGAAAAACCTTTACCAAGAGCTTTAAGTCCATTGATGACATCCGTAAAGCGGGTGTACATGTCTCCAATGGACTCATTTGGCTTCATCCGAAAAAGTTCATAAGAATGCACAAGAATGTTGATTTTGGACTCTTTCACTCGGCTAGTGCCTTCATGAGTGATTTCAAGAGTGCGCCAAATATCAAATGCCGATTCACAAATAGAAACCCGATTAAACTCATTCTTGTCAAGCGCACAAAATAAGGCATTCATAGCCTTTGCAGAGCAAAATCTTCTTCTCCGACTCATTCCATTCACTCATCGGAAGAGAAGATTTTGCAAAGCCATTTTCAACAATGTTCCATAGTTCGAAGTCCATGGAAATGAGAAAAATCCTCATACGAGTTTTCCAATACATATAATCCGACCCATCAAATATAGGTGGATGAGTAATGGAGAGACCCTCTTGCATACCGGAGTTGACCATCCCTCTTGGGTTTTAAACCAATATGAGAGCGAACCTCGCTCTGATACCAATTGAAAGGATCTAAAAGGCACTAAGAGGGGGGGGGGGGTGAATTAGTGCAGCGGATTAAAATCGTATTCTTGAAACCGATTTTACAAAAACACAAGTTCGTAGGAAGATTTCGATTTGGCGAGAGAGAACTTGAAGGTAATTACTTATGTAAAGCAAATGATTATGAACCAAACTACTTGCAGCCAAGTAATGAAAAGATTTAAGCAAGTAAACACTCACACATTTAAGGACACAATGATATATGGTGGTTCGGTCAAATGACCTACATCCACTCTTGAAGCCTTTTTCGATGAGGCTCCGAACTTCCACTAGCAATTCCTTTGAAGGGGAAGGACCCAGCACCCCTTTTACAACCCTTTACAAAAGTTCACACTTGTACAAGATCTCTCAAGAAAAGAAGAAGGTGAACACTTAGCAAAACACAAGACTTTTCAAAAACTCTTCACAAGCTCAAGACTTAGGATTTTTTGCTCTCAAAGGGTACCCTTTCAGCTGAGAAAGGGGTGGTATTTATAGATCCAAAGTGGATTCAAAATTGGGCTCCAAATTTGAAATAAATTTGGGCGGTACCACCGCCCTAGGCGGCGGTGCTACCGCTCGGCCAAGTGATTGGGGCGGTGCCACGCAGGCAGTTCCACCGCCTGCATTTCTGGGCGGTGCTACCGCTCGCGGCGGTTCCACGCCGTCTATATACAGCGGTGCTACGCTCGGCCAGCGGTGCCACCGAGCTGGTTCCACCGCCTCAGTGGCGGTTCCACCGCCTGTCCCATTCGGACAAAGCCGAATGGGCCCTGTTTAATCCTCAACTTGGCTCAGTGGAGGCCTGGTTGGCCCCTACTGAATTTAGGCAGGATTTATTTTTAAATCCTTGCTCTACTTCATGTGCAAACTACGAACACAAAACATAACTCAACGTGATTTGATCCGACACTCTTCAAGTCAGCTTCCGGCGAGCTTTACAGCGAGATTCCGGCAAGCTTCCGATGCTTCCCTCGGATTACTTCCAGTGGACTCCCAAAGATGCCGGATTGTATGGCGAGCTCAACGAGTCTTTGGCTAGCTTCCGAATCTTCCCGGTAAGTTCCGCGAACCTTCGACGATCTTTGAGATGAACTTCCGAAAACTTCGGCAAGTCCCTGATTCGATCTTGGATGGTTCCGGCAACACTTCCGAAAATCTCTCGGACTTCCGAATGAACTCTTGAACTCCCGACGGACTTGACCTCGGTAAATCACTTTATGTCTTCTTCCATCGTAGTAATTCCTGCATACTTATCTCGACAAAGTGGATTAAAACAAATATTTCACCAATTAACTTCATCATCAAAATCTGAGATTCAACAGTACACTTGTTTTACGGATGTCATCAATGAACTTAAAGCTCTTGGTAAAGGTTTTTCTAACTTTGAGTTGGTAACTAAAATTTTATGATCCCTTCCAAAGAGTTGGGATCCAAAAGTTACGGCCATTCAAGAGGCCAAGGATCTTAAAATATTTTCGCTTAAAGAACTTATTGGGTCTCTAATGACCTACGAGATGACGTGTCATGCTCATGAAGAGCTTGAGAATTCCCTTCCAAAGAACAGGAAGGATATAGCACTTAGAACATAAGAAGACCACTTGAAAGGAACATCAAGTGATGAGGACAGTGACAATGACATTGCACTTTTAACTCGAACGTTTAAGAAATTTATAAGAAAGAACAAATTTAAAAATGACACAAAAAATAAATTTAAACACAAAAAGGATCAAGTTATTTGCTACGAATGCAAGAAGCCAGGACACTTCAAGAATGAATGCTCTCGAGCCAAGAAGAAGCAATTCAAGAAGAAGAAAGCTTTGAAGGCCACATGGGATGATTCAAGTGATTCCGAGGTTGAAAAAGCTAGCAACAAAGAAGAGACCAACTTCGCGCTAATGGCCTTAGGAGAAAAGGTTAGTGAGTTATTTAATGAAGAGTTATCTTTCGATGAACTTTCTATCGCTTTTCATGGGTTATTTGATAAATGTAGAACTATTAGTAAGAAGTTCAATTTACTTAAAAAAGAACATGCTTTATTAAAAAATAAGTTTAATAGTCTCCAAACCCCTTCTCTACCCTCATGCTCTAAGTGTGAACACTTAGAAGCAACAAAAAGGGAGAACTTGCTACTCAAAAAGACCCTAAACAAATTTAAGGTCGGTAGCAAGGGCTTAGACATGATCCTTGCTAACAAGGGTCACGTCGGAAATAGAAGTGGAATTGGATTTGTGAGTGGATCTCACTAAAATCCCACCACCTTCATTAAAGGACCCACATTGCATGTATCACCCCATTTAAAATGTAACTTTTGTGATAAAACGGGACATGTTGCTTACAAATGTCCTCTCAAGAAAATTAGTCTACAAAAATTGATATGGGTTCCTAAAGGAACCATAAACAATTCAATGTTGAATTAAAAATTAAGTAGATCAATTTGTAAGGCACTCAAAATCAAATATGTACCTAAAAACCATCCTCTTTTGTAGACAAACTCACAAGTTAGGAGCAAGAAATGGTATCTTGATAGTGGATGCTCAAGGCACATGATCGGAGATCCATCTCATTTCTCTATGCTCACTAGCAAAGAAGAAGGGTATGTTATCTTCGGAAACAATAACAAGAGTAAAATCATTGGCAAGGGAACCATAGATAACAAATCAAGTTTTTCAATTGATAATGTGTTGCTAGTTGATTGTTTTAAACATAATCTTTTAAGCATTAGTCAATTATGTGATAAAAGTTATGTTGTTAGATTTGAATCTAATGTTTGAATCATTGAAAAACCAAACAATGACATATCCATGATTGCTTTAAAACAAAACAATATCTACACCATAAATATTGATGAATTAAGTAATGAAATATGTTTTTCAGTTTTGAATAATGATGCTTAGCTTTGGCATAGGAGATTAGGCCATACAAGCATGAAACTAATTTCCAAGATTTCATCTAGAGAGTTAGTAAGAGGAATCCCAAATATGAAATTTATCAAGGACAAAGTATGTGATGTATGTCAACTAGGAAAATAAATAAAAACTAGTTTCAAATCAAAAAATCAAATTAGCACCACTAGACCATTACAATTGATCTATTTGGACTTATTTGGTCCAATTGACATAACAAGCCTAGGAGATAGCAAATATGTCTTTGTAATTGTGGATGACTATAGTAGATACACTTGGACCTATTTCTTGGCTCACAAAAGTGATTGTTTCAAATGTTTCTTTAAATTTTGTAAACTCACTCAAAATGAAAAAAGGTTTTATGATTTCATCAATTCGAAGTGATCACGAAGATGAATTTCAAAATCATGACTTCCAAAATTTTTGTAAAATAAATGGATATAACCATAACTTCTCTACTCCAAGAAATCCTCAACAAAATGGAGTAGTGGAAAAGAAAAATAGAAGTTTGCAAGAAATGGCTAGAACTATGTTAAATGAATATAATTTATCAAAATATTTTTAAGCCGAAGCTGTGAATACGGCTTGCTATGTTATGAATAGAGTTCTAGTGAGACCATCCCTATCTAAAACTCCATATAAATTATGAAAAAATAAAAAACCCAATGTTTCTTATTTTAAAGTTTTTGGTTGTAAATGCTTTATTTTAAATGAAAAGGATGCCTTAGGAAAATTTGATACAAAATCCAATGAAGGTATATTTCTTAGTTATTCTTTCGTTTCTAAGGCTTTTCGTGTTTTCAACAAAAGAACCTTAGTTATAGAAGAATCTATTCATATGGTTTTCAATGAAATTTTTGAATTTAAGAAAAAAGATTTTGATGATGATTTTGGCTTTGATAATTTAAATTTGAATAAACCCTCTCCTCAAAATAATAACTTGGATGCATCTTCTTCCCAAACTTCCTTACGCGAGGAATGGAAGTATGTAGATGCTCATCCCAAGGAGTTAATTATAGGAGATGCATCGAAAGGGGTTCAAACTCACTTATGCTGCTTTTCTTTCTTAAATTGAACCTAAGTGCATTGACGATGCCCTAAAAGATGATTCTTGGGTTATCGCGATGCAAGAAAAATTGAATCAATTTGAGAGGAATGAGGTATGAAAGCTTGTTCCTAGACCTAATGACCACTTAGTTATTGGTACTAAGTGGGTCTTTAGAAACAAGCAAGATGAATGTGGTATCGTGGTTAGAAACAAGGCTAAACTAGTGGCCAAAGGTTTCAACCAAGAAGAAGGTATCGATTACGAAGAGACCTTTGCTCTTGTGGCAAGATTAGAAGCCATTAGGATGCTCCTTGCCTATGCTAGTAGTAATGATTTCAAATTATTTCAAATGGATGTCAAAAGTGCATTCTTAAATGGTTTTATTTCCGAAGAAGTGTATGTCGAACAACTACCCAGATTTAAAAATTCTCTTCTTCCTAACTATGTGTTTAAGCTAACTAAGGCTCTATATGATCTAAAACAAGCCCCTAGGGCTTGGTACGAGAGGCTTACTTCTTTTTTAACTTCAAATGATTTCACTAAAGGCAAGGTTAATACTACATTGTTTATAAAATATTTTAAAAATAATTTTCTTATTATTCAAATTTATGTTGATGATATTATTTTTGGTTCTTCTAATAAATCACTATGTGAATCATTTACCAAGAATATGAGTGATGAATTTAAGATGAGCCTAATGGGAGAACTAAGTTTCTTTTTAGGATTGTAAATTAAGCAACTAAGTGATGGTATATTTCTAAATCAATCTAAGTATACATTAGAATTGTTAAAATGATTTAACATGGATGGATCAAAAGACATTAGCACTCCTATGAGCACCTCCACTGAGTTAGATATGGATGAAAATGGAGAAAGTTTTGATAAAAAACATATAGGGGCATGATAGGTAGCCTGCTTTATCTCACTGCAACTAGACCTAACATCATATTTAGTGTGGGGCTATGTGCAAGATTCCAAGCTAATCCTAAGCTATCTCATTTCAAAGCCATTAAGAGAATCCTTAGATATCTTAAAGGGACTCCGAATCTTGGATTATGGTATCCAAAATTCGATAACTTTGATTTGAAAGCTTATGCAGATGCAGATTTTGGTGGATGTAAAATAGATATAAAAAGTACATCCGGAACATGCCATTTTCTAGGACATACACTTGTTTCTTGGACTTCTAAGAAATAAAATTCGGTTGCACTATTTACAGTAAAAGCTGAATACATAGCTGCAAGTGCATGCTGTGCACAAGTTATTTGGATGAAAAACACACTAGAAGATTATGAAATATATTTAAAGAACATTCCTATAAAATGTGATAACACGAGTGCTATCTGTCTAACTAAAAATCTGATTCAACACTCTCGAACTAAGCACATTGACATTAGGTATCATTTTATACGTGATCATGTCAGTAGTAAAGATGTCACCCTTGAATTTATTAATACAAATCATCAATTAATGAACATTTTTACAAAACCCTTAAACGAGGAACAATTTGATTTTATTAGAAGGAAATTAGGCATGTTAAATTATCCTAATAAGTGAGCTTTATTGTATGAGATTTTTCTTCGAAAATTTGGCTTTTATCGATTTGGTTTCCTCTCGATTTTTTTTAATCTAAGACATCATCCCATCCTTAAAACTTCTGAAAACAAATTCAAAATAAATTTTAAAAAAAAATTTATGCTATCGACGGTAGCACCGTCGGATCCGACGGTAGCACCGCCTAAGTAGTCGGACCCCAGGCGGTTGAACCACCTGTCTGGGCAGTTGAACCGCTCGAACACCCCTTTATAAAAGGGGTGAGTTAAGGTCGGCGGTAGAACCGCCCCCAACCCGAGAGCACCCTCTTTCACCTCTCTAAAGCCCTCAAACCTCTTCCAAGCCTCATTATCTCCCTCTAGAAGCCAAAGAAGGGGATTTTTTCCTTGATTCAAGCTCTCTACTCTCAAGGAAACACATCTAAGATAAAATCTGAAATTTTTCTCCCCTTTTCTTCTCTAGTTTTAGTTCTTTCCTTTAAATTGATTATTGATCTATCCTTACTAGATATGGCTCCTAAAAGATCTTCAAGAGACAAAGGGAAAAGGGTGGAGATAGATTCATTTGACCAATTTCTTTTCAAATCAAAAGATGCATCCCTTAGGTTTTCAGAACTTGTTACTAGAACCATTCATAAAGGGAAATATGTTGATTTGAGTCAACTAGGGAACCTTGAACCGATTATGTGGTTTGCTAACTTAGAGGTCTTACCCATTTTGTAAATTATTGAACCTATTTATCCACGCTTGATTAAATTATTTTATGCTAATTTAAGCGTGAATGATGATGGTTTATCTACCTATCTTCTAGGAAATAAAATTCAAATACTTGATAGTACGATATGCACTCTAATTGGAATTGTCTAGAAAGAGTTAGGATGCTATTTTAGAGGGAAATGGGACATGGACACAATCGGAGCCATCCACTCCGAAGCCTTAGAAACCGTTTTTGCAAATTCGAACTTAGGCATAATTCCCAAGAGCTGTAAACATTTGTTGCCTTTTAGCTCTAAAATTCTACATCACATTCTTACAAGCATTATCATTCCTAAATAATTTCATCATGATGAGATTAGTTTAACTGAGTTAGATACCATATATTGGATCTTGACCAGACAGAATTATTGTTTTGGATACCTAATCCGACAACACATGATAGAAGTCATTTCTAAAGGGTTAATGTTACTATATGGAGGATTGATAACTAGATTGTTGCATGCCCATAATATTAGTATTCCACCTGATGAAGAAGTAGTACAAGTAGACAAATATAACATCATTAACATGAAACTACTTAAGAGACTTAGGTGTACATTTGAGAATGGAATAGGGGTTAGACAACTAAGAAGGAGTGATGTACCTCCCCCACCAGTAGAACATCCTGAAACACCAATCTTTAGGGGAAGTGAATCTCCTCCTTCTGATCCCTTTGATACAACTCCATCAATACCAGCTTCAGCTCCACCTTCTGATGATCCGATCATGAGAGAATTAAATGAAGTTAAATTGCAGCAAATTGAACTTTTGAAGGAAATGCGAAAGATGAACCAAAAGATAGATCACATGTATAGGCACTTTGGCATTCCTCCGGAGGAGTAGTTTATTGTATTATATTTTCTTTTTGAACGTTGTAAACTTTTATGCAACTTTGACATCTATGCAACTTTGAAATTATCTTTACTATATTTTATCTACCTTGGGCATTGTGGAATGATATTGTTTATTCGATTTTTGAATGATTTCTTTTCCCTCATTTGTGATATTTTTCGGATATCTTTTTATATATCTTTGAATGACGCACTCATAATATTTTTGGTTTTCACTCGTATATGAATCCCTCTTTTCCTTTTTGTTGATGACAAAGGGGGAGAAATATGTGACTAGTAAATGTATTTGTCATGCTTTACAAGTTATATGCATTTGCCATGCTTTGCAAGTTATATGCTTGAATGCTTATTTAGGTTCTTGATATCATTTTTTTAATTGTGTATACTTCATTGATATCATTTGATACCTGTCTATTTGACATCATTTGACTTAATGATGAATGTTTATAAGTGTTATACATCGACATTGTCATCATTAAGTAAACCATGAAATTTCTCTTTCATATGTTGAACGATAAGTTAAACTTATCATGTTGAACTCAAAGAAATTGAATTCAAGTAGTTTTTACTATCTATGGTATATAGATAGGGGGAGTTAAGAGTAACTCCATCATCAATTGATTGTCATAATTAAAAAGGGAGAGATTGTTGAATCTCGAATTTTGATGATAAAGTCAATTGGTGAAATATTTATTCTAATATATATTGTCAAGATAAGTACATAGGAATAACTACGATGGGATGAAAACATAAAGTGATTTACCATGGTCAAGTCCGTCGGGTGTTCAAGAGTTCATCGGAAGTTCGAGAGATCGTCGGAAGTGTTGTCGGAACCAACCAAGATCGAATCAGGGACTTGCCGAAGTTTTCAAAAGTTCATCACAAAGATCGTCGAAGGTTCGCGGAACTTACCGGGAAGATTCGGAAGCTAGCTGAAGACTCGTTGAGCTCGCCATAGAATCCGGGAGTATGTTGGAAGTCCGCCGGAAGAAATCTGAGGAAAGTGTCGGAAGTCCGTCGGAATCTCACCGTAAAGCTCGCCAGAAGTTGACTTGAAGAATGTCGGGTTAAATCACTTAGAATTATATTTTAAATTCATAATTTACACGTGATTAGAGCAATGATTTAGAAATAATCTTGCCTAAATTTGGTAGGGGCCAACCGAGCTCTTATTGGGCCAACTTGGGCCTTAAACAAGGCTCATTCAGTGTTTGCTAAATGGGGCGGTTGAACCGCCTAGCCTAGGGTGGTGGCACCGCCCAGCCCGGGGCAGTAGCACTGCCTGGCTGAGGCGGTAGCACCACCCCTGCTGTGTCAGTCTGCTAGATTGATAGGCGGTTGCACCGCCTCTAACAAGCGGTTGAACCGCCCGACACCAGGAAACTCAAAAAATTCAAATTTGGAGCCCAAATTCCAAATTTAAATCCATTTTGAGCTTATAAATACCCCCCCCCTTTCTCAGCTAAAAGGATACCCTTTTGAGAGTTAGAATCTTGAGAAAAAGTCTTTGAAAAGTCTTGACAAAGTCTTGTCTCTTCTTTTGCTAAAGTGTTCACCTCCTTCTTCTCCTTGTGAAATCTTGTAAGAGTATGAACCAACTTGTAAAGGGTTGTAAGAGGGGTATTTGGTCCTTCCCCTTCAAAGGATTTGTTAGTGGAAGTGCGGAGCCTCATCGTGAAGGCTTCAAGAGTGGATGTAGGTCATTTGACCGAACTACTATACATCATTGTGTTCATGAATGTGTGAGTGTTTACATTTCTGAATTATTTCATTACTTAGCTACAAATTGTTTAGTTCCTTTCAATTTCCTTTACTCAAGCAACTTCATTCAAGTTCTCTTTCGTCGAATCGAAATCTTCCTACGAACTTATCTTTTTGTGAAATCGGTTTCGAAATTACGATATTAATCTGTTGCACTAATTCACCCCCCCCCTCCCCTTAGTGCCTTTCTGATCCTAACAGAATGAATAATTGACATGCCTGACAACTGAGATTGCTTGTATTATAATTGTTTTAGCCTTAATTATCATAGTTAGATCATAATTTGAGTTAGTTTTGAGAGTCATCCAACTAAGTCAATTAGAAGCAAATTAAGCTTAAATCAGGGCTGAATTGAGTCAGCTAGATGGGTCATTCAGAAACCTGGAGCTACATTAGGCGGTGGCACCACCAAGGCTGGCAGTGGAACTGCTTGAGGCTTGATCTCTCAAGTAGTGTTTGGGCTGTAGTACCGGCAGCAATGCAAGGGTGTCAAGTAGTAGTACCACTAGTACCGTGAGAGCCTAGGATGAGGCCTTTTTGGGCTCTATTTTTAAAATCATTTGGGGCCTATAAATACCCTACTCATCCTTGCTCTATTTACACATAACTGTAAATGAAAACTTGTGACTATAAGTGAGAAAATTATGTTATAATCCTTTGAGAGTTCCTCTCCTCTTCTCTAAACTTAAAATTCTATCAAAGGGAGGATTGTGACTTGTAAAGGTTATCTCCTAAACCCATGAAAAGGAGAAAAAAGTTATAAGAGGATAGTTGATTTTTGCATATTAAAAGAAAATCAATAGTAAAGGGCGGTGACCTCGACGGAGGAGGAATCAGGAATGGATGTAGATCACGATGATCAAACTACCATAAAATTAGTGTGCCTTCTCTTCTTTGCTATTTACTTATATTGCAAATTACTTTACTTGCTCATTACACTTATGAATATTTTTAAATGCATTTTTAATATGGGTTTAATCGAACGAAATTTTGAATTAATGAAAGTTTTTCAAGTGTATACATTATCGCTCCTGAAGGCAATCATAAAATTATTTTTATATGATATTTCTATAATGCAAGTATTAGATTCAAATTTAATATTATATTCATTATCACATAATTAACTAATACTTAGTAAGTTATGTTTTAAACTATCTATTAACAAAACATCTTCAATCAAATGATTTGATTTATTACCTATATTTTCTTTACCGATAATTTTTCCTTTATTATTGTCTCCGAAGGTGACATATCTCCCGTCTTAGCTAGTGAACTTTGAGAAATATGGTAGATCAAGAGTCATATATCTTGAGCATCCATTATCAAGATACCATCTCTTGCTCCTAACTTTTGATTAGAGATATATCTACAAGAATAATGGGTTTGCTTTAGCTCTCTATTTAACTTTGAGTTCTTCGTGATTAAATCTATCTTTCTTAACTTTTGGCATTAAATGATTTATGGTTTCTTTAGGAACCCAAACTAATTTATGAGAGTTATATTTTTAAAATAAATATATATAAGCATAATGGCCACATCTTCTATAAAAATTATATTTAACTTTTGGGGGAATATATAATATGGGTCCTTTTACAAATATAGTTGGAGGGACATCTAAATTAGCGAACCATTGAATTGATTTCAAATCACTCAATTCTTCTATATCTATATATTTTTCTTTATGGACACTTTTAGACTCAAAAGTTAGGAATTTAAGGGCATGTTCATAATGCTAGTTATAGATGCCCTACAAACCAATCACGTGAGTGATAACACCTGTAGCACATTACGTCAATCTCTTTGTTTATGATTACTGACATTTTCTCATATTATTCATATGTATATTGTGATATCCTTCGATCTATGCAATGGGAATTGGATCATGATGAGATCATGATAATGAGATCGATTTACCTTTAAACACAGACCCTAAATAATCCCGATCATATGTTACTCGAGAGAGACATCGAGATAATCGGACAGACTAGTGTGTTGTATACACGTTCATATGATGGAGGTGGCTGGTCTCATAGCTACTTGTGTGGAGACCCTAAGGATATAGTGCAGGTGCTCATTAGAGAATGAGTTCATGATTGATCCGCTTACAGAATGCTGGATGGTTATTGATACCTCACATCAGATAGCGATTCCATAGTCTCAGTAGTGTATCTAGTCCTTAGACTTGAGACACTAAAGATGCCTTATATGACTACTCCATTCTTTGACGTCGGACTTATAGGTTTGGAAAGTTCTAAATTTGATACAACCAGTTCTCGGGAATGGTAGCCAACCTTACGAAGGCAATTGAGTATCAATAGAGGATCATCCACTCTCGGTATCATGAGAGAAATATCCCATATTTTTTTGCTCAAGCAAATCCCTAGTCAGGGTCATTCAGATTAAGAGAGAAAGAGTTTTCCGGGAGAATCCGATTAGAGCAAGACTCGATTGGAAATCGTATAGGCCTGACAGCACCATGTCTGATATACAATCTCTAGGATATTAGATGGATGAGAAACTATATGTACATGGCAACTGAGGATAGATAGGTCCAAAGGATTGGATTCCCCTGTATCATCTGGGGACCACGGCGTAGTGGCCTAGTACGTCTGTAGTCAATGAGTCGAGTGAATTATTATAGAAATAATAATTCATTGAGTCAGAAGGAGTTTTGATAGGTATGACTCACGATTAACTCAATATTGGGCCTAGAGGGTCACACACATATGGTAGGTGTTGTGATAAGTAGAGGTTCGAATATGAGATATCTACTAGAGCCCCTATCCTTTTGGATATCCAATAAGCCCCTATATTATTAGATCCCATGGATGAGATCTAATAAGAGCTAGATTATTGGGTAAAGACCCATTAATCTAAGAGGCTTGAGTAATTGGATAGAGATCCAATATCCAATAAGGCAAAATCTATTAGGGTTTATAAGGAGCCTCTATAAATAGGAAGGAAGCAAAGGTCTATAGGTTAGGATTTTTGGTGGCTACCTCCTATTCTCCTCTCCCAAGAGAGGAGCGTCTTCGTAGCCCTACGTGTGGATCAAGAGAGGAGGACACTTGACCTCCTTCATCCTTCTCATGGATCTATAGGAATTTAGGGATATACGATCTCCCTAGGTATTATCTTTTTTACACATGCGGCTTTCAGATTTGTGGATTTGTTTTTTACGCACAGATCTTCACACGATGACGAAACCTTTACATGAAAATCTAGGTATTTTATTTTCTATTCTTCTATTGTGCATGTGATGCCGCCCCTTGGATTTCCTAACACTTATCTCTTCTCCAATAGCCATTAAAGCGAAATTGGCAATCTCCTTGTTGGTTGCTTCTTCGTCTTCGAAGTTACTTGAGTTATTCTATGTTGTCTTTAGAGCCTTCTTCTTCTTCGGTTACTTTTTCTTTGCTTGGGGGTATTCACTTTTGAAATGCCCTAGCTTCTCGCATTTATAGTAAATCACTTGTTCCTTCTTGGGTTTAAGTTTATTTTTAAAGTCATTTTTAAATTTAGTTCTTCTTATAAATTTTTTAAATTTTTGAGTCAAGAGTGCAAGTTCGTCATCATTGACCTCATTACTTGAAGATTCTTTCAAGTGATCTTCTTGTGTTCTCAATGCCATATCTTTCCTGTTCTATGGAAGGGAGTTCATAAGCTCATCATAAGCATTGCAAGTCATCTCATAGGTCATTAATGACCCAATTAGTTCTTCGAGAGTAAGTTCTTTAAATTCTTGGCCTCTTGAATGTTTGTTACTTTAGAATCCTAACTCTTTGAAAGGGATCTTAAAATTTTAGTTACAAGTTCAAAATTAGAAAAACTTTTTTTAAGTTTTTTTAGTCCATTGACAATATCCGTAAAACGGGTATACATGTCTCCAATGGACTCACTTGGTTTCATCCGAAATAACTCGTAAGAATACACTAAAAGATTGATTTTGGACTCTTTCACTTGACTAGTTCCTTCGTGAGTGATTTCAAAAATATATCAAATATCAAAAGCTGATTCGTAAATTGAAACATGATTAAATTCATTTTTGTTTAGGGCGTAAAATAAGGCATTCATAGCCTTAGCATTAAGAGTGAAAGTCTTCTTCTCTGACTCATTCTAATCACTCATCGGAAGAGAAGACTTTTGGAAGCCATTTTCAATAATGTTCTAAAGTTTAAAATCCATAGAAATAAGAAAAATTCTCATGCGAGTCTTTTAATAGGTATAATCCGACCCATTGAACATAGGCAGACGTGTGATTGAGTGGCCCTCTTGCATGCTGGCAAATGTCATCTCTCTTGGATTTTAAACTAGAATGAGAGTGACTTTGCTTTGATACCAACTATTAGGATCAATAGTGGCACTAGGGGGGGTGTGAATTTGTGCAATGGATAAAAATGGATGATTTAAATCGATTCTGAAAAAATATTATGCATTGAGAAGTTTTGTCCGATGAAAATGATTTTGGTAAAGAAGATTAATTTAAGTGAATACGTAAGAGAGTAGAGAAGGAGGGAATGAACAAGTATAGTGAACTAAAGAATTGAATACAATAATTAAAACTTACACATCAAGAGAAGAACATAGCGATTTATAGTGGTTCGGTCAAATTGACCTACGTCCACTCCTAAAACCTCATCCGATGAGGTTACCAGCTTCCACTATCAATCCTTCTTGAAGGGGGAATGTCACGACCCCCTAAAATTATCATATTCAAGAGGTGTGACCCTGTCTTAAAATTTAAACAACAAACCAATCCCAAGATCCAAACTGACATTTGAGGACACTAAAAATCATTCAAGTCGTAAATCACATCAAAAACTCACAATTCATAAAACCTGTGTAGTTTATAATTCATATACCACATCACTTCAGGATTCATAAAATCCAAAGCCAACTCAATTAAACAATATCCACATTATAAAATCCACAAGTGAGGGAATCCATATAATTACAAAATTAACATTTACCACAAGTTTATATCATTATATCATTTAAACTTGACATTTCAAATCCTAACATGAGAGGTCCTTGAACCTTTACAATACATATAAGTTCAGATTTATCATCAACATTCATTGAACACAAAATGTACTTATACAACAAAAACATATCAACCACTAAAGATCGATCCAAAATCTTCTAGCTTTCCCTACCTCAACCCAATTTAAACATCCCAGAGACTGATAATCTAACCTAAAAATATTATATAATAACAGGATGAGCATAACAAAGCTCAGCAAGTGACTAACATATCCATAAGGAAAGAGAATAATTATATGACAAACATGATATCAAATGTAAGGTAGGATACAAGGAAACATATATATCATCTTCTTACATACAGATTTACAAATGTTTTCTTATTCAAACCTATTTGATTCATAACAAACGGAGCAAGGAGTAACTGAAATATATCAGATGACATAAATAGTACTTTAAAGCATATCAAATGACACATAGGATATTTCGGAGTATATCAGTGATGAACAAAATGTTTCGAAGCATATCAACGACATATGAAATATTTCAGAACATATCAATAATGTATGAATTGTTTCAAAGCATATCAATGGCGAACGAAATGTTTCGGAGCATATCAACGACATATGAAACATTTCGAAACATATCAATAATGTATGAATTATTTTGGAGCATATCAATGGCGAACAAAATATTTTAGAATCCATCAAATGGCATATGAGATATCTCGGAGCCTATCCATATATCAAATAAGAAACAGAAGCTCAAATGTCATATCTGATCATTCATTTTCTTATCATCCAAAGCGTACATATAAACACATAAACAATGCTTTGGATACCATATCAAAAACATAGAGGGTGTAGTAGGATCTCAAATAGAATCTCTCATGTCTGGGAGCATCATACATCCATGTTTGGATGAAGCCAGAGGGGGCCGACAAAGTATCGTGGGCTCTAAGCATATACTTTTTACCATTTCTGGTAAAGGTCCAAATAATCCCTTTACCATTTCTGGCAAAGGTCCAAACAATCCCACAAACACCAGAGTACAAAAGGATAATGTGAACAATAAAACTGATACACATCGAAAGCACATGCGAAACAACAAATATACATGTGCCTATACGAGACAATTCGATACAAAATCTGAATTTTACATGATAGATTCTAAATATACAAATTATTTAGGAACAAGAACATCCAGGATTTCAAAATAATAATATGTAGCTCAATGGAAGCAATGATCTCACTGAAAAGTTAATTTTCAAAAAGGATGAAACATGAATAGGCAAAATTGACAAAGAAACTTAATTTTGGTAGAATTGAAAGGCATATTGAAGGAAATTATTTGGATGATAAATTATATTCCAAATTACTCAAAATTAAAGTCATTTGAAAGATATATAAATCTAGTTTCATCTAAATTAAATTTTGTACAAATTGGAGTTTTTAACTAAAAGTTAATAAGAATTTTAGCAACCAAAGGTCAGAACTAATGGTATCTATTTTACAAAATTCGTAGGGTCGACTAAAACAAATATTTCAGTTGGCATCTGTACTCCAAATCTTTCAAACCAGACATGCACAGAAAGTTTTATGAATCTAATCTAATAAATTAAGGCTTACTAAAATTCGATTTGTTCACAGTGAGTTACAAGTAATAGAATACCTAAAAGGCAGAACTTGCAATCTCTATTTTATAGATTCTATAAGGTCAATTCAAATAAAGGTTCGAATAGGCATTTGAACTCTAAATTCAACAATATTAGTCTCAATAGGAAGATATATAAGTATAATTTTGGATGAATTTAATTTTGCTTAAATCAGAGTTCAGTACAGAAAATTACAAGTAGAATAATGCAGCAAGGTCAGAATCTAGGAAAAATTTCAGATTCACTGTTTGTTATATAAACTGCAAAAATATCATATATGAAACTTCAATCTTCCAAAATTTTCAGGATTAAGATAAAAACAAGGATCAAACTTACTATAGGATGAGGTTAGAACACTTGCCTTTGATCAATTTTGATGCCAATGAAAAGTTTTAGGCCAAAAGACCTTAATCCCCAATTTTCTTCTCTTCTTCTCCTCCTCATCTTCTTCTTCTTCTTCTTCTTCTTCTTCTTCTTCTGCTTTCTCTCTTCCTCTCTTCTCCAACGTAGGCTGCCTTCTCAGGTTCCTTAGGAACTAAGGCAGAGAGGCTTAGGTGGTGGGATTTGTTATTTTGTATATTTTATAGTTTAATCCTTGTATTATTTATTTTTATGATTATGTCCTCAAATTTTACAAATAGGTTCTCAGAATTTTACAAACAGATCCTCACATCTTATAAATAGGTTTTAAGATTCATTTGGGCTCATCTATAAAACTTAAAATGGGTACTAATATTATAATTAAATTCTTATACGAAAATTTAGAAACGAGGAATGCGAGGGATGTTACACTCTCCCCCCCTTAAAAGAAAAATTTAGTCCTCTAAATTTATCATACCTCTATCAATGACAAGATGAGGATAAGCTTTCTTCATTTTCTCCTCTTGCTCCCAGGTTGTTTCTTCCCCATAATGATGCCTCCAGATCACTTTAACGAGAGGGATGACCCGATTCCTTAGGATTTTATCCTTCTTATCAATAATCTGAGTGGGCTCCTCCAAATAGGATAAGTCTTTATCAATCACAATCGGCTCATACTTTATGATATGAGAGGGATCATGTACATACTTTCTAAGTATTAAAATATGAAATATATCATGGATATGACATAAGGATGGTGGCAAGATAATTTTGTAAGCGATAGAACTAATTCTTTCAAGGATATCAAAAGGTCCAATAAACCTTGGGCTTAAATTTTCTCTCTTCTTAAATCTTGCTATGCCTTTTTCTTATAACTTGGATCTTTCCAGTAGTCTCTTATACTTTATCTGGTGCTAACAACTTTTTATTACCAACTTCCTCCTAACATGTAGGCGTTCTACACTTTTGCCCATACAAAGCTTCATAAGGAGTCATCTAAATACTTGAATGGTAACTATTATTATAAGTGAACTCAATAAGAGAAATATCTTTATCCCATTCACCTTTCTAATCCATGACATAGGCTTTGAGCAAATCCTCAAGTATTTGAATTGTTCTTTCAGATTGACCATCGGTCTGAGGGTGATAGGCGGTGCTAAACTTTACTTTGGTGCCCATAGATTCTTGTAATCTCCTCCACAATCTAGAAAGAAATCTGGAGTCTCTATCAGAGATGATCTCCTTTAGAACACCATGAAATCTTACTATTTCATCAACATATAAATTGGTAAGTCGATCATGTGAATAAGTCATATTGATCAGAAAGAAATGTACAGATTTAGTTAACCTATCAATAATAACCCAAATAGCATCATGCTTCATAGAGTTTCTAGGTAGTCCTGAAACAAAGTTCATGGTAACACATTCCCATTTCCATTCAGGAATATATAAAGGCTGCAACAAACCTCCACGTCTTCAATGTTCTACTTTGATTTGCTGACAAGTCAAACACTTTGAAGCATACATTGCAATCTCCTTCTTCATGCCTTCTCACCAATAATGACTTTGGAGATCTTTATACATTTTAGTACTACTAGGATGCATGGTGTACTTTGAATTGTGTCCCTCTATCAGGATTTGGTTCTTGATATCTGGGTCATTTGGAATACATACTCTATCCCTAAATCTCAAGAGACCATCCTCTGAAATTTGAAAATTTGGCTTCAATCCTTTTTCAACTTCATTCCTTAAGTATATTAAATATGGATCTTGTAGTTGCCCTTCTTTAATTTGTTGAATGAGATTAGACCGCACCTGGATAGAGGCCATCAACATCATTAAATTTTGCCCTTTTCTCATGACATTCAAATCATAATTTTCTTCTAAGAACTTCCATTGTTTCACAACCAGACTAGCCATAAAACTTGTAGATTTTCTACTAAGTGCATCAGCTATAACATTGGCTTTACTTGGGTGATAACGGATGGTACAATCATAATCCTTTTGAAGTTCAATCCATCTCCGCTGCCTCATATTCAACTCTTTCTGAGTAAAAATATACTTTAAACTTCTGTGATCAGTAAGGATTTCAAATGTTCGCCCATACAAGTAATGTCTCCAAATCTTTAGAGCAAAGATGATTGCTACTAATTCCAGATCATGAGTTGGATAATTCACTTTATAACTCTTTAGCTATCTAGAAGCATAAACAATTACTTTTCCTTCCTGCATTAGAACACATCCCAGGCCCTTTCTTAAAGCATCGGTATAAACTACAAATCTCTCATTACCACTTGGAATAGTGAGAATAGGGGCACTGGTCAATCTTCTTTTTAGCTCTTGAAAACTTTGCTCATAATTATCACCCCATTCAAATTTCACATTCTTCCGAGTCAGTTTGGTGAGGGGATGAGCAATTCGAAAAAATACCTTCATAAATCTCCTGTAATAATTTGCCATGCCCAAGAAACTTCTAACTTTTATTATATTTGTTGGTACTTCCCACTTAACCATTGCTTCCACCTTCTTTGGATCAACAAATATGCCTTTCCTTAAAATCACATGGCCTAAGAAATCAATTTCATTCAACCAAAATTCACATTTATTGAACTTTGCATACAATTTCTTTTCTCTCAGTATGAATAATACATTTCTCAGGTGTTCCTCATGCTCTTGATTACTCTTTGAATACACTAATATGTCATCAATGAATACAATTACATAGTCATCCAAGAGTGGCTGAAATATCCTGTTCATCAGTTCCATAAAAGCTGTAGGGGCATTAGTCAAGCCAAAAGGCATTACCAAGAATTCATAGTGACCATATTGGGTTCTAAAGACTATTTTCAGAATATCCTCCTTCTTGATCTTTTACTGATAATAACCCAACCTTAGATCGATCTTGGAGAATACTTGTGCACCTTGTAATTGATCAAACAAGTCATCGATTCTTGGAAGAGGATACTTGTTTTTTATGGTCACCTGGTTCAACTGTCTATAATCAATACAAAACCTCAATGTTCCATTCTTCTTCTTAACTAATAGCATTGGAGCACCCCATGGTGAGATGCTGGGTTGAATGAAACCCTTATCTAACAACTCTTGTATTTCTTTCTTCAATTTCTCTAACTCGAGGGGTGCCATTTTGTAGGGAGGCTTAGATATTTGGGTTGTCCCGGGGACTACTTCAATAATAAATTCACCATCCTTCTCTGGTGGTAATCCAGGTAAGTCATCTAAAAATATATCAAGGAACTCTTTAACCACCGAAGTTTCATTAGTTGAGTTTCTTGATCTGAATGCTTCTTTATACATATAAGATAACAAAAATAGCCCTTTTGCATAAGACGATGAGCTTGAAGTGCTGATACCAGATAAAGAGGCAAATCATGTCAGATTCCCTCAAAATAAAAGATGGGCTGATCCGGTAGGCAAAAAGTGATCACTTTTGTATAACAATCGATACTAGCATGATAGGAAGATAACCAATCCATGCCAAGTATAATATTAAAACCTTAGATCTCTAGGAGAATTAAATCAGCAAGGAATTCATGTTCTCTAATAGAAATCAAACAAGATGGATAAATCAAGTTTGCTATCAAAGAATTCCCAATAGCAGTAGTTACATACAATATGTAAATCCAATGGTCTAGGTGGAACACTCAAGTAACAAGCAAAATGTGGTGAAACAAAAGAGAGATTAGAATTAGGATCAAACAAAACTTTTACATTTCTATTAAAAACATAAAGAATACCTTCGACCATTGATCTAGAAGCTCTAGTATCCTATTCAGTGACAGCATATACTCTAGTATGGGCTGATGATCTGAGAGGTAGTGGTTCTTCCTTTTTCTTAAATGGGCAGTCTTTTATTTTGTGACCTAACTTTTAACAAGCAAAACAGGCTCCAATCACCCAAAAACACTGACTTGTTTCATGATTGCCTCTGCATTTTATACATGATAGAGTCCTTTATGGTAGCTTTCTTGTCTCAAATCCAGATACCTTTATCCTCTTGTTACTTCTTTCAGGTTCATTTCCTCTTTTATTTTTATAAAAAAACTTATCTTTATTGTTCTTGCAAATGATTTCTTGGATCTCTTCCAAATCTCTTTCAATTATCAAAGCTCTTTCTACCATCTCAGCATATACCTAGAGTTTTAAAGCTGATATTCGACTTCTTATTATTGGCCTTAGTCCCCTTTCAAACCTCCTTGCTTTTCTAGATTCGTTCTCGATCATATGTATAGCAAATCTGGAGAGCTTAGTGAATTTTGATTCATATTTTATAACCGTCAAATTTCCCTGAATGAGATTCAAGAATTCCAATTCTTTCTGCTCTCTAATGTAATCTGGTAAATATTTATCGTTGAACTTTTCTATAAATACCTTCCAAGTGATTAGCTCATGTCTGACTTCAAAAATCCTCTTCATTATTCTTCACCAATGCTCAGCCTCTACTCCTAACATAAAGGTAGCAAGAGAAACCTTCTGATCATTAGGACAATTTAAAACGTCAAATATTTTCTCTATCTGCATCATCTATTATTCTGCTACCATTGGATCAGGCTCACCATTGAAACTGGGAGAACTAAGCTTCTTAAACTGTTCAATTCCCAACCTAGTCTGGTTTGAAGTCCCCGCTCCATCATTTCTTCCTTGTTGGCCTTGTTGTTACATCACTTGTGTCATAGCCTCTAGAATTTTCATAATTTCACTCAATTGATCAGTAGTAGATGCAATAGAAGAACCAGATGACCTCGTCATTCTTGCTTCCTAAAAACAGCAAAAGATAATTTTTTTGGTTAATCTTTAAATAAAAGTCACTAAATCTCAAAATTTACTATGCATCCAACATATTAAAATTCTCAGTGATCCTCAAATCATGCTATGATATCACCTCTGTCTTGTGGGTCATCAGGATGTGGGATTAATGCACCCCAAATCTCATGAGGTGCTCTGATACCACCTCTATCACGACCTCCTGAAATTATCACATTCAGGAGGTGTGACCCTGTCTTAAAATTCATAATATTAAAATTTAAATAACAAACCAATCCCAGGATCCAAACTAATATTTAAGGACACTAACGATCATTCAAGTCATAAATCACATCGAAACCCATAATTTATAAAACCTGTGCAGTTTATAATTCATATACCACATCACTCCAGGATTCATAAAATCCAAAGCCAACTCAACTAAACAATATCCACATCATAAAATCCACAAGTGAGGAAATCCATATAATTATAAAATTAATATTTACCACAAGTTTATATCATTATGCTATTTAAACTTGACATTTCAAATCCTAACATGAGAGGTCCTTCAACTTTTACAGAACATATAAGTTTAGATTTACCATCAACATTTCACTAAACATAAAATGTACTTATACAACAAAAACATATCAATCACTAAAGATCGACCCAAAATCTTCTAGTTTTCCCTACCTCAGCCCAATTTAAACATCCCAGAAACTAATAATCTAACCTGAAAGTATTATATAACAACGGGGTGAGCATAACAAAGCTCAGCAAGTGACTAACATATCTATGGGGAAAGAGAATAGTTATATGACAAACATAATATCAAATGCAAGGTAGGATACAAGGAAACATATATATCATCTTCTCATATACAGATTTGCAAATGTTCTCTTATTCAAACCTATTTGGTTCATAACAAATGGAGCAAGGAGTAACTAGAATATATCAGATGACGTAAATAGTACTTCAGAGCATATCAAATGATACATAGGATATTTTGGAGCATATCAATGTTGAACAAAATGTTTCGGAGCATATCAATGACATATAAAACATTTCGGAACATATCATTAATGTATGAACTGTTTCGGAGCATATCAATGGCGAACGAAATGTTTCAGAGCATATCAACGACATATAAAATATTTCAAAATATATCAATAATGTATGAACTATTAGGATCTAGAGCGGCACTAAGAGGGGGATGAATTAGTGCAACAGTTAAAAACAATAATTTTTCGACGATTCAAACAAGTTCGGATATTTTGTACGTTAAAAACTTTGTTTCGATAAAATCTAGTTTTGATTGCGTATAAACTTAAACACATGTAAGATGATGAAGTGGAAGTGGAGCAAGTAAAGTAAAGGCTTGCATTAATGTAAATGACAATAAGAAAATACAAACCCGATTTTATAGTGGTTCGGTCATATGACCTACGTCCACTCTCGATTCCTCTTCTCTTGAGGCCACTAGCTTTCCACTAGGTGTCTTCCTTTCAATGGGCGAAGACAAGCTCCCTTATAGTGCTCTCCTTTTGATGGGCTTAGGAGGTAACCCTTATAAGACCTCTCAACCCTCTCTAAGGCTAGATCACACTTTAGAATTAGAGGAAAGATTTTGACACTATTATAATAGAGTTTTTCCTTTTTATTTCTCAGTTTTTATGTGTTTTTCAACCATAAATGAGAGGGGTATTTATAGGCCCCAAGGTGATTCAAATTTAGAGCCCAAATTTGAATCATCCCAGTTTTTTGGGGTACGAGTGGTATTACCGGTAGTGCTGGGTGGTACCACCACCTAGAACACTTGGGATTTCGGTCCTTGGGCGGTGCCACCGCTACACTATTCCAGCAAGGCTGAATAGGCCTTAACTTCGGCCCAAATCAGCCCAAATAAGGCCCAATTGGCCCCTACAAGGGTTAAATAGGATTATTACCTAATCCTTACCCTAATTATATGCTAACTACTAAATTAAAATATAATTCTAAGCAAATTAACAACTAGCAATATCGAGTCTTCTTCCGGTGAGCTTTCCGATGAACTTCCAACTGACTTCCGACGCACCCTAGGATTTCTTTTGACGGACTCCCAATAGGGTCCTGGACTCTGTGACGAGTTCGATGAGTCTTTGGCAAGCTTCCAAACCTTCTCGATGAGCTCTGCGAACCTCCAATGATCTTTTTGGCAAACTTTTGAAACCTTCGACAAGTCCTCGATTCTTCCTCGGTTGATTCCGGTAGCACTTCTGACGATCTTCGGACTTCCAGTGGACTCTCGAACTCCCAACAACTTGACTATGATAATTTGCTTTCTGTCTTCAAGCTATCATAGTTAATCTGGTACATATAACCCAAAACTCTACTTCGATCTAAACAGTTATTACAACGTGAATTGATATTCTGTTGCTTGGCATGTCATTGATCGGTGCTTTATCTGGTTCTTCGGCACATCGTTCTCTCTTGCGGTTTGTTGCCCAATCAACGGTTAACTTATGCAACCCCGATATCCTTGATGAAACCCGCTCTTCTTGGCCCAATGCCCGACGTCCGAAGCCTTCTGTTGATTGTCGATTGGAACTCCGACACGACATCCAATATCCTAACGTGATTTCCTTCGGCGCAATGTCAATTCCTCATGCATCAATTGTCTTATCCTGATCGGGTAGACCTGCATCACTCAAAATATAGTTAGACCACAAAACACAATCAATTAGTTTCATCATCAAAATTTGAGATTTAACAATCTCCCCCTTTTTGATGATGACAACTAATTGATGACTAACAGAGTTGACCTTAACTCCTCGGAGTTTAACCAAACTCCCCCTATCAATATGCCATTGATAGAACATCTGGATTATCCCAAATCCAAGAAACATTCATCATATGTTATGAAATGTCAAAACATTATGCAAATTATATAAAATATTCAAATTCAATCATATATTGTATGAAGTCATCAATTTACTTCTCCCCCTATGTCATCAACAAAAAGGAGAAGTAGCATCTTGGCTAGTTTAAAAAAAATATGTAAGTTTTATAATTATACTAGCAAGATTTTTTAATTCAATTTTTAAGCTAAAAATTTGCAAGATACGTCACTTTGAACATGCAAGCTAATAGTTTTCAAAGATGTGCAAGTTTGTATTTTTTTTTTCTAAAGATAGGCAACATAGCAATTTTTCATTCGCTTCTTGAGATGTGCAAATTGCACTTTGTTTCTACTCTCTTGAGAAGTGCACTTTAATTTTGCCTTGCATGTTTGTAATTTTTGTAAAATTTTCATCACTTAAACATGTAAGCTAAATTTTCATTACAACATACAAATATAGAAGCATGACAAGTGTAAGATTGTAAATTTTCTAAGTTTTGCACTTGTTGCTTCTTTCAATAGGCAAGAACTTTTGAGCTAGTAGAATTTTCATTCAAGCTAGCAATTTTGCTTTGTGATGCACATGCTAGCAATATTTCTTTCTTGTAATACACAAGCTAGCAAGCTAACTCCCCCTTTGTTTTTATCAAAAAGAAGGGAGGATTAAATAGCTAAAAATTTTAATCATCATACAAGCCATATAAAGAAATCATGACATGATATCAAGAAAAGCACAATTTCTTTTACTTCAATATTCAAATCATGACAAGTGATATTCAAACGTTTGCATTAATATTTTAATCATCGAGTCATGTATAGAAAGAAGTATTGAAATATAGGAGAAAAATCAAATAACGCATGTAAAGTTTCAATCATCAAAGCATATTTTCTCAAGTTGAATATCAAAAAATCAAAAGAAAACAATTTATGATTCATTTGCATTTTTCTTCATATAACATGGGAGAATCATAAGAGAGTATAGAGTAAGAGATTTAAAAAAAAAACAAGTTATTAAGATCATGATCTCATAATAAAAGTTTCATAATTATAATTTCGAGAAATCAAAATCATGATTCATGAAACTCATTCAAGTCACCAACATCAAAAGAAAATTAGAAGTTTTAAATCAAGATCATCACTTCATGATTCCAACAAAACAAAGTTGTGATTCTGAAAGTTTAAAAATAGAAGTCATGAATTCAAGAGATCAAGAGAAGAGTCATAAAATCATTTAATCTCACTTAGACAAATCGAGACTCATAATCAAATCATCAAAATCATTTTCTAGATTCAAGAGATGAACATAATATACATAGATTCATCATTTGTTTTTCATAAAAAAAAATAAAAAACTTTAGAGATTGAAGGATTTTCAAGAGACATGCATTTCTCTTGCATTAATTTTATATGAACATACCATTGCCTTTTTAAGTCAAATAGAAACAAGCATGTTCATTCAAGATGTAAGGGCAAAAATATCATAAAAATGATTTAGACCAAAAACATATTAGTCCAAGACATATGATTAATCATGCATAGCTTTAAAATGTGAATTCATCTAGCATTATACAAGCTTTCATTGTTAAGATATTCATCATTTTTAGCTCATTCAATTTTACAAAATGAATCATCAAAATCATTCATGAGATTTTTAAAAAAATATTTAATCTCAATGAGGTAAGAAAAGCTTTTTCTTTTTAAGTAATTTATTTCATCTAAGCATGCATTTGTCTTTATATGCCCAATCAAATAAAGGTAACAACATTCAAAATCGAAAGACAAACTTAATCATAAAAATCATCAAGACAAAATCTAACACATTATTTCAAAACATAAGATTCAATTTATGATAATATATTTCATTTTATTATCAAGCCTTTGCTTTTAATAAAATAAGTGTCATCATTCAAGATGAAAAGACAAATTTTGTCTTAAAAATCATTTAGATGAAACATATTAAGCATGATAACAAACTTTTAATATTTTTATTTCATCATTATTAATGATGATTTCATAAGGTTTGTTCTATGAAAGCCATCATCATATAAATTCGAAATGTAAGTTTTGTCATTAAAGTCATCAAGATCAAATGCATCAAAATCTTTCATTTGAAATTTTTTTTAAGAGCAACGGAGATGGTTTACATGTAAGCATGCTCTTGTCTTTTTCTACTAGATTCATGTATCATTGTATAGATCCGAAAAATAAGTTTCAAGAGAAATTATTTAAACCAAATGCATGATACACTCATTTATTTTCAAAATATTCATCATGATTATTTTCATGAGATTCACAAGATTGGTAAAGTGAATTTATTAATCTCAATAGGATAGAAAATGAATTTTCATTTTATGTAATTATTTTCATGTGAGCATATTCAAATCTTTTTATGAAAACATGTATCAACAGACATAAGTTTAGTCATAAACTCATCAAGTCCAAACACATCAAAAATAAAATATCATGATAACATATTTTCAATTTTTATATGTTTTATTTTATGTGGTTGATCTCACATAAGCATGTTCATATTTTCACACAAAAGTCAAGCATCATATAAATATGAAATTATCATCAAAATCTTTCATTCCAAAAATTTGTTAGGAGTAAATATTCATTGGATTTAATCTTGTTAGGTGTATAAGCATGAGATGCAATTATCATGATGATTCATTTTGTGTCAAAAATCATGCATTGAATTGTTATTTCAAAATCATAAATGAGATTTATCTTGTAATAGCACAAGTTAAGCAATCATCATTCATTTTTTTATACTTCTAAAAAAAATACTAGAAGGAAAAGCATCATATAATTTTTTTAAAAATAATTATTTATTTCTTACTAACTAAGTTAAGCACTCATGGAAAAGTCATATAATTTCAAAACAACATAAGAACATTTTAGGTGAGTTGCTTACCTCATGGTTGAAACCCGTCAAAGCCCAATTCGTTGTTTCACCTTTGGAAGTTCTTAATTCGTCCTTGGGTGCCTTCCTCTTCTTTGGCCTCATCTTTCGTTTAAGTTTATTTTTTATTTTAGATTTTTATTTAATGAATTTATTAAAATTCATTAAAAGTTCAATGTCCTCTTCATTGTCCTCATCACTTGAGTCATCACTCAACTGATATTTTATAGCCTAGAGTTTCAAATCCTTTCTATTCTTTGGAAGGTGATTCATGTGTTCGTCGAGTTTAAAATGTTCCAAGAATGTCATTTCATAGGTCATTAATGACCCGATTAGTTCTTCTAATGAAAAATTATTTAAATTTTCTCTCTTGTATTGCAGTTACTTTAGGATTCCACCTTTTTGGAAGGGTTTTTAAGATCTTGTTAGTGAGTTCAAAATTTGAAAAATATTTACTAAGACTTTTCAAGCTATTGACGACATCCGTGAAATGGGTGCATATGTCGTCAATAGATTCGTTGGTATCATTCGGAAGAGCTCAAAATCATGCAATAAGAGGTTTACTTTCGAGTCTTTGACTCTATTAGTTCCCTCGTGCATGATTTCAAGTATCCATCAAATATCAAAAGCAGTTTCACACATAGAAATCTGATTGAACTCGTTTTTATCTAAAGCACAAAATAAGACATTCATAGCCTTTGCATTTAAAGAAAAAGATTTTTTCTCTAAGTCTGACCATTCATTCGTCAGTTTAGAGGGAAGTTGAAATTCATTTTCAATGATGTTCCATAATTCCAAATTCATAGAAAGCAAGAAAACTCTCATTCGAGTTTTCCAATAAGTGTTGTCTGATTCGTTAAAGAACGGAGGACGAACAATCGAAAAACCTTCTTAAAAGTCGTGAAGAGCCATTTCTCGTAAGTGTGAATCCGAAAAGATAAATAACGAGGCTCTGATACCAATTGTTAGGATCTAAAGTGACACTAAGAGGGGGGGGGGGGCGAATTAATGCAGTAGTTAAGAACAATAAATTTTTGACGATTCAAACAAGTGTGGATACTTCGTACGTTGAAAACTTTGTTTCGATAAAATCTGGTTTCGATTGCATATAAACTTAAACACATATGTTAGATGATGAAGTGAAAGTGGAGCAAGTAAAGTAAAGGCTTGCAGTAATGTAAATGACAATAAGAAAATGCAAACTCAATTTTATAGTGGTTTGGTTATACGACCTACGTCCACTCCCGATTCCTCTTCTCTTGAAGTCACCGACTTTCCACTAGGTGTCTTCCTTCCAACGAGCGAATACAAGCTCCTTTACAGTGCTCTCCTTTTAACATACTTAGGAGGTAACCCTTACAAGGTCTCTCAACCCTCTTTAAGACTAGATCATACTTTAGAATTATAGGAAAGATTTTGATACTGTTACAATAGACTTTTCCCTTTTTTTTCTCAATTTTTGTGTGTTTTTTAACCATGAATGAGAGGAGTATTTATAGGCCCCAAGGTGATTCAAATTTGGACTATCCCGATTTTTTCGGGTACGGGCGGTACTATCGGCAATGCTGGGCAGTACTATCGCCTGACACACTGATATGGTCAGTGTACTAGGCGGTACCATCGCGCGAGGCAACGGTGCCACCGCCCATAACATTTGGGATTTCGGTCCCTGGGCGGTGCCACTGCTTAGGTCTGGCGGTGCCACCGCTACACTATTCTAGCACTATTCCAGCAAGACTGAATGGGCCCTAACTTCGGTCCAAATCAGCCCAAATAAGACCCAGTTGGCCCCTACAAGGGTTAAATAGGATTATTACCTAATCCTTACCCTAATTACATGCTAACTACTAAATTGAAATATAATTCTAAGCAAATTAACAATTGACAATGTTGAGTCTTCTTCCAGCGAGCTTTCCGATGAACTTCTGGTCGACTTCTGGCGCACCCTCAGATTTCTTTCGACGGACTCGCAGTAGGCCCCCGGACTTTGTGGCGAGTTCAACGAGTCTTTGGCAAGCTTCTGAACCTTTTCTATGAGCTCCGTGAACCTCCGACGATCTTTTCGACAAACTTTCAAAACCTTCAGTAAGTCTCCGATTCTTTCTCGGTTGATTCCGGTAGCACTTCCGATGATCCTTCGGACTTCCGATGGACTCTCAAACTCCCAACAACTTAACTCTGGTAATTTGCTTTATGTCTTCAAGCTATCATAGTTAATTCTGCACACATAACTCAAAACTCTATTTCGATCTAAATAGTTATTACAACGCGAATTGACATTCTATTGCTCGACATGTTATTGGTCGGCTCTACATCCGATTCTTCGGCACATCATCCTATCTTACAATTTGTTGCCTAATTGACGATTATCCTTCGCAACCCTGATATCCTTGGCATAACCTGCTCTTCTTTGCCCGATGCCCGACATCCAAAGCCTTCTGTTGATTGTCGATCGGAACTCCGGTACGACGTTTAATATCCTGACGTGATTTCCTCCAGCGCAATGTCAATTCCTCCTGTGTCAACTATCTAATCCCGATCGAGTAGACCTGCATCACTCAAAATATAGTTAGACCATAAAATATAATTAATTAGTTTAATCATCAAAATCCGAGATTCAACATGAACTGTTTCGAAGCATATCAATGGTGAACGAAATGTTTCGGAACTCATCAAATGACATATGAGATATCTCGGAGCCTATCCATATATCTGTTGAATCTCGAATTTTGATGATGAAACTAATTGATTGTGGTTTATTATTTAATTATGTTTTGAGTTATGCAGGTCTACTATTGATCAAGATTAGATAGTTGATGCTGGAGGAATTGATGTTGCGCTGGAAGTGGTCACGTCAGGATATTAGATGTCAAGCCGGAGATTCGGTCGACAATCGATAGAAGGCTTCGTACATCGAGCATCGGGCCAAGAAGAGCGTGCTACACCAAGGATATCAGGGTTGCGGAGGTCAACCACTGATTGGGCAACAGATCACAAGAGAGGACGATATGTCGAAGAATCGGACGAAGCGTCGACCAATGACGTGCCGGGCAACTGAATGTCAATTCGTGTTGTAATAACTGTCTAGATCGAAGTAGAATATTTGTTTGTGTGTATGCAAGATTAACTATGATGACGATGAAGATGTAAAGTGAAACAAAGTGCTAGAAGACAAGTGTGATAAATCATTGGGAGTTTGAGAGTTCGACGGAAGTCCGAAGATTCATTGGGAGTGTTGTCGGAACCGGCCGAGAACGAGTAGGGAGCTTGTGGAAGGATTTTTGGAAGTTCACCAGAAGGTTTGTCAGAAGTTTACAGAGCTTACCAAGAAAGATTAGAGCTTGCCAATGAAGCTCGTTGGAACTTGCCAAGATCATCGTGAAGTTCGGGAGTCCACAGAATGGCTTTCGAGGGTTCGTCGGAAGACTGCCGGAAGTTCGCCAAAAGCTCACCAAAAGAAGTCTTATCTTATGGACTTTGTAATAGCTTAAAAAATATTTTTAAAATTTTTAGTTAGCATATAATTTGGTTTAGGATTAGGTGTTAATCCTATAAACCAAATTTGGGCCATTTCGGACTTCATTTGGACTGGTTTCGACCGAGTTTTCGGCCGAAACTACTGTGCTGAAATGACCTGGGCAGTAGTACTGCCCAGGCTGGGTGGTAGTATTGCCTAGTGGCCAAGAGCTAGGCGGTGGCATCGCCTAGCACCCGCGAGCACCAGTGGTGGCACCGCTGGATGGGCGGTGGCACCGCCTAGTACTGCCAGCGTCAGGAAATTCAAAATGGTTCAAATTTTGGCTCAAAGTTTGGGCTTCAAATTTGAATCACTTTGAGGCCTATAAATACTTCACTTATTTAGAGTTTAGAAGGGGTCTAGAACTGAAAAAAAAAGAGGGGGGAAACTCTCTTGAAAGTGTGTAAAATCTTCCCTCTAAGTCTTAAGAGTGTTCTAGTCCAAGAGAGGGGAAAGAGTGCTTGTAAGAGTTATCTCCTAAGCCCGTCAAAAGGAGAGCTGCTGTGAGGGAGTTCATCCTCGCCCGTTGGAAGGAGATAGCTAGTGGAAAGTTGGTAGCCTCAAGCAAGAGGAATCGGGAGTGGACGTAGGTCGGACGATCGAACCACTATAAAAATCTGGTTTGCATTTACGTTCTTGCTATTTACTTTACTGCAAACCCTTTCTACTTAATTTGGTGCTCTACTTCTCATCTCTGCAAACATTTTTATGTTAGAGCTTTTCTTATATGATTCCACCGATACGGCTTTCATAATACGAAACGAAGTTTTCACTGTACGAAGTTTTCGAAACTTGTTCAAATCACTGAAAATTTATTGTTTCTTACCACTACACTAATTCACCACCCCCCCTCTTAGTGCTGCTCGATCCCTAATAATTGGTATCAAAGCCATGTTCTTTTTTTTTTTTCAGATTTACACCCATGAGAAATGACTCTAAATGGCTTTCAAGAGGGCTTTTCGATTTTTTGTCCACCGTTCTTTAACGGTTCGGACTACACATATTGGAAAACTCGAATGAGAGTTTTCTTGCTTTCTATAGATTTGAATTTATGGAACATCATTGAAAATGGATTTCAACTTTCCTCTAAACCGACGAACGAATGGTCGGATTTGGAGAAAAGATCATTTCTTTAAATGCAAAGGCTATGAATGCCTTATTTTGTGCTTTAGATAAAAATGAGTTCAATCGGATTTCTATGTGTGAAACAACTTTTGAAATTTGGCGAACACTTGAAATCACACACGAGGGAACTAGTAGAGTCAAAAACTCGAAAGTAAACCTCTTATTGCATGATTTTGAGCTCTTCCGAATGACACCAAGCAAAATTATCGACAATATGTACATCCATTTCACGGATGTCGTCAATAGCTTGAAAAGTCTTGGTAAATATTTTTCAAATTTTGAACTCACTAACAAGATCTTAATATCCCTTCTAAAAAGGTGGGATCCTAAAATAACGATGATACAAAAAACTAAAGATTTAAATGATTATTCTATTGAAGAACTCATTGGATCCTTTATGACATGACTTCCTTCTGTGATGATTGAAAATTAATTTTCTTTATGATGAATCATTGAATCATGACTTGATTTATGAGAATACTTTTTTTTATATATATTACGATTCTTGATTGTATACCCTTTATCATGAATTGAAAATTGACGATAAAGAAAGTATTTGTGAATCATGATTTTGATTTCTCGGAACTATATTTTTAGAATTTGTTTTAAAATCATGATCTTGCTAAAATGAATGGTTATGAATTATGAATGATATCTTTTGATCCTTGTTGATTTTTCATATTGATATCTTTCATTACATGATATGATTGAATGATTGATTGATACAAATTTAAATGATGTGAAAAGTTGTTAAAGGAAGAAAACAATCTAAATTTTGATATTTCAATATTTGATACTTGGAATATTTTAAAATGTGTTATTGATGAGAATGTTTGAAATTGCTCTTTTTATCTCATGAATTTTCATCTTGATTTTGTTAAGAAAAATTTTAATAAACCATGAATCATATCTTTGGTATTCATGAATTAATCCTTATTGATATCTTTCATGAATTCTTTGAATCTATTGCCTTGAACTTTTGAATTGTGATGAATCAAAAAATTTTCTCCTATATGACTTCTTCTCCTATATGTCATGCTTTGAATATTGATGAAGATTTTTTATTGATGGAAGTTGATAAATGATATGAAAAGAGGATGTAAAAGAAAATCTTTGTATTTGATCCTCCTATTCTTTTTGACAAAAACAAAGTGGGAGAAGATTTATTGCTAGCTTGCAACTTCAATGAAAAATTTCCTAGCTCGATTATTGAAATGAAGGAACATCCTATCATGAACATTTTAAATGTTGCTAGCATGCTACAAAAGCAAAGTGCAAACTTGCTATGATGAATTGTAAGAAGCAAGTGATGGATTGCTATACTTGGATATCCTTGAAAAACTTGCTATGATTGAATGTTGAATGCTGATGAAAATTTAGCTAGTATGATTGTAAAACTTGCATATCTTTTAAACTAGCTATGATAATTACTTCTTTTTGTTGATGACATAGGGGGAGAAGTAGATTGATGACTTCATGCATTGAATTGAATATCTTATATATTTACATGATGGTTTTGTTATTTTCTCTTAACATTGTGATGAATGTTGCTTGAATTTGGGATAATCCAAGTGTTTCTATCAATGGCATATTTATAGGGGGAGTTTGGTTAAACTCCGAAGAGTTATGGTTAACTCCGTTAGTCATCAATTAGTTATCATCATCAAAAAGGGGGAGATTATTGAATCTCGGATTTTGATGATGAAACTAATTGATTGTGGTTTATTGTTTAACTGCATTTTGAGTTACGCAGGTCTACTATCGATCAGGATTAGATAGTTGACGCTGGAGGAATTGACGTTGTGCTAGAAGTGATCACGTCAGGATATTGGATGTCAAGCCGGAGGTTCGGTCTACAATCGATAGAAGTCTTCGTACGTCGGGCATCGGGCCAAGAGGAGTGTGTTGTGCCAAGGATATCGAGGTTACGGAGGTCAACCACCAATTGGGCAACGGATCACAAGAGAGGACGATGTGCCGAAGAATCGGATGAAGCATCGACCAATGATGTGCCGGGCAACTGAATGTCAATTCACGTTGTAATAACTGTCTAGATCGAAGTAGAATATTTGTTTGTGTGTGCAGGATTAACTACGATGATGATAAAGACGTAAAGTGAAATAAAGTGCCGGAAGACAAGTGTGATGGATCGTTGGGAGTTCGAGAGTTTGACAGAAGTCCGAAGATTCATTGGGAGTGTTGTTCGAACCAGCCGAGAACGAGTAGGGAGCTTGCGGAAGGATTTTCGGAAGTTCGCTGGAAGGTTTGTTAGAAGTTCACGGAGCTTGCCAAGAAAGATCGGAGCTTGCCAATGAAGCTCGTTGGAACTCGCCAAGATCATCGTGAAGTTCGAGAGTCCGTAGAATGGTTTCCGAGGGTTCGTCGGAAGACCGCCGGAAGTTCACCAGAAGTTCGCCGAAAGCTCACTGAAAGAAGTCTAATCTTATGAACTTTATAATAGCTTAAAAAATATCTTTAAAATTTGTAGTTAGCATATAATTTGGTTTAGGATTATGTGTTAATCCTATAAACTAAATTTGGGCCAATTCGGACTTCATTTGGACCGGTTTCGGTTGAGTTTTCGATCGAAACTATTATGCTGAAATGACCACCCAATGGTTGAGAGCCAAGCGGTGGCACCACCCAGCACCCGTGGGCACCAGCGGTGGCACCGCTGGATGGGCGGTGGCACCGCCCAGTACTGCCAGCGCTAGAAAATTCAAAATGGTTCAAATTTTGGCTCCAAGTTTGGGATCCAAATTTGAATCACTTTGAGGCCTATAAATACCCCACTCATTCAGAGTTTAGAGGGGGTCTAGAACTAAAAAAATAGAAGGGGGAAACTCTCTTGAAAGTGTGTCAAATCTTCCCTCTAAGTCTTAAGAGTGTTCTAGTCCAAGAGAGGGGTAAGAGTACTTGTAATAGTTATCTCCTAAGCCCGTCAAAAGGAGAGGTGCTGTGAGGGAGTTCATCCTCGCCCGTTGGAAGGAGGATAGCTAGTGGAAAGCCGGTGGCCTTAAGCAAGAGGAATCGGGAGTGGACGTAGGTCGGATAACCGAACTACTATAAAAATCTGGTTTGCATTTACATTCTTGCTATTTACTTTACTACAAACCCTTTCCACTTAATTTGATGCTCTACTTCTCATCTTTGCAAATATTTTTAAGTTAGAGCTTTTCTTATATGATTCCACCGATACGACTTTCATAATATGAAACAAAATTTTCACCATACGAAGTTTCCAAAACTTGTTCAAATCGCTGAAAATTTATCGTTCCTTACCGCTGCACTAATTCACCTCCCCTCTTAATGCCGCTCGATCCCTAACAATATCAAATAAGAAATAGAAACTCAAATGTCATATCTGATCATTCATTTTCTTATCATCCAAAGCACACATATAAATACATAAATAATGCTTTGGATACCATATCAAAAACACAAAGGGTATAGTGGGATCTCAAATAGAATCTCACATGTTTGGGAGTGTCATACATCTACGTTTGGTTGAAGCCAAAGGGGGCCGACAAAGAATCTCGAGCTCTAAGTATATACTCTTTACCATTTCTGGCAAAGGTCCAAATAATCCGTTTACCATTTCTGACAAAGGTCCAGACAATCCCACAGACACCAAAGTATAAAAGGATAGTGTGAATAATAAAACTGATATACATCAGAAGCACATGCGAAACAACAAACATACATGTGCCTGTACGAGACAATTCAATACAAAATCTGAATTTTACATGATAGATTCCAAATATATAAATTATTTAGGAACAAGAACATCCAGGATTTCAAAACAATAATATGTAGCTCAATGGAAGCAAGGATCTCACTCAAAAGTTAATTTCCAAAAAGGATGAAACATGAATAGGTAAAATTGACAAAGAAACTTAATTTTGGCAAAATTGAAAGGCATATTGAAGGAAATTATTTGGATAACAAACTATGATTCAAATTACTCAAAATTAGAGTCATTTGAAAGATATATAAATGTAGTTTCATCTAAATTAAATTTTGTATAAATCAGAGTTTTCAACTGAAAGTTTTAAGAATTTTAGCAACCAAAGGCAGAACTAATGGTATCTGTTTTATAGAATTCATAGGATCGACTAAAACAAATGTTTCAGCTAGCATCTGTACTATAAATCTTTTAAACTAGACATGCAAAGAAAGCTTTATGAATTTAATTTCTAATAAATCAAGGCTTACTAAAATTGGATTTGTTCACAGTGAGTTACAAGTAATAGAATACCCAAAGAGCAGAACTTGCAGTCTCTATTTTATAAATTCTATAGAGTTAATTCAAATAAAGGTTCGGATAGGCATTTGAACTTCAAATTCATCAATATTGCTCTCAACAGGAAGATATATAAGTCTAATTTCGGATGGATTTAATTTTGCTTAAATCAGAGTTCAGTACAGAAAATCACAGGTAGAATAATGCAGTAAGGTTAGAATCTGAGAAAAATTCCAGATTCACTGTTTATTGCATAAACTGCAAAAATATTATATATGAAGCTTCAATCTTTCAAAATTTTCAAGATTAAGATGAAAACAAAGATCAAACTTACTATAGTATGAGGTTAGAACACTTGCCTTTGATCAATTTTGATCCTAATGAAAAGTTTTGAGCCAAAAGACCTTAATCCCTAATTTTCTTCTCTTCTGCTTCTTTTTTCTCTCTTCCTCTCTTCTCCAATGCAGGCTGCCTTCTCAAGTTCCTTAGGAACTAAGGCAGAGAGGCTTAGGTGGTGGGATTTATTATTTTATATATTTTATAATTTAGTCCTTGTATTATTTATTTTTACGATTAGGTTCTCAGATTTTACAAATAGGTTCTCAGAGTTTTTTAAATAGATCCTCACATCTTATAAATAGGTTTTAAGGTTCATTTGGGCTTATCTACAAAACTTAAAATGGGTACTAACATTATAATTAAATTCTTATACGAAAATTTAGAAACGAGGAATGCGAGGGATGTTACAGGGAAGGATCAAACACCCCATTTACAGAATTTTTACACTTGAAAATTTGGGAGGTGAATACTCTAACTTTTCAAGGCTATTTTGCTATAGTTTTGACTTAGTTCTTATCACTTCTCAATATGCTTTACCAGTTGAGAAGTAAGGGGTATTTATAGGCTCAATTGACTTTAGAATTAGAGCCAAAAGAGGTCATATCCTAGATTTTTGGGTACTGGCGACACCATCACCTGACATTAGCGGTACCATCGCTAGTTGACCCAGACACTAGGCAGTACCATCGCCCAGTCTGGCGGTACTACAACCTAATAGGGTCTCAGGCTCTATGGAGGGGTGGTACCTCCGCCTTGTTGAATCTTGGATTTTAATGATGAAATTAATTGATAGTGTTTTATTATCTAACTATGTTTTGAGTGATGCAGATCTACTATCGATTAGGATTAGACAGTTGACATAGGATGAATCAGCGTTGCATCAGAAAAGATCACGTCAGTATATTGGACGTCATGTTAGAGGTCCGATCGACAATCGATAGAAGGCTTCGGACATCAGACATCGGGCCAAGAAGAGTGGTGTTACACTAAGGAGATCAGGATTGCAAAGGTCAACCACCGATTGAGCAATAGGCCACAAGAGAGGACGGTATGCTGAAGAACTGGATGAAGCACCGACCAATAATGTGCCGGACAAAAGGAGGTTGATTCGTGTAATTGACTAGATCGAAGTAGACTTATGGTTTATGTGTGCAGGATTAACTATGATAACGATGAAGACATAAAGCGAAACAAAGTGTTGGAGTCAAGTGCAATGGAATCGTTAGGAGTTCGAGAGTTTGATAGAATTCCAAAGATTCATCGGGTGTGTTGTGGGAACTGGCCAAGAACGAGTAGGGAGCTTGCCAAAGGGTTTTCAGAATTTCATCGGAAGGTTCATCGGAAGTTCGCAAAGCTTATTGAGAAAGATCGAAGCTTGCCAAAGAAGCTCGAATGAACTCACCAAGATCATCGTGAACTCTAGGAGTTTGCCAGGAGTCCGCAGAATGGTGTCCGAGGGTTCATCGGAAGACCACCGAAAGTTCATTGGAAGCTCATCAGAGGAAGACTTGATGTGTCGGACTTTGTATTAACTTAGGAAAATGTCTTTAATTTTATAGTTAGCATGTAATTAGGGTTAGGATTAAGTGTTAATCCTATAACCCTGGTAGGGGCCAATTGGGCCTTATAATGGATCGATTTAGGCCGAGTTTAAGGCCCAACCAGGAGTGCTGGACCTATCTGACAGTGGCACCACCCAGGTTCAGCTCCCCAGGTTGTATTGGGCAGTGGTACCATTGAGGCTAGGCGGTGGTACCGCCCAGTGATAGAGTACCTGGGCGGTGGTACCGCTAGTACTTGGTAAACCCAAGATGGGAAGGTTTTTGGCTCCAAGTTTGAATCAAATTAGAGCCTATAAAAACCCCTCCCATCCTTGGATTGAACAAATAAGCACATACACTTTGAAAGTAGAGAAACTCTGTTTAAATCTCTAGAAATCCCCTCCTCTAGTCCTTGTTTTCAAGTTATAAGAGATGAGAGAGTGCTTGTAAGGGTTACCTCCTAAGTTTGTCAAAAGGAGAGAGTGCTGTAAAGGACTTATCTTTGCCCGTTGAAAGAAAGACAACTAGTGGAAAGCCGATGGCCTTAAGTGAAGAGGAATCGGGAGTGGATATAGATCGTTTGACTGAACCACTATAAATTTGGTTTGTATTTACTTTCTCGCAATTTATATTTCAGCAAACCATCTTCACTTGCTGCTCCATTTCTTCATCTCTAAATGCTTGCAAGTTAAATATGTTTCTGATATGCTTTGATCGAAATCGATTTTCATTGAAACATGATTTTATCTTATGAAGTTTTTAACGTACGAACTTGTTTGAATTAACAAAAATTTTTGTTATTAACCACGACACTAATTCACCCCTCTTCTTAGTACCACTCTAGATCCTAACAATTGGTATCAGAGCCTCGTTATTTTTCTTTTGGATTCACACCCATGAGAAATGACTCTTCACGGCTTTCAAGAGGGTTTTTTGATTATTCATCCTCCGTTGTTTAATAGATTGGACTACACTTATTGAAAAACTTGAATGAGAGTTTTCTTGATTTCTTTAGATTTAAACTTATAGAATATCATTAAAACGACTTTCAACTTCCCTCTAAACTGACGAATGAATGATCGGATTTGGAGAAAAAATCTTTTTCATTAAATGCAAAGGCTATAAATGCCTTATTTTATGCTCTAGATAAAACTAAGTTTAATTGGATTTCTGCGTATGAAACGGCTTTCAATATTTGGCATACACTTGAAGTCACACATGAAGGAATGAGTAGAGTCAAACATTCGAAAGTTAATATTTTGATGCATGATTTTGAGCTTTTTCGAATGAAACCAAGTAAGACTATCGATGACATGTTCTCCCATTTCTCAGATGTCATAAATAATCTAAGAGCACTTGGTAAATGTTCTTCAAATTTTGAACTCGTTAACAAGATTTTACGTTCTCTTTCGAAAAATTAGGATTATAAAGTAACTACTATACAAGAAGCTAAAAATTTAAATGATTTACCTATTGAAGAACTAATTGGGTCTTTGATGACCTATGAAATGATACTTTTGGAATCTGTTGGATATGATGAACATATGAACCACCTTCTAAAGAACATAAAGGATTTAAAATTTTGGACAAATGAATGCCACTTGAGTGATGACTCAAGTGATGAGGACAATGATGAACTTGAACTTCGAACACCAAGATTTAATAAGTTCATTAAACAAAAATCTAAAATAAAAAATAAACTTGAATAAAGAAAGAGGTCAAAGAAAAGGAAGGCACCCAAGGATAAATCAAGAACTTCCAAAGGCGAAATGACATATTGCATTTTGACGAGCTTCGACTACAAGGAAAGCAACTTAACCAAAACTCCCTTGAACTATTTTGAAATTGTATGATGTCTTTTCATGAGTGCTTAATTTAGATAGTAGGAAATAAATAAATTATTTTCAAAAATTATATCATGCTTTTCTTTTTAACATTTTTGAAAAGTAAAAATTAAAATAATACTTGCATGATTAGTGATAATGCATGTACACCTAATAGGATTAATCAATGCATGTGTATCTTGATGTTTTATATTATTTTTCATCTTTAAACATGATGCTTGACAATTTTATATCATGCATGAGTTTTTGAAGTGATGTTGATTTGAAACTCTATGTTTTGGATTAACGAGTTTTTGGTCTAATCATTCTCATGACAAATTAAGATGACATAATGCATGTACACCTAAAAAGATAAATTCTATGTATGCTTTCTGTATTGATTTTTAATTTTAGACATGAAACATATCTATTTATGGATTTCTTTAAAGTCTTTTGATGATAGATGTTTGTATAACGCTTATGACTTGAAATCTTTTATTTTGGATTAATGTGTTTTTGGGCTTGATGAAATTTGTTTCGCAGTCATATGATGATGGCTTTCTTATAAAAACTAGAATATACTTATATGAAACAAATAAAACACATAAAAAGAAAATCGTATGATCATGATAAATTCATGAATCTTGATGATTTTATATTGCTTTTGGTTTCAAACAAGATGCATGATTTTTGACACAAAAAATTAATGCAATGTTTTAAGATAATGCTTGCACACCAAATATGATTAAAAGATAAAAGCAAGCATATTGATGATTTCACTTTCAACATGATACATGGTTTTTACATGAAAATTTGAACATTCTTATATGAGATCAACCATATAAAATAAAACACATAAAAAATTAAAAATATGTTATCATGATGTTTTATTTTTGGTGTTTGGTCTTGACGGTTTTATGATGAAACTTATGTCTCGTTTTTAAATATTGATACATGTTTTCATAAAAGACTTGAACATGTTTACATGAAATCAATTGTATGAAATGGAAATGCATTTTCTATCCTATTAAGATTAATGAATTCATTTTACCAATATTGTGAATATCATGAAAATAAACATGATGAATATTTTGAAAATAAGTGAGTGTATCATGTGTTTAGTCTTAATGATTTCTCTTGAAACTTACTTTTCGGATCTATACGATGATACATGAATCTAGTAGAAAAAGACAATAGCATGCTTACATGTAAACCATCTCCGTTGCTCTTAATAAAATTTTCAAATGAAAGATTTTGATGCATTTGATCTTGATGTCTTTAATGACAAAACTTGCATTTCGAAATACGATGATGTCTTTCATTGAACATACTTTATGAAATCATCATTGATAATGCTGAAATGAAAATATTAAAAGTGTGTTATCATGCTTAATGTGTTTCAACTTAATGATTTTTCAGTTGAAATTTGCCTTTCCGTCTTGAATGTTGACACTTGTTTTATTAAAGATAAAGGCATGCTTATAAAAAGCAAATTACATGACTAGAAATTTATAAAAACGAAATGCAATCCTCTATCTTATTGATTTTTTAATAAATATATGCTTGTCATGTATGAATTTATTGAATGTGATTTTGAGGATGATTTCGGATTTGACAAATGCTTGATTCATATTTACGACGTGAGATACATTTTAAATATGAATTATGTTTAATGCTTCAATCATGTTCTATCTCCCTTAATTCATTTTGTTCTCCTATAATTCCTTTTTATTTACTAAAGAGGAGAACTTTCCAAATGAATCATGAATTCGAATGAAATAATACAAATAAATCACTTATCAATATATCTTTTTTAAATATTTTTTAATGTGATGTTGATAACTTGAGATGTCTTTTGGAATTCATGATATGAGATGATTGAATCTTTGATTTACTCTTTTTATCATGGCTTGAAAATGGATGTTTAAAATCATGCTTGATGAGTTGTTTTATGAGATTTTGCCTTTATATCTTGACCTTTCATGCTTATCTCTATTTGACATTAAAAGACAAAGGCATGCTTAAATGAAATTAATCATAAAAAAGGGAAATGCATGATTCTTGAAATTTTACTATTTTTAAAAGTTTTTTAATTTTTTCCATGAAAGACAAGTGATAAATTCATTTATGATATTTTGTAAATCACTTGAATTATAAATGAGATTTTGATGATGTGGTAATAACCTTATTCATGTTATGAATATCAAAAATGATAATTTAATTATGAGTTTTGAGTTGACGAATTGACTTGAATGAGATTTTGTTTCAATCGAATCATGAACTTTCTTTTGACTTCTTCACTTGAGAAATTTTAAAAAACGTGATTAGTACTTGATATTTGATACTTGAAATTTCTTATAAAATATGATCTTATTAAGATTTCTTATGCATGAAATAAATTATTCTCCTTACTATTTACTACCAAATGACTCATGATTGATATCATTGCTATTATACCTCTTATGATTCATGTTGTAGAGAAAGAATTTATAAATCATGATGCATTGAGATTTCTTATGAAATAATCAAGTGCTTATATGATTCTTTACTAAAGAAAATATTTACGATTCATGACCTTGATAATTACAACCTGAATTCCTTTTTAATCAAGATCCTTTTAAGAGAATTTTTAATCTACATCGTGATCTTGATATCTTGATGATTGAAATCTTTCTGTATGAAATGCAATCTTGATATCTTTATAATGAATCATTATTAAAAGGATTTGTCAAATGAATTATATTCTTCTTGATTTTCTAGAGTTTTGATATCATATCTTTCATGATTTAGAAATAACATGAGTACCTTGGCTTGCATGCCTTATGTGATGATTGAAAATTAACTTGATATATTTTGTATGAAATGCTTTATGATGAATCACGAATCATGATTAGATCTATATATTGATATATTTTTAGCATGATCCTTGGTTGTATAATTCTTTTACTTTATTAAAAAGATTTATCAAATGAATCATGTCCTTCTTGAATTTTCTTGATATCATGATATGATTTCTTTATATGGCTTGTATAATGATTGAAATTTTTAGCCATTGAGTCCTCCACTTCATTTTGACAAAAACTAAGGGAGAGCTAGCTTGTTGAATTCACATTCATGACTTGAATTTTGACGATTGAAACATTTATGTCAATATTCATTTTTTGATATCTCATTTGTCATGATTTAAAAATTTGATGAAAATGAAAATGAATTACAACATTATATTTTTTCTTTCTTTTGATAATGATAAAGGGGAGACAAAATTGCTAGCTTGGCATATCACAAAGAAATGAAAGTGCAAACTTGCTATCTTGCTAGCCTACAAAAGAGGAAAAGAACTTGCTATCTTGAATATTAAAAATTGCTACCTTGTGAATTCAAGAAAAACAAAATGAAAACTTGCACAAGAAACAAGTGTTGAATTGTCATGATTACACATCCTTAAAAACTTGCCATAATTGAATATTTTAAAGTGGTGTACGTTGAACATCTAGATTGATAGCTAGTATGGTTGTAAAACTTGTATATCTTTTAAACTAGCTATGATGCTACTTGTCCTTTTTGTTGATGATATAGGGAGAGAAGTAGATTGATGACTTCATGCAATGTAATGTTGATTGAATAGTTTGAAATATTTGTATGATGTTTTGATGTTTTGATGTTTTTCATAACATGTGATGAATGTAACTTAGATTTGGCATAATCCAAGTGTTCTATCAATATAGTATATTGATAGGGGGAGTTTGGTTAAACTCCATGAGTTAGGATTAACTCTGTCATCAATTAGTTTTCATCATAAAAAAGGGGGAGATTATTGAATCTTATATTTTGATGATGAAACTAATTGATAGTATTTTATTGTTTAACTATGTTTTGAGTGATGCAGATCTACTATCGATCAGGATTAAACAGTTGACACTGGATGAATCAGTGTTACACTAGAAGAGATCACGTCAGCATATTGGACATCGTGCCGGAGGTCCGGTCGACAATCAGCAGAAGGCTTTGGACATCGGGCATCAGGCCAAGAAGAGTGGTGTTACGCTAAGGAGATCAAGATTGTGAAGGCCAACCGCCGATTGGACAACAGGCCACAAGAGTGGACAAAGCGTCGAAGAACTGGATGAAGCGTCGACTAATGATGTGCCAGACAATAGGAGGTTGATTCATGTAATTGACTAGATCGAAGTAGAGTTAAGGTTTATGTGTGCAGGATTAACTATGATAATGATGAAGACATAAAGCGAAACAAAGTATCGGAGTCAAGTGCGATGGAATCATTGGGAGTCCGAGAGTTTGATAGAAGTCTGAAGATTTATCGGGAGTATTGCTGGAATAGGCCAAGAACAAGTAGGGAGCTTGCCGAAGGGTTTTCGGAAGTTCACTGGAAGGTTCATCGAAAGTTCACAGAGCTCACCAAGAAAGATCGGAGCTTGCCGAAGAAGCTCATATGAACTCGCTAAGATCATCGTGAAGTCCAGGAGCTTGTCGGGAGTCCGTAGAATGGTGTCCGAGTGTTCATCGGAAGACCGTTGGAAGTTCGCCGAAGGAAGACTTGATGTGCCGAACTTTGTATTAGCTTAGGAAATGTCTTTCATTTTGTAGTTAGCATGTAATTAGGGTTAGGATTAAGTGTTAATCCTATAACCTTGATAGGGGCCAATTGGGCCCTATAATGTATTAGAATCTAGAGCAGCACTAAGAGGGGGGGGGGGGTGAATTAGTGCAGTGGTTAAAAATGTTGATTTGTGCGATTTCGGAAAATTTCATTCGAGAAGAATCACGTTTCGATAAAAACCAACTTCAATTATGTTTTAACTTAAAAAGATTCGTAAGTGAAAGAGAAGGATTCGAGTGATTGCAATAAGGTAAAGGATTTACAGAAATGTAAATTGTAAGAAAAGAAACACAAATAGATTTTATAGTGGTTCGGTCCTCCGACCTACGTCCACTCCTGATTCCTCCTCCATTGAAGTCACTGGCTTTCACTAATGATCTTTTTTCAATGGGTGAATATCAACCACCCTTTTACAACTCTTTCTTCTTTTCAAAGGTTTAGGAGATAACCTCAACAAGTGTCACACCTCTCTCAAACAAACTTCTAAACTTTTCAAGAGGAGGGAGAGAATACTCAAGACTTTTTCAAGATTACAACTTGATTCACCAAAGTTTTAGCTTACTTTTTCTTGTGTAATTCTTGCAGGGATGACTGAGATATTTATAAGCCCCAAATGACTCCAAAAATAAAGTCAAAATTTAAATTTCTAGGTCTTTCGGGTACGAGCGGTACTACCGCCTACATTGGGCAGTGCCACCGCTCATAAAACCTCAAAACAGAGGTTCTGACGATGCTACCATCGGCCTGGAGTAGTACCACCACTACAATTTTATTGCTAGGCGGTACCATCGCTTGTAGCTTGGAAAAGTATGCTTTTTTACTTTTCTAGCTCATAGGCAGTCCTACCACCAGTTTGGCGGTGCCACCGCCTATAGCAACATTTGGGCCACTGAATGAGCCTCTCAATGAGCCCAAATCAGTCCCAATTTAGGTCCAGTTGGCCCCTAATTGAGTTGGTATGATTTCACCCAAAACTAACTTAATTTTGACCTAACCTTCGATCATTAAGACATAAACAATTACAAGCTACGAATCTAAGTTATCCAGCATGTCATTGGTTCTCCTGGTGAACTTACGGTGACCTTCTGGTGATCTTTCGGTGAACTTTCGATACATCGTCTGAACCTTCGGTGTAGTGCCTGATCCACCAGTATGTTGACTCCTGCCACATTCGTTCTCGGCGCATTATCCAATTCTTCTGACTCGATACTCAAACTTTGACTCCGACCCACACTTGATTCTTCTTGCTTTAATTATTTTATCTTTTTTGATCAAGGTTAGTCCTGTATCACTTATCTCAAAGCATAGATTAGATAACAAACTTATCAATTGATTTCATCATCAAAATCTGACAATCTCTCCCTTTTTAATGATGACAACTAATTGATGTAGTTAAACTCAACTCCCCCTATCTATATGCCATATCGAAATAAGGTAAACTTGAATTCAAAAGAAATAATAACCTTTGAATTCAAGTGAAACAATTTTGATCATACATAACATATTGTATCAAGATTTCATACATTATACATCATAATTTCAAATCATTGAAGTACAATATGCACAATCACAACAAATCAATATCACTTTAGGTATAACATACATGATACCAAAATATTAAGATTTGCAATCATTCATCATTACTTATTTCTCCCCCTTTGTCATCAACAAAAAAGAGGTGAATTAAAAAAAAATAATCATCATAAGGTATCATGATGCATATCGTTTATCAAACATATCAAAAACATATAAAAAACATATGATACATGAGGCTAATATTTATTTAGAAATCAAGTTGAACATAAAGTAAAATATGTCATCTGAGATGGATAAATCTGAAAAATGATTCGATCATTTTTATTCATGTCTATGAAATCCAGAAAATGATCAAGTTATGAAGAATTTATACGTGAAAGAGGTTCAAGATACAATTTTGAAAATTCAAACATAAAATTATAAATTGGAAATATAGATCATTGAAGCCATTTATCAAACATTTAGTCATTCATCAAATATACTAATAAGAGCTCATGTAAAAAAAAAATTCGTGAGAGAAAGATCATGATAAAGTTCATGAAAAAGTTCAACTTGGTATTTATGAAGTGCAGCGCATCAATATCAAAAGTTTTATAGAGAGAGATTGAACTTGACATTCTCATGAGGTGGAGGAAAAGAAAAAACAATCAAGTCATAAAAGATCAAGAGTTAAGAATAAAGTCTAAAGAGAGTATAATAAACTCTTGAGAGCTTAATCATTATACAAATCTTTCATGACATTAAGCTTCAAATGATATAAAAATCATGAAATTCATTTAATCATTCCAATAGAGGTAGGAGTATAAAACCAATTTTAATACTTCATCAAAAGGCATGATCTTCATCAATCGAAGAAGGAGGAGAATCAAAATGTTATGATCGAAGGATAAAAATGAAAGCTTCATTTAAAATATGATATCAAAAAGATGTCATCCAAAATCCGAAAATAATATCAAGTTGAGATTATGTAAACTGAGGTTGAAATTTTTTTGAAAAAGGAACATATAACATCTTCATGCATTAGGACAATTTAGCATGCCTAATTCTCTTCTAATGAAGTCAGATTATTCTTCATTGAGGGGTTTTATGAATATGTCCACTAATTGGTGTTTTGTATTAATAAATTCTAGAATGACATCATTATTATTGACATGATCTTGTATAAAGTGATATCTAATATTAATATGCTTAGTTCTAGAGTATTGAATAGGATTTTTGGTTAGACAAATAACACTTATATTATCACATTTTATGAGAATGTTCTTTAAATGAATTTCATAGTCTTCTAAAGTATTTTTTATCCACACAACTTGTGCACAATATGCACTTGCGGTTATGTATTCGGCTTCTGCCGTAGATAGTGCAACTGAATTTTTTTTCTTGGAAGTCCAAGAAATAAGTGCATGTCCTAAAAATTGACATGTTCCAGATGTGCTTTTTCTATCTATTCTACATTCGCTAAAATTGACATCCGCATAAGCTATTAAATCAATGTTATTAGATTTTAGATACCATAAAGATTAGTTATTCCTTTAAGATATCTAAGAATTCTTTTAACGACTTTAAGATGAGATAACTTAGGATTAGCTTGAAATCTAGCACAAAGTCCTACATTAAACATGATATCCGGTCTAGTTGTGGTGAGATAAAGTAAACTACCTATCATTCTCTTATATGTTTTTTGATCAAAACTTTCTCCACTTTCATCTATGTCTAGCTTAGTAGAGGTACTCATGGGAGTGTTGATGGCTTTTGAACCATCCATATTAAATTATTTTAAAAATTCTAAAGCATATTTGGTTTGACTAAGAAATATATTATCACTAAGTTGTTTAATTTATCATCCTAAAAAGAAGATTAGTTCACCCATTAGACTCATTTCAAACTCTTGACTCATACACTTGGTAAATGATTCATATAATAATTCATTTATAGAATCAAAGATAATATCATCAATATAAATTTGAACAATAAGAAAATTATTTTTAAAATATTTAATAAATAATGTAGTATCGACCTTGCCTTTAGTGAAATTATTTAAAATAAGAAAAGAACTAAGTCTCTCATACCAAGCCCTTGGGGCTTATTTTAACCCATAGAGAGCCTTAATCAATTTAAACATATGATTATGAAAAAGAGAGTTTTCAAAATCGGGTGGCTGTTCAACAAACACTTCTTCGGAAATAAAACCATTTAAGAAAGTACTTTTGACATCCATTTAAAATAATTTAAAATTATTACTACTAGCATAGGTAAGGAGCATCCTAATAGCTTCTAATCTTGCCACAAGAGCGAAGGTCTCTTCATAATCGATACCTTCTTCTTGGTTGAAACCTTTGACTACTAATCTAGTCTTGTTTCTAACCATGATACCGAATTCATCTTGCTTGTTTCTAAATACCAATTTAGTACCTATAATTAAATGGTCACTTGGTCTAGGAACAAGCTTTCACACCTCATTCCTCTTAAATTTGTTCAATTCTTCTTGCATTGCGATTACCCAAGAATCATCTTTCAAGGCTTCGTCAATGCACTTAGGTTTAATTTAAAAATGGAAAGCGATGTTGGCACAAAAATTCTTAAAAGAGGAACGAGTTTGAATCCCTTTTGATGTGTCTCCTATAATTAGCTCCTTTGGATAGGCATCTATATACTTCCATTCCTTAGGTAAGGAAATTTGGGAAGAAGATGCATCCAAGTTGCTATTTTGAAGAAAGGGTTCATTCAAATTCAAACCATCAAAACCAAGATCATCATCAAATTCATTTTTCTTAAATTCGAAAACTTCATTAAAAACTATATGAATAGACTCTTCTATAACCAAGGTTCTTTTGTTGAAAACATGAAAGACTTTAGAAATAGAAGAGTAACCAAGAAAGATACCTTCATCAGATTTAGCATCGAATTTTCCTAAGGCATCCTTTTCATTCAAGATAAAGCATTTGCAACCGAAAACTTTAAAATAAGAAACATTTGGTTTTTTATTATTTTATAATTCATAAGGGGTTTTGGATAGAGATGGTCTTACTAAAACCTTATTCATGACATAGCAAGCCGTATTAACGGCTTCAGCCCAAAAGTATTTGGGTAAACTATGTTCATTTAACATGGTTCTTGCCATTTCTTATAAATTTTTATTCTTTCTTTTTACTATTCCATTTTGTTGAGGATTCCTTGAAGTAGAAAAGTTATGGTTATATTCACTAGATTCACAAAAATTTTGGAAGTCATAGTTTTAGAATTCACCACCATGATCACTCCGAATCAATGAAATCATAAAACCCTTTTTATTTTGAACAAGTTTACAAAATTTAGAAAAATATTTAAAACAATCACTTTTGTGAGCCAAGAAATAGGTCCAAGTGTATCTACTATAGTCATCTATAATGACAAATGCATATTTGTTACCTCTTAGACTCATTGTGTCAATTGGTCTAAATAAATCCATATGAATCAATTGTAATGGTCTAGAGGTGCTTATTTGATTCTTTAGTTTGAAGCTAGTTTTTATTCGTTTTTCTAGTTAACATATATCATATACTTTATCTTTAATGAACTTAGCATTGGGAATACCTCTTACAAGTCCTTTAGATGTGATTTGAGTGATTAGTTTCATGCTCGCATGACCTAATCTCCTATGTCAAAGCCAAGCATCATCATTCAAAACCAAAAAATATATTTCATTAGTAAGATCATCAATGTTTATGGTGTAGACATTATTTTGTTTTAGTGCAATCATAGATATGTTGTTATGTAGTTTTTCAATGATGCAAGTATTAGATTTAAATTTTACAATATATCACTTATTACATAATTGACTAATGCTCAAAAGATTGTACTTTAAACCATCTACCAATAACACATTATCAATTAAAAATTTTGATTTGTTACTTATAGTTCCCTTGCCACTAATTTTACCCTTGTTGTTGTCTTCGAAGATGACATATCCTTCGTCTTGGCTAGTGAGTTTAGAGAATTGAGATGGATCTCCGGTCATGTGCCTTGAGCATTCACTATCAAGTTATTCGTAACATATAACTTAGTCCTTTTTGGGTTCAAGTTTGTTTTTAGTGTCATTTTTAAATTTATTCTTTCTTATTAATTTTTTAATTTTCTGAGTTAAGAGTGCAAGTTCATCATCAAGGTCCTCATCACTTGAAGATTCTTTTAAGTGGTCTTCTTGTATTCTTAATGCTATATCCTTTCTGTTCTTTAGAAGGGGGTTCTCTAGCTCATCATGTGCTTAGCATGTCATTTCGTAGGTTATTAAAGACCCAATGAGTTCTTTGAGAGGAAATGTTTTAAGATCCTTGGCCTCTTGAATGGCCATAACTTTTGGATCCCAACTCTTTGGAAGGGATCTTAAAATTTTAGTTATAAGTTTGAAATTAGAAAAACCTTTACCAAGTGCTTTGAGTCCATTAACGATATCCGTGAAACGGGTATATATATCTCCGATGGACTCACTTGGTTTCATCCGAAACAATTTGTAAGAATACACCAAGAGATTGATTTTGGACTCTTTCATTCGGCTAGTGCCTTCATGAGTGATTTTAAGAGTATGCTAAATATCAAAAGCTGATTCACAAATCGAAACACGATTAAACTCATTTCTATCAAATGCGTAAAACAAGGCATTCATAGCCTTTGTATTAAGTGCAAAAACCTTCTTCTCTGATTTATTCTATTCATTCGTCGAAAGAGAAGATTTTTGAAATCCATTTTCAATGATATTCTAAAGTTCGAAATCCACAAAAATTAAAAAAATCTTCATACGAGCAGTTCAATATATGTAATTCGACCCATTAAATATAGGCGGACGTGTAATGGAATGATTCTCTTGCATACTGGAATAAGCCATCTTTCTTATGTTTTAAACCAATTGAGAGTAACCAAGCTTTGATACCAACTATTAGGATCTAGAGCGATACTAAGAGGGGGTGGGGGTGAATTAGTGTAGCGGTTAAAAATGTTGATTTATGCGATTTCGGAAAACTTCGTTCGAGAAGAATCACATTTCGATAAAAACCAACTTTGATTATATTTTAACTTAAAGAGATTTGTAAGTGAAAGAGAAGGATTCGAGTGATTGCAATAAGGTAAAGGATTTGTAGAAATATAAATTGTAAGAAAAGAAACGCAAACTAATTTTATAGTGGTTCGATCCTCCGACCTACGTCCACTCCCGATTCCTCCTCTGTTGAGGTCATTGGCTTTCACTAATGATCTTCTTTCAATGGATGAAGATCAACCACTCTTTTACAACTCTTTCTCCTTTTCAAAGGTTTAGGATATAACCTCTATAAGTCTCACACATCCCTTAGACAAACTTCTAAACTTTTCAAGAGGAGGGAGACAACACTCAAGACTTTTTCAAGATTACAACTTGATTCACCAGAGTCTTAGCTTACTTTTTCTTATGTATTTCTTGCAGGGATGAGTGGGGTATTTATAGGCCCTAAATGGCTCTAAAAACGAAGCCAAAATTCAAATTTTTGGGTCTTCCAAGTATGGGCGGTACTATCGCCTACATTGGGCGATGCCATTGCCCATAGAACCTCGAAAATAGAGGTTCTGGTAGTGCTACCGCTAGCTTGGAGTGGTACCATAATTGCAGCTTTACTACTAGGTGGTACCACCACCCAGACTGAGTGGTACCATTGCCTACAGCTTAAAAAACTATGCTTTTTCACTTTTCCAGCTCATTGACAGTTCTATCGCTAGTTTGGTGGTGTCATTGCCTGCAGTAATGTTTGGGCCACTGAATGGGTGTCTCAATGAGCCTAAATTAATCCCAATTTAGGCCAGTTGGCTTCTAATTGAATTGGTATGATTTTACCCAAAACTAACTCAATTTTGACCTAACCTTCGACCATTAAGACATAAACAATTACAAGTCATGAATTTAAGTTATCTAGCATGTCATTGGTTCTCCTGGTGAACTTCCAACGACCTTCCGGTGATCTTCCGATGAACTTCTAGCGTATCGTCCGAACCTTCAGTGTAGTGCTCGATCCACCAACATGTTGACTCCTGCAACATCCGTTCTCAGTGCATTCCGACCCGATGCCCAAACTTTGACTCTGGCCCAACACTTGATTCTTCTTACTTTAATTGTTTTACCTCTTTTGATCAAGGTTAGTCCTGCATCACTTATCTCAAAGCATAGATTAGATAATAAACTTATCAATTGATTTTATTATCAAAATATGAGATTCAACATAATGGACTGGTTTTCAACATAATGGATTAGTTTGGGTTGAGTTTAAGGCCCAACCTAGAATGCTGGACCTATCTGGCAGTGGCACCACCAGATTGGGGCAGTGGCATCGCCCAGGTCTAGCTCCCCAGGTTTGTACTAGGCGATGGTACCACCGAGACTAGACGGTGGTATCGCTCAGTGATAGAGTACCTGGGCGATGGTAACGCCCAGTACATTAACCATGTTAGTATGTCCGATGATAATATCACTAGACTGGTGGTAGTACCGCTAGTGTCAGGGTCAAACTGGTAGTGGTACTACCAGTGATAGGCAGTGGTACTGCCAGTACCCGGCAAACCCGGGATGAGAAAGTTTTTGGCTTCAAGTTTAAATCTAATTGGGGCCTATAAAAACCCCTCCCATCCTTGGGTTGAACAGACAAGCACATATATTTTGAAAGTAGAGAAACTCTATTTAAATCTCTAGAAATCCCCTCCTCTAGTCCTTACTTATTTTTAAGTTATAAGAGATGAGAGAGTGCTTATAAGGGTTATCTTCTAAGCCCGTCAAAAGGAGAGAGCACTGTAAGGGACTTGTCTTCGCCCGTTGGAAGAAAGACAACTAGTAGAAAGCCAGTGGCCTTAAGTGAAGAGGAATCTAGAGTGGATGTTGGTCGTATGATCGAACCACTATAAATTCAGTTTGTATTTGCTTTCTTATAATTTACATTTCAGCAAACCATCTTCACTTGTTGCTCCATTTCTTTATCTCTAAATGCTTGCAAGTTAAATACATTTTCGATACGCTTTCAATGAAACATGATTTTATCCTACGAAGTTTTCAACATACGAACTTGTTTGAATCGTAAATTTTTTTTATTATTAACCACTACACTAATTCACCCCCACTCTTAGTACTGTTCTAGATCCCAACACGCCTGACAAGCGGTACCCTACTGACCTGGGCGGTACCCTCGTTTAGAACTTCTGAGAATTTGTTCCCTGGGTGGTTCCACTGCCCTAGTCTAGTGGTGCCACCGCTAGACAAGGATCAATACTTCTGGATGGGCTTGAATCCAACCCAATCTAGTTAATTTGTGGGCTTGGTTAGCCCCTACCATGGTTATAGGATTAACACCTAATCCTAATAATGATTATTGATATTTTCTTACATTATCTGGATATATATTATGATGTCCTTGGATCTGTTCAATGGAAATCAGATCATTATGAGATTACGATAAGAAGACTGATTAACCTTTAAATACATACCCATAATAATCCTGGTCATAGGTTACTCAAGAGGGACATCGAGATAACTAGCCAGACTAGTGTGCTGTATACTCATTTATATGATGGAGGCAGTTGGTCTCATAGCTACTCATGTGGAGACACTAAGGATACAGTACATGTGCTCATTAGAGAATGAGTTCACTAATTGATCCGCTTATGGAATGCTGGATGTTTATTGATACCTCACATTAGACAGCGATTCTGTAGTCCTAGTAGTGTATCTGATCCTTAGACTTAAGATACCAAAGATGCTTTGTATGAGTACTCCATTCTTTGATGCTGGATTTATAGGTTTGAAAAGTTCTAAATCTGGTACAACTGATTCTCGAGAATAGAAGCTAACCTTACGAAGACAATTGAGTGTCAATAGAGGATCATCCACTCTCGATATCATGAGAGGAATATCCTATGTATTCTTACTCAGGCAAATCCTTGGCCAAGGTCATTCGGATTGAGAGAGAAAGAGTTCTCCAGGAGAATTCGATTATAGCGAGACTTGAGTGGAAACCGTATGAGCCTGACAGCACCATGTCCGATATACGATCTCTAAGATATTAGATAGATAAGGGACTATAGGAACATGGTAACTAAGGATAGATAGGTCCAAAGGATTGGATTGCCCTATATCGTCTGGGGATTGCGGTGCAGTGGCCTAGTACGTCCGCAATTGATGAATCGAGTGAATTATTATGGAGATAATAATTCATTGAGTCAGAAGGAGTTCTAATAGGTACAACTCATGGCTAGCTTGATATTGGGCCTAGAGGGTCACACATAAATGGTAGGTGTTGCGATGAGTAGAGGTTCGGATATGAGATATCTGCTGGAGCCCCTATCTTATTGGATATCCAATAAGCCCTTGAATTATTGGATACTATGGATGAGATACATTGAGCGCTAATAAGAGATTATTAGGTAGAGACCCATTAATCTAAGAGGCTTGGGTAATTGGATAGAGATCGAATCCCCAATAGGGTTGGATCCATTAGGGTTAACAGTGAGCCTCTATAAATAGGAGGGAACTAAAGTAGGTTGAGAGCTTCCTGGTAGCCACCTCATATTTTTCTCTCCTAAGAGTGGAGCATCTTCGTAGTGCTTGCCATGTAGATCACCGCTAGAGAGGAAGATACTTGACCTCCTTCATCCTTCCCACGAATCTACAGGAATCTCAGGGATATACGATCTCCCTAGGTACTTTCTTTTTATATACATAGTTTTCAGATTCACAAATTTATTTTTTCATACCGATCTTCGCACGATGATGAAACCTTTTTATGAAAATCTAGGATTTTGTTTTCTATTCTTTCACTGTGCATATGAGGTCGCTCCTTGGATTTCCCAACACATAGGAGTCAAAGAGTATAAAATCAAAGGTTTCATCTTGTGATCTCCAAAGGAGTTGAGATTTGATCCGTAGATTTATAAGTGAGAGTGGTTTTCTTGGGTTTCTAAGGGAAGAGTAAGAGGATTGAGAGGTGAAGGGTTTAGAGAGGTGTAGGAAGGGTTAGGGGCGGTTCTACTATCGGCTCTAAAGGATTTTTATAGGGCAAGGTTTCGGGTGGTGGTACCGCCAACTAGGCTGTGCTATCGCCTATAGGCAATGTGATCTAGTGGTGCAACTACCAGTCCAGCGGTGCTACTACTGGTGCATTGTTTTTAGCTTATTTCATTCAACATTCAACCATTCCTATATTTTCAAGTCAATAACATTCAAGCCAACATTCAACATTGAAGCCAATAACATTCAAGCTACTAATACCAATCCTATATTTAGCATTTAAATTAGCACTTTTTGCTTATTGAAAGTGCAAGCTTCACTTCTCTTAAGATGTGCAAGATAGCACTTTTGCCTTTCTTGAGATGTTAGCAAGTTTCTTTATCCCCTTTGTCATAAAGGAAGAAGAAGAAGAAGAAAAAGAAGAAGAAGAAAAAGAAGAAGAAAAGAGGAATTCATTCACCACATACAGAAAAGAATCAAGTCATAAGTATCAAAAGTCCATGAATCAAAGCTCTACTTTTGCAAATAGAAAGATAAATGATTCATAGGACATGATCTCGATTTAAAAAGAAAACTCAAGTTATGAAAACCGAGATATCCAAAAAATATATAAGAGGAATTCATACATTAGGAAGATTTAACATGCCTAATTCTCTTATGATAAAATCAAATTATTCCTCATTCAATGGTTTTATAAAAATATCAACTAATTGATGTTTTATATTAACAAATTATAAAGATATATCATGGTTATTAACATGATTCTAATAAAATGATGCCTAATATCAATATTTTTAGTTTAAGTGTTAAATGAGATTTTTTGTTAAACATATTACACTAGCATTATCGTATTTTATAGGGGTATTTTTCAAATATAGTCCATAATCTTCTAAAGTGTTTTTCATCTAAATAACTTATGCACAACATGCACCTGTTGCTATATATTCAACTTTAATAGTAGATAATGCAATATAATTTTGTTTCTTGGAAGACTAGGAAATAAGTGCATGACCTAGAAGTTGATGTTGAGTCTCGGAATTTAATGATGAAACTAATTGATAGTATTTTATTATCTAACTACATTTTGAGTGATGCAGATCTACTATCGATCAGGATTTGACAGTTGACACAGGAGGAATTGATCTTGCACCGGAGGAAATCACGTTAGGATATTGGACATCGAGCCGAAGGTCCGATCGACAATTGGCAGAAGGCTTCAGACATCGAGCATCGGGCTAAGAAGTGTGGTATTACGTCAAGGAGATCGAGGTTGCAGAGGTCAACTATCGATTGGGAAATTGGCCACAAGAGAGGACGGTGCACCGAAGAACTAGATGAAGCACCGACCAATGACGTGTCGGGCAACAGAAGATTGATTTATGTAATAACTGTCTCGATTGAAGTATGTTAAGGTTTACTTAGTATGCAGGATTAACTATAATAATGATGAAGACATAAAGTGAAATAAAGTACTAGAGTCAAGTATGATTGAGTCATTGGAAGTTCGACGAAAGTCTGAAGATTTGTCGGGAGTGCTGCCAGAACTGGCCGAGAATGAGTAGGGAGCTTGTTGAAGGGTTTTCGGAAGTTCACTGGAAAGATTCATCAGAAGTTCATGGAGCTCGTTGAGAAAGATCAAAGCTCGCCCAAGAAGCTTGTCAAAACTCTTCAAGATCATCGTGAAGTCCAGGAGCTTATCGGGAGTTCGTAGAATGGTGCTCGAGGGTTCGTCAGAAGACCGTTAGAAGTTTATCGAAAGTGATAGATTGTGGAGTGTTGAATCTTGGATTTTGATGATGAAATCAATTGATAGATTATTTTATCTAATCCATATATTAAGAAAAGTGTGCAGGATTAACTATGATAATGATGAAGACATAAAGTAAAACGAAGTGCCAGAGTCAAGTGCGATTGAATCGTTGGGAGTCTGAAGGTTTGTCGAGAGTGCTATCAGAATTGGCTGAGAATGAGTTGGGAGCTTGTCAAAGGGTTTATTGGAAAGTTCATCAGAGGTTTGCGGAGCTTACCGAGAAGATTGGAGCTTGCCAAAGAATACTAGTCGAAACTCGTCAAGATCATCTTGAAGTCCAAGAGCTTGCCAGGAGTCCGTTGGAAGTTGTCAAGAGTTCATCGGAAGACCACTGAAAGATCGTTGGAAGAAACCTTGACATGTCAGATTTTGTTTTCTTTAGTACATGCCTTTAATTTTTGTAGTTAACACATAATTATGGTTAAGATTGGGAGGAAATCTCATTAATCCTGGTAGGGGCCAACTGGGCCCGTAATTGGACTAGATTGGGCTACATTCAAGGCTCATTCAGGTTACCAAACCTTGTTTGGTGGTAGAACTGCCCAAGGCTCAATCTCTCAGGAGCCTGGGCGATGGTACCGCCCAAGCCAAGCGGTGGTATCGTCGGTAGTTAATAACTATCAGGCATAGTACCGCCCCTACTCAATACCTAAGACTTTGTTTGGCAGTAGTATTGCCAGACTAGGTGATGGTATCGCCCAGTGTCAGGGTCAACTGGCGATAGTACCTCTAGGGTCAGGTGATGGTACTACCAGGGTCAGGCAATAGTACTACCAGTATCTCAAAAATCTAGGATGTGACCTTTTTTGGCTCTATTTTTGAAGTCAGTTGAGGCATATAAATACCCCTTACTTCTCAGCTAGTTGAGCATAGAGAAGTGATAAGATTTAAACTAAAACTATAGTGAAATAGCTTGCAAAAGTTGAGTGTTCACCTCTACCTTTCTCTAAGTGTAAAAGTTTATAAAAGGAGAGTGAGCCACTTGTAAAGTTTTGTAAAGGGGTGATTGATCTTTTCCCTTCAAGAAAGATCTATAGTGGAAGCCAGTGATCTCATCAGAGGAGGTATCAGAAGTGGACGTAGGTCGAATGACCAAACCACTATAAAATTAGCACGTTCTTATCTTAATACATAAATTTCATTTCCTATATTTAATTTTTACTTTATTACAACTATCCAATCTCCTTTTCTCCACTCTCTTATGAACTCGAGTCAACATCTTTTCAAAATGATTTTCGTCGAACAAAAAATTTTCATCGTATGAAGTTTTTCAAAATCATTTAAATTGTCGAGATTTATCTGTTGCACTAATTCACCCCCCCCCCCCTCTCCTCTTAGTGCTGTTCTTGATCCTAACAGTTGGTATCAGAGCAAGGTCACTCTCATTTTGGTTTAAAACCTAAGAGAGATGACATTTGTTGGCATCCAAGAGGGTCACTCAATCACACGTCCACCCATGTTTAATGAGATGGATTATACCTATTGGAAGACTAGGATAAGAATTTTTCTTATTTCTATGGATTTTGAATTATGAAATATTATTGAAAATAGTTTTTATAAGTCTTCTCTTCTAATGAGTAATTGTAATGAGTTGGAGAAGAAGACTTTCTATTTAAATACCAAGGCTATGAATGTCTTATTTTGTATTTTAGATAATAACTAGTTCAATCGTATTTCTATTTGTGAAATGACTTTCGATATTTGGGACACACACGAAGTCACACATGAAGACATTAGTAGAGTAAAGGAGCCCAAAATAAATCTTTTAGTTTATGCTTATAAATTATTTCGGATGAAACCAAGTGAGTCAATTGGAGACATGTACACCTGGTTTATGGATGTCATCAATAGACTAAAAGTGCTTGGTAAAAGTTTTTTAACTTTGAACTTATAAATAAAATTTTAAGATCCCTTCTAAAGAGTTAAGATCCTAAAGTAACAACCATTCAAGAGGCTAAGGACTTAAATAGTTTTCCACTCGAAGAACTAATTGGGTGTTTAATGACCTATGAGATAACATACAATGCTCATGAAGAGCTTGAGAACTCCCTTCCAAAGAATAAGAAGGATATGATACTAAGAACTCATGAAGACCACTTAAAAAATAGTTCAAGTGATGAGAATTATGATGACGATTTAGCACTCTTGACACGAAAGTTCAAAAAATTCATAAGAAGAAATAATGCTAAAAATGACTCCAAAAATAAAATTGAACCTAAAAAAGAACAAGTCATATGCTACCAATGCAAGAAGTTAGGGCATTTCAAAAGCAAATGTCCCCAAGCAAAGAAAAAACAACCAAAGAAGAAGGCACTCAAAGCAACGTGGGATGATTTGAGCGGCTTTGAAAATGAAGAACAAAGCAATAAAGAGATCGCCACCTATGCTCTAATGGCTATTGGAGAAGAGGTAAGTAGTTTATTAGATGAAAATTTAACTTTTGATAAGCTTTTAAATAATTTCCATGATTTGTTTGATGAGTGTAGAATAATCAGTAAAAAGTTTAATTCATTGAAAAAGGAGCATGCCCTTTTAATTAATGAATTTGAAACATTTAAACATGACACTCCTTCATTGCCTCTATACACTAAGTGTGAGGACTTAGAGGTGCTTGAGAAGAAAAACTTGCTACTCATAGAAACTCTAGAAAAATTTAAAGTTGGTAGTAAGTCTTTGAATATGATCCTTGCCAATAAGAGTCACGTTCATAAAAGAGGTAGAATTAGATTTATGAGTGGCTCTCATCGAAATCTAACTACTTTCATTAAAGGTCCTACCTTGCGTGTATCACTTCACTCCAAATGTAACTTTTATTGTAAACCCGAACATTTCACTTATAAATATCCATTTAGAAAGTATAGTCTACACAAATTGATTTGGGTTCCTAAAAGAACTATGAAGAGCTCTATGTAAAATGATAAGTTAAGTAAATCAATTTTTAAGGCACCTAAGGTCAAATACGTACCTAAAAATCATCTTTTTTGTAGACATATTTATATTCACAAGCTAGGAGCAAGAGATGGTACCTTGATAGTGTTGGAAAATCTAAGGGTGACATCACATGTGCAGTGGAAGAATAAAAAATAAAATCTAAGATTTTCATGAAAGGTTCTATCATCATGTGAAGATCGATACGTCAAAAACAAATCCGCAAATCTAAAAACTGCGTATGTAAAAAGAAAGTACCTAAAGAGATCATATATCCCTGAACTCTTACAGATCCATAGGGTGGATGAAGGAGGTAAAGCATCCTCCTCTTTAGCGGTATCCACATGGTAGAGATTGTAACAATGCTCCTCTCTGAGGAGAGGAGAATAAAAGGTGGCTACTAAGAAAAACCTCAACCTATAGACCTTTGGTTCCCTCCTATTTATAGAGGCCCCCTATAAACCTTAACGGATCCTACCCTATTGGGTATTGAATTTCCATCCAATTACCCAAGCATCTTAGATTAATGGGTCTCTACTCAATAATCTAGCTCTTATTAGATTTCATCCATGGGATCCAATAATATAGGGGCTTATTGGATATCCAATAAGATAGGGGCTTCGACGGATATCTCATATCTGAACCTCTACTCGTCGCAACACCTACCATTTGTGTGTGACCCTCTAGGCCCAATATTGAGCTGTCCGTGAGTCATACTTATCAGAACTCCTTCTGACTAAGTGAATTATTATCTCTATAATAATTTACTTGACTCATCAATTATAGACGTACTAGGCCACTACACTACAGTCCCCAGATGATATAGGGGAATCTAATCTTTTGGAATATCTATACTCAGTTACTATGTACCTATAGTCCCTTATTCATCTAATATCCCATAGACCGTATATCGGGCATGGTGTTGTTAGGCCGATATGATTTCCAATCGAGTCTCACTCTAATCGGATTCTCTCGGAGAACTCTTTCTCTATCAATCCGAATGACCCTAGCTAGGGATTTGCTTGAGCAAGAACATATATGATATTTCTCTCATGATACCGAGAGTGGATGATCCTTTATTGACACTCAATTACCCTCGTAAGGTTGGTTACCACTCCCAATAACTAGCTATACTAGATTTGAAAATTTCAAACCTATAAGTCTGATATCAAACAGTGGAGTACTCATATAGGACATCCTTGGTGTCTTAAGTCTAAGGACTAGATACACTACTAGGACTATGGAATCGCTATCTTACATGAGGTATCAATAACCATCTAGCATTTCGTAAGTGGATCAATCAGTGAACTCATTCTCCAATGAGCACCTATACTGTATTCTTAGTGTCTCCACACGAGTAGCTATGAAACTAGCCACCTCCATCATATGAATGGGACCAGTCTATCCGGTTATCTCGATATCTCTCTCGAGTAACCTATGACTGGGATTATTTAGGGTTTATGTTTAAAGGTGAATCGGTCTCATTATTATGATCTCATCACGATCTAATTCCCATTGTACAGATCTAAGAACATCACAATATACATCCAGATAATGTGAGAAAATACCAATAAGCATAAGCAAAGAGATTGATGCAATGTGTTACAGGTACCATCACTCATGTGATTGGCTTATAGGGTACCTATAACTAACAATTTCTCACTTGACCTAAAGCTAAATCACCTACGTGTCTGATCCCTATTAGACCTCTGTGAAGCTCAAAGACAATCTGAGTCAATGGCTTTGTTGGTGGATCTGCAATGTTATCTTCGGATAGAACTCTTTCCACTATTATATCTCTTTAGGCTACGATCTCTCTAATAAGCTGGAACCTCCTTAGAACACTTTCTAATGAGACCCGAGTTCTCTTATTTGAGTAATCGCCCCGTAGTTATCGTAATATAAGGGAATCAACTCTACGTTGCTTAGCACGACTCCCAAATTTGTGATGAACTACTTCATCTAGACTCCCTCCTTTACTACCTCTACTGTAGTAATATACTCTGCCTCTATGGTCGAGTCAGTAGTAGTATCTTGCTTAGAACTCTTCCAATATACTGCTCCTTTATTCAGGAAAAACAGCTGCCCTAGATTGACTTGCCATCATCAACATCAGACTGGAAGGTTGAGTCCATGTAGCCCTTAACCCTAATGCTACTTTCTCCATATACTAGTAAAAGATCCTTAGTCCTTCTTAAGTACTTACTTTACTTCTTTCTAGTGCTCCAAGCCTGGATCCATCTGATACTTGCTTATGACACTCAGAGTATATGCTATATCAAGTCTGGTATATAGTATAGCATATATGATATACCCTATCGCTAAAGCATAGGGTATCATATTCATGTGTGCCCTTTCTCGGAGCCTTTGGGGATATACTCCTAGAAAGTGATAGCATATGTCTCATTGGTATGAGATCTCTCTTGGAATTTTTCATGCCAAACCTTTTGATAATGGTGTCTATGTACTTGGACTGGGACAAGCCAAGTATCCTCTTGGATCTATCTCTATAGATCCAAATCCCTAATATATAGGATGCTTCCCCTAAGTCCTTCACAGAGAAGTATCTAGATGGCCAAACCTTTACCATGGAGAGCATTCCTACATCATTCTTAATGATTAGGATGTCATCCACATACAACACCAAAAAAGTGATAATGTTCCCACTTACCTTCCTGTACACACAAGGCTCATCTTCGTTCTTAACGAAGTCATAAGATCTGATCCCTTATCAAATCTTATATTCTAATTTTAGGAAGTTTGCTTCAGTCCATAGATGGACCTAAGCACCTACACACTTTATTTGGACTGTCCTTAGATATGAATCTCTTAGGCTGTATCATATACACCTCCTCCTTGAGATTATCGTTGAGGAATACAATTTTCATATCCATATGTCAAATCTCATAATCAAGGTGTGCTACAATAGCTAATAGAATTAGGATGGATTTTAGCATGGCTATAGGTAAGAAGGTTTCATCATAGTCAACACCTTGGCTTTGACGAGAACCCCTAGCCACTAGCCTTACTTTACAGGCCTCTACCTTTTCATTTACTCCGATCTTCTTCTTGAAGATCCACTTGCAGCCAATGGGTACGATACCCTTAGGTGCATCAACTAGGTTCCAAACCTAGTTAGAGTATATGGAATCTATCTTTGAATTCATGGCTTCTTGCCACTTCTTAGAGTCTATACTTGTAATAGGCTCCTCATAGGTCTGAGGATCAATATCCTCAACACTCGCTCCTTTAATATGTTTCACATACTCTTAGGAGGATAAGATACTCTATTGCACCTACGTAAAGTTAGAACTTGTGTGCTAGGTACCTAAATAGATTTTAGTTATGGAATGGTGCTTGAGATGGGTTCTCCAACCTCGCTCAACTCTATCATGCTCCCATTGTCTCTACCAAGAATGTGTTCCTTCTTAAGGAATATTACTTTCTTGGCTACAAAGACTTTTTGGTCCTTAGGGTAATAGATATAATACCCACAAGTTTCCTTGGGGTATCCCACGAACTTGTATCGTTCCATTTTAGATTCCAACATGTTGGGCTTGTGTCTTTTAACATGGGCAAGACAGCCTCAAATCTTAATAACCTTAAGATTGGACTTCCCTTTTCATATCTCATATGGTATAGACCCTACTGACTTAGTTAGAACTCTGTTCAGAAGTAAGCTGCGGACTCTAGGGCATATCCCTATAATGAGGTAGGTAGATCGGCAAAACTCATTATGGACTGCACCGTATCTAACAGTGTGTGATTCTTCCTTTGAATACACCATTGAGCTAGGGTGTATAAGGAGGTGTCCATTAGGATAGAATCCCATGGTCATTTAAGAACTAGGTGAACTCTGTACTCAAGTACTCACCTCCTCAATCTGATCAAAGAGTTTTGATACTCTTTCCAGTTTGAACCTCTACTTCATTCTTATACTCCCTAAATTTCTCAAAGGCTTTAGACTTGTACTTCATCAAGTACACATATACGTACTTAGAGAAATCATTAGTGAAAATAATGAAGTAGGAATAACCATTAATAACATGAGTTGACATGGGGCCACATACATCACTATGTATTAGTACCAATAACTCAGTGGCTCTCTCTCCAGTTCCACTAAATGGAGAGTTGGTTGTATTCTATGAAAGCAAGGTTCGCAAGTCACATATGACTCATAGTCAAATGGATCCAGATATCCATCTATCAGTAACTTTTGAATCCTTCCCTCATGGATATGACCTAGCTTACAATGCCATAGGTATGCATTGTTCACCTCATCTCGTTTCCTCCTGGACTCACTCATACTCATGATATATGAAGTAGTTTCTAGCATAATCAAACAATTATGCAATGTTCCGCTCGTGATGATCTTATCATCCTCAATAGTTGAACAACTATTGTTCTCAAAAACTACTTTATAACCATTCAATATTAAATATAAAATAAAATAATATTTTTGATGATAGAGAAAATAAAATAAGATGCATCTAATACAATAGTAGCTCCAATAGATAAATATAGGGTGACCTCTCTAATAACAACAGCAACAACTCTTACTCTATTGCCTATCTTGAGGTCCATCTTACCTCTTATTAATCTCCTAGGTCTTGCCAGAACTTATAACGAATTATAGATAAACACTATCGATATCCAATATCAATGTGTTATCATATGAGTCTGATAGATAGAGACTAATCATGAATGCATATCTGAAGCTTCTCTAAGCTTCTGTTTCGCCTTCTCTGTAATGTACCCTTTGTAGTTCCTCTTCTAGTGCTTATCTTTGTTGTAGTGGAAGCACTGACTTTTGTCATTTTCTGAGTCTTCTTAGCAACCTTTGCTTTACCGAGTTTACCCTTGCCCTTACCCTTCTTAAGGGACTTATCTATCTTCTTTTTCTTTCTGGTCTTACCAGCATAGAAAACTATGAAAAGGAATCGAGTAGGGACTAAAGCACAAGATCCACACACAGGTTATCCTCTAGGATCATTCCTAGACCTATGAGTTTCTCTATCCACTCAATCATCTTGAGGACATAGTTCTGAACCGGTGTCCTCTTAGTTATCATAACATGGAAGAGACTCTTTAATATCTCATATCATTGTGTTCTTCCCTATTCCTCAAACAAATTGTGGAGATACAAGAGTATGGATTTGCCATCCATTTTTTTTTATGTTGTCTCTGTAACTCAAGAGTCATGGAGCCTAACATATAATACCGAGCAAGAGTAAAGTCATCTGCGTACTTCACGAAGCGAGCGATCTTATCCTCGTTTGCCCCTTCCTTGGGCATAGGCATCACTATTTCAAGGACATATGCGATTTTCTTTGCTGTGAGAACTATTCTCAGGTTTCAGAGTTAGTCTGCATAGTTTTGACCAATGAGACGGTTGGCATCAAGTATGCCACATAAAGAGTCTAATAATGATATTTTTAAAAAATAAAGATGTAGCATAAATAAATAATATGCAGATTTTATAGAAATATAAATAATCAAGATATGGACTTCTATCTTGATGTACTCCCACTATTTTTCAAGCGAGTCACGTGACACCTTTAGCACGTGAAACGGAAGTCTCTAGCAGACTTCTAGTGGGGATCGAGATCCAATCAGCATCTTAGTGTAACCTCGAAGGACTCGACGAATCATACTAAACCCAAAAGGTAGGAAACTCTTGCCAATCACAACTCCTTATGATTCCCGTCCTGTTCGAGCTCCGAACCACTATGTCCTCGAGGGACTCGACCAACCATGATATTTGATTAAGTCATCACCATCATTACAAGATGAGTTTGATTTGATAGTATACCCTCAAGAGACTTGACCAAGTATACCATGTCCTCAGGTCACTAGTAACATCTCTATGTCGTAGATAAGATAGCGAATCACGATATAGGTGAGCCTCGAGGGACTCAACCAACTCAACTTGCACTGAAAATTGGTTCCTACCTATAACGATGGAAGGCCACGTGGGTCAATCTAATTACCTCATGTTTACTGACTTAATATTATCGAGAGAGGGCATTTTTTAATTCATCACCTAATATGATGTGTCACACATATACATATTTAATATATATCTACATCATATGTAAATATACTTATATATATATATAGTAGGTGTATAATCAATCACACATCACATGAGCAATCATACCAGATGATCATGAACCATATCCTAATGTGATCAAGCTCGAGCTAGTGGGCCGTAATCACTCACATTAAGATCTATGTGTGCATTGATGCATCTTCATGCCTTGTAATCGTCTGTCTCGCTTCGTTGCATCTCAACGTTTCTCCATACGTTAGATCATCCGTCTTGACCTCATGGGTCTTGCTATTGCTTCCACACTCCCGTTGCACCTCCTTATGTAATTATAATATAATTGCAAGTACGTAGGCTGGACAATAAATGAGAAAAATAGAGGCTCTCAAGTTCCAATAATAATAATGATCACATTATACACATATATCACATCACACGGTCAATGATCATCTGTCAACATCATACATTACATGTACATGCTATTTATCATATATGACTACTAGATAAATAATAATAATAGTTAATTAAACCTTTTAATTAACTAATATTTTTTTCTTTTGAAAATAGGGACATATAGGAAATTTTTTGAATTATGAAGGGTATTTTGGTCATTTGGCCAGAAAAAACAAAATTAAAATTTTTAAAATTCCCAGGGGTAAAAATATTTTTTATCCAAAAACCCTAATCCCTTGCTTTGCTGTTGCATTGCAGTCGCCACCACCCTACCGGCGATCGCCATGCGCACGAGGGGCGTTGCCCATGCCTATGGGCGACTCACCTGCAGGTGGCGCCACTACGGGCAAGCATTACCCCCACAGGTGGCTAGCCACGGGGCAGCACTCACAAGTGTCGCTCGTGTGGGTCGGCTCCTGCATTCGTCGCCCGTGCGGGCCGACGCCCTCCTTGCGGGGAGGCCACCCGCAGGCGCCACCCCTTGTGGTCTAGCTACCGCGAGGGGTGCTACCCCCCACCTGCGGGCATAGAGCCTGTAGAGGGGGGGGGAGGGGGGAGATTGCCCGCGAGCCCAGTGCACCTGCGAGCGCCGCTTGCCCTTGTGGGCAGGCCGCCTACTGCGACCCTTCCTATGGGCTCCATGCGCGAATGCGGGCAGTGCAACCACTACGGTCAGACGACCATCACCCATCGACAGCAAGTGGCCCCTACGCGCACGACCATGGCTGCAAGCAGCCTTGACCAAACTACAAGAGCAACAACAATTGCTGCCCTCACTCGTCTTTTTGTTGTTGCCCTCTCTCGTCTTTTACGTCAATGATTTTGGCATCAAAAGTGGATCCAAACACAACACACATAGTTAAAATCCGATCTTCGCACGAACAACCTGGCTCTGATACCACTATTAGGAAATCCAGGGATGACATCACATGTACAGCGGAAGAATAGAAAACAAAAATCCTGGATTTCCATGAAAGGTTTCATCGTCGTGCGAAGATCGGTGTATCAAAAACAAATCTGTGAATCCGAAAACTGCATATGTAAAAGAAATGATAGGGAGATTGTATATCCCTGAATTCCTATAGATCCGTGGGGTGGATGAAGGAGGTCAAGCATCCTCCTCTCTAGCGGTATCCACTTGGTAGAAACTGCAATGATGCTTCTCTCTAGGGAGAGAAGAATAGAAGGTGGCTACCAAGAAAAACCCTAGCCTATGGACCTTTGGTTCCTTCCTATTTATAGAGGCCCCCTGTAAACCCTAATGGATCATGCCCTATTGGATTTTAGATCTCCATCTAATAAATCAAGCCTCTTAGATTAATGGGTCTCTACCTAATAATCTAGCTCTTATTGGATTTCATCCATGAGATCCAATAATATAGGGGCTTATTGGATTCCAATAAGATAGGGGCTCCAACGGATATCTCAGATCCGAACCTCTACTCGTCGCAACACCTACCATATGTGTGTGACCCTCTAGGCCCAATATCAAGCTGGACGTGAGTTATACCTATCAGAACTCTTTCTAACTTAGTGAATTATTATCTCTATAATAATTCACTCAACTCATCGACTACGGACATACTAGGCTACTACATTGTAGTCCTCAAACGATACAGGAGAATCCAATCCTTTGAACCTATCTATCCTCAGTTACCATGTACCTATAGTCCCTCATCCATCTAATATTTCAAAGATCGTATATCAAGCATGGTGCTATCAGGCCATATGATTTTCAATCGAGTCTCACTCTAATCGGATTCTCATGGAGAACTCTTTCTCTCTTAATCCGAATGACCTTGGCTAGGGATTTGCTTGAGCAAGAACACATGTGATATTCCTCTCATGATATCGAGAGTGGATGATCCTTTATTGACACTCAATTGTCCTTGTAAGATTGACTACCACTCCCAATAACTGGCTGTACAAGATCTGGAACTTCCAAACCTATAAGTTTGGTATCAAAGAGTAAAGTACTCATATAGGACATCCTTGGTGTCTCAAGTCTAAGGACCAGATACACTATTGGGACTACGGAATCACTGGCTGACGTGAGGTATCAATAACCATCCAGCATTCCGTAAGCAGATCAATTAGTGAACTCATTCTCCAATGAGCATCTGTACTATATCCTTATTGTCTCCACACGAGTAGCTATGAGACCAGCCACCTCCATTATATGGACGAGTATATAGTACACTAGTCTATCCGGTTATCTCGATGTCCCTCTCGAGTAACCTATGACCTGGATTATTTAGGATCTATGTTTAAAGGTGAATCGATCTTATTATCGCGATCTCATCATGACCTGATTCCCATTACACAAATCCAAGGACATCATAATATACATCTAGATAATGTGAGAAAATGCCAATAAACATAAGCAAAGAGATTGATACAGAGTGTTACAAGTGCCATCACTCATGTGATTGTCTTGTATGACACCTATAACTAGCAGATAGTGGATGCTCAATGCACAAAACTAGAGATCTAACTTAATTCTCTAAGCTCACTAGCCAAGACGAAGTATATGTCACCTTCGAAGACAACAACAAGGGTAAAATCATTGGCAAAGGAACCATAGGTAACAAATCAAACTTTTTAATTGATGATGTGTTGTTAGTAGATGACTTAAAGCATAATCTTTTGAGCATTAGTCAATTATGTGATAAAGGATATATCATAAGATTTAAATCTAATGCTTACATTATTGAAAAATCACACAACAACACATCTATAATTGCCCTAAAATAAAATAATGTCTACACTATTAACATTGATGATCTAAGTAATGAAATATGTTTTTCGATTTTAAATGACGATGCTTAGTTTTGGCATAGGAGATTAGGTCATGCTAGTATGAAACTAATCTCTCAAATCTCATCTAGAGAACTAGTAAAAGACATTCCTAACATTAAGTTTGTCAAAGATAATGTGTGTGATGCTTGTTAACTAAGAAAACAAATAAAAGATAGTTTCAAATCGAAGAATCAAATAAGCACCTTTATACCATTGCAATTGATCCATATGGACCTATTTGGACCATTTGATACAACAAGTTTACGATGTAGCAAATATGCCTGTGTAATTGTAGATGGTTATAGTAGATACACTTGGACATACTTCTTAGCACACAAAAGTGATTATTTTAAGTATTTTTTGAAGTTTTGTAAACTTGTTCAAAATGAAAAAGGCTTTATGGTTTCATCAATTCGGAGTGATCATGGTAGTGAATTTCAAAATCATGATTTCCAAAACTTTTATGAATCTAATGAATGCAACTATAATTTCTATACTCTGAAAAATCATCAACAAAATGGAGTAGTAGAAAGAAAAAATAGGAGTTTATAAAAAATGACAAGAACCATGTTAAACGAACATAGCCTACCCAAATATTTTTGGGCCAAAGCTATTAATACAACATGCTATATCATGAATACAGTTCTAGTAAGACCATTACTCTCTGAAACTCCTTATGAATTATGGAATAATAAAAAACTAAACGTTTTATATTTTAAAGTTTTCGGTTGTAAATGTTTTATCTTGAATGAAAAAGATACCTTAAGAAAGTTTGATGCAAAATCTAATGAAGGCATTTTTCTTGGTTATTCTTCTATTTCTAAAATCTTTCGTATCTTTACTAAAAGGACTTTAGTTATAGAAGAATCCATTCATGTTGTCTTAATGAAATTTTTGAATTTAAGAAAATCGATTTTGATGATGATCTTAATTTTGATATTTTGAATTTAAATGAAACCTCTCCTTCAAATAGAAACTTGGATGCATCTCCTTCCGAATCTTCCTTACCTAATGAATGGAAGTATGTAGATGCTCATTCTAAGGAGCTAATTATAGGAGATATATCAAAAGGAGTTCAAACTCATTCTTCTTTTAAAAATTTTTGTGCCAACGATACTTTTCTTTCTTAAATTGAACTTAAACATATTAATGAGGCCTTGAAAGATGATTTATGGGTTATCACAATGCAAGAGAAATTGAACCAATTTGAGAGAAATAAGGTATAGAAGCTTATTCCTAGACCTAGTGACCATTTAGTTATTGGTACTAAATGGATTTTTAGAAACAAGTAAGATGAATTTAGTATCGTGGTTAGAAACAAGACTAGATTAGTAGCCAAGGGTTTCAACCAAGAAGAAGGTATCGATTATGAAGAAACATTCGCTCCTATGGTAAGATTAGAAGCTATAAGGATACTCTTTACCTATGCTAGTAGTAATAATTTTAAGTTGTTTCAAATGAATGTCAAAAGTATTTTTTAAAATGGCTTTATCTATGAAAAAGTGTATGTTGAACAACCACCCAGATTTGAGAACTCTCTTTTTCTTAATCATGTGTTTAAGTTAACTAAGGTTCTCTATGGATTAAAATAAGCCTTAAGGGTTTGGTATGAGAGACTTAGCTCATTTTTTATCAAAAATAATTTTTCTAAAGGCAAGGTCGATACTACATTATTTATTAAAAATTTTGAAAATAATTTTCTTGTTGTACAAATTTATGTTAACGATATTATTTTTGGTTCTAACAATGAATCCTTGTGTGAATCATTTGCCAAGAGTATGAGCTAAGAGTTTGAAATGAGTTTAATGGGTGAACTAACATTCTTTTTAGGATTACAAATCAAACAACTTAGTGATGATATATTTCTTAGTCAAACCAAATATGCATTAGAATTGCTAAAACGATTTAATATGGATAGTTCAAAGGCTATCAATACTCCTATGAGTACCTCCACTAAGTTAGACATGGACAAAAGTAGAGAAAACTTTAATAAAAAAACTTATAGGGGTATAAGAGGTAGTTTACTATACCTTATTGCACATAGACCGAATATCATGTTTAGTGTAAGACTTTGTGCTAGATTTTAAAATAATCCTAAGTTATCTCATCTTAAAGTCATTAAAAGAATTCTTAGATATCTTATAGGAACCCCTAACCTAGGATTATGGTATCCAAAATCTGAAAACTTTGAATTAATTGCTTATACGGATGTGGATTTTGTCGAATGTAGAATAGATAGAAAAAGCACATCCTAAATATGTCAATTCTTAGGACATGCATTTATCTCTTGGTCTTCCAAAAAACAAAATTCGGTTGTACTATCTACGACCGAAGCCAAATACATAGCAGCGAGTGTATGTTGTGCACAAGTTGTATAGATGAAAAATACATTAGAAGATTACAAAATTTATTTAAAGAATATTTCCACAAAATATGATAACACAAGTACTATATGTTTAACTAAAAATCCTATTCAATACTCTAGAACTAAATATATTAACATTAGACATCACTTTATATGAGATCATATCAATAACAATGATGTAACCCTAGAATTTATTAATACGAAACACCAATTGGCATATATCTTTATAAAACCATTAAATGAAGAATCATTTGACTTTATTAGAAGAGAAATAGGCATGCTAAATTGTCCAAATGAATGAGTTTTTTATATACCTTTTTCAGACTTTCTTGATTTCATATCATCTTCCTCCTTTCATAGTATCATCTTTTCGATTTCATAAATGGAGCTTTCATGAGCTTATTTCTCTATCTTCCTCCTCTCTCAATGTTGAATTTACTTCATGAATGTTTGATACTCTTGATTCCATCGTTTGACAATTTTGTTTTATATCATACACATTTGATGACTTTTTGAATTGGTATCGAACTCGATTCTATCATTTGATGACTTTTGACACTTTTTTAATCCTCCCTTTATTAATAAATCTTCACTCATGAATCCTTGTATTTCACACTTGTGAAGTTTTGATAAGAAACAGATTTTAATGACTCGGGAATTTTTGCAAAGATTATGAATTTATTTACTAGAAATACCATTCACGAACTTTACTTCATGAAAATGTCACTCTTGGATCTTATTTGACTCTTCTACAAATTCTTGCAAAATGATATATGTGACATTCATGGATCCTATGAAATGATACTTATTAGCTCTTGATGAACTCAATTTTCTTTAGCTTGAACGAATTGCTTTTATGATTCATGGACTTCTTCTCTTTATACATATCTTTATGTCATGAGTTCTTTATGAAAGGAAGAAGCTTTTATGAATTTTTAATAGCTTGAATGCCCTCTTGAACTCAATATGGATTTCATTCACTTCCTTAGCTCTCAATTTCTTCAATATCATGCATGAATTTTGAAGTATAGAAACATCATTTACATCATTCATGAACGGACATTCATGACTCTTGTATGAATTTTTATGTCATGAGTTTTTATGAATTTTTAATGACATGAATGATCTCTTTTCTTCTACTTCACGAATTTTATGAAAATACAGAATTAGCTTTTACTGTGAATCTCTTTCCTTCTATGTCATGAATTTTCAATAGCACTAACGGATAGCTTTCCATTGTATTATTATTTATGAAAATTTAAATATCTCGATTCTTCCTAATGGTATCGTGGATTTTTCCTTCTCATTTTTCCCTTTCATGAAGAATCCTATCATAACAATTGGTATCGTAACATTTTGTATCAATGTCAAATTATACTTGTTTAAAACAATGACACGTTTCCTTTTTATTGATGACAAAAGGGGAGAAATATGATAATTGATGACAACTTGGCATATTTAAAATATACTTTGTATTGTAAATGTATAAAATGTATTGTATGTATCGTAAAATGCTTGGATGTATTACAAATGCTTGAAATGTGATTGGTATCACAAATACTTAGAAATATATTGAAATATATCTCATGAATGTATGAAATGTACTGTTAGAACCGTTACGGATTCTATGCTTGGGGTTGATCTCTTTAGGAGATCGGCCTCTTGGAACTCTATAGGGGTTCCTTCCTCTAAGTTGTTGCTCAAAGGCTGCTAAAAGTATTGATCTATTTATTAAGAAAAAAGGGAGAATACATGGCTATTTATAGAGCTTCTAAACCCCAACTTATAATAGGACTCCAACTCCTACTCAAGACTCCTACTTCTAATCAACTTCTAATGCTTCTCCAAGAAGTAACTTCTAAACTAATCCTAACATAGCCAGCCTCTTCATCTCTTTAATAGGGGTCGGCTAGATATGATTTACGTGTATACCCTTAGGATTTACATGTTTGCCCCTTCAATGAAACTAAATTAGGACTCTCCTAGCTAGAGTCCTAACAGACCTATCCTCTTCAAATCAACCTTGTCCTCGAGACTGACGCTCTATGAATTCTGAGAATTTGATCTTCAAGTCATTATAGTTCTCCCAAGTGACATCTTCTACTGATAGGTTTACCTACTATATTAGCACTTCAGTAGTGGGTTGTCGTCGTCGAGTTACGATCCGTCGATCAATAATGGCACTTGATTGGGTCTGGAGCTCTCCTCAGGTAGTCATATTTGGCAGGTGGCTTTGGGCTATCTCGTTTTGTCCCAACTTGAGCTTCAAACATGACACATGGAAGACTAGATGGATTCGGGAGCTAGCGAGTAAGTCCAATCTATATGCTACTGCTCTGATGCACTCTAAAATATGGTAGGGTCTATAAAATCGAGGTGAAAACTTCATGGATGCTCTGGTCTGGATTGATGTTTGCTTGTATGGCTAGAGCTGTAGGAAGACCCAATCTCTTACTAAAAATACTCTTTCACCTTTGTATTGATCATATTATTATTTCATCCTTGCTTGAGCTTTTCTTTGTGATGAGGGAAGCCCTTCGATGAAGTCCATTGATATATCAATTCATATTGAGTCTAGGATAGGTAGAGGTTGCAGCTTTCTGAGACTTGCCACTGTCTTGCCTTTATGTCGTTGACATATATCACATTATACTACAAATTCAGTAATAATATTTTTCATCCCTATCTAATAAAAATTTTACTTAATTCTCTTATAGATTCTAAGGAACCCAAAGTGCCCGACCATAAATGTGGAATGCATCTCTTAAAGGATGGTCTTTATACAAGTAAAATTTGGCACAAGCACAATGCAACCCTTATAGCGTAAGTCTTTTGAGTCCAAACTGTAATGATCCACAAAGCTTGGTGCTTCCTCCAATTTTCTTATGATCTTATTGGTCTCTGAATCGTCTTGTCATTTCCTCCTAATATCCTCAAGTCACTGGTCAGAAGTGAAATAACCAAAAATTTAGCTTACTCGGATAGCCGTGAACGCGCATCTGCAATAACATTCTCTTTTTCCTTTTTGTAAGTTATTTCATAATCATATCTAAGAAGCTTTGTTACCCATTTTTGCTGCTTAGGGGAAGATCTTCTGCTCTAAAAAATATTTTAGGCTTTTATGATCGATCTTGATTTGAAAGCGTCGTCCGATCAAGTACGGTCTCCATTTGGCCACCGCATGCATAATCGCAAGTATCTCCTTAATGTAAATAGTCATCTTGGGATAGGAAGGAGATAATGCCTAACTAATATAAGCAAGGGGCAGCCATCTTGCATTAGTATAGTATCAATTCTGACTTTGGAGGCATCGGCTTTAACAACAAAAGTCTTGCCGAAATCGGGTAGCGCTAGGACGGGCGTTGTCGATATTGTGGCTTTAAGTTCGTCGAAGGCAGTGGTGGCTTTGTCCATCCATTAGAAAGTATCTTTTTTCAGTAAGGAAGTAAGGGGTACACTGATCTTTCTATAGTTTTTCACAAACTTGCGATAGTAGCCTGTTAAACCGAGAAAGTTGCACAGCGATTTTATGTTCCTCGGGGTTGGATAGTTCTGCATTACTTCAATTTTGGAGGGGTCCACCACCATACCTTCCTCTGATATGATATTCCCAAGATATTCCACCTTCTATTGAAGAAAGCTGCACTTCAATTTTTTGACAAAAAGAACTTGTTCTCGCAAAATCTTTGAAACAAATCATAAGTGCTGAAAATGATTTTCAAGAGAAGGGTTGTAAATAAGGATATCGTCGGAGAAAACTAGTACAAACTTACGAAAATAAGTTCAAAAAATATCATTTATAAGGCTCTGAAAGGTGGAGGGAGTATTGGTGAGACCAAAGGGCATTACCAGAAATTCGTAGTAGCTGTTGTGCGTTCGAAAGGCGGTTTTCGATATGTCTTCTTCTCACACTCATATTTGATGATACCCAGATCGAATGTCCAGCTTTGTGAAGACTCATGCTCCCTTTAATTCATCAAGCAATTCATCTACTACTAGAATAAGGTACTTGTCCTTGACGGTTATACCATTGAGAGCTTAGTAATCAATACACATTCGCCTTGTTCCATCCTTTCGTACGAGGAGCACAGGTGAAGAATATGAGCTGCAACTTAGTTGAATAACTCCTGTTTCAAGCATGTCTTTTACAATCCTTTCTATTTCATCCTTTTGGAGATATGGATACTGATATGGCTGAGTATTTACTAGAGGTTTGCCCAAAAGAATCGATAAATGATGATCATGTCGGCGAGTAGGAGGTAGGCTGCGCGGTTCGTCAAATATATCTAAAAATTCAACAAGCAAGGGAAGTAGGTTTGGATCTTCAAATTCAGTTGGCTCTTCCTTAGATTATTGCTCAAGTTGTACTAAAAGCCACTATATGCTTTGTGCAAAACTTTCTCCATTCGTTGTGTGCAAATTATCGTTACGTCGCTCCCACGTTTTCTACACAGGATCATCTATTTCCCCTTACTGTAAAATTTCATAATTAGTTTTAAAAAATTCCATGAAACATCACCTAATGTCATCAACCATTCAATGCCAAGCATGGCCTCATAATCATCAAGAGGGAGGAGGAAGAAATATGCAATTATCTCTTGGTCCTACAGCAATAGTTTTACCCACAGGCACCTACGATCACACTTCAAAATTCATCTGTCGGTGACCTTAACATCAAACCTGCTGCAATTCTTGATAGGTAAGGCCATCCAAACAGCAACCTTACTGTTCATAAAATTATTAGTGCTCCCAGTGTCAATAAGAATGGTGATCGGTTATTGCTTCAGAAGTCCTCCCACTTTCATCATTTGCAGGTTCACGTAATTGACAAGGGCATGCATCGTAATATCAACTAGCTGCTGTTCTTCATCTGTGACCTCTTCCTTATGCTCCTGGATCTCCTCCTCTATGTCTTCAAGAGGTTCAATCAGATGGAGGTGGCCCCTTTTGTAGCGATGAATGCAGTTCCATGGCTCGGTACAATGCCAATAAAGACCCTTTACTGATCGATCACATAGTTCTTCTCTTGTCAATTTTTTTGGTAGTGAAAGATGGTTGGGAGCAGATGGAGGTTTATATACCACAGGCCTATGAGAGGTTCTTATCCTTTGAGTATCTTGGTTGAGCCATTCGTCTTGTATTCGGGTGAAAGAAATCGCAGCCATCATGGTAAAAGGCTACCGCACCTTAACCTCCCCTTTTATCTCTGGTTTTAGTCCTTTGATGAATGTTCCAAACAATTGATGGTCAATCCAATCATGAGTAAGGTAGGATAGCTTCTCAAACCTGGTTTGGTACTTTTGAATTGTAGAGGTTTGTCGAATCTTTACGAGTTGGCCATCAATATTTTCATAGTCCGTAGGTCCGAAATGGTTCAACAGTGCGTTCTTAAATTGATTCTATATTGGAGCCTCATGATTGTATTCTAGCCAACTATACCATTGAATAGCATCTCCTTCAAGATGGATGATAGTAATTTCCACCATAGCATCATTCGACGTTCGGTAGTAGCGAAAGTAACATTCGACGCACGAAATCCACCCAGCCGGGTCTCCTTCTTCCCATCGTGGGAAGTCCACCCTCATACGTGGCTGAAGCATGTCCAAGGACTATCCATCCTTCTCTAGAGATCTCTCTAAACTCTCTCCTTACTGAGATTTGGTTGGACTCGATGGTTGTCCAATTCTGAATTTTACAAACAAAGCGCGCAATTTATCCTCCAAGCGTGATTCAAACCATAATTCAATTTGAGATTCCAATGCTTCAAATTTAACATCAATTGGATCTTGAGAAGCCATAGCATATGCCTATAGATTAGAGATGCCCTTATCTTTTTTTTGTTGATGGGTTAATGACATAGGGTGGTGAAAGGTTCAGACAATAGATCGATGATAGAAGGGTTCAATTGTAATGGTTTACTGTATTGGGTTGTAATTTTTGACATTGTTAGGGTTATGAAAATAGATTATGATGGCTGCATCTTAAGGCTAGAGGGATGCCCTAAAGATATCTTAGTTGGTGGCTATAAGGTGGCTAGGGTTTGGTAGGTTACAAAGAAGAAAAAAGACAAAGGTGCAGCACTAGATTTTTTATCAAAAATTCCAACAATAAAGATGCAATTTTTTTCCAGCAATTCTCAATAGAGATTCAAGTAAAACTCAAAGGGAATCTACTGGTAAGGAAGAGTTAATGTTGTTAAAAATTTTGTAGAAGAAAATGACAGCAAGAGGTTTGGCAAAATTGAGGATCACGGAAAGGTACTACAGTAGATTTGTACGTCTAAAGTATAGTAGATTGGATGTAAAAGATCAGTGGCTTATATTGAGAATTTTTTTATGAAACTAAAGGAAAATCTGCTATTAGGAAGTGTCAAAGTCATTGTAAAAATTTTGTAGAGATTTGGATAGAAAAAAATGTAGTAGCAAGTTCAAATAGACAGTGCTATACGGTTGGAATTCTGTAGTGCATCTTTCATCGTAGATATGAAAACTTTACGACGAAAAGTTTATGCAGCAATATAGAAACAATTTTTTTAGATTTTTTGAATAAGGATAACTAAATTACAACAGCAGTAAAGTAGGAAACCATAATCTATTGCAATTCATGGGGAGATCAAAAGATGATCCGCGGTGGTAGAGATGACGACAGAATTTGGCAACGAACTTTTAAGCAATTATGGGAATTGCTTTGGGTGGCTATGGAGGGCTGATGAATGGCTGTAAAAGGGTAGCGAGATGCCAAGAACATTGCTCTGATACCAAGTGTTAGAACCCTTGCGGATTCTAAGCTTGGGGTTGATCTCTTTAGGGGATCGGCCTCCTTGAAACTCTATAGGGGTTCCTTCCTCCAAGTTGCTGCCCAAAGGCTGTTAAAAGAATTGATCTATTTATTAAGAAAAGAGAATAAATACATGGCTATTTATAGGACTTCTAAACCCCAACTCCTAATAGGACTTCAACTTCTAATAGGACTCCTACTCAAGACTCCTACTTCTAATCACCTTCTAATGCTTCTCCAAGAAGCAACCTCCAAACTAATCCTAACCTAGCTGGCCTCTTCACCTCTTTAATAGGGGTCAGCTAGATAAGATTCACATGAATGCCCTTAGGATTTACGTGTTTGCCCCCTTCAATGAAACTAAATTAGGACTCTCCTAGCTAAAGTCATAACATATATCGTATGCATTGCAAATGATTCAAATAAATCACATATGCTTAAAATGATAATGCTTGTAATTGTATCATGCTTAATTATCCTACTTGAAATTGGTATCATACCTTGATATGACAAATTGGTTTCATTTTTGAAGTTTGTATCATTGATGATGAATTATCAATTGGTATCACGTCTCAGAATGATGAATTATCATTTGATATCATTTGAATCTTGCTAAATTGAAGTTGGTATCATTCATTGTAATGATGATTATCTATCATCATTCGACACTGGACTTGAAAATGGATGTCATGCCATCACTTTTGTATTGAGAAAAATACGTGGTATTGTATTTTGGAATGAAAAATCATGCTTGTTGAGCATGTTGATAAGTTTAAATGAATATAACTTATCTGTTTGGGCTTGAATTCAAAGGGTTTGAATTCAAGTATCTTTTTCTCAAGTATGGAATATAGATAGGAGGAGTTAAGGTTAACTCCATCATCAATTGATTATCAACATAAAAAAGAGGGAGATTGTTGAATCTAAGATTTTAATAATGAAATCAATTAATAGATTATTTGATCCAATCCATATGTTGAAAAAAGTGTGCAGGATTAACTATGATAGAGATGAAGGTATAAAGCAAAATGAAGTGCCAAAGTCAAGTACAATCGAATCGTTGGGAGTTCGAGAGTTCGTTGGGAGTCCGAAGGTTCATCGGAAGTGCTGCTAGAATTGATCGAGAATGAGTCAAGAGCTTGCCGAAGGGTTTGTCGGAAGTTCATCGGATAGTTCGTCGAAGGTTCACGGAGCTCGCTGAGAAGATCGGAGCTTATCAAAGAAGACTCGTCAAAACTCACCAAGATCGCCATGAAGTCCAAGAGCTTACCGAGAGTCCACTAGAAGTTGTCGAGAGTTTGTCGGAAGAGTGCTGGAAGAAACCTTGACGTGTTAGATTTTGTTTTCTTTAGTACATATCTTTAATTTTCATAGTTAGCATATAATTAAGGTTAAGATTGGGATGTAATCTCATTAACCCTGGTAGAGCCCAATTTGACCTATAATTGGACTGGATTAGGCTGGATTCAAGGCCTATCCAAGTTGTTAAACCCTATCTTCTAGGAGATAAGGTTCAGCAAACGATGGAACCACCAAACTAGGGTGGTGGAACTGCCCATGGCTCAGTCTCCTAGGAGCCTGGGCGGTGGTACTGCTCAAGTCAAGCGGTGGTCCCATTGACAGTTAATAACTACCAAGCGATGGTACTGCCTGTCAGGCAGTGGTACCACTTGTCAGGTAGTGGTATCGCCTATCAAGTAGTGGTACCGCCTATCAGGCAGTGGTACCTATTGGGAAATCTAGGGGGGTGACATTACATGCACAGTGGAAGAATAAAAAATAAAACACCTTAGATTTTCGTAAAAGGTTCTGTCATCGTGCGAAGATCGGTGCGTTTCAAAAATAAATCCGTGAAAACTACATGTGTAAAAGAAAGATACCTAGGGAGATCAAATATCCCTGAATCCCTATAGATCTGTAGGAGAGGATGAAGAAGGTCAAGTGTCCTCCTCTCTAGCGGTATCCACACGGTAGGGACTGCGACAATGCTCCTCTCTTGGGCAAAGGAGAATATAAGGTAGCTATTGAGAGAACCCCAACCTAAGGGCCTTCAATTTCCTCCTATTTATAGAGGCCCCCTGTAAACCCTAATAGATCATGCCCTATTGGGTATTGGATCTCTACCCAATTACCTAAGCCTCTTAGATTAATGGGTCTCTACCTAATAATCTCTTATTAGCTCTTATTGGATCTCATCTAAGGATCCAATAATTTAGGGGTTTATTGGATATCCAATAAGATAGGGGCTCCGACGGATATCTTATATCTGAACCTCTACTCGTCGTAGTACCTACTATATGTGTGTGACCCTCTAGGCCCAATATCGAGCTGGCCATAAGTCATGCTTGTCAGAACTCCTTCTGATTTAGTGAATTATTATCTCCATAATAATTCACCCGACTCATCGATTGCGGACGTACTAGGCCACTACGCCGTAGTCCCCAGACGATACAAGGGAATCCAATCTTTTGGACTTATCTATCCTCAGTTATCATGTATCTATAGTCCCTCATCCATCTAATATCCCAAAGACCCTATACCGGGCATGGTGTTGTTAGGCCCATACGGTCTCTCCTCGAGTCTCACTCTTATCGGATTCTCCTAGAGAACTCTTTCTCTCTCAATCCGAATAACCTTGGCTAAGGATTTGTTTGAGCAAGAATACATGAGATATTTCTTTCATGATACCGAGAGTGGATGATCTTCTATTGATACTCAAAAGCCCTCGTAAGGTTGGCTACCACCCCCAATAACCGATTGTACTAGATTTGGAACTTTCAAACATATAAGTCTGGTATCAAAGAGTGGAGTACTCATACAGGACATCCTTGATGTCTCAAGTCTAAGGACGAGATACACTACTAGGACTACGAAATTACTATCTGATGTGAGGTATCAATAACCATCCAGCATTCTGTAAGTGGATCAATCAGTGAACTCATTCTCCATTGAGCACTTGTACTATATCCTTAGTGTCTCCACACGTGTAGCTATGAGACTAGCCATCTCTATCATATGGATAGGTATACAACACACTAGTCTATCCAGTTATCTCGATGTCCCTTTCGAGTAACCTATGATCGGGATTATTTAGGGTTTATGTTTAAAGGTGAATCGATCTCATTATCGTGATCTCATCATGATCTGATTCCCATTACACAGATCTAAAGGTATCACAATATATGCAACACGCAAGATAAAGTAATAAAATACCTAATAATAATAAGCAAAAAGATAGAGTACATATCAAGTCACAAGTGTCATCACTCATGTGATTGGCTTGTAGGGGACATATGACTAATAATCTCCCACTTGACCTAAAGCCAATCACCTATGTGTCTAATCATCATCAGGCCTCTATGACACTCAAAGATATCTTAAGACAATGGCTTAGTTAGTAGATCTATAATGTTATCTTCGAGTAAAACTCTTTCTACTACTACATTTTTTCGGATCACAATCTCTTTAATAAGTTGGAACCTCCTCAGAACACTTCTTATGAGATATAGGTTCCCTTATTTGAGTAATCGCTCCGTAGTTATCGCAATATTAGGGAATCGGCTCCTCACTGCTCGGCAAAACCCCTAGATCTATTATGAACTTTTTCATCTAGACTCCCTCCTTTGCTGCCTCTGCAGCAACAATGTGTTCCACCTTTGTGGTCGAGTCAGTAGTAGTGTCTTACTTGAAACTCTTCCAACATACTGCTCCTCCATTCAGGGTGAACACATACCTTAAATTAGACTTGCTATCATCGACATTGGACTGAAAACTCAAGTCCATGTAGCCCTCAACCCTGAGGCTACTACCTCCATATACTAATAAAAGATCTTTAGTCCTTCTCGAGTACTTAAGGATGCATTTTATTACTTTCCAATACTCCAAGCCTGGATCTGCTTGATATTTGCTCGTGACACTCAAAGCATGCGCTATATCAGGCCTGATACATAGCATAGCATATATGATAGATCTTATCGCTAAGGCATATGGTATCCTATCCATGTGTGCCCTTTCTTCAAGAGTCTTTAGGGACATACTCCTAGAAAGTGATATTACATTTCTCATTAGTATGAGACTTCTCTTAGAAATTTTCATACCAAACCTTTTGACAATGGTGTCTTTGTACCTGGACTGAGACAAGCTAAGCATCCTCTTGGATCTATCTCTATAGATTTGTATCCCCAATATACAGGATGCTTCCTCTAAGTCCTTCATGGAGAAGTGCCTAGATAGCCAAGCTTTTACTGTAGAGAGCATTCTTACATCATTCCTGATGATCAGGATGTCATTTACATACAATACCAAAAAAAGGTGATAGCGCTCTCACTTACCTTCGTATATACACAAGGCTCATCTTCATTCTTAATAAAGTCATAAGATCTGATCGCCTCATCAAATCTTATGTTCCAACTTCGGGAAGCTTGCTTCAGTCCATAAATGGACCTAAGCAACCTGCATACCTTATCTGGGTTATCCCTGGACACAAATCTCTCAAGCTGTATCATATACACCTCCTCCTCAAGGTTACTATTAAGGAATATGGTTTTGACATCTATCTGTCAAATCTCATAATCATAATGTGCTGCAATAGCCAATAAAATTCGAATGGATTTTAGCATAACTACGAGTGAGAAAATTTCGTCATAGGCAATACCTTACCTTTGACGATACCCCTTAGCCACTAACCTTGCTTTATAGGTCTCTACTTTTTCATCTACTCTAATCTTCTTTTGAAGATCCACTTGTTGTCAATGGGTATAATACCCTCGGGTGCAACAACCAGGTTCTAAACCTTGTTGGAGTGCATGGAATCCCTTTATGAATTCATAATTTCTTACCATTTCCCAGAATCTATGCTCATAACAGCCTCCTCATAGGTCTGAGGATCAATATCCTCAACATCCTCTCTTTTGATATGTCCCACATATCTCTCAGGAGGATAGGATATTCTACCAGACCTACGTAAAGTTGAAACTTATGTGCTAGGTACCTGAACAAATTCTGGCTATGGAATGGTGCTTGAGCTAGGATCTCCAACCTCGCTCAACTCTATCATGCTCCTATAGTCTTCACTAAGAATGTGTTCCTTTTCAAGGAACACTACTCTCTTAGCTACAAAGACCTTTTGGTCCTTAGGGTGATAGAAATAATACCCACAAGTTTCGTTGGGGTATCATAAAAACTTGCACTGTTCTATCCTAGATTCCAACTTGTTGGGGTTATGTCTCTTGACATGGGCAAGGCAGCCCCAAATCTTAACAACCTTAAGATCGGGCTTCTTCCCATCCCATATCTTATATGGAGTAGATGCTATTGACTTAGTTAGAATTCTGTTTAGAAGATAAGCTGTGGTCTTTAAGGCATATCCCCAGAATAAGATGGGTAGGTCGGCGAAACTCATTATGGAATACACCATGTCTAACAATGTATGATTCCTCCTTTCTGATATACTATTAAGCTACGGTGTATAAGGAGGTGTCCATTGGGATAAAATCTCATGGTCTTTGAGAAACTGGGTGAACTTTGTACTCAAGTGCTCACCTCCTCGATCTTATCGAAGGGTTTTAATACTTATTCCAGTCTGGTTCTTTACTTCATTCTTATATTCCCTGAATTTCTCAAAAGCCTCAGACTTATACTTCATTAAGTACACATGTCCGTATCTTGAGATATTATCAATGAAAGTAATGAAGTAGGAGTAACCACCTATGGCATAAGTCGACATGGGACCACATACATCACTATATATGAGTTTCAATAACTCAGTGGCTCTCTCTCTCTCTAGTTCTACTAAATGGAGAGTTAATCATCTTTCCCCGAAGGCAAGGTTTGTAAGTTGCATATGACTTATAGTCAAATAGATCTAGATATCCATTCTTCAACAACTTTTGAATCCTTTCCTCATGAATGTGACTTAGCCTACAATGTCACAGATATACATTGTTTACCTCTTCTCATTTTCTCCTAGTCTCACTTAAACTCATGATGTGTAGAGCTGTATCTAGCATAAATAAACCATTATGCAATATTCCTCTAGTGATGATCTCATCATCTAATACTATTGAACAACTATTGTTCTCAAAAACTAATTTATATCCACTAACTGTTAAACATGAAATAGAAATAATATTTTTAATAATAGAAGAAACATAGTAGCATGCATCTAATGCAATAATAACTCCACAAGGTAGATGTAAAGTGACCTTGCCAATAGCCACTATAGCAACCTTTGCTCTATTGCCCATCTTAAGGTCTATCTCGCCTCTCTTCAAACTCCTAGGTCTTGCTAGAACCTGCAATGAATTACAGATATGATAAGCACTCCCGGTATCCAATACCCATATGTTATCATAAGATTCTAACAAATGGAGACTGATCATGAATGTACTTAAAGCTTCTCCAAGCTTCTGTTTCGCCCTCTCTGCAAGGTACTCTTTGTAGTTCCTCTTCTAGTGCCCATCTTTGTCGTAGTGGAAGCACTGGCCTTTGTTCTTTGTTGGGTCTTTCTTGGCAACGTTTGTTTTACCCATTTTGCCCTTACCCTTGCCCTTCTTAAGGGACTTCTCTGTCTTCCTTTTCTTTCTAGTCTCACGAGCATAGAGAACTGACTTCTCTTTCTTGATGGTGCTCTCTGCTTCTCTCAATATATTAAGGAGCTCTGAGAGGATTACCTCAAGTTTGTTCATATTAAAATTTATTATAAACTAAGAAAAAGAATCTGGTAGGGACTGAAACACAAGATCTGCACATAGGTTATCCTCTAGGACCATTCCTAGACCTGTGATTTTTTCGATCCACTCAATCATCTTAAGGACATGATTCTGAACCAATATCCTCTCAGTCCTCCTAGCACAGAAAAGACTCTTTAATATCTCATAGCGCTGAGTTCTTCCCTGTTCCTCAAACAATTTACGGAGATGCAGGAGTATGGAATTAGCATCCATATTTTTATGTTATCTCTATAACTTAATAGTCATAGAGGCCAACATATAACACTGAGCAAGAGTGGAATCATTTATGTACTTTACATAATGAGTAATCTCATCCTCGCTTACCCTTTCATGGGGCGTAGGGATTACTGTATCAAGGATGTATGCAATTTTCTTCGCCTTGAGAATGATTCTTAGATTGCAAAGCCAATACCTATAATTTGGACCAGTGAGGCGGTTGGTATCAAGTATGCCATGTAAAGGATTTGAAAGTGACATTTTTCTAAAATTAAAGATGTAAAAATAAATAACATACAGACTTTGTAAAAATTAAACAATTAAGATAAGGACTTCTATCTTAATGTATTCCTACTAATTTTTCGTGAGACACACAACACCCTATGGTACGTGAATCGGAGACCCCCGACGGATCTCTAGTGGGGATCGAGATCCACTCAGCGTCTTAACTTAACCTCGAGAGACTCTCGACCAATCACGTTAAGCCTATAAAGGTAGGTAACTCTTCCCAATCACAACTCCTTATGATTCCCGCCTTGTTCGGCCTTTGAACCACCATGGCCTCGAGGGACTCGACCAACCATGATGTTCAGTTAAGTCATCACTATCATTACAAGATGAATCTGATTCAATGATATACTCTTGAGGGACTCGACCAAGCATATCATGTCCTCTGATCACCGGTGACATCTCTATGTCATAGATAAGATAGCGAAACGCGATATAGGTGAGTCTCGAGGGACTCGACCAACTCAACCTATACTGGGAATCGATTCCTACCTATAACGATGGAAGGTCACATAGGTCAATCTAATTGCCTCATGTTTACCCACTTAATATTATTAATAGAGGAGATTTTTGATTTGGTCTCCTAACATAATATGTCACGCACATACATATTTAATATATATCTATATCGCATGCAAATATATATATATATATATATATATATATATATATATATATATATATATATATATATATATATATTATGTGTATAATTAATCACACATCACATAAGCAATCACACCAGATGATTATGGACCACATCCTAATGTGATCAGGCCTGAGCCAGTGGGCTCAATCACTCACATCAAGATCTATGTATGCATTGGCACATCTCCATGCCCTATGATCGTCCATCTCGTTTCATCGATTCCGTCGGCATCTTAACATATCTCCATGCGTTGGATTGTCCATCTCAGCCTCATGGATCCTACTATCGCTTCCACGCTCCCACTACGCCTCCTCATATAATTACAATAAATTACAAGTATGCAAGCCCGATAATAAATGAGAAAAATAGAGGCTCGCAGGCCCCAATAATAATAATAATTACATGTACATACAATCCATAATCATCTGTCCACATCATACATCACATATATATATTATTATATAGGACTACTAGATAAATAATAATAATTAATTAAATATTTTAATTAATAAATAATTTTCTGAAAATAAGGACATATAGGAAATTTTTTGAATTATGAAGGGCATTTTGATCATTCGGTTAGAAGGGATAAAATTGGAATTTCAAAAATTCCCTATCGGCGATAGCCAAGCGCGTGGTGTAGAAGGGGCGCGGCGGTGCCACCGCAGCAGGCAGGCGCTGCCCCTTGCGGGCGACCGCCGCCCCCCGCTGGCACCACCCTTGTGGGCGCATGCCCTTGCGGGCACTATTGCGGGCTACTTGTTAGGGATCGAGTGCCACTAAGAGGGGGGGGGGGTGAATTAGTGCAGTGGTAAAGAATGATAGATTTTTGATGATTTAAACAAGTTCAAAAACTTCGTATGATAAAAATCAATGTTTCATTTGAAACCATTTCGATTGCGTATAAACATAAAATGATACGTATGAAGATGAAGAGGAAGTTGAGTAAGTAAGGTAGCAAATGAAGATGGTTTGTAGCAAAGTAAGTTGTGAGAAAGTAAATGTAAACTGATTTATAGTAGTTCGGTCATCCGATCTACATCCACTTCTGAAGCCTTCTCCGATGAGGCTCCCAACTTCCACTAGTAAATTCTTTTGAAAGGGAAGGACCAAACACCCCTCTTACAACCCTTTTACAAGAAGTTCACAGTCTTATAGATTTTTCAAGGAGAAAGAAGGAGGTGAACATAAGCTATTGAATACTAGACTTTCCCAAGCCTTTTGCTTAATTTCTAACTCTCAAAAGGATTACCCTTTTAGCAGAAAAAGGAGGGTATTTATAGATCCAAAGAGGATTCAAATTTGAGCTCCAAATTTGAATTCAGTTTCGGTTTTCCGGTGCTGGCGGTGCTACCGCTTGTCAAGGGCGGTGCTACCGCTTGTCAGTCGTCAGACTGACAGTGCACAGGTGGTTCCACCGCCCAAGGCAACGGTGCTACCGCCACTGCCTTCTGGCGCTGGGCGGTACTACTGTCTGGTGCTTGGCTGGTGGGCGGTACCACCGCCTAGCACAGGCGGTTCCACTGCCTGGTTCGGCCACTAGGCGGTGCCACCACCCAGGTCATTTCAGCATCAGTTTCGACCGAAAACTCGATCGAAACCGGTCCAAATGAAGTCCGAATTGGCCCAAATTTGGTTTATAGGATTAACACCTAATTCTAAACCAAATTAAATGCTAACTATAAATTTTAAAGATATTTTATAAGCCATTACAAAGTCCACAAGATAAGACTTCTTTCGGTGAGCTTCCGGCGAATTTTCGATGGTCTTCCGACGAACCCTTGGAAACCATTTTGCGGACTCCCGGTAAGCTCCCGGACTTCACGATGATCTTGGCGAGTTCCACTGAGCTTCTTTGGCAAGCTCCGATCTTTCTTGGCAAGCTCCGTGAACTTTCGATGAACCTTTCGGTGAACTTTTGAAAACCCTTCAGTAAGCTCCCTATTCATTCTCGGTCAGTTCCGGCAATACTCCTAACGAATCTTTGGACTTTCATCGAACTCTCGAACTCCCAACGATCCATCACACTTGTCTTCTAGCACTTTGTTTCACTTTATGTCTTCATCGTCATCGTAGTTAATCCTACACACATATAAACAAAAACTCTTCTTCGATCTAGACAGTTATTACAACGTAAATTGACATTCAGTTGCCCGACACGTCATTGGTCGGTGCTTCGTCCGATTCTTCGGCACATTGTCCTCTCTTGTGATCCGTTGCCCAATCGGCAGTTGACCTCCACAACCCCAATATTCTTGGCGCAACATGCTCTTCTTGGCCCGATGCCCGATGTACGAAGCTTTCTACCGATTATCGACCAAACCTCCAACTCGATATCCAATATCTAAACGTGATCACCTCTAGCACAACGTCAATTCCTCTAGCATCAATTGTCTAATCCTGATCGATAGTAGATCTGCATAACTCAAAACACAGTTAAACAATAAACCACAATCAATTAGTTTCATCATCAAAATCTGAGATTCAACAATCTCCCCCTTTTTTATGATGACAACTAATTGATGACTAACGGAGTTAACTATAACTCTCCAGAGTTTAACCAAACTCCCCCTATCAATATGCCATTGATAGAAACACTTGAATTATCCCAAATCCAAGTAACATTCATCACAGAATATGAGAATTCATCAAACCATCATGCAAATATATAAAATATTCAATTCAATGCATGAAGTCATCAATCTACTTCTCCCCCTATGTCATCAACAAAAAGGAAAAGTTGCATCATAGCTAGTTTTCAAGGATATGCAAATTTTACAATTATACTAGCTATCAATCAAGATATTCAACATATATCACTTTAAGACATTCAATCATAGCAAGGTTTTTAAAGATGTCCAAGCATAGCAATTCAACACTTGCTTTTTGTGCAAATTTGTAATTTATTTTTCTTGAAATTGCAAGATAGCAATTTTTTATATTCAAGTTCTTTTCCTCTTTTGTAGGCTAATAAGATAGCAAGTTTGCACTTTGATTTCTTTGTGATATGCCAAACTAGTAATTTTCTTCCTCTTGAATGAGCTAGCAAATTTTTCATTTAAGGTACAAGCTAGCAATAAACTTTCTCCCCCTTTATCAATGTCAAAAAGAAAGGGAGGATCAAATATGATGATATAAACATTTCACATAATTTTGCATAAAAAGTTTACATCAATCTAATGGATCAAGTCATGATTCGTGATTTATCATAAAAGATATAAAGAAGAACACAATTTCTTTTACTTCAATATTCAAATCATGACAAGTGATACATATCAAAATTCTACATGAATATTTCAATCATCAAGTCATTAATATAAATTTAACAAGCTAGCTCCCCCTTAGTTTTTATCAAGATGAAGTGGACTCAATGGCTAAAAATTTCAATTTCATCCACTTTTCATATCAATATAAATTGGCATCAAAATATACATTAGTTATCATGTCATGAAAGATATCAATATGTAAATTCAACAAGGATCAAAACCAAAAGATATCATTCATGATTCATAACTTTTTTTTAGCAAGATCAAAATTCATATTTATCAATTTTCAATTCAAGATAAATGTCATACAACCAAGAATCATGATATATAAAAGCACATCAATACTAAGGATCAAATCATGATTCATTGATTCATCATAAGGTAAATTTCTTTTATATCAATTTTTCAATTTGCCACATAAGGCCTACAAGCCAAAGAATTCTTGTCATTTTAATATCATGAAAGATATGATGTCAAGGCTCATGATTCATTTGAAAAGATATAGCACAAAGAGTAACTTGATTCATGCATAGGAATTCTCATCAAGATTACATTTCATTAGAAATTTCAAGTATCAAATATCAAGTACACGAATTCATTCAAAGTATCAATTATCGAGATATCAAGACTTGGATTGTATTCCTCTTTAGTTAATGGTAAAAGGAAGCAATCATAGAGGAAAATATTTTGATTCGCAAAGATATCTCAAGTCAAGAATTTAAAGTCATGATTTCAAGAGATCAAGAGAGGAGTAATAAAATCATTCAAACTCATTTTGTCAACTCGAAACTCATAATCAAATTATCAAAATCATTCTCGAGATTTAAGAGACTTATATGTGAACATAGTATACATGGATTCATCATTTGTCTTATTATGCCAAATCAAAGTAAGTATTTAAAGTCGAAAGGCAGGTTTCATTATAAACACCATCAGACAAAAATATAACACATTATTGAGATTCAATTTATCATAATAATGTGTTTCATTTTGTTTCAAACAAATGTGCTCATGTTTCAAAAGATGAGTATCAAAATTTAAATCCAAACGTGAGTTTGTCATCAAGATATAATAACTTTAAAATCTCATGATATCATAAAATCATTAAGCATGATAATAAACTTTTAATATTTTCATTTCATCATTATCAATGATGATTTCATAAGGTATGTTCAAATATTTATACGGAAGCCATCATTGTATAAATTCAAAATACAAGTTTGTCATTAAACCCATCAAGATTAAATGCATCAAAATCTTTCATTCGAAAATTTTAATAAGAGTAACTAAATTGATTACATGTGAGCATGTATCAATATTTCAAAGCAAGACGTAAGTTTCATTATAAAAATTGTTAAGACCAAACACATCAAAAATAAAACATCATGATTAAAATATTTTTAACTTTTGTATTTTATTTTATGTGGTTGATCTTATATAAGCATGTTCAAAATTTTCATGTAAAAACAAAATCATCAATATGTTTGCTTCTATCTTTTAATCATATTTGGTGTGCAAGCATTATCTTGAAACATGCTATTAATTTTTTATATAAAAAATCAAGCAACTTGTTTGAAATCAAAAGCAAAATAAAATCATCAAGATTTATGAATTTATCATGATCATACGTATGGAGCATTTTCATTATCAAGCAAGATTTCACGTAAGCATGCCCAAAAACTTTTTGCATGAAAGATATGTATCAAGTTTAAAATCAAAAAGTGATACGAAAATCATTAAGATTCATGGATTCATTATGAATATATTATTTCAAAATATGAGATTTCAAGTCATCAAGTATGATACAATCATTAAGCATGTTTTCATGATACATCATCAAAATCATTTTAATTCTTTCTTTCATTTGTTATAACAAGATGATCAATGCTCAAACTTTTGCTAAAACCATACATCATTTTAAAAATATGAAAAATAATTTTCGTCATGAAAACCATTAAGTCCGAATATAACACAAGGCAACATCAAAACCACATTTCTTTTATTTTGAAAATTTGTGGGTTAGGTCTTTTAGTTTTGCAATTGATTTCATGAAGACATGCATCATATAAAAACTTCATCATAAAAAGGATTAAGACACATTAATCCAAGATAGATGTTTTTAAATCAACATTACTTCAAATCCTCATTGCATGAAAACTGAAGTACACAATCATGGATTAACCCTATTAAAAATAATCATGCTAATTAACTTTTGTTTTAAACCATGCCTCAAAATATGATATGGAAATCATAAACTAAGCAATCATCATTCATAATCATTCAAAGTTTTGAATCATAGCATCCATGAAACTTTAACAATATAGTTTTTCATGATCATTTTTATAATTTTTCAAAAATGCTAAAAGGAAAAGCATAGCATAATTTTTAAAATAATTTATTTTAATTTCCAAAAACATAAAAAAATCCTACTAACTAAGTTAAGCATTCATGAAAAGCATCATGTAATTTCAAAATAAGGTAAAAGCAACTTGGGTGAGTTTCTTACCTCATTGTCGAAAACCGTTAAAGCCCATTTCACCTCTTCTTTACTTGATTCTTCTTTGCAAGCCTTCTTCTTCTTCTTTGGCCTCTTCCTCTGTTCAAGTTTATTGTCTATTTTAGATTTTTATTTAATGAACTTATTAAGATTTATTGTTCGAAGTTCAAAGTTCTCATTATCCTCATCACTTGAGTCATCACTCAAGTGGCATTTCATAGTTCGGAGTTCTAAATCCTTCTTGTTCTTTGGAAGGTGGTTCAAGTGTTCATCAAGTTCAAAATGTTCTAGGAGGCTCATTTCTTGTCATTAGTAAGCCAATTAGTTCTTCAATAGGTAAATTATTTAAATCTTTAGTCTCTTATATTACGATTACTTTAGGATCCCACCTTTTTGGAAGGGATCATAAAAACTTGTTAGTGAGTTCAAAATCTAAGAAACATTTACCAAGTGCTCTTAGACTATTGATGACATCCGTGAAACGGGTGTACATATCACCTATAGTCTCGCTTTGTTGTGTTCAAAAAACCTCAAAATCGTGCATCAAAATATTAACTTTCGAGTCTTTAACTCTACTCGTTCCTTCGTGTGTGATTTCAAGAGCGTGCTAGATATTGAAAGCCATTTCACACGTAGAAATCTGATTGAACACAGTTTTATCTAAAGAACAATATAAGGCATTCATGGCCTTTGCATTTAAAGAAAATGATCTTTTCTCCAAATTCGACCATTCGTTCGTCGATTTAGAGAAAAGTTGAAATCCATTTTCAATGATATTCCATAAGTTTAAATTAAGAGAAATCAAGAAAACTCTCATTCGAGTTTTCCAATATGTGTAGTCCGAACCGTTAAAGAACAGTGGACAAAAAACCGAACAGCCCTCTTGAAAGCCATGAAGAGTCATTTCTTATGGGTATAAATCCGAATGAGAAATAACGTGGCTCTAATACCAATTGTTAGGAATCAGGCGGCACTAAGAGGGGGGGGTGAATTAGTGTAGCAATAATGAACGATAGATTTTCGGTGACTTAAATAAGTTCGGAAACTTCATACGATAAAAATCAATGTTTCGTTTGAAACCATTTCGATTGCGTATAAACATAAAATGATACGTATGAAGATAAAGAGGAAGTTGAGTAAGTAAGGTAGCAAATGAAGATAGTTTGTAGCAAAGTAAGTTGTGAGAAAGTAAATGCAAACCGATTTATAGTGGTTCGGTCATCCGACCTATATCCACTTCCGAAGCCTTCTCCGATGAGGCTCCCAACTTCTACTAGCAAATCCTTTTGAAAGGGAAGGACCAAACACCCCTCTTATAACCCTTTTACAAGAAGTTCACACTCTTATAGATTTTTCAAAGAGAAAAAAGGAGGTGAACACAAGCTATTGAAAACTAGACTTTCCCAAGCCTTTTGCTCAATTTCTAACTCTCAAAAAGGTTACTCTTTCAGCTGAAAAAGGAGGGTATTTATAGATCCAAAGAGAATTCAAATTTGAGCTCCAAATTTGAATTCAGTTTGGGTTTTCTGGTGCTGGTGGTGCTACCACCTGTCAGGGGCAATGCTATCACCTATCAGTCGTCAGACTGATAGTACATAGGCGGTTCCACCGCCCAAGGCAGCGGTGCTACCATCGTTGCCTTCTAGCGCTGGGCAATGGTACCGCCCCAGGCTGGGCGGTACTATCTCCTGGTGCTTGGCTGGTGGGCAGTACCACCGCCTGGCATAGACGGTTCCACCGCCTGGTTCGGCCACTGGGCGGTGCTACCGCCCAGGTCATTTCAGCACTGGTTTCGGCCGAAAACTCGACCGAAACTGGCCCAAATAAAGTCCGAATTGGCCCAAATTTAGTTTATAGGATTAACACCTAATCCTAAACCAAATTATGTGGTAACTATAAACTTTAAAGACATTTTCTAAGATATTACAAAGTCCACAAGATAAGACTTCTTTCGACGAGCTTTTGGGAAACTTTCGGCGATCTTCCAACGAACCCTCGGAAACCATTCTGCGGACTCTCGGCAAGCTCTTGGACTTCACGATGATCTTGGCAAATTCCACCGAGCTTCTTTGGCAAGCTCCTATCTTTCTTGGCAAGCTCCACGAACTTCCGACGAACCTTCCGGTGAACTTTCGAAAACCCTTCGGCAAGCTCCCTGCTCGTTCTCGGTCAGTTCCGGCAACACTCCCAATGAATCTTCGGACTTCCATCGAACTATCGAACTCCCAATAATCCATCACACTTATCTTTCAGTACTTTATTTCACTTTATGTCTTTATCATCATCGTAGTTAATCCTGCACACACACAAACAAAAACTCTACTTCGATCTAGACAGTTATTACAACGCGAATTGACATTCAGTTGCCCGGCACGTCATTGGTCGGTGCTTCGTCTGATTCTTTGGCACATTATCCTCTCTTGTGATTTGTTGCCTAATCGACGGTTGACCTCTGCAACCCCAATATCCTTGGCGCAACACACTCTTCTTGGCCCGATGCCCGACGTACGAAGCCTTCTGTCGATTGTCGATCGAACCTCCGGCTCGACATCTAATATCCAGACATGATCACCTCCGGCACAACGTCAATTTCTCCAGCATCAACTGTCTAATCTTGATTGATAGTAGACCTGCATAACTCAAAACACAGTTAAATAATAAACCACAATCAATTAGTTTCATCATCAAAATCTAAGATTCAACACTACTCACCCGTAGGCGAGTGCCCCTGGTGGCTTTGTGCCTGTGGCGGTAATCGCCCCTACTGGCGAGGCCACCACAACAGGCGTGCGCCACCCCTACGGGCTCTTCTGTGCCCTTGCGAGGCAATGCCCGTAAGTGAGCGACTCGCCCGCAGGTGGCGCCACCTCCTCATGCAGCCTTGCCCCCCGTGGGCACCACCCCTACGGGCGGCTCGCCCACGGGTGGTCTCCCCGCAGGTGGCGCCGCTTCCCCGTGGGCACAGCACCCACAAGCACTCCCCGCCCATGTGAGTAGTCAGCCCCGTAGGGGCTGCTACTACAGGTGGGTTGCCGACCATCTGCCACTTGTAGCCAACCTGCGGGCCCCTTGCCCGTAGTCGCCGTCACTATCGATGCAGGCAACAAGGGTAGCAACAGTTGCTACCCTTCCTCACCACTTTTCATAAATAATTTTAACGACAAAATCTGTTTTAAATCACAACACACGCAGTTTAAGATCCAATCTTTACGTGAACAATCTGGCTCTAATATCACTGTTGGAAAATCCAAAGGGGTGACATCAAATGCATAGCGAAAGAATAGAAAACAAAACACCCTAAATTTTCACAAAAGATTCCATCATCGTGCGAAGATCGGTGTGTTTCAAAAATAAATCCGTGAAAATTACATGTGTAAAAGAAAGATACCTAGGGAGATCGTATATCCCTGAATCCTTGCAGATCTGTATGAGAGGATGAAGAAGGTCAAGCATCCTCTTCTCTAAGCGGTATACACACGGCAGGGACTGCGACAATGCTCCTCTCTTGGGCAGAGGAGAATAGAAGGTGGCTATTGAGAGAACCCTAGCCTATGGGCCTTCAATTCTCTCCTATTTATAGAGGCCCCCTGTAAACCCTAATGAATCCTACCCTATTGGGTATTGGATCTCTATCTAATTACCTAAGCCTCTTAGATTAATGGGTCTCTACCCAATAATCTCTTATTAGCTCTTATTGGATCTCATCTCATGATCTAATAATTTAGGGGCTTATTGGATATCCAATAAGATAGGAGCTCTAGCGGATATCTCATATCTGAATCTCTATTCGTCATAACACCTACCATATGTGTGTGACCCTCTGAGCCCAATATCGAGCTGGCCGTGGGTCATATTTGTCAAAACTTCTTTTGACTTAGTGAATTATTATTTCCATAATAATTCACCCGACTCATCGACTATGGACGTACTAGGCCACTACACCATAATCCCCAGACAATACAAGGGAATCCAATTCCTTGGACCTATCTGCCCTTAGTTACCATGTAGTCTCTCATCCATCTAATATCCCAAAGACCCTATACCGGGCATGGTGATGTTAAGCCCATATGGTCTCTCCTCGAGTCTCGCTTTTATCGAATTCTCTTGGAGAACTCTTTCTCTCCCAATCCAAATAACCTTAGCCAAGGATTTATTCGAGCAAGAATACATAGGATATTCCTCTCATGATACCGAGAGCGGATGATCCTCTATTGATACTCAATAGCTCTCGTAAGGTTGGCTTCTACTCCCAATAACCGACTGTACTAGATCTGGAACTTCCAAACCTATAAGCCTAGTATCAAAGAGTGGAGTACTCATACAGGACATCCTTGGTGTCTCAAGTATAAGGACCAGATATACCACTGGGGCTATGAAATCGCTGTCTAACGTGAGGTATCAATAACCATCCAACATTCCGTAAGCGGATCAATCAGTGAACTCATTCTCCAATGAGCACCTGTACTGTATCCTTAGTGTCTCCACATAAGTAGCTATGAGACTAGCCACCTCTATCATATGGATAGGTATACAGCACACTAGTCTATCCAATTATCTCGATGTCCCTTTCGAGTAACCTATGATCGGGATTATTTAGGGTTTGTGTTTAAAGGTGAATTGGTCTCATTATCATAATTTCATCATGATCTGATTCTTATTGCACAGATCCAAGGGCATCAAAATATATGCAACATGCAAGATAAAGTGATAAAATACCTAATAATAATAAGCAAAAAGAAAGAGTGCATATCAAGTCACAAGTGTCATCACTCATATGATTGGCTTGCAGGGCACATATGACTAGTAGTACCACCCTTACTCAGTACCTAAGACTCTATTTGGTACTAGTATCGCTAGACTAGGTGATGGTACCACCTAGTGTCAAGATCAACTAGCGGTAATATCGTCAGGGTCAAGCGGTGGTACCACTAGCACCTCGAAAATCCGAGATGGGACCTTTTTTGGCTTTATTTTTTAAGCCAATTGAGGCTTATAAATATCCCTTACCTCTCAGCTGGTTGAGCACAAAGAACTGATAAGATTTGAACCGAAACTATAGTGAAATAGCTTACAAAAGTTGAGTATTCACCTCCACTTTTTTTTAAGTGTAAAAGTTTGGCGATTGAGCCACTTTTAAAGTTCTATAAAGGGGTGATTGATCTTTCCCATTTAAGAAAGATCGATAGTGGAAGCTGATGACCTCATCGGAGGAGGCATCGAAAGTGGACGTAGGTTAAACAACCAAACCACTATTAAATTTACGCGTTCTTCTCTTTGTGCATAAATTTCATTTGTTGCATTCAATTTTCACTTTATTACAACTGTCCAATTTCCTCTTCTCTACTCTCTTATGAACTCACTTTAGCCAACGTCTTTCTAAAATGGTTTTCATTGAATGAAAAATTTCCATCATACGAAGTTCTTCAAAATCATTTAAATAGTCAAGTTTTATCTATTGTACTAATTCACTTAGTGCCGTTCTTGATCCTAACAAGGGGTTTTTTTAAATATCTAAAAATTCTCTTAACTACTTTATAATGGGATTATTTGGGATTAGATTAAAATCTAGTACAACGTCCAATATTAAACATAATGTCCGGTCTAGTTGTGGCAAGGTATAGTAAACTAGCTATCATATTGATAGGACCCTAGTAGGGTTGGGTCCTACTCAACCATGTAGTAGCTAATAAAAACCTTATGAGAGTGTAATAAACCCCACCTAGCCACCTCTATCCTATAAAGAAGAGAGGCTAGGGTTTACATTTGGATCTTTGGGCCTCTTAGTCGTCACCTCCCTTGTTACTGGGCCGATCGGCTAAGGTTGAGGGCAAATTGGGTAGTTCACTTATGAAGTAACCCTTAGAACTAGGGTTTGGAGGTCTATATAAGCATGTAGCCTCCATCTCTTTGGAATAAGAAAAGATCAATCTACTTTGCAGCCACAAGGCCGACTACTTGGAGGGTGAAACCCCTATAGCGTTCCAAGGGTTGATCCCCCTCAAAGATCAATCTACATAGAATTCCTCTGGGGTTCTATCATCTGGAATCAGAGCAACAATCTTGCTGCTTTTGTTGCCATCCCTACCACCCACCATCAACCAAGCAATTCCCATAATTGCTCTTGACATCGTCGTCTCCACCTTCATCTTCTGCCGTAGATCAAATCAATCTACTACTGCTGCTTCCAATTGCATCAGAGATTTAGTATTCTCCAATCACTAATACCTTTTGCTGCTATAATTTGCCAATCAAAATACCAAAAAAAAAAGGTCTTACTATCTATCCCTTGCTGCGAATTCCTTTCATCGTAAAAGTTATCATCTTTGCGAATGAAGGATTGCTGCAGAAAATTTCAGCCACATATTGCTGCCTTTAAACCGATCTACTACTATCTTTTTTGAACAAAATTTCTTGAGCACCTCATAGATCATCTTGGCTTTCATCTGGGATTGATCTATCATGGAATTTATCTCTGAAACATTACTGTGTTGCTGCAAGTTTTCATCGCAAACCGCTGAAATTTTTAGATGAGAATTCTGCTATCGCAAATTGCACCGAATTCTTTGCTGTTATGCTGCCAAAATTTTCTTGATCTAACTTATCATCCTTGCTGTTATTTAAACTGGGTTCTCACTAGAAATTTCATCAAGAAACGTTGTTTCTTCGATGATAATTTTGCTCTTACGAGATAGCACATATCGACAGCAACTTCCATTGAATTCTATCAAATCTCTACGGCCATCTACCACAGATCTAAAACCTTCTTCCCTAACCTTCATCCACTACCATCACAGCCCAAAACTCCATCAAATTGCAGCCCCAAACTGCTCCCAAAATAGCCACAAAACAAGCCTAAACCATAGCCTACATCCACCAATCCACAAACCCTTTCGGCCACCACTTCTCTCAAATAATATATGTCTTTAACCCGATAACAAAAGAGAGATCTTAATATTACAGATCTAGAGGCATATATTATGGCATCTGAGGAGGCAATTAATACTAAGTTCGAAGCCTTCGAGACGCGGATGGAGGAGAAAATTCAAACCCTCTTTGTCAAACTCAGTATGGGTCGACCACCGAGCCCAAAGAAATCACATCAATGAGAGAGCTCTGATTGAAGAGATGACTTCTAGGAGAGGGGAGGCTCTATGACCGATCCCTACTACCCATGCATGAGAATGAACTTCTCTAGATGGGAAGAAGGAGACCCGATTGATTGGATCTCGCACGTAGAACGATATTTTCGATACCACAAAATCACGGACATATCTATGGTGGAAATTATGGTTATACATCTTGAAGGGGATGTCATACAGTGGTTTGATTTGTTTGAATATACTCATGGAGTCCTCTTATGGTGACAATTCAAAGAATGACTGCTGATCCACTTCGGACCAACCGATTATAAGAACATTGACGGACAACTAGTGAAGATCCGACAAACCTTCACCATTCAAGAGTATCAAACCAGGTTTGAATGGTTATCTAATCAAACTCATAATTGGTCTAAAAAATAGCCATTGAGAATGTTTATTGAGGGCTTAAAGCCAAAAATCTGGGAAGAAGTTAAAGCGTGACAGCCGTACACGCTTATGGTAGTCATCTCTTTCGTATGACTTCAAGATGAATGATTAAACCATGAAGCCCAGAGGACTAGGGTCACTCCTTGACTAGTAGTACCAAAGCCCTCAGCCCCCCCCTACTGTCAACCGAGCTCCTGCACTAAAAAAGTTGACAAGAGAAGAGCTTCGGGAGCGATCTACAAAAGGGTTATGTTGGCATTGCGACGAGCCATGGAGCCGCAAGCATCACTGTAAAAAGGGGAGAATTCTTGTGATCAAATCAATGGAAGAATAGGTCATTGAACAGCTAGAAGAGAGCCCTGAACATAAGAAAGAAGATGCAGAAGAAGAGCCACAATCGATTGACTTTATGGTACATATGTTAGCGGGCTACTCAAATCCGCAAACCATGAAAGTTGGAGGCCTTCTCAAACAACAACTAATCACTATTCTCATTGACACGGACAGCACAAATAACTTTCTAAATAGTAAGGTCACTACTTGGATGGTGCTCCACATCGAAGGTTGCAGCAAGTTCGACGTAAAGGTCGCCGACGGTCGAATCCTAAAATGCGACTAAAGATGCCCGCAGGTGAAACTATTATTGCAAGACCAAGAAATTATCGCCAACTTCTTCCTCCTACCAATTGATAATTATGAGGCTATGCTGGGCATAGAATGGCTAACAATGCTAAGTGACATCTCTTGGAACTTTTCTAAATTAATTATGAAATTCTATTACAAGGGCAAATAGGTCACCCTACGCGGGAAGCGCGGAAGCAATGTAACCACCATTTCAACCCAACGAATGGAGAAAATTTTACACAAGATAAATGGTGGATTTTTGATACATCTCTAGTAACAACTAGAGGGGAAGAAAATAGAAATTGAAGATCAAAATCTTACCCAATTGCTTACTGAATTTGACGATGTTTTTACCAAATCGTGCGATTTTCCTCCTACTCGGCAACATAACTATCGAATTCTAATTCTTCCAGGCAAACCACCAGTGAACACTCAGTTGTACTACTATCCTCACCTCTAAAAAGATGAGATTGAGAAGATCGTAAAGGAGATGCTTGAAACAGGGGTGATTCGGTCAAGCGGTAGCCTCTATTCCTCACCAGTGCTACTTATACGCAAGAAGGACGGAACTTTGTGGATGTGCATCAACTACCGAGCTCTAAATGGCATCACCATCAAGGATAAGTACCCAATACCAGTAGTGGATGAACTTCTTGATGAGTTAAGAGGAGCTCGAGTCTTCACGAAGTTGGACCTCCGATCCGGTTACCACCAAATTCGGGTATGTGAAGATGACATCCCAAAAACAACTTTCCACACTTATAATGGCCACTATAAATTCTTGGTAATACCTTTTGGACTCACTAATGCTCCTTCAACCTTCTAAAGTCTTATGAACGATATTTTTCGGAGCTTTCTTTGCAAATTCGTGCTAGTATTTTTCGATGATATTCTCATTTATAGTCCTTCTCTTGAGACTCATTTTCAGCACTTACAATCTATTCTGACGATCCTTTGGGAGAATACACTTTGTTAAACTATCAAAGTGCAGCTTTCTCTAGCAAAAAGTGGGCACATAATATTAGAAGGAGTGGCAGTAGACCTAATAAAAATTGAGGCAATACAGAGCTGACCGAAACCTACAAATGTGAAATTGCTGTTAGGGATTGAGCGGCACTAAGGGGAGAGGGGGAGGCGGAGAATTAGTGCAGTGGTAAAGATCGATAGATTTTCAATGATTAAAACAAGTTCAAAAACTTCGTACGAATGAATACAATATTTCGATTGCGTTTAACTTTAAAGCATACGTAAGAAGATGAAGAGGAAGTCAAGTAAATAAGGCAGCAAATGAAGATGGTTTACAGCAAAATAAATTGTGAGAAAGTAAATGCAAACTGATTTATAATGGTTCGGTCATCCGACCCCTTCCTCCCGGATTCCTCTTCATGGGCCATCGGCTTCTCCCACTAATTTATCCTCCTTCCAGGAGAGGGATGAACTCCCTTACAACCTCTCCTTTTGTGAGTTTCACGAGGGCACTTGGTGCCACCGCCCACCTCTCGGGTGTGGGCGGTGCCATACCGCTAACTTTCAGAGGCCAGTTCCTACTGTCAGTCGACCCTTGGCGGTGCCACCTTCGGCAGCATATTCCTAGCATGCTAGTTTGGGCCAAAGAAACTGAAGCTAAGCCGGTCCAAAAGCAGGGGCCCAATAGGCCCTGCGATTACTCGGATTGCTGTCCATTAGTCCGATGCTAACTATGAAATTAAAGATATTTTCTAAGCTATTACAAAGTCCGACAAGTCAAGACTTCTTCCAGCAAGCTTCCGACAAACTTTCAACGGTCTTCCGACGAACCCTCGGAAACCATTCTGCGGACTCCCAGTAAGTTCCCGCACTTCACGATGATCTTAGCGAGTTCCAACAAGCTTCATTGGCAAGCTCCGTGAACTTCCGATGAACCTTCCGGCAAGCTTTCAAAAACCCTTCAACAAGCTCCCTACTCATTCTCGGCTAGTTCTGACAACACTCCCAACGAATCTTTGGACTTCCATCGAACTCTCGAACTTCCAACGATCCATTACACTTATCTTCCGACACTTTATTTCGCTTTACGTCTTCATCATCATCATAGTTAATCTTGCACATACATAAACAAAACTCTACTTCGATATAGACAATTATTACAATGCGAATTAACATTCAGTTGCCCGGCACATTATTGGTCGGCGCTTCGTTCGATTCTTCGACACATCATCCTCTATTGTGATCTGTTGCCCAATCGGTGATTGACCTCCACAACCCCAATATCCTTGGCGCAATATACTCTTCTTGGCCCGATACCCGACGTACGAAGCCTTCTGTAGATTGTCAACCGAATCTCCAACTCGACATCTAATATCCTGACGTGATCACTTCCAGCGCAACGTCAATTCCTCCAGCGTCAACTATCTAATCCTGATCGATAGTAGACCTACGTAACTCAAAACATAGTTAAACAATAAACCACAATCAATTAGTTTCATCATCAAAATCAAAGATTCAACAATCTCTCCCTTTTTGATGATGACAACTAATTGATGACTAATGGAGTTAACCATAACTCCCCGGAGTTTAACCAAACTCCCTCTATCAATATATCATTGATAGAAATCTTGGATTATCCCAAATCTAAGCAACATTCATCGTAATATATGAGAAACAAACCAAATCATCATGTAAATATATAAAATATTCAATTCAATGTATGAAGTCATCAATCTACTTCTCCCCCTATGTCATCAACAAAAAGGAGAAGTAACCATCATAGCTAGTTTTCAAGGATATGCAAATTTACAATCATACTAGCTATCAATCAAGATATTCAACATACATCACTTTAAAATATTCAATCATAGCAAGTCTTTAAATTCTTTCTAAAGATACGCAAGATAGCAATTTCTCATCACTTGCTTCTTATACAAGTTTGTACTTTCTTGGCTTCCTTTACGATATGTATGTAAATTTATAATTTCTTTCTTCTCGTTTGAGAAGAACAAGCTTGCAAGTTTTGCTTTCTTTGCATGCTAGGAATTTTATCAATGTCAAAGGTAGCAAAGGCCTTCTTCCCCTTTATCAATGTCAAAAAGAAAGGGAGGATCAAATACTTCAAATAATCTTGCACGAGATTCAATAATAATTTGTAACAAAAGTGCAAGCAATTTTGTTGAAAAAGTGAAGTTGAGCAAGATTTTTGCCTCTCTTGATATAGCAACTTTTTGCTTCTCAATATTCAAGCTAGCAAATTTTTCTCTCTTGATGTATAAGCTAGCAATACCATCTCCCCCTTTATCATTATCAAAAAGAAGGGAGGATGCAATGGCTGAAAATTTCAATTATATCTATTTTTCATATCAATTATAAATTTACATCAGTAAATATATCAATCATCACATGATGCATACAAGACAACAATGCAAAGGAATCATGTCATGAAGGATATCAATATGTAAATTCAACAAGGATCAAAACCAAAAGATATCATTCATGATTCATAACTTTCTTTTTAGCAAGATCAAGATAAATGTATCAATTTTCAATTCAAGATAAATGTCATACAACCAAGAATCATGATATATTAAAGCATATCATTTTCATAGATCAAGTCATGATTCATTGATTCATCATAAGACAAATTTCTTTTCAATCATCAATTTTTCAATTGCCACATAAGGTATACAAGCTAAAGAATTCTTATCATTTCTATATTATGAAAGATATGATATTAAGGCTCATGATTCATTTGATAGTAAAAGTAACAACTTGATTTATGCATAAGAATTTTCATCAAGATCACATTTCATAAGAATCAAGATATCAAGATCACGAATTCATAAAAATTCATGTATTGAATTTTGAGAAATCAAAAGATAAGTTTCATTTCATTTAAAGACTTTTCTTTTGATAAAATGGAAGGAGCATGGTAAACAATCTTAATTTATAAAAAATTTTAAGTTATAATTGTCAAGATCATGATTTCAATAAAATTTCTTTATAGTGAAATGAAATCTTTTAGAACTTGATTCAAGCATTAAAAACGTCTTAACAAGTCATAATTCCAAAAGATTCAAGAATCACTAAAAGAAAATTCATTCAAGTTCAATTCATCATCTCAAGACTCATAATCAAATTATCATTTTTGATATTCATAACATGAATAAAGTCATTACCGTATTATCAAAATCTCATTTATAATTCAAGTGATTTACAAAATATCATAAATAAATTTATCACTTGTCTTTTATTTGAAAAATCCAAAACTTAGAGAAAGAGAGATGTTCAAGAAACATGCATTTCTCTTTTAGTGATTTGCATTGATTTCATATGAACATGCCTTTGTCCCTTTTTTATATCGAATAGAAACAAGTATGAACGTTTAAGACATAAAGGCTAAATCTCATGTCATGAATTTCAAAAGATATCTCAAGTTATCAACATCACATTATAGAAGATATTTCAAAAAAATATATCAATAAGTGATTCATTCATGATTCATTTGATAGGTTCTCCTCTTTAGTAAATAAGAAGAAAATATAGGAGAATAAAATGAATTAAGAGATATAGAACACGATTGAAGCATTTAACATGATTGAAGCATAATTCATATTTAAAATGTATCTTATGTCGTAAATACGAATCAAGCAATTTTTAAATCTGAAATCATCTTCAAAAATCACATTCAATAAATTCATACATGACAAGCATAGATTTATTAAAGAATCGATAAGATAGAGGATTGTATTTCATTTTTATAAATTTCTATTCATATGATTTGCTTCTTATAAGCATACCTTTGCCTTAAAATAAAATGACAACATTCAAGATGGAAAGGCAAATTTCGTCATAATGATCATTAAGTCAAATCACATTAAGTATATGGTATTTTTCAAAAGATTTGATTCAAAAGATTCACATGAATTCATCAAAATCAAAAGATAAACTTTATCATGAAAATTGTCAAGGAAAAAATATAACACATTAATCCAAGACATAAGATTCAATTTATCATGATGTGTTTTATTTTATAATCAAGTATTTTCCTTTAATAAAAACAAGTATTAATATTCAAGAGTGAAAAGGCAAATTTCATCATAAAGATCATTAAGAGCCAAAAATATAGCACATTACACATCAGGCATCTTCCAACTAAAAATCGATTCAACATGATAATGTGTTTTGTTTTAAGTTATTTGTTTCATATAAGTGAGTTATGTTTTAAAGGATGAGTATCATATTTAGAATCAAAACATAAGTATTGTCATCAAGATATAACACCTTCAAATCCTTATGATATTATAAAATCATTAAGCATGACAATAAACTTTTAATATTTTCATTTCATCATTATCAATGATGATTTCATAAGGTATATTCAAATATTTATACAGAAGCCATCATTGTATAAATTCAAAATACAAGTTTGTCATTAAACTCATCAAGATCAAATGAATAAAAAATATTTCATACGAAAATTTTATTAAGAGCAATGGAGATGGTTTACATGTAAGTATGCTCTTGTCATTTTCTACTAGATTCATGTATCATTGTATAGATCCAAAAATTAAGTTTCAAGAGAAATAAATTATTAAGATTAAACGCATGATACACTCACATTTTTCAAAATATTCATCATGTTTATTTTCATGAGATTCACAAGATTGGTAAAATGAATTTATTAATCTCAATAGGATAGAAAATACATCTCTATTTCATACAATTGATTTCATGTAAGCATGTTAAAATTTTCATGTAAAGACCATGCATTATTTTTAAAAAATGAAAGCATCATCAAAACCATTAAGACATCATTCCAAAACATAAGATATCATTATTTCAATTCCTATGCATAATATCATTAAGCATGAAAAATGAAATACACAATGCAACATCAAAACCACATTCCTTTCATTTGAAAATTTTATGGGTTAGGTCTTTTGGTCTTATAATTGATTTCATGAAGACATGTATCATTTAAAAATTTCATCATAAAAAGGGTTAAGACCCATTAATCCAAGATAGAAGTTTTTAAATCAATATCACTTTAAAAACTCATGCATGATATAAAATCATCAAGCATCATGTTTAGAAACAAAATATAAAACATCAAGATACACATGCATAGATTAATCCTAGGTAATATCATAAATCATGCAAGTATCATTTTAACATCAAAACTTGAGTTTTGTCATCAAAACTATCAAATCCAAACATATTCACCATAAAACATCATGATATTGTGTTTCACTTTAAGTTGATTGATCTTATTTAAGCATGTTCACATTTTCACACAAAGGGCAAGCATCATATAAATTCGAGAAATAATTTTCATCATGAAAACCAAAGTACACAATCATGGATTTACCTTATTAAACATAATCATGCTAATTAACTTTTGTGTTAAACCATACATCAAAATACGATAAGCAGTCATCATTCATAATTTTTACTTTTCAAAAATACTAGAAGGAAAAGCATAGTATAATTTTTTAAAATAATTTTTTAATTTTTAAAAACACAAGAAAAGCATGAAAAAAATTCCTACTAACTAAGTTAAGCATTCATGAAAAGTTCAAGTAATTTCATAATAAGGTAAAAGCATTTCGGGTAAGTTACTTACCTCATTATCGAAAACCGTCAAAGCCCAATTTACCATTTCACCTTTGGAAGTTCTTGATTCATCCTTGGGTGCCTTCTTCTTCTTTAGCCTCTTTCTCCGTTCAAGTTCATTTGTGTTTTTTAATTTTTGTTTAATGAACTTGTTAAGATTCATTGTTGTGTTCAATGTCCTCATCACTTGAGTCATCACTCAAGTGGTATTCATTTGTCTGAAGTTTCAAATCCTTCCTGTTCTTTGGAAGGTGGTTCAAGTGTTCAATGAGTTCAAAATATTCTAGGAGGCTCATTTCATATGTCATTAGTGAGTCAATTAGTTCTTCAATCGGAAGATCATTTAGATCTTTAGTTTCTTGTATTACAGTTATTATCAGATCCTATCTTTTTAGAAGGGATCTTAAAATCTTATTTACGAGATCAAAATCTGAGAGACATTTACCAAGCGCTCTTAGATTATTAACATCCGTGAAATGGGTGTACATGTCGTCTATAGTCTCGCTTGGTTACATTCGAAAAACCTCAAAATCATGTATCAAAATATTAACTTTCGAGTCTTTAACTCTACTCGTTCCTTCGTGTATGATTTTGAGAGTGTGCCAAATATCGAAAGCCATTTCGCACGTAGAAATCCGATTAAATATATTTTTATCTAAAGAACAATATAAGGCATTCATAGCCTTTGCATTCAAAGAAAATGATCTTTTCTCCAAATCCGACCATTCGTTCATCGGTTTAAAGGAAAGTTAAAATTTATTTTCAATAACGTTCCATAAATCTAAATCTATAGAAAGCAAGAAAACTCTCATTTGAGTTTTTAAATATATATAGTCCAAGCCATTAAAGAACGGTGGACGAAAAACCGAAAAGCCCTCTTGAAAGCCATTAAGAGCCATTTCTTACAGGTGTAAATCTGAATGAGAAATAATATGGCTCTAATACCAATTGTTAGGGATCGAGCGGCACTAAGAGGGGGGGGGGGGGTGAATTAGTGTAGTGGTAAAAAATGATAGATTTTTTATGATTAAAATAAGTTCGAAAACTTCGTATGAATGAATCCAACGTTTCGTTTGAAACCATTTCGATTGCGTTTTAACTTTAAAGCATACGTAAGAATATGAAGAGGAAGTCAAGTAAGTAATGAAGATGGTTTGTAGCAAAGTAAGTTACGAGAAAGTAAATGCAAACTGATTTATAGTGGTTCGGTCATCCGACCTATATCCACTCCCGATTCATCTTCACTTGAGGCCACCGGCTTCTCCACTAGCTATCCTCCTTCCAAGGAGTGAGGATGAACTCCCTTACAATACCTCTCTTTTGATGGGCTTAGGAGATAACCCTTACAAGCACTCTTATCCCTCTCTTGGACTAAAACACTTTAAAACTTAGAGGGAAGATTTTGAACACCTTCAAGAGAGTTTTTCCCTTCTTTTTTTCAGTTCTAGACTACCTTTCATCCATGAATGAGAGGGGTATTTATAGGCCTTAAGAGGATTCAAATTTAGAGCCCAAATTTGAATCTCTTTCATTGTTCCCGGTGCTGGTGATGCCACCGCCTGTCAGTTGTCAGACTGACAATGTACTGGGTAGTTCTGTCGCCCAAGGCAATGGTGCCACCGCCCACCCTCTCAAGTGTTGGGCGGTGGCACCACCCATCAATTGGCCACTGGGCGGTTCCACCGCCCAGCATGTTCCAGCACACTAGTTTGGGCCGAAAACTCAACCCAAACTAGTCCAAAATAGGGCCCAAGGGGCTCCTACTTGGGTTATAGGATTAACACCTAATCCTAACCCAAATTACATACTAACTACGAAATTAAAGATATTTTCAAAGCTATTACAAAATCCGACAAGTCAAGACTTCTTCTGATAAGCTTCCGGCAAACTTCTGACCCTCGAAAACCATTCTGCGGACTCCCGGCAAGCTCCCGGACTTCACGATGATCTTGGCGAGTTCCAACGAGTTTCATTGGCAAGCTCCAATCTTTCTTGGCAAGCTCCATGAACTTTCGATGAACCTTCTAGTGAGCTTCCGAAAACCCTTCGGCAAGCTCCCTACACATTCTCAACCGATTCTGGCAACACTCCCAAGGAATCTTCGAACTTCCGTCGAACTCTCGAACTTCCAACGATCCATCACACTTATCTTCCGGCACTTTATTTCACTTTACGTCTTCATCATCATCATAGTTAATCCTGCACACACACAAATAAAACTCTACTTTGATCTAGACAATTATTACAATGCGAATTGACATTCAGTTGCTCGGCACATCATTGGTCGGCGCTTCATCCGATTCTTCGACACATCATCCTCTCTTACGATCCATTGCCCAATCGACGGTTGACCTCCGTAACCCCAATATCCTTGGCACAACACACTCTTCTTGGCCTAATGTTCGACGTACGAAGCCTTCTACCGATTGTCGATTGAACCTCCGGCTCGACATCCAATATCCTGACGTGATCACTTCTAACGCAACGTCAATTCTTCCAACGTCAACTGTCTAATCCTGATTGATAGTAGACCTACGTAACTCAAAACGTAGTTAAATAATAAATCATAATCAATTAGTTTCATCATCAAAATCTGAGATTCAACAATTGCTACGTGGGTTCCTTGGACTAACAGGCTACTACCAAAAATTCGTAAAGAACTATGGAAAGATCAGTGCACCCCTTACTTCTCTACTGAAAAAAGATACCTTCTAATGGTTGGACGAAGCTTCCACTGCCTTTGATAAACTTAAGACAGCCATGACGACGACACCGATACTAGCATTACCAGATTTCAGCCGACCCTTCATCATTGAGGTCGACACATCTGAAGTTAGAATTAGGGCTGTTCTCCTGCAAGAGGGTCGACCACTCACATACACCAATAAGATGTTGTCTCCCTCCCATCAAAAAATGTCTATCTATGATAAAGAGATGCTCGCCATTATGCATACAGTAATAAAATGGAGACCGTACCTAATCGACCGACGATTTCAGATTAAAACTGACCATAGAAGCCTCAAGTACTTTTTAGAGTAGAAGATATCATCCCTAGAGCAGTAAAAATAGGTAACCAAACTTCTAGGATTTGATTATGAAATTATTTATAAAAAGGGGAAAGAAAATGTTGTTGCAGATGCGCTCTCACAACTACCTAAGCAAGCTGAATTTTCAGCCATCTCTCTTTCTACCACCGGCTTCCTTGAGGACATTAGGGAGGAATGAAGAAGGACCCAGAAACTAGCAACATTATTAAAAAATTAGAGGAGGATCCAAGTGCAATAGCTCACTATACCTAAGATTCGAAGGATCTATGCTACAAAGGTCATATTATGCTTATACTTGACTCCCTTTGCATCAAAGTCATTCTGCATGAAATGCACTTCATACCTTCAGTAGGACACTTTGGATTTCTGAGAACCTACAATAGAGTGAAGCAAAATTTTTATTGGAGAGGGATAAAAAAATTTATTTCTGAATATATGACACAATGTGATGTATGTCAATAGCAAAAGAGTGAAATAGTGGCGAGTCTAGGGAAACTACAATCGCTACTCATACCGGACTTAGTGTGGACTGACATCTCCATGAATTTCATCAAAGGGTTGCCACCTTCTAAAGGTAAAAACATAATCCTCGTGGTGGTTGATCGACTTATGAAATATGCTCATTTTTGTGCTGTACGAAATCCCTACACTGCTGCTAGTATTACTCAAATTTTCATAAAAAATATTATTAAATTACATCGGATGCCAAGGTCCATTGTAAGTGATCGTGATAGGGTCTTCACTAGTAAATTTTGGACTAAGTTATTCCAGTTACAGGGCACCAAACTCAAGATGAGTATAGTATATCATCCACAAATTTACGGCCAAACAAAGATGGTGAATAGGTGTTTAGAGATGTACCTTCGGTGTTTCGCCAATGACCGACCGAAAGAGTGGATGAAATGGCTCCCCTGGGTCGAATGGTGGTATAATACTATGTATCATTCATCTACAAAATATACCCCATATGAAACATTGTATGGTCGGTGGACCCTTGTGATTCCAAAGTATGTAATTGGCTCAACCAAGGTAGATCAGGTCGACCAAGATCTAATTGACAGAGATGAACTCCTACAACTGCTAAAGGATAATCTTTTTACTACTCAAGCCAGAATGAAATAGCAAGCCGACACACGACTAAGTGAAAGAGAATTTTCAGTAGGAGATTGGATTTATCTTCGCTTACAGCTATACAAGCAGCTCTCCATCAACACACGAGCTTCCATGAAGCTATCTCCATGTTTTTATAGGCCCTATCAGATCATAGAGTGTTTTGGAGCTGTATACAGACTTAAATTACCTAAAGATGCCAAAATTCACCCTCTCTTCCACGTGTCATGCTTGAAGCCCAAGTTGAGAGAACACGAGTTACCCTAGATCCAACTGCCCAACACCATTGATGATGGAAATATTCAAGCCCAACCATAAGCCATCCTCGACCGCAGAATTGTGATGCGTCGTCGATGTCTCTCTACTGAAGTACTAGTGCATTGGACTAATTTACCACTCGAAGATGCCACATGAGAATCATACGAGGAGCTAAAGACCCGGTTCCCTTAGTTCATGGAACCCCAGCCTTAAGGACAATGCTGATTTGAAGAGGGCGGGCTCGATAAGACCCTAGCAGGGTTGGGTCCTACTCAACCATATAGCAGCTAATAAAAACCCTATGAGAGTGTAATAAACCCCACCTAGCTACCTCTATCCTATAAAGAAGAGAGGCTAGGGTTTACATTTGGGTCTTTGGGCTTCTTAGCCGCCGTCCCCCCCCCCACCCTTGTTACTGGGCCGGTCGGTTAAGGTTAAGGGCAAATTGAGTAGTTCACTTAGGAAGCAGCCCTTAGGGCTAGGGTTTGGAGCTCTATATAAGCATGTAGCCTCCATCTTTTTGGAATAAGAAAAGATCAATCTACTTTGCAGCCACAAGGTCGACTACCTGGAGGGTGGATCCCCTATAACATTCCAAGAGTTGATCCCCCTCGAAGATCAATCTACATAGAATTCCTCTGGGGTTCTATCACATACTCCTATAAGTCTTTTAATCAAAATTTTCTCCATCATAGTCTATATCTAACTTTATGAAAGTACTCATTGGTGTATTAATAGCCTTAGCACTATCCATATTAAATCATTTTAATAGATATAAAGCATACTTAGTTTGACTAATAAAAGTTTCATTACTTAATTATATAATTTGTAATCCTAAGAAGAAAGTTAATTCACTCATTAGGCTTATTAGGCTCATTTTGAATTCTTAGCTCATACTTTTGGTAAAAAAATTTACATAAAGATTCATTTGAAGAACTAAAAATGATATCATCAATATAAATTTGAATAATAAGAAAATTATTTTCAAAGTATTTAACAAATAATATTTTTAGGTAGAGGCAATAGAGGAGGGAGTCTAGATGAAGAAGTTCATCACAGATCTAGGAATCATGTTGAGCAACGAGGAGCTGATTCCCTTATATTGCGATAATAATGGGACGATTACTCAAATAAGGGAAGTCAGGTCTTATTAAAAATGTTCTGTGGAGGTTCCAACTTATTAGAGAGATCGTGGCCTAAAGAGATATAGTAGTAGAAAGAGCTCCATCCGAAGATAACATTGCAAATCTACTGACGAAGCCATTGTCTCATATTATCTTTGAGTGTCACAAAGGTCTGATGGGAATCAAACACATAGGTGATTGGCTTTAGGTCAAATAGGAGATTACTAGTTATATGTGTCCTATAAGCCAATCACGTGAGTGATGACACCTATAACACACTGCATTAATCTTTTTGCTTATGATTACTAGTATTTTCTCACATTATCTAGTTATATATTATGATGTCCTTGGATCTATGCAATGAGAATTGGATCGTGATGAGATCATAATAATAAGATCGATTCACCTTTAAACACAGACCCTTAATAATCCTGATCACAGGTTACTCGAGAGGGACATCGAAATAACTAGACAGACTAATGTGCTGTATACCCATCCATATGATGGAGATGGCTAGTCTCATAGCTACTCGTGTGGGGATACTAAGAGCATAGTACAGGTGCTCATTGAAGAATGAGTTTACTGATTTATTCGCTTATGGAATGTTAGATGGTTATTGATACCTCACGTCTGATAACGATTCCATAGTCCTAGTAGTATATCTGATCCTTAGACTTGAGATACCAAAGATATCTTATACGAGTACTCCATTCTTTGACGTCGTACTTATAAGTTTAGAAAGTTTCAGATGTGGTACAACCGATTCTCAAGAATAGTAACTAACCTTACGAAGGTAATTGAGTGTTAATAGAGGATCATCCACTCTTAGTAACATAAGAAGAATATCTCATGTATTTTTGCTTGGGCAAATTCCTAACCAGAGTCATTTGAATTGAGAGAGAAAGAGTTCTCTGGGAGAATCTGATTAGAGTGAGACTCGAGTGGAAACTGTATGAGCTTAATAGCACCATGCCCGATATATGGTCTCTGGGATATTAGATGGATGAGGGACTATAGGTATATAGTAACTAAGAACAAATAGTTCCAAAGGATTGGATTTCCCTATATCGTTTAGGGATTACGGTATAGTGACCTAATACGTTCATAGTCGATGAGTCAAGTAAATAATTATAGAGATAATAATTCATTGAATCAGGAGTTTTGATAAGTATGACTCACGGCCAGCTCAATATTGGGCCTAGAGGGTCATACACATATGGTAGGTGCTGCAATGATTAGAGGTTCGAATATGAGATATCCATAGGAGTCCTTATCTTATTGGATGTCCAATAAGCCCCTGAATTATTAGATCCCATGGATGAGATCTAATAAGAGCTAATAAGATATTATTGGGTAGAGACCTATTAATCTAAGAGGCTTGAGTAATTGGATGGAGATCCAGTACCCAATATGGTAGGATCCATTAGGGTTAATAGGGTGCCTCTATAAATATGAGAGAACCAAAGGTCTATAGGCTAGGATTTTTAGTAGTCACCTCCTATTCTCCTCTCCCTAGAGAGGAGCATCGTTGTAGCTCCTACTGTGTGGATCATTGCTAGAGAAGAGGACGCTTGACCTCCTTCATCTTCCTCACGTACCTATAAGAATCTCAGGGATATACAATCTCCCTAGGAACTATCTTTATTACATACGTAATTTTTTGATTCGTGGATTTATTTTTTACATCGATCTTCGCATGGCGCCAAAACTTTTGGAGAAAATCTAGGATGTTTTATTTTTTCATTCTTCCGGTGCGTATGAGATGTCGCTCATGGATTTCCCAACAATTACCATCCAGAGTAGCGATGGTACCACTAGTACATGATCTTCTAGAATGTCAAGTGATAGTACCGTCTAGACTGAGCGATGGTGCCACTAGTACTTACTGCTGCAAGCAGTGGTACCGTCCAGTACTAGTGATAGTATCGCTAGTATCCCGAAAACTCGGGATGAGACATTTTTTATTTATTTTTAAAGTCATTTGGGACCTATAAATATCTCACTCATCTCTGCTGGGATTATATAAGAATAGTGAATGAAAAACTTATAATTTTAAATGTACAAACTTTGTTATAAACTCTTGAGTGTTCTTCTCTTTAAAATTTAAAAGCTCATTCTAAGAGAGGTGCGAGACTTATAAAGGTTCTCTCATAAATCTATGAAAAGGAGAAAGGGTTGTAAAAGGGATAGTTGATCTTCGCCCATTGAAAGAAGATCATTAGTGGAAACTGATAGCTATGACGGAGGAAAAATCGAGAGTAAATATAAGTCATAATGACCGAACCACTATAAATCTGGTATACGTTTCTTTTATGTTTTTCATTCTTATTGCTTATTGATTGAGTTGCTCACTACTTTTAGTCTCATTCCAAGTTAAATATATTTTCGATATAGGTTTGATCAAATAAATTTTTTTAAAATAATTTAACTTTTGGACGGTACTAATTCACTCCGGTGTCATTATGATCCTAACAGTGAACACTTTCTAATACTTGTAACTATTGATTTCTATCTCTATTTGATAAGTATTTGAGTTGTGGGTTTTGAATTTATTATAGAATAAATTTGTTTATGGATTTTTGCTGTTGTGAACAATATTTTCATATTGGAGATTTTAATTTGGACTAGGAGAAGTCCGGGGTTTTTATCTTTTACATTGAAGAAATTTTTCACATAAAAAATTATCAATGTTCTTATATATTTGATTATTATTTAATTATTCATTTTTCATAACTCAAGATAGTTAGAGCACTATCGTGAGTATATTTTTTATCCCTTTTTCCGACGGTTCGAATGGACATCTGGTTCAACAGTGTTCAGGTGTTAAAACGATGCATGAACTCAGACAAACTCACTCAGTACCAAACCAGTTCCTTTTCTTCTCGTGTCCTGTTCTTATCCTCTCTCTCTCTCTCTCTCTCTCTCTCTCTCTCTCTCTCTCTCTCTTCCCAGAACTATCCCTTTCATCCACTGAAATGGTGGAGAAACTTTATCACTTTAGGTTAAGAAAACGTGAGAATACAACATGAGGCCGATGTGGTACTACCACTGCATGCTCACGCGACACTTCTCAACAACACAGGACAATGACACTTCATGGCCACCTTCCTCTCCATCTCAAAGGAAAGGGATGCCAAACCCTACCCTAATTGTACAAATAGGGCATGTGCCACACCCATCCCCCACCATTTCTTATGGCCATGACACCTCCATCTCGACCTCACCCAACGAATCAAATTTCTCATTTCTGGCTCCCATTATACATCTCCTCCTCGCACGTGATCCATTAGGCCGGTCGGTCGCGCATCTTCCATGGATTACCTAACTGTTAGGCTCATGTCCATCTTGTTCATTCACTTGGCCATGCCCAGAAATGGCAGGCCCTTAAAGGTGTCTTCAGGTATGCTCGAGTTGTCTAGGGTCAGTGGTGGTAAAAGGTTGTGGATCGAGAGCAGTCGTCGACTTGTTCACGTGCATGGTTCCACCATGACTGCTAAGTTCAAACCACAGTAGCTAAAACAAGAGGATTAACTGAGCTTCAACATGTTTATTATGCTGCAATCATCATATATACTTTGTACATCAACTAGTACAATATGCGAGAGAGAACGAGTTTAAGTTCATCCGTTTCTTGTCGGTAAAGATGGAGGATTTGGATAGACTAATCACCATTGAGAGATGGCATGGACCAGAAGTCGTCCACGGTCCAGAAGTTGTCACTGGACTCGATGGAGAACTCAGAGGTCATGCCGTCAGGGTTTTCAGTCTGCTGCTCATCATACATGTGGGTGTAAACACCGGGTTGAGTACTTTCAACGGTGGTGGTGTTGACCTGTGTTGTGCTGGTGCTGGCTTTATCAGTGAGCATCACGTTCTGGACGTCGAATGGCTCGCCGTGCTTCAGCTTCTTCTGTATTCTGGTCCTCCAAAAGTTCTTTATCTCGTTGTCCGTCCTCCCCGGCAGCTGCCTCGCAATTTTCGACCACCTCATGTCCAAAACCATCAAAATGTTACAAGTTGCAGATCTCGGATAATTGGATCTCTCTTTTACTTCTGTTCAAAACCTAAAAGTTGCATATTACTTCTTCGCATGAATGATTTACTATAAAAAAGGAGACCTATCAGCTTCGACGTCATCTATCAGATCAAGTGAAACGTAAAGAGAGAGAGAGAGAGAGAGAGAGAGAGAGAGAGAGAGGAATTCCATGCACGTGTTTCATTTGAGAGATCGGAGTCGATGATGACTTGGGATTAGGACCACACATCAATGGCCTCGTGCTCATGGAAACCCTACTTGTGGCTCTCCTGCAAGGGACTGGAGATCCAGTGGGAAGGAGAGAGCACGCTGACCACATATATGTATCCAAGTCTTCTCTAGCTTAGTGTTTATTTAGGTTAGAGCCATTCGTGGGTTAACCTTCGTCCTCCACGTCAAAAGGTTGAGCTCACCTGTTTCCCCACCTCGCATGGAGCTCCATGATCAGTTGCTGCTCCTCGGGGGTGATGTTGCCTCGCCGTACGTCGGGGCGGAGGTAGTTCAGCCAGCGGAGCCGGCAGCTCTTCCCGGTGCGGTTCAGACCTTGGCAGGAAACCATTAGCGGAGCAAGAAGCCATGCAGGGAGGAGCAGATGGACGTATGATATATATATATATATATACGCGTATATATATACCTGCAGAACGAGCGATGTTGTTCCATACACCCTCGCCATGGTTGGTGATGTAGTTGATGAGGATGAGGTCTTCCTCCATCGTCCATGGGCCTTTCCTCACTTCAGCCTCCTGGCTGCTGCTTATTCTCTTGTTCATGTTCCCTTCCTCCACCACGAAGGTGGGAACGAAGAGAAAGAGAGACAGAGAGGGGACGTGACACGGCAATGAGGAGGGTGAAGGAGGGAGGAAGTTGTTGTGAGTTTTATAGAGGTTATGAACAGCTTCTACTCCCTGAGAGGTTTATTATCGTCTGTGATGCCTAACTCATAACCAAGAATTAAGCTCCGAAGCTGCTTATCGTTCCCTGTAATCCACTAGAAGTCCCCAACGCAAACACCTCTCTCTATCTCCATATAGGAAGAAGATTTCTCACGTAATAAAAGTGGAATTAATAGTACATTGAATTCGGTCGTCCAGTTTCTGAGAAATATCTCTCAGTTTGGAGGCTGTCGCAATTGCTGAGCAGATTCCTTCGAGTCGATTACTTTGTGGCGACTGTGAGACGTCGCAAAGGACGTAGGATCAGTTCTCTACGTAGACGAAGTATTGCTGTTTACGTGTGAGGGTCGCTGAGTGAGCCTGCAAACACCTTTTGGTGCTCATAAGCTTCATCAGGTGGATGACAAAAGAACAGCTGCTGCATGAATGATTGGATTGATGCAATGGTTTCTTTTCTTCTTACTGCTCCATGTCATCAAACAAGGACAGAAATATTTGCAGACATGATGCATGCTCCAGTCCAGAACAAAGTAGAGATAGATTTCTTTGTTGCATGCAACCTTCAGATCTGGAGCACTGTCGAGTGGATTTTCCTATCTGAAGGACTGTACATTTGTACTAAAACATCAATTCATGTCTAATATTTCATGCATATTCACAAACTAATTAAACAGCACAAGAAAATGTCGAAGAAAATTCTATCAATTAGTTACAAGATACTTCTCCTTTTTTCCTAAGTGATAGCAGGACTTGGATTCGTAAAGAATTTTTAGTGAGTCAGCAGCAAAGTTTGAAGGTTTAATTTGGTGATTAAAATGTATTACTGTTCATCATCAGCAGGATTTTTCTTCAGCAACTTGCAAGGTTTGGAATGTGAGTAAGTGAATTCCAAGTTGGATCAGCATATATAGGAGGGTGGCTGTCACGTACACCTTCTACCTTACTTTGGATTGATCAAACTCAAATCTCAACAACAAAATCATGACTAGAATCATCGGTTTCATTTGTAGGTTTGGAAGAATTGATGCAGTACTTAATAAAGAGCCAAGAGATTAACTCCATATCGACTATGTAAACTGAAATTTTTTGATAAATTGCAAACAATACTTTAGTTTCTGAAGTCCTTATCTTGTCTGATTCAACGAGTTACAAAGTCATTCAAGAAATTCCTCATTTGGCATAGCAATTAGGTTGGGTAGAAAACTACTCATGACCTAACCTACTTATCATCCTAACATTGATCAAAGCTCTGTGATTTCTATCAACAATCAGAAATCCAAGTAATATACACATGTATATGTATCCTTATTTTTCACTTCCAAAGAAGGGTTAGTAAAGCTTGCAGAAATATAAAACAATCACTTGGAAGTGAGAAAGTTGTTAGTCGATAACCTATGTTTGTGATAGATAGTCTGTGGACATAAACCATAGACTACATAAAAAGCTCCACAGATTAAGAGGTAAGCATCAAAAAAATGTTTGCACATGCACACATGTGAAGCTATTACTCCATTGAGGGATTATGGACCTCTTTCTTTGGATCGTACTTGATCTCTTCTTTTGTGATCAATGTAGTTGAGCCACAGGAACATATGGTTCTTTGCATGACAGTGAAGAATGCCTAACACCAATTAATCCGATGTCTTGCTCTGCAAAAGGCAGTGTGTTGTGTGGATGCCCGTGATCAACTGCATCGAAGCTTTTACAGCATGTAGGATTCACGGGATGCCTTCAATGAACAGTATTTCTGGCTCTCCTACCAGCAATTAACATGAAGATATAAAACTTACTGTAGCTAGAAATATATTCGATTACAGTAATTTATAAAAAAATGTTTTTTTAATGATTTTTCAGTATGTTATAACACCCTCTGTATTTTTATGCAGTAATTATACATGTAAGCATTCAAAAAATTTACCTAACCATGTAATCTGGTGATAAGTATTAAGATGTCCATTATCCTTTAATCTTTATTACAATTCACCTTGTGGATTTTAATGCTTAGTACGTAAAAGAAAAAAAATCAAATAACTATACTTGTAGCTAATAATTATATGTTTCCTTTTTAATCATAATTCTGTAGTGTTGAAATTTCAAAAGAAATCTAATGTTATAGTGCTCAAACTCCTTGATATATATAGGACAAAAATAAAAAAAAAGAATTAGAGAAAAGCAAAAATAAAAATCGATTCGATGAACCGGAGGGTCACAGAGAAACCGGTTGGACTCGGGTTCGGCCGCACGAAGATTACAATGCAAACCAACCGCAAAGGAAACCAACGGCCGCCCGGTTCTCCGGCTCGCCCGCCCTCCCCGACGCCATCGTCAACCCTGCCCGCATCACGCCGCCCCTTAGCTTCCTCTTCCCGTACCCAGGGAGATTCCTTCTTTGCTTCTCCATCGAAACCCCAATCGTAGGTCGCGGCTCACTGCCACGGGGTTCTCCGCGCAAGCCCAGCGTGCTTTCCCCCTCTCCATTGGACGACTTCGCTCGCCGCAGGTCATTCCAACCTACCTATTAATTGACGAGAAATAGGGTCGGTTTCTTAGCTGGTGATTTGTGCTCCGCCGTTAAAGATCGTGGAGTGTCCTGACCCGGGTTTGATTTGAGGGCGAAGAACAAGCGTCTCTTAGATGAGAATTTGAAGACATTGGTTGAAAAGATGTTTGGTATAACCACCAGTACGTCATTCTTCTCATGATTTTGTCATGTTTGAAATAACCTAGTTAATTTGCATCACCTATGATCAACATAATCCAGTAAAGCTGATTTCTTTGTGATTTTAGGTTATGTTGATGGTGAACTATTTTGTGTATTTGGTTGTAATTTTTGGAGAACATGTGGAAGAATGATTACTTTTGACCTTTTTTAAATCACTGGTGCCTACTCGTTCAATGTTGGATAAGGTGGTTTAGAACTGATTCAAATAAGAATTATTATGATATGAGATTCATGTTGTTGCCCTGATGATGGATGGGATATGTAAAGCTCTGAGGGGTGTGTAACAAAGAATGGACATGGCGTTTGTTAAGAAACATTACTACAAATTGGAGAAGTTGAACAGTTGATGAGCAATGTGTAGTACCAAAATTTGATTAGTCTCCATATTTTCAAATTCAATGCTGACCATGTGGAGAATAGTAACACCTGATACCACTTATTTATGAGTACAAATAACTTAGGTGCATCGTGACCTTGTATACTCTTCTTGCCAGTTGTAATGCCTAGTGGTTCTGATATAATTTTTTTTTTTCCACTTATAAGTGTTGTAAAGAAATGAACAACACTACTAACATGCTCAAAATCTTCAAATATTTATCTAGCGCACTATTAAATGCCAAATGCTTAAGGATATCTGGACATTGCATGATAACTTAACATTTATTGGTCTGAAAGGGGGATGGAGATGTGTTAACATGTGACCCAACTTTCAGAGTCTGCACTTAAATGATATATACATTCTGGTTATCAAACTTCGGGTCTTAACCATGTATACTTGATAAAAGAAATTTCCTCAAAGATGCATATTTTATTTTGACGTCAAATTGAGCAGATCGATAGTGGGTAAAGAACAATGAAATCTTGTTTTTATGGTGGTAAATTGAAGTTGCTTCTGAGTAGGTTGAAAGTTGAAACTACAAACTGGTAAAAACATACACATGTTTTGTTTTTGTAATGAATTATTGAACCTTGCTGGCATTTCATAGGTGTATTGTTACTTGTCCAATTAGAGTTGATTGTACTATCACCTGTATGAAGTGGAAGACTAAAATATTATTTCCTTTCTATTTTAACTTTTAATTTCCATTTACTTGCTAGGCTAGCTGTATGAACATATACATGTTACCGTACATCTGTATTATAGAACGATCTGTGGAGTTTCTACAAAATGTCAGATAATTTGAACAAGCAGCCTCTGCCCTGCTATCATATTTCCCAGACAAGGCTATCTTATTTTGGAATTTATAAACAAGTATGGACATTCAAGTGTTCTCATTGCATTGCTTGTCATGAGTGCTTCTAGTGAATTCTTGTTTTAGAAATATCTATACTACTGGCTGAACTGATGCATCAAAAACTGTTCTGTTTGTTCTGATGAACTAATTCACCTGTGCTTAGATTTTTGTTCTGTTAGTTGCTTGGATAAGATTCTGCTTGCCTTGGGAGGTTTTCATCAGTCTTTGGCATCAGAAACTTTAATTTAAGCAACTCCAGAAATGTTTAGAAACAAAGGTTTAGTGCATTAAGTAAATCTTTCTAATGATTGTCATTCAGCTTATTTCCATAAAATTGAATAGCTAGCACAGCTGCTGCATGCTTCTCAAAATTTGAATCAGCATATATAACTAATTATCTGTATATATACCATTAACAATGAACTGAACTTAGCATGACCTATTTCCATATATCAATATATGTGGAATGCCATTACGGGGAGCAACAATGTACATATATTTACTTATATATGAAATTTATATAAACTCTTGTTGTAATTGTAATGATGTTAACTGGAGAATCTAGATTTCTACTCCTAATGGTGCAAAGGGGTCATGATAATTAAACAACCACACATGTATTTGCACCAATGATTATTGACCATAGTAGTATCAGCACAAGTCATCATCGGACAAGATAGGTTTGCTTGTTGGTTTTCCATTCTGCAGGCAGACAATTGGAGGAACGGTTGGGGTGTACAGTTCCCCGAAAGCCTGCCAGCAGAAGGGTTCATAAATATGATAATGTTCCTGTAGTGGTTCAAGCTCAACCTCGGTTAGGGCTAATGTCTGAACATGGAGAGGTGTCGCTGCAAGCAAAGTGTACTGGTTTTACTGTATAGGTCCCTTTCATGTTCTCATATGCAATGCCGGACAGTACCACTGCTGATGTCTGGTTCTTGCAGGAGCTTCTGTCACAGTAAAATTGGTCTATGACAATTGGAGTTTGAACCTCTGATACTCTTATGTTTGAGAATTTTATACTCTCGACGGAGCCCGATCCACCCTGTGATAATTTAATAGGTATGCAGATAATATTAGCACATCCAGGTAGCACAAGGACTCGAAGAATGTAGCTAACAAGGAATTGTATTGGTAGCATAAGAAAATTGTTATTTGATGTTGCTAGTCAACTGTTAATTCTTTGCAGAAGACATCAACCTTGATTTTTATGAATGCCTAACTGAGAAAAATCAGAAGGGTCAAATTTATCATAATTTTTATGAAGCTGCTCAAGCATGTACCTGCCAGGTCTTGATTCTGACACCGGTCATGGTGTTGTGCATATTGACATCCCTTACTGTTATGTTAGAAACACATGCTTTGGTGTTGTCTCTTCCAAGGCCCCCAATACTGATCCCGTGGCCTGGCCCACATTCTACACTGTGTATATTGATGTTTGAGCATCCGGTTTGGATGGAGACGCAGTCATCACCTGTTTATTAAGAAAGTCAATGGCTGTTACATTGATGAAATGATTGGAATTAACTTATAAGTGCAGTATGATATAAGTGCAAGTTAATTTTGCTTTACTCGAATTCTAAGAACTTTCTTTCTCATTATTTCATTTCTATTCTTTCAGGTGAAGATAAAAAACTGTGGGAAGAATCTGGTCTCCCACCAGCGGATAAAACTTAATTTTTTTGGTCATTATTGTATATTGGATAAACATCTGGTGAGATGATGCCTAAGAACACAGGAACTTGCATCCTGAGCTGTTTTAAGAACAGGGGAGGCCTAAAAATGTTTGAAAAAAAATGAAGTCAAGTTGGTTCCCACGATCATTTTGGCTCTTCGTATGAGGGTCAACAGTGGCCAAAATAATCATTTTGTATGTCATCAAACAGGAAATTCCTGAGCATGGTATAGGCTATACTGCAGCTCATGTTGGTATGATGAATCATGACATCTCTAGAATTTTGAAGATGTATGCCATCTGTGTTGAGGCTGCTTCCTGGTGAATTGATTGTCATGTTGAAGACCTGGACAGCTTCACAATTGTCAAACTTGAGGTGGCACTGTGGACTGTTCTGGATTGTGATGCCAGTTACTGTGACATTGTAACTCCCATAGAATCTCAGAGCCTGCAGAACAGAATTAGAGAAGAAAAAATATGCAAAAATATTGTTAATCATGTCTTGATATTGCTTTATTGTTAGAGTAGCTGCAAGGCAAGAAATCTTACTGGCTTGATCTGCGGCAGCTTCATACTGAGCTCAGCATTTATCTGTCAAAGGTTTCACCATTAGAAATATCTGATGAATATTATGATTATTGTTAGAATGGGATATGAGTGTGAAGGATGAAAGTCAGGAGTTTTTGTTGAATATATTGTGAGATGGGACTTATTCCTCAAGGTGACAGGAATTACTTTAACAGAAAATGAACCTGGATTGGTTTTTCTTCCCTGGTAAGCAGATAAGAATTCTAGAAATTGGCAACAGAGGGCAGATCTATTCATATATTTATGATGGAGATAGATGTTTGTGTGGCTTACTGGATCAACATCAGACTTGGTAGTTGTCCACCATACACTGCCTTGCCCTTCTATTGTTCCACTGCCTCGAATTGATATTCCTTGCAGCTTTGAGAACTCAATCCACCACAGTAGCCCAGAACCCCACCTTTTGGCATCAGTTGGAGCAATGATCATTCCATCCAGCTGCAAGAGAGTTCAGTTCTTCATGTGTGTTTCATTTTCTACAGAGGATTTCAGTTTTCTCCTTTTGTTTGGACCCTGCTGGTAAACTTAGTTAAACCTTTTCTTTGGAGGAAGGAATTACTTTAATTAAACCTGTTTATTCATTACCAATAGTTCCAATGGTTCTTATCACAGGTTTGCTTATTTAAGAGGTAGCTGCTGTTGCTGTAGGGGTTTCATGGCTCATACTCATCCAATCTATCAATAACAAATTCTTGTCAAATTATACAAATATGTATCTAAACTGGTTAACACTATGATCTAATGTGATAATTATCTGACTCTGGATACCTGTCTTGGTTCCTTGAACCTATGTATTAAATCTTTTGAGTTGTGGTCAGGCACAACCTGGACCTACACAGTGGATCATGACGAAACCTACTTGCCAATATAGTGACCAATTGTTTCTAGCAAACTGTTGTACACAAGTATCCTATTTAGTTGTTTTTTCTTGTCAGTACCTTATTTGTTTTGAAGATTTTGTTTTCAGCATTGAGCTGCGAGATATACCTGGAGAGCAATGTTGGGCTGACAATAAGGTCCAGAGAAGGAGATTGGGCCTACAAGGAATTCAAATTTTGCTGGAACAACCACAGTTGACCCTTCCACCTTGCAAGCATCAGCCCATGCAGCCTGGAAGGCCTGCATTTGTTCATGAAGTCAGGTATTTATACACTTTTTCCACCATTTCTTCTGTTTACATGCTGTATATATACACCAGCTTCCGCAATTTAGACGTATGATCTATGCACTTGAATTTTTCTGTTAGGTGAAAGAGACAAAAAAAGAGGATGTTTCTAACTCTTTGCTTTGGAACTTTTGCTGGTTTTATGGCTTTATTGCTTTTCCCCACCGAGGGAAAACTCGGAGGCATGTTGTCAAAACCTTGCAAAGAGACACATATCCTTATTAACTTAACATGCAAATGTGTTGTATTGTGTTTGTAGGTGTTAAATATGATAAAATGCCAATCAAGGAGAGCCATGCTGGTTTGGACTGGTCATCAATGTGGATTGGTTTCAGCTAATACCAACAAGGATACGAGGAGAACGTAACAATGGCTACCTCGGTGTCATCTGTGATGCCATCTCCCTTTGCTCTGAAATCGAGCACATTGAACATGGCTGTCTTCATCGGATACTCTGTTATCGGGTTTGACCTCAGAGCTGGACTCAGGTAATCTCCTCCTACGCTGCCATGGTTGTGGCCACCGCCGTTTTTTCCCTTTTTTCCACCAGCCGAGGAATAGGGAGACTTTTGTTTCCTCCAACGCCTTCCTTTCCTCCCCTCACAGCCATCAAATTTTGAGCACATCACAAGAATAACAAGGAGAATCAACCCAAAGCACTTCAGTCTAAAGTCCCTCATCTTTACGTTTTGTGTGAGAGAGGAGGGAAGGCTGGGTTTAAATAGCCACAAGCCCTTTCCCTCTCTCGTGACTCTTTCCTCTCCACCTACTGCTACATAACAATAGAGAAGTCTGAAAGGTTAGGAATTCATAATGTCCTAGGCAAACAGTCACATTCTTGTCACTCAACCTTTTGCAAGCATAATATTTTGTTTCTGGGGGAATCACGCACTCATATATCTTGTGACAATCAGCCGGGACAACACTATCCTAACAAGCTTGCTGCAAGCTAGTCCAGGAGTTCTGCAGTCTCGGCTACATGCACATCAACTCGTAACAGTGACATGAAAGATTACAATTCCACCAAAACTCCATCACAGAGGAGAGGGCTTCTGTAAGTGTGTTTCTTCCTGATGCATGCGAAGGCTGAAGTAGGGCACATGAGTGGGGCAATGACAACAGCTGCTGCTCCTGATCACATGCAGCTGGTCACGGGCGGGAGGATACTGCTTTGTCCACTCTGGGAGATAACTATCTTGTCATCTTATTTAAGCAATTATTTGTATATTATACTAGTTATAATCCGAACTCGAATACCAGATAGATTAAACCTTATAAAAGAATACTCAGAAGTTGCTATTGGTGATAAGTAAAGATTTATATGCTAAAGAATGTTGTGCTGATGTGAAACTATCGTCAGGTTGATCCATTGGTAGCAATCTGTACCTACGCTAGCAATCTGTGCAATCATGGAGGATGGTTGTGATGGCTCTAGAGATAACTTGAGGATGACAGAATACATACTCAAACATCAGAACAGGTGCCGGCTTGTTATCTTATGTGAACTTAATTTATTGCGTTGAACTACTTTAGCTTTGAGTTTAAATCTCCATTGGAGAGTCAACCTTAATTTCTTAATGTCGTACACCATTTCCCAGTGTGCCCTGTAGAAACATTCATGGCTCCCAGAGTTCTAATGCACATGCTACTTGGATCAGAAGGCATCCAACAATAGTTCACTTTCCCCAAACGAAACCCTAAACATTGAAGAAGAAGAAGAGCCTAGAGTCACAGATCAATCTGGAACAGCTTCAAGAGAAAGCAACCACAACAATTCTAACCAGGAAAAGAATAAGAAATGGTGAGTCCTTGTCTTCTCTGGGGCATGTGATTCTTGATCTGGGGCTCCCACTGCATCATTTGCACTGTTCTCTTCTCAGTGGTGTCATGGAACTGGTGGCCTTCATTTGCTTGCAATCACAGGCTGCCGTCATAGCAAAGCTAAAACAAAGAAAAATATGTTGCTTCGTGGTGACCCGGCTGCCACACACAATGCATGTTAGGGTTTTTCTTCTGTGTACTGCATGCACGTGAGCTTGGGGCTTCATTTCATGCTACCAACCTAAATCATCCCTGCCCCAGCTTCATGGATTCTTGTGTGGATTGGATCTACCACATCAACAGCAGTGAGATCGGTGAATGCAAGAGGAGGGAAGCCACATATCCTTGATGAGTCCCACTGATGACATTATCATCAGTAGCAAAAGCATAAACCATGTTTGTATTCAGACGAGATGAGCCTATACATGGATGGATACTGATTTATTCATCCTGGATATGGATCCTCTCCTACGCAAAGCTTCAATCCTGTGTGCCACAACAATCCATCCTTGAGACGAGTGCCATGGTTCTAACTTGATGTTACATGCTCTTGTTAGGTTAATCTGCAGCTCAAGTGAGGACCGTGCCAAGGACTGTTAGATGTACTTCATCACCTGCGGCAAAATGGCTCCATTCTGATATTTCTGTGGGCGATACACTGAGAGCACCTTCTTTTCTGATTGAAGCTTCACGATAGAAAGCAATCAAAGTCTGCTGTCCTGGGCAAGCGAGTGAATAACTAAGCCATGGGCTCCATTCTGCTATTTCTGTGGGCGATACGCTGAGAGCACTTTTTCTGATTGAAGCTTCATGGCTGAAAACAATCCAAGTCTGCTGTCCAAGGCAAGTGAATACCTAAGCCATGCTTCTAGTGTGGTCTGCACTCTTGTGACCCATAGTACAAACATGCATGGCGGTTCATCATCTCACCCTGTTCAAAAGACGATCAGAACAGATTGCAAGAAACAATGGCCTTGAGCCATCGGAGCGAGAGTAAAATAAAATAATTAAGATAAAAGAAAAGATATCTCAAATATATTCAATAAAAACTTGATAAATTTACTTATTTTTAATAACAATAATAATAATAATAATATCAAGTTTTAATTATTTAGAATCGATTATATAAATCCTTTATCATGTCATTGGGAAAAGAGAATACAAAACATAACTCTATATAGTCTAAAGAAGACTCTACACAATATATCATATTTAATCTACTATAAGGTAAAATCCAAATTAGACTTTTTGGGTACTAAATTTTAAATGCTTTTTTTTATGTGAGATATTTGAGGATTTCAACTTTTAAGGGCTTTATAAGGATATTTGTCACTTGTTTATTTGTTCTTGTATGAAGTAGCTTCATATTTTATTCTTGGCATGCTCTCTTATAAAATGAAATATTATGCCAATATGCTTGGTTCTGTCATGATAGATTAGATTTTTAGCTAGAGCAATAGTTAACATATTATTAACATAAATTTTGGTTCATTTCATCTACGACATATGAGATCTTGTATTAGTCTTCTTAGCTAAAGTACATGACAAACACAAGAAGATATTGCTATATATCTTACTTCACAAATTGATAGAGTAATGATAAGATATTTTTTAGAAAATCATGTGAATGTAGCTTCTCCAAGATAAAATATGAATTGGGTAGTTTTTGGTTCAATCACTATCACTATATCAAATCGGGAAAGACTCTCAACACAATGTATCATATTTAATCCCCTATAAGGTAAAATCCAAATTAGACTCTTCTCATCTCCTAGGTACTAAATTTTAATTTAACTTGTTGAGTACCATGCAATGAACTTACTGTTGTAAATGTAAACACTCTCTATGCGAGATATTTGAGGATTTAACTTTTAGAGGTTTTGTAAGGATATTCATCACTTGTTTATTTGTTCTTGTATGAAATAGCTCCACATCTTTGTCCTTGGTATGCTCTCTTCTAAAATGAAATATTATGTCGATATGCTTAGATCTCTCATGGTAGATTAGATTTTTAGCTAGAGCAATAATCGACAGATTAGTAACATCAATTTTAGTTGATTTATTTTGCGACACATAAAATTCTTGTATTAGTCTTAGCTAGACTACATGACAAACACAAGAAGATGTTGCTATATATCTTGCTTCACAAATTGATAGAGTAACGATAAATTATTTTTTAGAAAACTATGTGAATATAGATTCTCCAAGATAAAATACGAATTGCGTTATATTTTTTTATCATCATAGTTTTTGGCCCAATCACTATCACTATATCAAATATCTAATTAACTTCAAACTTTTAAATAATAAATAGAATACGTCATAGTTAATTATCCTTTAATATATAATAAAATTTTTTTGACAGCATTTAAATGAAATGCCTCAAGAGCTTCCATATATTTTTACTTATGAAGTCAATTCCAAATAATATATTTGGTCAAGTGCATATCAAATATCTTAAATATTCAACAAGACTTTTGAAATAAGTTGGGCTGATTAGTTTATCTTCCCCTTGGTTAGCTTGGTACCACATTCAATAGATGTATTAATTGATTCATCAATCCAGAACTTCTTCGATACCTCTTTTGCATAGTTTATTTATGAAATAAATATCGCTTTATTGCTTTGTTTGACCTCAATACCTAAGAAGTCATGAGACTTGAATTTGTCATCTTAAACTCTGTTTTCATGGAATGCTTGAATTCTTCTATGATGAATTGTTGCCTGTAAATATTATATCATCTATATATAAGCATATAAATGAGATACCTTCATAGCCATTAATTTTTTTGTATATAGTATATTCAAGAGGCATTTAAAAAAATCACCATGGGTAAAGTATATGTCGATTAGAAAATTTCATGCTCTTAGTGTTTGTTTAAGCTTGTAAAGTACCTCCTCTTTTTCTCCATGTTTATGAAAATAGAAGGTTGTTGTACATAATCCTTTTATTGAAGATATAAGATGACTTGATATTCATTTAAAAGACTTTCCATTTCATTTGAGCATTTAAAAAGATGAACAATCTAAATGTCTCCATCCGAGTGCAAATATCTTTTGGTAGTCAATCTCCCATTGTTGCTTGTTTCTTTTTGTGACGTTTATGTTTCTTTATCTCTCCTTTTGTATTTATCTTTATTTTGAATATCCATTTGGCTCCAATTGCCTTGTGCCCTATAGGAAGTATAGTAAGTTGTCATATACTATTTTTGTTAATAGCATGCATCTTTTCATTTATGGGATTATTTTTATTTTTTTTATAAGCCTCTTCGAAGGTTAATGGATCATAACTTGTAAAAAAATAATACAAAAAAAATTCATCAACATTAGTATTAATTCTTCGGATCACATCATATCTATTTAAGATCGCCTTTGTACTTCTTGTAATTAGACTACTTGAATCATATGTTGAGACTTGTGTTCGAACTTGTCTTGATAATAAATTATGAAAAACATCTTCTCCATTTACTTATATTCTCTCTTTTTAAATAATATATTATTTTAATGATTTTTTGTTGTTTCAACTTTATATTTGTCTTTCATCAAATTCAACATCTTTTAACATCACAACTTTCTTAGTAATATGATTATATAATTCGTAGCTACTAGAATTCTCACAATAACCTAACAAAATACATTTTTAACCTTTGTCTTCACGTTTTGTTTTTTTTTCTTTCGTTATTTTATTATAAGTAACACATTCGAAGATTCTTATGTTGTCAACTCTTGGCTTATGCAAACTCCATGCGTGTTCTAGTGTAACATAGTTAATTCTTTTTGTCAAAAACTTGTTTATTATATAAACTACACAAGAATAGTATCTATTTAAAATTCTTGAGGAGTCATTCTTTTTTTAAGGATACTTTGAATCATATTAAGAATAGTCCTTTTTTTTCTTTAGGAAACTCCATTATGTTGAGGTGTATAAGGTATAGTGCATTAATGTACAATTTCATTATAATAATGGCAACTTTCAAATTCATTTGATATGCTTTCTTTTGTATTTACAAAAATTGTATTCAGCCTTGTATTGTTGGGATTATAATAGTATTCTATAGCATAGTAGTTAAACTTCAAACAAAGCATTGTATTTGAGATTTGTTATATCTCTTATTTCTACCTTATCCATAGCCTTGACCTCTTATTTCTAATGACTTATCTTATTTTCTTTATGTAAGCTATTGCTCATTTGATTGACAAGAACTCATTAATTGTTCCAAAGGCATTTAATTTAGTTCTTTGGATTCTTCAATTTCTATGGTAATAAAATCAAACTTCGGATTTAAAGATCTTAAAATTTTCTCTATTACTCTTTTGTCATTTATTTCTTTAATATTTTTTTCTTATTTAGTGAATAATAGAAGTTACTTTGGAAAAATAATCAAAAATAGATTCGAAGGTACCTTGTTATAGTTTTTTGAATTCACCTCTTAAAGCTTATAGGCAAATCTTTTTCATCTTATCTACCAAATGCTCTTTGTATATTATCTCATGCCTTCTTTGATATCTTTGACAAAGCAACAATCCCGAACATCGCTTTGTCAAAGCCTTGGTATATTGTGATTTTTTTAATCCTTCTTTATCCATTTGTACTTTTTTTTTTCTTTGCATTTGGTTTAATAAACCATCTTCTATAAATTCCCTTACATCTAGAGTGCATAAAAGTACTTTAATTTGTATATATGATAAATCATAATTCTCTTTCATCTTTCAAGAGATTTGTGTTGGGAATACATTGGAGGAAGCTATGGATTAGCTTGGCTTTGATACCAAATAAATAAGAAAACATGGAGAGTAGAATAAGATAATTTGTTCAAATAAAGAGTTATTTCTCTCAAATATATGCACAAAAAAAATTTGCAACCACTCATTTGTTTTTGAGTTTAAAATATAACTTTATATATCTAAACAAAAAAACTCTCAACAACATAATATATCATATTTAATCTGCAACGAGATGAGTTCCAAATTAATATCTTCTCATCTTTTGTGTATCGATGAACTTGCTACGATACTGTTTCTAGATGCAATCACAGCATGCAATGAACCAAGTTTCGAACTCTCACGACCGATGGCAACTCTACAATGATAATGTTTGGCTTTTGGACTGCACCATCTCGTTTGTCTTGCACAGGATACTGCGCCTGACACAGACACAGGAAAACCATGGCAACTCTTCCATATCGGGGGTCATCTGTATCCCATTAACCTCTGTAGAGCATGATGAACGACTCCAAATTTCTTTCCCACTGGTTCTTTGACGCAGAGATTATTTGCTGAGGCCAAATACTGTTCTTTCCTTACTATCTGATTCGACTCAAGATGTGTAGTGAAAAGGGTTGTGCATGTTCTTGATGGGTTTACATTGGCAACATTGGTTGATGTCAAATCTGCATTGCTTGCTGAAACCAGAATCAGGCAGTAGAACATTTGAGCCTGTTTGGAGAAAACCAAGTTGGTTTCAGAATGTTCAGTGCATCCATGGTTCTCAACCTAAGAACCGAGTTGGAAAGAGACACAAAGTGTCATCAGCAAGTCTTCTGCTAGAATGTGGCCAAGGAATACGCATACAAGTGAAGAGCTGTGAGTGTGAGCATGCAATCGAGTATTAAATAGACTGTGCACCTCTTGCTAACACATTTAGCTTCTTATTCTATTCATCTGATGCATGAGCTTAGCATAAGATAGACATGGACTGCAAATTGACTTCAATAAATGATGTGTTTGGCTTGAATCCTCACCAAGAAGATCAAGTTAACTCCTAGTCTTTTAACTATGTAATTAGAAACACCACTTGATGTAGAAAGTAATCAAAGCTGGACCGGGTTGAGGGTTGCTTTTGTTCTTGCAATCCTCAAGCCCGGTTGGAGTCGATTTGGCACTGATTAGAATTGGCCCGTTCACAACTGGTTTTGAAAGCCCATGACCCAAAATATTTGTTTGTTAGATAGCTACTCTCTCTCTCTCTCTCTCTCTCTCTCTCTCTCTCTCTCTCTCTCTCTCTCCTTTTTTTTTATATTATTATGGTTTCCCTTTCAATGGTGACATAATTAAAAGCCCTATCTTTGCATATCTGACACACTAACAATTTGGAAATCAGCACATGGTAATAGGTTTAATCTTATATGGTATGCTACTTATTTGTTTCTATACGAAAAAAATATGTAACCAAATTTACTGTACCAAACACGGATGATTTATTACCACCACCTAACCTTTAACTGATCAAGTTTATAGGGTTGGAAAACATATTTGATGTGGCAGGATAATTGTTATCAAATGTTGTAATATGAAACTCATGTGTATATTGCTTGAGAGTTTCCAACTTAAATTCTTCTAAAAATTAAAATAAAATTCAACTAATAATAATAATAACAATGATATAATTAGATAAAAATATTTTTAATTATTTTATAAGCGTCAGTCAAATGTTTATTTGACGAAAATAACTCGTCACGAAGACCAATATGGTAATGAATGAATAATACATGCAATCAAACTAAACCATGCATGCATATCATAATGATACCATGATCCATAAAAAGAATAAGATCTTTTATTAGAAAAAAACTTATAATATTAGATTTTTATCTGTTGATGCTTCTACAATTGAGTTTTATCATGGGATCTCTTTTTATTAAAACTTTCAATAATGACTTTGAATTGGATTGTTTCAAAGCACAAATCACGAGTTGGTTTGGTTCCATCGGGATATCTAGATCTAGATCAAGTTATTTTTGATTTGATCATTTTAGATCAGATCAAATTAGGTTTTGTTGAAAATAGATTGGGTGAAAACTTTATTGGGCTAGATTTGCTAGTTTAAATAGAAAAGGAGTAGATCATGGGTTACACTCATAAAGTATAACTCTAGTGTAGGCGACGATGTTAAGGTGCTCAACTATTGATTTCTCTCTAGTAAGTAACAATATTCTCTCTAACAAGCAATGATTGTAACCCTCAATTGCAATGAGTTCTCTTCAATGATTACTTCCCTTCCTCTACGACTATAATTTTCGATAACCGTCAATGGTGACATCGTCTAGGGTTTCCATCATCTTCAAAGGTTTTAAGATAAATTTTGAGGTGCTTTAATTGGTTGATAATATAATTACTGTATAATAATATAAAATCAAGAATCAACCTATGATTGGTTGTTAGCATATGGATGGAGTGGGGAAAATGCTTGAAATAAAAAAAATGATTGAGGAAATTTGTGTTTGGAGCTCTTAAATTTGGATTTAAATGTGGTTAATCATGCCCCTAAATTTCATCATGCATAGGTGTGGTCAAGGTGGTTCACAAAATATCGTTGATCCTCCTAAATTAAAAATTAAATACATACTTAAAATTAATTGGTAGAGTTGGACAATATAATTTAGATATACTTGTTACTCAATCTAGTTTGGCCCTGTATTAAGTCAAAATCTTTTATAATTTGATTGACTTAAAAAAATTAGTATATCAAATTGGTATCATTGGAGTTGAATTTTCTAATTATGTAGATCTAAATATGACTTTTATTTGTTAGATATTGAAAGTATATCATTGTTGTCCTACTTGTTAATAACATCATTGTTGTCCTACTTGATAATAACATACACATCATAAATGAATATATAAATATCAATATTGTAACATGATGTTACACTTCATACTTGATGTTACACTTCATAAATGAATATATAAATATCAATATTTTAACATATCATGGATTCTATTTTCCTATCACTATAGTGATATAAATTTTTTAGATGATTTTGATTACCTATGTCTTATTTATAATATTTACTTTTGTATATAAATAGAATATCACATTGCATAGATACCATCAACTCTGAGATAATAACAAAAATGTAAACAAAGGAGTTATAATAGGTTATATATTAGATTACTCAATGATTTATAATAAATATTATTATGTTATAAGTAACTAATTAATTATATTTTTTTAGTAGATGTGAATTCAATGATGCCTTCGTCACCTCCTCTTTTATAATCCTATGTTCTGTCACTATCATATCATATATTATATAATATATAGTTAATGGTCATAGTTATATCGTTCATTTTAGATGATTTCTTTCTAAACCAAATGGGCCACATGATCTCTATTTCTCCTAAGTAGTGTCATATGGATGTGCTTAGGAGGACTTAATTTGGTTATATAACATATATTCTTAACGTTTTAACATATCAATATATCTTTTTTAGTCTTTTAGAACCCTAGAGTAAGGGTTACATTTTATGTTCATTGGTGTCTCAATTGAGTTTAGCCCTAGCAATGTTGCATTGATTTTTTATGTTCCAAATCATGGAGAAGTGGTAGATGTTAAAACAACTTCGGGTTATATGTATAAAATACTTTATAAATTAGTCACCAAATGAAAAAAATCTAAAAGATCCCATGTGTAAACTGGTTTTAAGTAATGATAATGTTAATATCATCCACTTTTATCGGTTATATATTTTGTATATTTATGTTTGTATTTTATTTTAGAGTTCATTTGAATATATATATATATATATACATATATATATATGTATATATATATACATATATATATGTATATATATATATACATATATATATATATATATATGTTTGTGTGTGTGTTTTATAATTTTGTCTATGCTTATTATGTAAATATATCAAATAATCACTTCGGTTCCTACTAAAAGGTTTTTAATGCCAATTGACAATATCATTACGGTATAATATTTTATTATTTTATATTTATATATTTGAAATATGATATTTTATTTATTATAATATTTTATTTATAGGATATATATAGAGATATATAACAAAAATGTGCCAAGTATCAAAAGCCTAAAGATGAAATCAAAAGATTATATATGATCCTTCGAGATGGTAGACATGGCTGTCTTCAAAGTACCAAGATAATTTGCATTTCAAAATTTTTCTTTATAACATTCTTGCAAAGCTCTTTTAAACTCTAAAATGTCTTTAAATACCTATAAAACAGAATGAATAATGTGTTAAATATCATAAATAAATTATTATATTAAACATTAGCATAGCAACAAATTCTAGATTTGATAAATTCTTACTTATCCTATAGATCGTTGATGATAAGTTCTTCTTCATTTGGATAGGGAGCTAAAACATTAAGGTTGAAAATAAACTTCTATAACATTAAGGTTTTCATAATTATCTAGATTATCTAAAATAAAATAGATATGCTCATCAACAATATCATGGGCATCATGTGTTTTATGAAATATATCTTCTTTGACTTTTTCTGCTATTCTTTACTCAACCTATTCTTATTCAAATATCTCATAACTATCTTCATTATCATCAATAATAAATGTCTCATTCAATTCAAAGTTATAAATTTAAGGTTGTGCAGAAGATGATCCTTCAATTTGCTATTGTAACTCATGAGTACTTCCAAAAGTTTGATGTTTAAAGTTGTGCAGAAATAGATCCTTCAACTTGGCCTACTATTAGATAACTATTTCTCAAAGTATTTCTAATTTTATTATCAACAAAGCTTGTATTTTATTGAAATTGTCTATCTTATCTAAAGTACTGAATATTTTATTTGGAAGAGGATCACCCATATAAAAAATAATCTTATTTTAGTATTTAAATGATATTAGAAATTGATAACACCAAGTTATTATGAATGAAATGAAGATGTATTTATCAATATTATATATTTTTTAAAGTAATCAATCAATGTTTACTTCAACAAACGTCACATCGAGATATCAACTTTCACCTGAAGGTGTTGTTGTAGAATATGATTTGATGATGCATCATATGATTCGCCAATGCAATAGATGATTCAAAGATGCTATCATGATTTAGAGATAATATTTTATTCTTTTTATTTATATATGTCTTATATTCTTAAAGCTCATACTTGTATGCAATACTACTAAGGATTTATCGATGCAATGATTTGTCATGCAACTTTGTACCTATTCCATATTCTACCTCACAAATCTTACATAACACAAATGAAGCATTCGATCATATCTAAGCCTTCCCCATTCGATGATGCAAAAGATGTGCCACATAAAAGGAGAAAGAGCACAACAATTCAACGAGACTTTATAATGCTAAATAGGGTTATGGTGATGCACCACTTATCACTGAGGCTTCATAAGATTATGTCGATGGATGAGGTTGATCGTCGTTATGGGAAGAAGGATATTGGTGAAGGTGATGAGTGGGGGATTCCCTATTTCTTTCTTGATCAATTGGATAGCATGAGATAATTTGAGAGACATCAAAAGATAAACTAAGATTCAATTGAATCAAATTGGGTAGCCAAAGATTCTTGAACCAGATTAGATCGATTCACCTCAAAATTTTGAGTCAAAGATAATTAATATATTTTTATGATTTCATTAAGGATGTTTTGATCAAAGTTAAAAAATAAAAGTCTAATAGTAAGGATTTTTTTGATAAATTATCCAAGAAAATAACACATGTCAAAAATAAATTAAAAATATAAAATTTCATCACAAAATCACAATATGTAATTTTTTCTTAGCAAAGAAATATATTATTAATCAAAAAAATGCATCATATGGCTCAATTAATGTAATATAAAAGAAATTGACCATCGACAAAAATAAAGATTCATAAACATATCATAGAACCATATTACCGTACCAAATCACCTAAAATAAAGATTCCTTATTATATATTATTTTTAGTGTTAGAGTAGGGATGCGCCTATCTCAGAGGTAGTGATCAAGCATCTGCACGCGTCTTAAAGCGTGGTTGAGAACGGCAGTGTGGGAGTGGAGACCGAGGGAAGAGTACGACTAAATCTGTGCTCGATATCACTTCAGGGATTACGTCGTCGTCTACAATTCTGTAGCTTACTTTCTTATTATTGCTCCTTTTATTGACCCTTCCAAGATCGATGCCCCATTGCCTCCTCCCGCAACCACTGCCACCACCGCCAAGACTTCCTCCCCATCTCCGCTCCCATGGGAGAGCAAACCCCCCCCTCCACCGCCGCCTCTTCCTCCTCCTCCCCCAAGGAACTCCCCACCCACGATCCCTCCGCCGTTACCACCACCACCATCTCTCTCCGCCCCCGAAAGACCCGAAAGGTTTCCACCTCGACCTCTTCTTCCGCGGCCGAAGACACCTTCAAGAAAACCCCCTGCTCCACCGGCCGCCTCGCCGTCCGCGTGATTCCCCGACCGCTGTCCGCCGACGGGGAGATCGCTGCCGCCCTCCGTCACCTCCGCGCCGCCGATCCCCACCTTGCTCGCGTCATCGACGCCCACGAGCCGCCCCTCTTCCAGTGCCTCCACCCGCCATTCCATGCCCTTGCCCGCAGCATCCTTTACCAGCAACTCGCCTTCAAGGCCGCCACCTCCGTCTACACCCGCTTCCTGTCCCTCTGCGGCGGCGAGGCTGGCGTCGTTCCCGAGGCTGTCCTCGCCCTCAACCCGCACCAGCTCCGCCAGATCGGTGTCTCTGGCCGCAAGGCTTCCTACCTCCATGACCTCGCCCGCAAGTACCACAGTGGCATCCTCTCCGACGCCGCCATCGTGGCCATGGATGACAAATCGCTGTTTACCATGCTCACTATGGTCAAGGGCATCGGCGCCTGGTCCGTACATATGTTCATGATCTTTTCACTCCACCGCCCGGATGTGCTCCCCGTCGGCGACCTGGGCGTTCGTAAGGGGGTGCAGATGCTATATAGCCTCGAGGATGTCCCACGGCCTTCTCAGATGGAGCAGCTCTGCGAGCGGTGGAGACCCTATCGTTCCGTCGGGTCCTGGTACATGTGGCGCCTCGGTGAGGCGAGGGGCGCACCAACTATGGCTACATCCAGCACTGAAGGAATCGATATTTTTGCCATGGGAGGAGGAACAGTGCAGCAGGCACAGCTTATCGATCCAATTCAGATGCTTCCCAGTCTTGGATGAAACTGCAAGATTCCTACTGGTACTGCTTCTTGAAATGGCTATTTGTCCTTCTTCCTTTTCTCCTATTCAGCGAGCTGGGCTGTTGTCTTTGCTGAAGTTCTCTGCTTTGTTTCATGCCCATTGTTGTATGTGCTCATTAGCTGGAGCATTTCCAATGCCATGCTATTGGACTTTCTTGTGAATGTCAGGTTGGCCTTTCATCTGTATGATACTTCACCCTAGACTTCATAATTTCTCCATGGCAATTGGTGGAAACAACACAATGTCATAATGCTATTGGTCATCTAGTAGATTGCAAATCTTATTCTACATCAATATCAGTCACTAAAACCTAGGATATTTGCTCATCTATTGCAAAATCATTTCTTACTATATATCTAACTGAATTTTTTCATCCATTTACCCCGATGGTAATAATTTATTGGTAAATCAGAGAGAAACCGATTTGCAAGTTTCAATTTCTGTTAATTTGTGCAGCCAAATCAAAATTCTACTTCTTAACATAATTGAATGTTAATGCAAAATGAACACAATTATCTTTTGGCATTGTAGTTGTTTAAAAAATTATTTTCTGATAATTGCTATTCAGTATCTGCATAACTCAATGTGCAATCACTTGTCAAACTGAGAACAACTAAATCCCTTGGTGCTTTAAAAAAAGCTTTTATTATTGCATGTGGACCACCAGAAATTGGATCGTCTGTTCCAGTCTACAGGCAAACTAGTATGTGATCAGATGTACATAACGGTTTGCAATCTGCATGTTTTATCAAAAATTCATCATACCATAGCATACCGCTCGGTATGGGTAGTACATATTGGCCCGACAAGGGATTAGTATTGGCGGTATATCAGTACACTCTCATGTACCATATATCGGTATATTCGGTATGACTCGGCATAGTTCGATACCTACCATACTGATAGCTAGTCAGTACACCAGTATGGATCGGTAAAGCGAAACATGATCAAAACCTTGGTTGAGTATATTGTGAAGACACAGTAGAGGTGGAGACAAGACATGCTTCATGGATCCTGTACAAGAGGCAAGCAAGAGTACTAGCGACTAAAGGAAGCATCTGTAATACCTTGTGATATCATTCCTCTTCCTTTAAGTTAAATGCTGGTCTCTGTCGTCCTCCTCTTCTTTCTCTCTCTCTCTCTCTATATATATATATATATGTATATATATATATGTATATATATATATTATCCATTGTTTTTAGCTATGGTGGATGGCAAAGTTGGCAGATGGCAAAAGCATTGGTTGTGTCTAAAGATGAGTGCACCAGTGTTGACATCTCCTCCACTGTTTTACAATTGTTGTCAGAGCTTTTATAGTCTTTCTTCTAGTTCCATCTTCTTCTGATAGTATCCATTGATAGGCATAGTTGCAAAATCTGAAAAGACCATTTTCTTCTTCTTCTCCTATCCATCTTATGATAGTATCCAACGATAGGCATAGTTGCAAAATCTGAAAAGACCTTTTTATCATTAAGATCTTAGTTTCAAAAATGCATTAAATTCGTTCTGTTGTTTTTTTTTTCTTTGTCTTCTCTATTACATTCATCCAAGACAGTGTCCAAAAATCAAGATCGAGTTCAGATTTGTCACTGAATTTAGGTTCATGACTGGGTTGTATTAGTTGAAATCAGTAAATATGGACTTTGCTAAGTACTACTTGATCAGCTTGGGATTCATTAGGATTAGTTGGGATCTACCTGAATTTGTTGTGTAAAGTGAATCAGTTGGAATCCATTATAATTAATTGGAGTTGTCTGAGATTGGTCAGAAATGGCTTGAATTTGTTTGGATAGGGAGGTTCATTGAATCCATTGGTATCAACTGAATCAGGTAGGATTTGTCAACCTAAAAAAGAAAATGTAGGATTCATGGCCGGCTTAGGTCCAGCATAATCTTGATTGGCTCAAAAGCTCTTGTGCGGTCCCCTTGTCTATTAGAATCTACTCTACCAATAACTGGACAAAAAGCTAGGATGTCCAAGAAGTCCTCTGTTTTATTCGGTGGCCAAATTATGCATATGGACATGAACTTTCATGATCATGAATCACTTGGCTTCCATGTTTGTTAGTCTCTAGATTAAATGGATGAATCCTGACATTGCTATTTTACCAGTATAATTGTTAAATGCTGTTTGTATATACATGTAGATTTTGTTCGATTGGTTAACCATCCACAGTTTGCCCAACAACCAAAATTTGAACTTATATTTCAGTTAAGTTAACCTAAGTGACATATCTTGTATTGAAAGTCTTGGGAACTGTTTGCATTGAGTCAAAACTTGGATAGTGATGATATGAATCATAAATGAATAAGAATTAGTTAGGAGTTCTACTTGTTTTTGGATTATGAGTATAAAAGTTCAGGTTTGCATGTTTTTTCAAAATTTTTTAGATTGATGGGCATAAATTTTGTGTTTAATTTGATATCGTGGATCCTTCTCGCCTTGCTTATGTATGATCTTGTGGTCCCTGGATACTAATACATCAAAAAAGTCATTTTGACCATACAAATAATGGTCTAAAAGTTTAGAATGTAATTCTTATTAAATCCGTGTTTAGGCTACTTGAGAGTCAACACTAGTTATTGAGTCTATATTAGGCTATGTATTGCTTTATGAGATGGATCTTCTGTGAGAGACCTGAAGTGAGTAAATCCAAAATTTATTTGAGTTCTGTTCCATGTTTAATTTTTTTTTTCCCGCCCTTTTCTTTATTCCTTGTCTTCCATCCATTTACTTGAGGTTTTGAGTATTTACTTCCAAAACATGGACCTGGTTGTTGTTACTATGGGTGATGTTTTACTTCCAGCAAATTTATCATCTCTACATCAATAAGATTGTTTATTTTTTGAGTGATCTGCAATTTAATGATTTATTGATCTTGTGTTATTGGGTCTTTGTTCTATTAAAGATTATCTGAAATATAGTTGAAAAAAATAGCTAAGGTGCAGAACAGTGCCAATTGTGGTTTGCTGAACTGTGGCCCAAGTATAAACCTAAACCACCTACACCTTACACCTGTTGATAGTTTTGTTTGCCTCTGATATTGAATGGCAGATGAGTATGTCAACATGGTCTTGTTCCTTCTGTATGATAAGTTTGTATTTTGTTTGGTTCATCTTAATGCACTATTCTTACTGTCCCTTTATTTTGTTATATTATGTGACTGGTAAAATCTTCATTTGGATGGGCTGATCAGTTATACAGATTATTTGTGTTATCACTTCTGGAATCATGATATGCTAAAGCAACAATTGTATATCACTCATGCATGTATTTATTTCTTCCAGAATCAAGTACCTACAGATTGTTGGAGGGTTATAAACAATTCTTGCTCAGTAAATGTTATTGCCAAGTGACTGTTGCTTTCTCCTCTCTATGATAAGAAAATAGAACAAGTTTCTCTTTCTGGAATTTGACTAGTGTGGCAACATTTATTTGAAGTTGAACTTACAACTTGATGAAGCTGTTGCTAGAGAGGTAATAGGTTGATCTGTAGGTTTTTGCATAATTAAGATCTGAGTAGATATTATCCTCTGTGGTGGAAAAGTAGGACTGCTGAATTTTGAGGTCATCATAAGTTTTATAATTGCTGTTCTTTAATAGATTATGAAACCATTTTTTTTGTTACAAGTTGTATATGCGACTGTGTGCTTGTGCAGAATCTCAACTTGTTAGTATTAGTGATCTAACTTGTATACATAGTTTAATTGAGCTGCTTGTGAACTTTTGACTATTAGCTGTATCTTGAGATGATTAATGCATCAAAATAAGATTTTATTTCTCTTAATCTTCTATTGTTTTACTTGTTTCTGAAGTGTTTTTTTTTTTTTTGCATCGTAATTCTTGGTCCCTTTCTTCATCCCTGCTATAGTTTTCAAACATTAATCAGCTTAATCTTATTCTTGTTTGTTGAGTGTTTAAATTCATTTATCTTGCTTTTTTTTTCAACTAAATCTGAGATAATATCCGTTGAAATTAAAAACTTTTACTGTCTCTGATATCTTAAACAGTCATTTAGTACACATAAAGTTGTAAGATTTATTTGTTGCCAAGTCACTGACACAGTTGTTTATGTTAATTGAGTATCCATTTCGATCTCTTAAGATATTATGATCTCATCATGTTGCTCAACCAAGAATTGATTTAAATGGTCTGTTTCATCATTCTTAATTCAATGTGGTAATTTACAAGGACACAAAAAAAAAAGCAGAGTAAAAAAGAGTTATGAAGGTTTGGGGGCGGTGGGAGGAGAGAGAGAGAGAGAGTTCTTGTTGATGGGATGGTGAGGCATTATTTTGCTGGTCGCGCCTTTGCTTCATGTGTCTGCCCCAATTTCTGTTCGATCTACAGCAAGCTTTTGTAACAGTCTCTCTCTGTCCCTCTCTGTCATCATACATAGCTGCTGCTGCTGTTCGTGTTGCAGTCTCTTGTTGGGGCGCTTCGCTCTGAGGCTTTGATGATTGCCTTCGTTTCCCTCCTCCCGAAGAGTGATGCAGTGGCAGGAGGTGAAAGGCCTCTTAAGCCTTGTTGGCTATATTATATTGAGTTGGACTGATGCTGACGTCGGGACATCTTCCTCGTCTATTTGCTTTCTCTGATCCCATTCTTCCCCGTTCTTTCTTTCGTGTCCTCAGAGTGCAGTCATTCTCCTACTGCTACCCTTCTGCTGTACCGGCGACCTTCGGCGCCATGGCGCTGAAAGAAAACACCTGCAGGAGCAGCGGGAAGACGACGAGCGAGGAGACTGGAGAGGACCAGCTCCATGAAGCAGGATAAGAAAGAAGTATAATTTAGGTTTAGGTTTGTTACGGTTTTTATTAAAAAAAATAAAAAACTTAATTTTTTTCATTTACCTTTCACTTTTTAAAACGAGAATTTTACTGAAAAAAAATTCCTCCACTATTGATTTTTATTTTTATTTTACCGGATAATGGCCTCATATGCGTTTTTACCTCAATGGCATTTTGTTTTTTTTTCCAATGGGCAAAGATACATTTAGACTTTTGACTTAAATGATTTCTTTATAAATGTTACTCATTTTTTAATTTTAATAATTAATAATTATAAATTTTAAAAAATAAAAAGTGGTCTTAATCATATTAGAATCATATCCTAGTGATTCTATGGAATTTCTAGTTGGTTTAGTGAAAGTTGATTAGGTTATTCAAAATAATCTCTAATTTTAATAATTAATTATTATAAAATCCTCAAAAATAAAAAAAATAATACTAATAATCATAGAACCATGTCCTGGTAGTTTGGTTTTGTGGAAGTGAGTTGGTCTAGTAAAAGTTAATAAAATTATATACGATCACAGTATCAATTCAAAAAAAAATCTTAAATTTTAATAATTAATTATCATAATTTTTTTAAAAAATAATTATCTAAGAATCATGTTATAATTATAGTTATTCTATGAAAGTTTGAGTTGATTTAGTACAAGTTGATTCAATTATACTTGAAATTAAACAAAATTACACTTGATCACAAAACCTATCAAAAATGTGCTTAATTTCAATTATAAAAAAAAGGGGTGCCCTCGAGTAAAAATGAATTAGGGGGCACCATTCTATAAAAAGTCAATAGTATTAGCTTTTCTTGATAAAATATCCTTTATAATTAATTAGATTATTTCTTTATCAATTCTTAATTTCATCTTAATTGCATCATTTACTTTCATTGACTTAATTTAGACTTTTAATTGGTTTTACTAGCTATGATTACATTATCATCATCAATATTATTATTATTTAAGCGATTAATTATGAAAATCTTTTTCTAAAATTATTTTCTTTGAGAAAGTATAAGATTTTATATAAGAAAATTTCATTCAAGATTTTATGTAGTGCCGATTCTTCTTTCTTTCTTCTTTTTAGTGTAAAAAAGTATTATATTAAACTAGCCATCAATACGAGAAACAAATATCTAGAAATCCTCTAGGCAAGATTAGAAACGAAAAAGACCATAGTCTATATGATTGAGAGATTTATCCATATGTATAAAAAGGATGATGTTGAATTGAGATACATTGAGTTGAATGTCCAATGTAATTATATGAAGTTCCCAAGGGATGTCGTTAAGAGAGTTGATAGAGTCAATAAACTAAAGGGAGTTCAAGTAAACTCTAAGTTGGTGTAAGTTGTTGAATCTTGAATTTTGATGATGAAATTAATTGATTATGTTTTGATGATTTAATTACGTTTTGAGTCACGCAGATCTACTCTCAATTAGGATTATACAATTGACGTAGGATGAATTAGTGTTGTGTCGGAGGAGAACACGTTAGGAGATTAGACGTCGAGTCAGAGGTTCGGTCGATGATTAGCAGAAGGCTTCGGATAATGAAATCGGGCATCAGGCCAATAAGAGCGGAGTTGCACCAAGGAGATCGGGGCTGTGGAGGTCAGTTGTTGATTTTGGCAACAAGCCGCAAGAGAGGACGATGCGCCGAAGTGTCGGACGAAGTGTTGATGGGTCAATGACGTGCCGAGCAACATTTTGATTCATGTTATAATAATAATTATTTAGATCGAAGTAGGATTAGATCTAATTGGGTTGTAATTGGACCAATCTAATTAGGGGCCAACTAAGCCTGTGTTGAGCTGAATGAAAGGCCTAAAACAGTGCCCAAGTGCCATGTTAGGCGATGGCAACACTAGAAGGCTCAGTCTTCTAGACCGAGTCTGGGCGATGGTACCGCCCAGTGTTAGTGTACCTAAGCGGTGGTACCACCCAATGGGCAGTAGTACCACCAAGTACACTGACAGAGCAATATGCCCAGGTGATGATAGGGTGTATTGGGTGGTGGTACCGCCCACAACTGGCAGTAGTAGCGCCAGAACTTTATAGACCCGAGATGGGATAGTTTTTGACTCCAAGTTTGAATCTAATTGGAGCCTATAAATACCTCTCTCATCTCTGGGTTGAACACACAAACACACAAACTTTGAAAGTAGAAAAATGCTATTCCAATCACTTTAGAAATCCCTCCTCTATTCCTCATTTGTATTCCATCTAAAGAGAGGAGTGAAGTGCTCGTAAGGGTTATCTCCTAAACTTGTCAAAAGGAGAAGGTATTGTATGGGACTTTGTTTTCACCCGTTGGAAGGAAGACAACTAGTGAAAAGCTGGTGGCCTTAAGTGAAGAGGAATTGGGAGTGGACATAGGTCGGATGATCGAACCACTATAAAAATCTAGTTTAAATTTACTTGTTGTCATTTACATTGCTGCAAGCCTTTACTTTATTTGCTCCACTTTCTCTTCATCTTCTTAAGTACATCTTTAAGTTAACACGCAATCGAAATGATTTTAATCGAAATGTGATTCTTTTCATATGAGGTTTTTCAAAATTATTTAAACTACTGGCAATTTGTCATACCTAACCACTGTACTAATTTCCCCCCCTCTCTTAGTGTTATTCTCGATCCCCAACAAGTGGTATCAGAGTAATGTTATTTCTCTTTTGGATTCACACCCACGAGAAATGACTCTTCATGGCTTTCAAGAGGGTTTTTCGATTGTTCGTCCTCCGTTGTTCAACGGGTCAGACTACACTTATTGAAAAATTGGAATGAGAGTTTTCTTGCTTTCTATGAATTTAGATTTATAAAATATTATTGAAAATAATTTTTAACTTTCCTTTAAACCTATGAACGAATGGTCGGATCTTGAGAAAAGTCTTTTTCTTTAAATGCAAAGGCTATGAATGCCTTATTTTACGCCTTGGATAAAACCAAATTTAATCGTGTTTCCACTTATGAAATGATTTTTGATATTTATCATACTCTTGAAATCACACACGAAGGCACTAATAGAGTCAAAGACTCAAAAATGAATTTGTTGATGTATGATTGTGAGCTTTTTTGAATGAAACCAAGTGAGACTATCGGTGACATGTACACCCGTTTCACGGATGTCATCAATAGTCTAAGAGCCCTTGGTAAATCTTTTTCGGATTTTGATATCGTAAACAAGATTTTAAGATCCCTTCCAAAAAGGTGGGATCCGAAAGCAATCACTATATAAGAAGCTAAAAATCTAAATGACTTTCTATTGGAAGAACTAATCGGGTCATTAATGACCTATGAGATGACACTCTTGGAACATGATGAACATATGAACAACATTCCAAAGAACAGAAAGGGTTTGGAACTTTAGATTATAAAATACCACTTGAGTGATGACTCAAGTGATGAGGATCATGTTGATGATGAACTTAAACTTCGAACACTAAAATTTAATAAGTTTATAAAATGAGAATCTAAAACTAAAAATGAACTTGAATGGAAGAATAGGCCAAAGAAGAGGAAGACACCCAAGGATGAATCAAGTGATGAAATGACGAAATACGCTTTGATGGCCTTCGACTATAAGGTAAGCAACTCAATCAAAACCCCTTTGCTTTATGAAATTACTTGATGCTTTTTATGAGTTGCTTAATTTAATTAGTAGGAAATAAAAATTATATTTGAAAAATTATATAATGCTTTCCTTCCTAGTGTTTTTGAAAACTAAAATGATACTTGCATGATTTGTGATAATGTTTGTACATGATTAAATCCATGAATATTTATCTTAACGATTTCTGTATGGCTTCTCTTAAATGCATTGGACATGCTCTTGCTTGATAATAATGAAAATCTTTAAAATTTTTATATCATGCATGAGGACTTGAAGTAATGATTGATTTGAGTCTTCTATTTTGGATTAATGTATTTTTGGCTTTGACGAAATATGTTATGGATTTATACGATGATGGCTTTTGTATAAAGACTTGAATATACCGATATGAAACAAATAAAACACATAAAAAGGAATGAATATGATCATATCTATGAATCTTGATGATTTTATATTGCTTTTGGTTTCAAACAAGATGTATGATTTTTGACATAAAAATTAATTGTCATGATAATCACATATTTCATAATAATGCTTGCACACAATGTAGGATTAAAAGATAGAAGCAAGTATATTAATGATTTTTAATTACTTTTCGATTGTCAACATGATGATTTGCTTTTGTGTAAAAATTTGAACATGCTTATATGAGATCAATCACATGAAATAAAATACATAAAAAAATAAAAAAAATATACTATCATGATGTTTTATGTTTCATGTTTTTGGTCGTGATGGTTTTGATGAAACTTTGATGTATACGATTCTGCATGTCTTTATGAAATCGATTGCAAAACTAAAAGACTTAACCCAATAAACTTTTCGAATGAAAGAAAAATAGTCATGATGATGCTTTCGGTTCTAAATGTGATGCTTGATATTTCATAAAAAATTTGAACATGCTCACTTTAATTGAAACACATAAAAAAGGGGGGAAGCAAAATGTATTATCATGATGAATCGAGTCTTTTGCTTAAAAATGCTTTATGTATTTGTTTTTAATTATTTTTATGACGAAATTTTTAGATGAAGTGTCATATTTTTGGTCTTGATGACGAAACGTGTGTTTCGATTTTATACATGATCCACGTATATACATGCCATGAATCTCTTAAATCAAATTTATTGGAAGATGCCCTATGCTTAATGTATTATATTTTATGACTTAAAAATCTTTATGATGGATTTTGCCTTTAGATCTTGAACATTGATACTTGTTTGACATAAAAGGACAAGGGCATGTTTATATAAAATCAACACATGAAGTGAAATCACAAAAAGAGGAAAGCATCTCTTAAAATCGCTTTATCTCTATCTTTTTGATTTTTCAACATGTGATTCTTAGTGATGAATCTATTTTTTGAATCTCACAAAATATGATATTGATTTTGATGATTCGATGATTTAAATGAGTTTAAAATTATGATGAATGATTTAAATCATGTTTGATAATTTTTTTATTTTGAAACTATCTATGATGAGTAATGATAATTTGAATACTTGAATCGATAATTTTTTGGTTCCCTACTCAAAATTTCTTTTTCTTGATCTCGATTTCTCGAACTTATGACTTGAAATACTCTTAATGGGAATCAAAATCTTTTTCCTCTATGATTCCTTAATTCTATCATTTACTAAAGAGGAAAACAATCCAAGTCTATCTATGTCATTTTGTGAATCTCGAAAGTGACTTTGATAATGAGATTGGAGTTGACGAATTGATTTGAATGAGTTTTATTTATATCGTGATCTTGATAACTTAAGTTTTTCTTCAAGATCTCTTACTCTATATTCTCTTATGATTCTCCCATGTTATTGAATAGATATCCAAATGAATCATAATTTGTTTTCTCTTGACTTATCGATACTCAACTTGAGAAAATGTGCTTTGATGATTGAAACATTGTATGCGTAATTTGATTTTTCTCCTATGTTTTAATATTTCTTTCTACACATGACTCAATGATTGAAATATTGATTCTAATGTTTGATATATCACTTGTCATGGTTTGAAAATTGATGTAAAAGAAATTTTATTTTTTCTTGATATCTTCATTAAAAAAAACTTGTCAAATGAATCATGTTCTTCTTGATATTCTCTTGAGCTTTGATATCATATCTTTCATGACTTAGAAATGACATGATTACTTTGGCTTGCATGTCCTATGTGATGATTGAAAATTAATTTACTTTATGATGAATCATTGAATCATGATCTTGATATTTCCTAAAAGGAATATTTATGAACCATGAATGATATCTTTTAGTATTAATCTTTGTTGATGTTTCATATTGATATCTTTCATGAATTCTTTGCATCTATGGCTTGTATGCATCATGTGATGATTGAAAGATTGACATAAAATTTTTATTGATGCATATTTACAATAGATGTAAAAGTCTACATCATTCGTTCCTCCCTTCTTTTTTAGAATGATAAAGGGGGAGAAAAGTTGCTAACATTTTTGTTACCAATTGTTGAATCTCGTGCAAAATTATTTGATTGAAATATTAATCTTTCCTTTCTTTTTGACATTGACAAAGGGAGAGAAGGGTTTTCTAACTTGTGCATTGCAAATGAAAGCAAATTGCTAGCATGCAAAGGAATCAAAACTAGCAAGCTTTCACTTCTCAAAAGAGAAGAAAGAAATTACAAAGTTACACATTTTTAACTTGTTAACTTGCATGTTTAAAATAATGTAAAGTTTACAAAAATTACTAGCTCGATCGATGCAAAGAAAAACAACTTGCTAGCTTGCACTTCTCAAAGGAGAATAGAAAAACTTGTTAGCTTGAACATTAAGAAGCAAAAAGTTGCTATCTCAAGAGAGGCAAAAACTTTGCTAAAAAATTGCTAAGCTTGCAAAGGCAAAACTTGTTACACCTCTCAAAAGAACAATTAAAGTGTTATCTTGCCTATCGTGAGAAACTAAGTGCAAACTTACACATCTCAAGAAGTAAGTAAAAAATTACCATGCTTAAACTTAAAAACTTGCTATGATTGAATGTTGTGATGTAAATCTTGCTAGTGAAAAGACTTGCATATTTTTAAACTAGCTATAATATAACTTTTCTTTTTTATTGATGACAAAGGGGGAGAAGTTGATTGATAACATCATGCAATGTATTGAATATTTCATATATTTGCATGATTTTCTTGTTAACATGTTGCTTGGATTTGGCATAATCCAAGGGTTCTATCAATATGGTATATTGATAGGGGGAGTTTGTTTAAACTCCGAAGAGTTAAGGTTAACTTCATCGTTAATTAGTTGTCATCATAAAAAAGGGAGAGATTATTGAATCTCATATTTTGATGATGAAACTAATTGATTATATTTTGGTGATCTAACTACGTTTTGAGTCACGCAGGTCTACTCTTAATCAAGATTAGACAATTGATGTAGGATGAATCAGCATTATGTCGGAGGAGAACACGTTAGGAGATTGGACGTTGAGCCAGAGGTCCGATTGACAATCGACAAAAGGCTTCGAACAATGAAATCGGGCATCAAGCCAAGAAGAGCCAAGTTGCACCAAGGAGATCGAGGCTACAAAGGTCAGCTACTGATTTGGGCAACAAGTCGCAAGAGAGGACGATGCGCTAAAGTGTCAAATGAAGCGCCGATGGGCCAATGACGTGCCGGACGATATTTTGATTCACGTTGTAATAATAATTGTCTAGATTGAAGTAGGATTAGGTCTAATTGGGTTGTAATTGGGCCAACTCAGTTAAGAGCTAACTAGGCCTATATTAGAGTTGTGTTGGGCTGAATGAAAGGCCCAAAATAGTGCTCAAGTGCCACGTAAGGTAGTAGCACCGTCAGAAGGCTCAGTCTTCTAGATTGAGTCTTGGCGATGGTATTATTGAATCTCGAATTTTGATGATAAAACTAATTGATAATATTTTATTATCTAACTATATTTTGAGTGACACATGTCTACTCGATCAGAATTAGACAGTTGACACAAGAGGAATCGACGCTATGCTAGAGGAAGTCACGTTAGGAGATTAGACATTGAGCCGGAGGTCCAGTCAATAATTGACATAAGGTTTCAGATATCGAGCATTGGGCATCGGGCCAAGAAATGTGGTGTTGCGCCAAGGAGATCGAGGTTACAGAGATCAATCATCGATTGGGCAATAGGCCGTAAGAGAGGATGGTGCACTGAAAAACTAGACGAAGCGCCGACCAATGACATGCCGGGCAACAGGATGTTGATTCGTGTAATAACTGTCTAGATCGAAGTAGGGCTAAGATTTACTTAGTGTGCAGGATTAACTATGATAACGAGAAAGACAAAGTAAAACAAAGTGTTGGAGTCAAGTGCGATAGAATCGTTGGAAATTCGAGAGTTCGATGGAAGTCCAAAGATTCATCGGGAGTGTTGCTGGAACTAGCCAAGAATGAGTAGAGAGCTTGTCGAAGGGTTTTCAAAAGTTCATCGGAAGGTTCGTCGGAAGTTCACAGAGCTCATCGAGAAAGATCGGAGCTTGTCGAAGAAGCTCATCGGAACTCACCAAGATTGTCATAAAGTCCAGGAGCTTATCGGAAGTCTACAGAATGGTGTCCAAGGGTTCATCGGAAGACCGCCGGAAGCTCACTGGAAGAAGTCTTGACTTGCTGGACATTGTTTAGCTTAGAAAATGTCTTTAATTTTATAGTTAGCATATAATTAGGATTAGGATTAGGTGTTAATCCTATAACCCTAGTAGGGGCCAACTGGGCCCGGTAATGGATTGGTTTGGGTCGAGTTTAAGGCCCAAACAGAAGTGTTGGACCCTATCTGGTGGAAGCACTGCCCCAGGTCCAGCTTCTCAGGATGTATTGGGTGGTGATACCGCCTAGTACATTGACCGTGGCAGTGTGTTAGGCGGTAGTACCGCCAAACTTGACGGTGGTACCGCCCAGTGTCAGGGTCAAACTAGCAATGGTACCGCCAATGACAGGCAATGGTACCGCTAGTACCTGGTAAACCTGTGATGAAAAAGTTTTTGGCTCCAAGTTTGAATCAAATTGGAGCCTATAAAAGTCTCTCCCATCCCTGGGTTGAATACACAAGTACATACACATTAAAAGTAGAAAAACATTGTTCAGATCTCTCGAGAATTCCCCTCCTCTAGTCCTCACTTGTATTCAAGCTAAAAGAGAGGAGAGAGTGCTTGTAAGGGTTATCTCCTGAGCCCATCAAAAGGAGAGGTGCTGTAAGGGAGTTCATCTTCGCCCATTGGAAGAAAGATAACTAGTGAAAAGTCGATGGCCTCGAGTAAAGAGGAATCGGGAGTGGACATAGGTCGGATGACCGAGCCACTATAAAAATCGATTTGCATTTACTTCTTGCAAATTTACTTTACTGTAAACCATCTTCACTTCGTTGCTTTACTTGCTTACTATCTTTTTTCATCTCTAAATGCTCTCATGTTAATTATGGTTCCGATATGCTTCAATCGAAATTGATTTTAGTCGAAACGAGGTTTTCAACATATGAAGTTTTTAAAATCCTTTTAAATCGCTAAAATTTATCGTTCTTAACCACTGCACTAATTCACCCCTCCTCTTAGTACCACTATTGGAAAATCTAGGGGCAACATGTTATGCACAGCGGAAGAACAGAAAATAAATATCTTGGATTTTCACGAAAGGTTCCATCATCGTGCGAGGATCGATGCGCAAAAATAAATCCACAAATTCAAAAACTACGTGTGTAAAAAGAAATGATAGTACCTAGGGAGATTGTATATCCGTGAGATTCCTATAGACCCATGGGGGAGGATGAAGGAGATCAAGCGTCATCCTGTCTAGCGGTATCTACACGGTAGAGATCCTGTCTAGCGGTATCTACACGGTAGAGACTACGACAATGCTCCTCTTTGGAGAGAGAAGAATAGAAGGTGGCTATCAAGAAAACCCCAGCCTATGGACTTTTGGTTCCCTTATATTTATAGAGGCCCCTGTAAACCCTAATGGATCCTACCCTATTGGGTATTAGATCTCCATCCAATTACCCAAGCCTCTTAGATTAATGAGTTTCTACCTAATAATCTAGCTCTTATTGGATCTTATCCATAGGATCTAATAATATAAGGGCTTATTGGATATCCAATAAGATAGGGGCTCCGGCGGATATCTCATATCCGAACCTCTACTCGTCGAAACACCTACCATATATGTGTGACCCTCTAGGCCTAATATCGAGCTGGTCATGAGTCATACCTGTCAGAACTCCTTCTGACTCAGTAAATTATTATCTCTATAATAATTCATTCGACTCATCAACTACGGACGTATTAGGCCACTACGCCGCAGTCTCCAGACGATACAAGGAAATCCAATCCTTTGAGCCTATCTGTCCTCAGTTATCATGTACCTATAGTCTCTCATCCATCTAATATCCCAAAGATCATATATTGGGCATGGTGCTGTCAGGCCCATATGGTTTCTAATTGAGTCTCGCTCTAATTGGATTCTTCCAGAGAACTTTTTCTCTCTCAATCCGAATGATTCTTGTTAGGGATTTACCTGAGTAAGAACATATAGGATATTCCTCTCATGATACCAAGAGTGGATGATCCTTTATTGATACTCAATTGCCCTCGTAAGGTTGGCTGTCACTCTCAATAACCGGTTGTACTAGATCTGGAACTTCCAAACCTATAAGTTCGGTATTAAAAAGTGGAGTACTCATATAAAACATCCTTGGTGTCTTAAGTCTAAGGATCCGATATACTATTGGGACTACAGAATCACTATCTGACGTGAGGTATCAATAACCATCCAACATTCCGTAAGTGGATCAATTAGTGAACTTATTCTCCAATGAGCACCTATACTGTATCCTTAGTGTCCCCACATGAGTAGCTATGAGACTAGTCACCTCCATCATATGGACGGGTATATAGCATACCAGTTTATTCGGTTATCTCGATATCCCTCTCGAGTAATCTATGACCGGGATTATTTAGGGTCTATGTTTAAAGGTGAATCGGTCTCATTATCGTGATATTATCACGATTCGATTCCTATTGCACAGATCCAAGGACATCACAATATACATCTAGATAATGTGAGAAAATACCAATAATCGTAAGCAAAAAGATTGACGCAGCGTGTTATAAGTGCCATCACTTATGTGATTGGCTTGTAGGGCACCTATAACTAGCAACCACTCTAGATCCTAACAATTAGTATCAGAGCCTCGTTATTTTTTTTTTGATTCACATGCGAGAAATGACTCTTCATGGCTTTTAAGAGGGTTTTTCAATCATTCGTCCTCCGTTGTTTAACGGATCAGACTACACATATTGAAAAACTCGAATGAGAGTTTTCTTGATTTCTTTAAATTTGGATTTATGGAATATTATTGAAAACAGTTTTCAACTTCCCTCTAAACCGATGAACAAATGGTCAGAATTAGAGAGAAAATCTTTTTCGTTAAATGTAAAGGCTATGAATGTCTTATTTTGTGTCTTAGATAAAAACGAATTTAATCGGATTTCAACTTGCAAAACAGCTTTTGATATTTGGTGCACACTTGAAAATACACACGAGGGAACTAGTAGAGTCAAAGACTCGAAAGAAAACCTCTTATTGCTTGATTTTGAGCTTTTTTAAATGGAACTAAGCGAGAGTATCGATGACATGTACACTTGTTTCACAGATGTCGTCAATAGTCTAAGAGCACTTGGTAAATCTTTTTTGGATTTTGAACTCATAAACAAGATTTTAAGATCCTTTCCAAAAAGGTGAGATTCTAAAGTAATTGCGATACAAGAATCAAAAGATTTAAATAATTTACCAATTGAAGAACTTATCGGCTAATTGATAATATATGAAATGAGTTTTTTAGAACTCAATGAACATATGAACCACCATCCAAAGAATAGGAAGGTAATTGGACTTCGGACTATAGAATGCCACTTGAGTGATGACTCAAGTGATGATGATACTGAATGTTAGGGATCGAGCGGCACTAAGAGGGGGGGTGAATTAGTGCAGCGGATAAAACGATGGACTTTTCAGCGATTTAAAACAAGCTTCGGAAACTTCGTACGATGAAAGCAATGTTTCGTTTGAAACTGATTTTTGTGTTCTAACTTTAAAGCATGCGTACAAAGATAAAAAGAAAGTGGAGCAAGTAAAGTAAAGGCTTGCAGCAAAGTAAAATAGAAATTTAAATACTCACACAATCAAGACGCAGCGATGTATAGTGGTTCGGTCAAAGTGACCTACATCCACTTCCGAAGCCTTCTCCGATGAGGCTCCCTTCTTCCACTATCAAATCCTTTGAAGGGGAAGGATCAAATACCCCTCTTACAACCCTTTACAAGTGGTTCACACTCTTACAAGATTTCTCAAGGAGAAGAAGGAGGTGAACACTTAGCAAGAACAAGACTTTTTAAAACTTTTCAAAAGCTCAAAACCAAGATTCTAACTCTCGAAAGGGTTCTATTTTTCAGCTGAAAAGGAAGGAGTATTTATAAGCCTCAAAGTGATTCAAATTTGGAGTCCAAACTTGGAGTCAAAAATTTGAATCTTTTGAGTATTTCGGTGCTATTAGTCTTGGCAGACTGACACACCCAGGCGGTTCTACCGCCCTAGCCAGGCGGTGCTATCGCTTGGCTTTTCACGCACCAGGCGGTGCTACCGCTTGGTTACAGTAGCTGGGGCGGTGCTACCGCTGCTAAGACCGCTATAGATGCCATGCCATGCCATGCTACAGTACCATGCACATAGCATGCACGTAGCATGCGTTGGTGCTGTTTGGGCCAAAATCTTTAGCCCAAACGAAGGCCCAATGGCCCCTTCTTCGGGTTAAAGGATTAACACCTAATCCTAACCCAAATTAATGTGCTAACTACGAAATTAAAGACATTCCTAAGCTATTACAAAGTCCGCAAGTCAAGTCTTCTTCCGGCGAGCTTTCGACGAACTTCCGGCGGTCTTCCAACGATCCCTTAGAAACCATCCTACGGACTCCTGGCAAGCTCTCGGACTCCATGATGATTTTGGCGAGTTCCCCCGAGCTTCTTTGGTAAGCTCCGATCTTTCTTGGCAAGCTCCGAACTTTCGACGAACCTCCCGTGAACTTCCAAAACCCTTCGACAAGCTCCCTACTGCTTCTGGCCAGTTCGGCAAAGACTCCCAACGAATCTTCAGACTTCCATCGAACACTCAAACTCCCAATGATCCATCGCACTTGACTTCAACCCTTTGTTTCACTTTGCATCTTCATCCTTATCGTAGTTACTCATGCACATAAACAACAAACACTCTACTCGATCTAGACGCTTATTACAACACGAATTGACATTCGAGCTGTCCGACGTCATTGGTCGGCGCCTCGTCCGATCCTTCGGCACATCGTCCTCTCTTACGGTCAATTGCCCAATCGGCGATTGACCTCCGCAATCCCGATATCCTTGGCGTAACACGCTCTTCTTGGCCCGATGCCCGACGTACGAAGCCTCCTGCCGATAGTCGATCGAACCTCCGGCTCGACATCCAATATCCTGACGTGATCACCTCCGACGCAACGTCAATTCCTCTAGCGTCAACTGTCTAATCTTGATCGAAAGTAGACCTGCGTAACTCAACACGCAGTTAGACCACAAATCACACTCAATTAGTTTCATCATCAAAATCCGAGATTCAACACTGAAGAGGACATTGAACACATAACAATGAATTTTAAAAAGTTCATTAAACAAAAATTTAAAAACACAAATGAACTTGAACGAAGAAAGAGGCCAAAGAAGAAGAAGAATGCTTGTAAAAAAGAATCAAGTAAAGAAGAAGCGAAATACGTTTTGACAGCCTTCGACTATAATGTAAGTAACTCACCTGAAATGTTGTTACATTATTTTGAAGTTACATGATCTTTTCATGAGTTGCTTAGTTTAGTTGGTAGGAAATAAAAAATTATTTTCAAAAATTATATCATGCTTTTCTTTCTAGTATTTTAAAAAAAATTAAAATAATACTTGCATGATTTGTATACACCTAATAGGATTAATCCATGTATGTGTATCTTATTGAATTTGTATTGCTTTCAGTTTAAAATAAGATGCATGGTTTTTAACACAAAATGAATTATCTCATGCTTGTACACCTAACAAGATAAAATCAATGAATATTTATCTTGATGATTTTACATTTTAAAATTATGAATGATGATAAGTTGATTTGTGATAATGATTGAAAATTTAATACAATTCCATGTATGCTTTCCGTATTGGTTTTTGGTTTTAAATATGATGCACTTCTATGAACGTTGTTGCTTGTTTTTGGGCATGCTTACGTAAAATCTTGCTTGATAATGAAAATGCTCCATGAGTATGTATCTTGATGTTTTATATTACTCTTTGATTCTAAACATGATGCTTGACGATTTTATATCATGCATGAGTTTTTGAAGTAATAAAGTGTCATATTGTGATGACGAAACTTGTTTTTCAAATTTATAAAATGATGCATGATTTTGGCAAAAATTTGAGCATGACTCTTTGTTAACACTAAGCTAGAATCATGTAACAAAGAAAAAATTTTGTTAGAACTAATGAAAATAAAAGAAAGAATATTAGAATAAAATTTTTAAGGATGTTTTATGGTAACATGCTTGATGATGCATGAGGATTTGAAATAATAACTTGAAATCTCATATTTTAAAACAATGTGTTTGTTTTGATGATCTTGATGATGAAATCATTTCTAAATAAGATGATGATTTCAATTTAAAATAAGATACATTGTTCTTGACAAAAAAAACTCAATTATCATAATAATCACATATTTCATGATAATGCTTGTGCACCAAATATGATTAAAAGATAGAAGCAAGCATATTGATGGTTTCGTTTTCAACATAAGGCATAGCTTTTTATATGAAAAATTGAACATACTCATATATGATCAATCACATGAAATAAAATATATAAAAATGGGAAAATGTGCTATCATGATGTTTTGTGTGTTTGATCTTGATGGTTTTGATGATGAAATCACCTTTTCGGTTTTAAACTTAACACACATCTTTTATACAAAAAGGACTTGAGCATGCTTAGGTGTAATCAATCAGTATTATTCTAAATAAAATTTCTAAATAAAATTTTTTTGATAATAATATCCAATTTGTATGATGATACATGGCTTTCAAATAAAAAACTTGAACATACCTTATGAAATCATATTTGATGATGAAAATGTTAAATGTATATGTATGATTTCGGTTGTTAACTTGATGCTTGGCTCTTGTATGAAAGATTTGAACATTTCTATGTGAGACTAAATTACATGAATTTAATCACATGAAAAGAGGAATGTTTTTGTAAAAATTCTCAATCTTTAAAGCTTTGGAAAATTTGTCAAAAATGATGAATATCTTGACGATAAAAGTTTATTATCACGCTTAATGTTTTTATGATATCATGCATGAGGATTTGAAGGTATTATATTTTGATGATGAAACTTATGTTTTGGTCTTAAACATAATACTCATCTTTGCATATTCTAAATCCCTTGAATCGAATTTATTCGAAGATGCCCCATGCTTAATGTATTATATTTTTTTTACTTTAAAAATCTTAGTAACGGATTTTGTTTTTACGTCTTGAAGTTTCATGTTTATCTCTATTTGACATTAAAAGACAAAAGCATGCTTATATGAAATTAATAAAAAAAGGGGAGAAATGCATGATTCTTGAAATTTTACTCTCTAAAAGTTTTTCGATTTTTTCATAAAAGTGATAAATTCATTTATTATATTTTATAAATCACTTAAATTATGAATGAGATTTTGATGATGTGGTAATAACCTTATTCATGTTATGAATATCAAAAATGATAATTTGATTATGAGTTTTGAGTTGATGAATTGACTTGAATGAGATTTTGTTTCAACCGAATCATGAATTTTCTTTTGACTTCTTGACTTGAGAAATTTCAATAAACATGATTATTACTTGATATTTGATACTTGAAATTTTTTATGAAATATGATCTTATTGAGATTTCTTATACATGAAACAAATTGTTCTCTTTCCTATTTGCTACCAAATGAATCATGGTTTATATCTTTACTATTATATCTCCTATGATTCATGTTGTAGAGAAAGAATTTATAAATTATGATACATTGAGAGTTCTTATGAAATAATCAAGTGCTCATGTGATTCTTTGCTAAAGAAAATATTTATGATTCATGATCTTGATAATTCCAACTTAAATTCTTTTTGAATCAAGATCCTTTTTAAGAGAATTTTTATCTATATCGTGATCTTGATGTCTTATACTTGAATAGAAATCCTTCTAAATGAATCATGATCTTTACACTTAATGCCCATGATTCTTTAAGAATTCTTCACGTTACTTGCTAAAAAGGAGAGTTATTGAAATGATTCATGAACTTCTTGGATTTATATCTTTTGGTATTCATGAATTGATCCTTGTCGATTTTCACTGATATCCTTCATGATATGATTTCTTTGTATTTTTGCCTTGAATACATCATGTGTTGATTGAAAGATTTATTGTAAACTCTTATTAATGTAAATTTATAATTGATGTAAAATTCTATATCATTGGATCCTCCACTTCATTTTGACAACAACTAAGGGGAAGCTAGCTTGCTAGCTTATGCATCATAAGAAAAAGAATTTTGCTAGAGAAAACAAAAATTACTTGCTAACGTATCACAAAGTTACGAAAGAGTACGAGATAGCTTGAATGTTAAATTTGTTTTCATAACTTGATTTTGATGATAGAATTCATAACTTGGTTTTCATAAATTGACTTTGAATCATAATTTTTAATACCCCATTAGTTTCTATCGATAAACATTTATCCTTGTCTATTATCATAATTTTAAAATTCATATAAAGGGAAAAGAATTATACTTTTCCCTTCTTTTTGACAAATATAAAGGGGGAGAAAAGTTACTATCTTAAACATCACAAAGAGAAGCAAGTTGCTATCTCAAAAGAAGAAAAATTTTACTAAACTTCACAAAAATAGCTAGCTTGCATATCGCAAAGTATGCTAGCTTATTTATCATTATTGCTTGCTTGCTTATCATCAATTTCTATCATATTATGATTTATTTATGACTCCCTTGAATTCATGACTTGATATGTTGAAAAATCATGATGCAAATTTATTATTTTGTCATGATCAAGATATTGATGTAAAAGACTATTTATACTCCTATCCTTTCTTTTTGATATTGACAAAAGGGGAGAAGGGTTTGCTAGCTTGCGTATTGTAAATGAAAGCAAAGTTGCTAGCTTATGTATCGTAAAGGAAGCAAAAAGTGTAAACCTGCATATTTTTGGAAACTATTAACTTGCATGTTTAGAGTGGTAAAAAGATTACAAAAATTGGTAGCTTGAAAATTGCACAAGAAGCAAGTAAAACTTATCATTCTTAAACTTAAAATCTTGCTATGATTGAATGTTTTAAAGAGATATATGTTGAACTTCTAGATTGATAGCTAGTATAATTACAAAACTTGCATATCTTTTAAACTAGTTATGATGTAACTTCTCCTTTTTGTTAATGACATAGGGGGAGAAGTAGATTGATGACTTCATGCATTGTATTGAATATTTTATATATTTGCATGATGGTTTGATGTTTCTCATAACATATGATGAAGGTCAACCACCGATTGGGCAATAGGCCGCAAGAGAGGACAGTGCACCGAAGAACTAGACGAAGCACCGACTAATGACGTGCCGGGTAACAGGATGTTGATTCATATAATAATTGTCTAGATCGAAGTATGGTTAAGATTTACTTAGTGTGTAGGATTAGCTATGATAACGATGAAGACATAAAGCAAAACAAAGTGTTGGAGTCAAGTGCGATGGAATCTTTGAGAGTTCTAGAGTTTGATGAAAGTCCAAAGATTCATCGGGAGTGCTACCGAAACTAGTCGAGAATGAGTAGGGAGCTTGCTGAAGGGTTTTTGGAAGTTCATCGGAAGGTTCGTCGGAAGTTCACGGATTCACCGAGAAAGATTGGAGCTTGCCTAAGAAGCTCATCGGAACTCACCAAGATTGTCGTGAAGTCTAGGAGCTTGCCGGGAGTTCGCAGAATGGTATCCAAGAGTTTGTCGGAAGACCGCCGAAAGTTCGCCGGAAGCTCACCGAAAGAAGTCTTGACTTTCCGAACATTATTTAGCTTAGGAAATGTCTTTAATTTCATAGTTAGCATGTAATTAGGATTAGGATTAGGTGTTAATCCTATAACCTTGGTAGGAGCCAACTGGGCCTGGTAATAGATTGGTTTGGGCCGGGTTTAAGGCCCAACGAGAAGTGTTTGACCCTGTTTGGCAGTGGCACCGCCCTAGGTTCAGCTCCCTAGGATGTATTAGGCAGTGGTACTGCCCAATGTCAAAGCACCTGGGTGGTGGTATCGCCCAGTACACTGACCGTGGCAGTGTGTCAAGCGGTAGTACTGTCAGACTTAACGGTGGTACCGTCCAGTGTCAGAGTCAAACTGGCGATGGTACTACTAGTGACAAGCGATGATACTACCAATGATAGGCAATGGTACCACCAATGATAGGTGGTGGTACTATTAGTACTTGGTAAATTCAGGATGGAAAGGTTTTTGGCTCCAAGTTTACATCAGATTGGAGCCTTAAAAATGCCTTCCATCCCTGGGTTGAACACACAAGCACGTATACTATGAAAGTTAAAAAATGCTATTCAAATCTCTCTAGAATTCCCCTCCTCTAGTTCTCACTTGTATTCAAGTTAAAAGAGATGAGAGAGTACTTATAAGGGTTATCTCTTGAGCCCTTCAAAAGGAGAGGTGCTGTAAAGGAGTTCGTCTTTGCCCGTTAGAAGGAAGACAACTAATGGAAACCCGATGGCCTCAAGTGAAGAGGAATCGGGAGTGGACGTACGTTGGATGACCAAACCATTATAAAAATCAGTTTGTATTTACTTCTTACAAATTTACTTTACTACAAACCTTCTTCACTTTGCTGCTCTACTTGCTTACTATCTTTCTTCATCTCTAAATGCTCTCAAGTTAATTACGGTTCTAATATGCTTCAATCGAAATCGGTTTTAGTCGAAACAAGGTTTTCAACATATGAAGTTTTCGAAATCCTTTTAAATCACTGAAATTTATCGTTCTTAACTATTACACTAATTCACCTCCCTCTTAGGGCTACTCTAGATCCTAATAGGTACTGCCCAGTACACTGACAGAGTAGTATGCCCAAGTGATGGTACCTCTAGAATGGGCGATGATACTGCCCAATGTTAGGGTGTACTAAGCGGTGGTACCGCTAGAACCCGATAAACCCGAGATGAGATAGTTTTTGGCTCTATGTTTGAATCTAATTGGAGCCTATAAATACCCCTCTCATCCCTGGGTTGAACACACAAGCACACAAACTTTGAAAGTAGAAAAACATTGTTCAAATCACTTTAGAGGTCCCTCCTCTATTCCTCATTTGTATTCCACCTAAAGAGAAGAGTGAAGTGCTTGTAAGGGTTATCTCCTAAGTCCATCAAAAAGAGAATGCGTTATAAGAGACTTTGTCTTCACCCGTTGGAAGGAAGATAACTAGTGGAAAGCCGATGGCCTTAAGTGAAAAGAAATCGAGAGTGGACATAGGTCGGATGACCGAACCACTATAAAAATTTGGTTTGCATTTACTTGTTGTCATTTATATTATTGCAAGCCTTTACTTTACTTGCTCCACTTCCTCTTCATTTTCTTACGTACGTTTTCAAGTTAACATACAATCAAAATGATTTTAATCGAAATGTGATTCTCTTCATACAAAATTTATCAAAATCGTTTAAGTTGTTAAATTTATCGTACTTAACCATTGCCCCTCCCCCTCTTAATGTCGATCCCCAACATACATAATCGGGCTTATTCGATTCTTTTTTCTTGCATAATCTTTTTTTTACTATTTAAATTAAAAATCAATCAAAATTTTTTAAAAAGATTTTTTACACGAACATCCTTAATTCTTCTATGCTCGCATAAAGTGAAAATCATCACGCTAGCACGCAGAGAAGATGAATACTACATTGCGACTTTCTTCTCCTAATATTATTATGTCATGTGACTCTATTCTTCTAAATTCATTTGGCTTCCTATCTTAGGGATTTGGACTTTGGATTTCATCCTGCACGAGGGGGAGGAATTCCGATTATATCTTGAGAAACTTTTGGTTCTTTTACATTATATCTTCCAAAACTTTTCTTTTGTTTTTGAAAAATCAATTCGTTAGTTATTTTACCAAAATCCGACTAATTTTATATCATAGTTGAAACCAAGTTTGAGCTGCTTTCCTTTCTCACTAATCTATCTGCACTGAATTGGAAATTTGCTATTATTCTTCTTGAGATCCGTAGTGAAGAAGTATCACGTATAGATTAGCAGTAGAAGTTAGAATAGAACACATTTTCTCAGTTAGATGGCAAAGATGATTGGAGACAAAAAAAAAAAAAAAGAAGAAAATTCAAGTTCTTTAGGTATCTCCATTCTTCCGAGTCATATGTTCCTGTATTTATGACTTTTTCCTTTGTTTTCAACATTGACCACACAAAAGTAGCTAAGTCAAATAATAATCCATGGAAGACCTACCGTATCATAATATTATTTGATGAAGAAGAAGAAGTAAAAGCTAATACACGCTTGTGATGTAGTGCAGGCTATTTATTATTCATATTATAGCAACTAACAGTGTGTGGTTGTTTATTTAACAGTAGTTCTTTCTCTGATTCTTTGTACTAGTTTCTACTTCAATACTATATTTAAAAATTAATGCTAATATATTTAATATGCCAACTAATCATATGTCTAATTGAATTATTTTTCATCTGTACTCCTTGTTAGTGTTGCATTGGAGATCGAACCCAAACGGAAGTTTCACGTTTTTTGGGGACAATCTTCTGTTCTTATTCTAGTTTTCGGATACTGATGATGGCATCGGGATGGGATTACAGAAGCAAAAGCAAGTTTTGTAACATTGCATGCATCCTTTTCCCACTCCGTTACAACGGTTGCTTTAAAGGGGATCAACAAACACTGCTGCCATTTTCCTGCCTCTCATGTGAGTACTTCAGCTACAAATAAAGGGCTGCAGTAAAATGACCGAGACATGATTGTCTACTCTACAACATAGGGAGGCTAAGTTTTGGTCTCACGAGTGCTCTTCACGCATTCAGAGTTGGAGAAGACACAAATAAATCTACGGTCAGCTGGAAGCCGAGTGATTGAATTAAAATTTCTCTTGAAACTATATAGAAACACACTGGTAATGATTCTTTCCGGAAATTATATAGAAATTTGTTCCGAACATTACTAAATGTATGTACAGTTTAGGATATAAGAAGAAGGGGAAGAGTAGGCTACTAAAGATCAAAGACTTCTGATCCTTTTACAGTATTTACAGTATCTGTTTCTTCCAAGTGGATGTGCAGAGAAGAGTCATTCGTGCTGTCATGTTTCAACCATTTCAACCTGCAGAAAGAGAGACAGAGAGAAATCAGAAGACTGTACAATCCATATAAAATTATGCAGTCAAATCCTTCACCAAAAAATCCCTGATTCGAAAGATTCGTGCCAGCAAATGGTATGAAAAGAAATATAGCAAAAAGCTTTGAAGTCGTTTAGCCTTAGGAGTGCAGATCTTTTGGCAACAGTGAAGTGACCTCAAAGGCGTCTCATCCATGGAGACCAAGTCTTAGTTGGAATATACGTTTGCTTTATGCTACAGTTATTAAAATCAGATCGAAAATATATTTTTGAAAAAAGAAAAATAAATATTTTTTTAAAGCGCATATTTTCTAGCATCTTTCTAATCCTCCTCTCTGTAGTTATTGCTTCACTATCCTTCTTAGTTTCTGTCTAATATCTTTATTTGTTCTTTTCTATCACCACTCGTTTCTTTTGGCATTCATTCTCTTTATTTTTTTTCACCATCCAATTTCTTTTTCCGATCAGCCAACCAATTAAACTTAGATTTGTCATCTTTGGATCGTCAAATCTCATGAATTCTTGATAAAGCGGCAATTCACAACTATATTTTTTAATATAATCTTCAACATATTTTTTAATCTTAAAAGAAAATTCTATCTCATATATATAATGTGCAAATAATAATTCTTTCTTAATTTTTGTTATATAAAATCTAAAATCTGATCACGTGACCCATTGATCCAATCAATAAATCACTGATCCAAGACAGCAGGATTGGTGTCCGGTCGGGATCCAGTAGGTATGATTTAGACCTTAGCTTGGGTCTGTTGGTCATTTGGACAACCAAAAGCGACACCTGCAGCCCAGGTTTTGTGACATAGGAAGACATCAAGCTAAGAACATGATACGCCACCAAATCATGCACAGAGAGAGAGAGAGAGAGAGAGAGAGAGAGAGAGAGAGAGTACCCCTGATGCCAGATGAGAGGTAGGTGGCGTAAGGAATATGGCCCTTCTCGATCCGGCGGACGTCTGCGACGAGCAGCTCGTAGTGGCGCTTCACTTCGTCCACGGTCTTCCCTCCGACGGCGCGGGCGACGTGGTGCCAGCGGTCCGGCGTGTCTTGGTCGTACACCGCCAGCGCCTTCTCGAACATCTTGTTCTGCTTCGCGGTCCAGCAGGAGGAGATCACCGAACCGGATGCCATGCTCTGTGAAGGGCACCGAGCAGAGACGAGGGAGAGAGGGGCTAGGTGTTTGATAAAATGCTTCAAAGGGTGACAAGAAGGAGGGAATTGAACTCTCTCTCTCTCTCTCTCTCTCTCTCTCAGAGCTCACTGCTACAACTAAGTGTAAGCTGATATGGAGAGCCAGCTACACCAGGTGCTACTTATACAAGGGAGAAGGGAGCAAGAGTGGAGGGGTTCTGTGGTGGCGGTTCCAGTTGGCGAATAATACTCTTAGGATCAATGGAACCGTTGTAGTGAGTAGGAAAGAATAAGATGAGGATTGTGTGGTGGAGTGACAGATCGAAATGTCCCTCCTAAAAGGATGTTCAGAATAAGATTTCCTTTCACTGCTATGCATGGAATCATCTTAATACTGCCAAAATCCAGCTTTGGAGAGAAGTCCAAGCAGAGAAAGACATCAAAGCTTCAGAGAGAAAATTTCAAGGAATTATATCAAGATAAAATTTCCTTTCTTTCCTTTCACTTCTATGCATGGAGTCATCTTAAGACTGCCAAAATCCAGCTTTAGAGAGAAGCCTAAGCAGAGAGTTGTATGATATCAACTACATATAAAGAATCATATAATATCAGAAGAATTGATGCATTAGCTAAGATGTAGCTGCCACAAGCATTAGATTGTTGTTGCTTGTTTCCTATCCTGTGAAGGGATACACATTACACAGGTTAGGATTATGACCTCTGTTGAGATCACAAAATGTTCAAGTTAGTTTACATATACAAGGAGATGCACCGATGACAGAATGATATTTAATTGATCATGCAGCAAGCATACGAGTCTGAGATAATCCATGGAAAGCTTTTCTGGAATAAAAAAATAATCATTGGATAGATTGCCACAACCTCAGGTTCCTCTTTCCATCAAGTTGATGTGGATGATCTGGAGTTGGGCAAGTTGATGTTCCTTCGCTTTGCTTGGCATGGCTTAAGATCCAAAAGAGTATCTATTCCTCAGTTTGAAAGGTTAAAAACACAGGAGCATAGGAACTGCTTCAGATTCCCAGATATATCTGGAAGGATATTTGCACTGATCAAAATGAAAATAATTCTGCTTTTGTGATCATGGTATTATCAAATATTCCGTGGGTAAGCATATTTTTCATTGACAAAACCAGCTTCTAATCACTGTGATATTAGCCTACATAACAATTTGAAACATTTTCTTCTTGATGTATCAGCTCAAGTACCTGATATAGTGAACAGATTAGAAAGAATTGTTTCTTCCAGTCCTCTTCACGCGCACGCACACAATCGCATTTGCATTATATAGCATTTTAAATAGTCTATTGTTCATATGGGAAGAATACTTTTCTGGATTTGAATTAAAGAAATGGGGCTCTCTATCAACATTCTAAAGTTGAAACTGGTGCTTCTTTTCCTCTGACCTTGGACTGCAGTGGCCAAGCTTGTGGATGCAGTGTTATCACTACCGCCATTTAGTGACAAACAGAACTTTGCTCCATCAGAAATCAGAATCTTAGCAGAACTGTGGCCAAAAGTAATATTCGCCTAAGAGATGTTGAATGTTAAGATCCTCAAGAATTTGGCACCAGCTAAGAATTGCTTCTCTGCTGAGATGCTGAGCACAGGACTGACCCAAGTTCTTAAGAATCTGTACTGCAACACAGATTCCAGGTAACAGTAAGAATCCTTATCACCTATCTCATTTCCTCCACGATTGACAAATCACTAGATACTATTCTCATCAGCTGGTAGCATCTTCATTTGTGTCCTCCTCTTTTAAAGTCTTTTTAACTCGAATATTTTTAGATGAAGAGATGACAGGTTCACAGGCAAAGAATTTGGTCAAGGTAAGATGCTCTACTTTTTCAGATGTAATGAAGCACCTAACTCAAGTAATTATTAGTTGTGATACATGCAAGCCTAAAAGAAATGCATACAGTAGATTTAAGCTGCCAGGGCCACAAAAAGTAGCCATAGTATCAGCATCGACTTTCTTGTTGAAAACCGTGTAACTAAAGGCACTTTACGTACTGTACAACCCCATGACATTTCTCATAGGCCTCTCAGAAGCACCTCCTTCAGAGGATGAGGACATGTTGATGTGTGCAAAGCTTTATGACCGGGTCTGCGAATCTTTGGGATATCATAATATAAAATGATTTACTACTGTGTCAGTTGCATAGGTTGGCTCTCCTTCTACCATTCTGAATTCTTTTGATAATTATAACATGGTTTAATGACAACTGATCCATTAATTTTATTGTGCATAGTTCCAAAATACTTTTCTAATGGTGATCCCATGTTATGACCTAGTCATACTTGTCCAATGGTGAAGTCGAATCTTTCATCATATCTGACCAAACACGGTATTAGTAAACTTAAAAAGTAGTATACTCCCTCGTAAACAAATCCAAATCTTTATATAGACGATATTAAAATGGAATATTACATTCAGATATAGTATACCTAAAATAGCCTACCTAACACAATGAAAAGCTATTCAGCAAAAATCAAGCTGCCAATTACAGTATCCTTGTACTTCTGATTGAACTTCATGCAAAACTCCAAATTGATCTGAATATATCAAAATTGAACTGATTTATGATCCGAACCACCGGTTTCAGTTAGTGTGTGACACAACTATAGAGCGATGAAGACTTTCAAGTGGCTAGTAAATGCCAGAAGCAAATCCATATTTCCTTTGGGTCTTCATCTCTAAAACGAGGCTCACAACACATTCACGATCCAAATAGAAAAAAATAAGTCTGCAAATAAAACCCAATTAAAGCCTACAATGACATGAATCATGTAACCAACAAGTGGATGGTCAAGTAATTAGCAAACAACACAATATGAAAACCACAAGTCGATTACCAAATGCATTTTACTAATTTCAGGATAGTGAACATAGCAAACACAAATTTGTGTACACATATACTGTCTTTGCATTAATAATAAAACACTTAAAACAAGTATTTCAGGATATGATCAAGTTCTCGCGTACTTGTCTAAGCTGCTTGTGCAAAGCCAACTCTCGAGTTGCCATAGTCAAACACAGTATGATAGACTCCCATGAATACATCTCCCAATATCCTGCAGCAATTTCAGATGTTACGCAAGACGTTGCACATAATGTTGCTACACATCACAAACGCAGCAGACAGAGAGACACAAAACGATGACTTAAGAATGCAGACTAGAAATACACACCAGAGAGGGCCTCGTGGTGGTGGAACATCCAAAGCTGTGAACCCACTGATGCACTGTTCTTCAGCTTCCTCACCAACCTTGAGAATGTACTGCAGGCACCAATCAGAGGAGCAAGATGATCATTAGTATTAACAATGAACAACATCAACAAAAGAAACATAGGCGGAGAAATAGATCCACGGATACACATTTATCTGCCTTAGTCAAGAATAAAATAGTGACCTCATTCTGCACATGGGTTGTGCAAAACATTTGGTCCAATTGTTTGGAATTTAATCATATATTCAAGAAACAAAGAACTATCAGGAGCCTTCTGCGAAACGTAGAACAGGATCATACCTGCTCTGGTTGAAGCTTGAATATCCTATCACCAATGGTGAAAGAGACACTAGGCATGGAAGGTATGGCAGCACAGTCTACAGATGATTCTCCCATGGGGCTGGGCAGCCGTTCGCATAGCTGGATGCATTAGATGAAAAAGTTAAATAAATAAACAACTGCAGAAGCGAAAATGGCGTATACTTGAAACTTGAAGATAATCTAGCCTCAATGATGTGATTCAACATTTTCTCCTGTGTCTGGTTCTGGCTTAGCTGATTCTGCATCCACACAAGTGCCATTTCACAAGCATTGCACATAGCATCATTGCGCAGACCAGACGAAACATCCTTGTTTTCATTGACTACGCTCTCAATGGCAATGCTGGATATATAATATAGATTCAAGTGCATGATGTATGTGAATAACAATAGTCAACATACAGATATATTATTGAATTTCTAAGAGAATACAAAAATAACCATGAACAATTGCTCACCTAACGGCACCAGTTCCATCAGAAGCACACAGACCAATCTGAGAGCACATTTTGGTAGGTTGTGTCTGACAAATAAACCAGGATTAACATGCCTTTTCTGATGCATAAATTAACTTGATCAAGGTAGCCAAAATGAATGTCTAAATTATCTATGCATTAATACATGGTTTCGGACCTGTGATATCATCATTTCAAAAATTCGTTGCCCATATTGAGCAACTACTGCTTTGCATTCTTGAGAAACAACACCAGAAGCTCCAATTCTCTTATTAATTTCTGCAATAGCAGGCTGCAAAGATATGAAGGTGATCTTTCATTAACAAAGTCTGGTGCTATGTTGATAAAAAAATCAATGGTTGTAACTTCAATTTTAATAGTCATTGGTGCAATAACTGACTTAAAAGTTGTCTTGAGACATCCAATTGATTAATGCATTATTACATAAGTGATAGGTCTTGTATACCATTTAATGTAAAAGAAATTTCTTCCAATATATACTTGTATATTATTTTCTTTTAAAAAATAAAATATACAGTTGTATAACATTTTATTTTTAAAAAATATATACACTTGTATTGCACACAATAATTAACTACTGTAATGATTTCAGAAGTCCACATAAATAAATTCAGATGCAGTAAAAACGTGTTCTACTATGTGAACTATTTGGCATTTAGATCATCATTGAATACATTGACCGACAAACCAATATATAGATCTTCACATTTTTCAGATGAAATACCCAAAGCTATCAAACAAGACAGTTTGAATTTTGGAAAGAGCATAGTGAATAGTGATTAGGAGAGACTTCACATCAAGCAAGAACAAGGAGCTTGATGTCGCACAAAATTGTAATACCTAGGATAGACAACTTAACATCAAGAAAGAGTGAGAAGATTGGTATTTTACAAAACTATAGGTGAAGGTGCTTCGTAACTGAAGAATACTATTTATTTTAAGATGAAGTATGTAGACAGAAAATAATATTATGAGGAAGGTGTTTAACTGCAACACCATTTCAACCAAATTGCTTTCTTTTTCTGGCAAAGTCAGCATGAAAGAGTACCATGAGCACAATCAATAACCTCATCCATTTACTCAACCTATCAAGACAAAATCATTGGCAGACATGTAGATCTAAGCTATTTGATAAGTTGATAAGTAGCCTTATGGGAAAATAGTGTCCAAAGGGAATCTATGAGTATATGACTCAACAATTAGACCATGCACGTGATCTCCTAGATTCTACTACTCTAGACTAATGATGTCCAATCAGTACCCTTGCCATGGAACTGATGATGCAGGTAAATTGTTCTCCACAAAGTATGAAATTACAGTGACACTGAAAGTGGATTGAGTAATCCATCTAAATCTGTTTTCATATCTGAGTTAAGCTGGATATGTTTACATAAATATGCATCTATCACATATCTTTATATGTATTTAAATCCAGCTATTCAAAATCTTCTGGATAATGGTACGCACATGGTTTGAATCCCAAAATTCCAACCATATAGTGTTAAATTAAGCTGCATTAACCTAATTAAAAATTGTTCTTTGATTGATTTTTCTATCTACAATATTATTTTGATGCTCTCTTTTTCACATTTACTTCAGAATTTTCTTATCTAATAAAGAATGATTAACATTTATTTCATTTTATTGTACATTCATATGATACTCACATCCATGTCCAGCTTTCTAAGACATAGATAAATTATTTTTTTCTGAGACAAATAACAGAAACATTGATGGACCCAATAATAAAAGGATGATCAAGTATATACAAACCATTGGCCCGGCAATCAAAGAAGTTCCAGAATCTGCAATTACCGCACACCCACCAGAACATAAGCCTGATAAACACAAAACATAGTGTTAGTAGATATAAGAACATCCGGTTATGATAATATAAACCACTCCACATGCAATACCAGTAGCTTCATCACCAATAAGCAAATCTCCCATGTTGAACTGCCAAGACAAATTTAGGGAAACATGTAACAGCAGTTGTGAAAATAAGTAACTTTGGTAGCCGATCTGCACCACTCAGTATTCAATTAATTGAGCACACATGCTAAGAACACCCACCTGCCAGTAACCTTTCTGAGAAACAGGGACATATACATGTTCACCCTTATAATGGTTTGGATCAGCTCCTCCAAAAACAATTTCGCCTCCCTCCCCTTCCTCAGCATTTCGGTTAAACCAGAATGAAAAAACAGGATCTTTGATAAGTCCTTGGTTGACCATATTATACCTACCAATAGAAAGGTTAGCTGATTTAATCAAACTAAACACTTCTAGTCACCTGAAAATGAAAATTTTCAAATAAGATAATTTCCAAAATATCTAGAGCATATGAGAAGCACCTAATGACCTGATAGAATGATGTAATGAACACAATGCGAAACATCAACTTTATAATTGATGCCATAAAGGACACCTTAAAATGATTATGCTTCATCTACAAAAACATATAAGCACCAGGAAATTTTCACTAGAACATTTATAAAAAATAAGCTTATGGAGTCTTTTAAGATCACTATAAAGAAAGCTAGGCTAATAACTGCACATATTCCTTGGAAAACATCAGCTGAAAATTTTCATTTTATAGATGTTGAGAATGATGAATGGGTTCTGCATTTAAAAATCTTAACAATAAATTTACCAATTACAAAGTCGCTTTGTAAATCAACTATGCAATTTGCTACATGTTCAAGTGCTGTATCCACAAATGAAATTTTATTCACTGCAGTGATAGGAAATTTATGGGTATTATTCTGCATTTCCATCACTTTTTTTATATCTAGATTACAATTTTTGGTATAACTGGTGTTTATAAATCTCGAATAATAAAACCATAAATCAGGCAAATTATTTTCTATTAAATCTTTAATTTTGACAATTCCAAAGATCTCATTTAGTAGAATATTGGGAGGCAATGGGATTAGTTTCTCTTTTCTAATAACTACAAAGAAGTGAGCTTGTGAACCCAGAAGCATGGTTGATGAATATTATTTTTTTATTATTCCAGTAAATTAGGTGAATCTGACCTGGATCTGAAGTTACACTTCTCTCCCCCAAGGGAAAGAACTCCCAATAGAAAGAGACAATTCCTAACAAAAATTTGAGTTGCATATCTGGTGAGCACCTATTATAAAAGTTCACAGTTACTGTGGGCCCTTCCAAAATTTTGCTTCAAGTTACTTAAACATTATTTGTGTTAAAAACCAAGAAGGTGTACACAAGACCTTAAATAAAAGTAATATACACAACTAGCATTTAAACAAGCAAATCTATGCTTGTCATAAGTTTTTAACAAGGAAACTATAGAACCAATGTAGACAAGGAATGATCTCTGAGCCCTATCCAAGTATGAATTCCCCTAACAAGGTAATTTCTCAAGTAAAGGATATAGGTCTGGAATAGCTTGCTTTCTCATAATTATACTTACGACAAACCAAGTTTCAGTGGAGAAGCATAAAACATAAAGTTCAGGATAAGTAGAATGGTAGTTGTGCAATACAAACAGTGTAAATAAAAAAAATAATTTGTATCTCTATTCTTTGTCATGGCTACATTTGTCATTCTTATGTTTCTTCATGTCTAATTTAAATTGGATTTGAAGATTCTTCAAGACGGTAACAAGCATATTAAGAAATTTTCTGTTTGTAGATAACTAAATATTGGAATAATATTCTTTGAAACTTGTCAAACAAACAACAGAAATGTAAATGGTTACATGTTCAAAATACGTCTAGTAAATTTTAATGATCAACTATCATGAAATAGTTTTGCATCCAAGGAAAAAGGAAGTCATATAACATACCACACAGGTACAGCATTCCCAACTGATATTTCCTGAAATCCAAGTCCTAGAATCCCATCAAACTTGGCAACCAGGAATGTGATACTTGGCTCACTAGTGGCTTCAATAAAATCCTGAATGAATTATAGTTTAGGAGACCCTAAAATTAGAAAATTGACATCTTAAAGACTAGTGAAAGAATAACATGTAAAGTAATAGAAAATTTTGAAACCTGATTTTTAACAATTAGGTTACCAATGGTGACATGATCTTCACTAAAGAAACCAGAAATTGATCCAGATCCATAGTGGATTTCTGCAGACTTTCCTGCTCAAGACAAGGACACATGCAGTTAGAATCTCTTCTTAGCTACAGAAAAACAGTAACTAGAACATGTCAAGGTACACTTGCCTACAAAGATATTCAAACGCAGCAAAGGACAATCAGGTACGAACATAAATGCCTTTAATAAGTAACTCTTTTACAAGAACAATAAACTTTGATGAGGTAAAAAAAATAACCTGATTTAATAAGCAAATGTTGATTCTGAAAAGAACATATATTAATTCAAATAAAACCACATGCCAGATTTGAAGAACTTGAGGAAGCCACAAAAGAACATGTTAAAAAGGAAGAGAAGGGATATAAATAGATGAAGAGTTTGAAATTTTCATCTCTAATGATCTTATCAACATTAATAATTCTAAGAAATAAGAATAGTGAGTAACATTTAGTCACCTGTAAGAAAATGCTAAATTACATAGCTAGTCAAAGATTTTATAGCTAAGAGCAAGTTTGTCAGAAGAAGCCCTCAAGGCACCAAGGTTACTTGTTGGTCAGAAAAATTAAAGTACAATATGAGTTTTTAAAATCTTTATAAAGAAAAGGAAAGATATTTACTTGGTGAATTAAGTAACAAATATTTGAAAAGAAGAAGAGACATACATTTAATTATCAACATGAAGCTAAGAGACACACACAGTGGAGTATGCTTTGGAAACAAAATGAATTTTTTCCAATACATAAATATGATCGAGAGCATTGCCTCTGTAAGATGATAGGGAAAAGACAAGCCAGTTCCTAGAACATGCTAAGGTTACTCTAAAACAATAATGAAAATAACATTCATAGACTAAAAGAAGGACAAGTAAAATGCAGAGATACATTTGCTGTCTGTTTTTCAATGCATCTCTAATTGAAAAGAACATGTTAAGATGATGACATGCTTTAGGGGATAAAATACTTGGAATAAGTAGTACCTAAGTAGATAGTGCAGTGAATATGAGTATGTATAGACGAATCGATGATGTTATAAGAGAAGATGGAGTGAGGCAACTACACTCAGAATAAGTTAGACATAATACCAGTAGATAATGAGACGATAGAAAATCATCTATATTAATTCAAGTATATTGGAACCTTATAATACAATACTATGAAAGAATATTATCTCATCTGAGAACACACATAAGAAAGGGCCCAATAAATAAATGAATAAATAAAAAGATGCACTTGCCCATGATATATTTGAGGAGGTGACCCCCGACACAAAGGTAACTGATGGGAAGAAACTATGAAGCTAACCCAACTCTTATTGCTAATCTCAGATGAACTTAGGTACAACGAGGAAAGTACCACAAGCGCTAGAGCCATTGGACACTTATTAAAAAGGGAAAAGAACTTAAAAGAAGAAAGCCCAGTCAAATGGTAAAGATGACTTCCACTTGGTTGGCCCCTGAGCCAAGTTGATACTGTTATTCTTTTAGATATATGTGTCCTTTACAATCATTTATTTGAGAAGTATAACATCTGGCGTGTAATTCGTTACAAGTTCAGCATAAATGGATTGCTTCTACAATGACTGATCAAAACCCTGTTCATAATTCATGATTTGTAGAAGCCTACTTCCACATCTTTTCGATCCCTGAACCATATAGAATTAAAGTTTTAACAAAGTTATAGAATATAAATGCTATTAAAATAAATTCCTGAAAACATGCGTGGAAATAAGGAAAAGGACAGGCAACTACAAGAGAACATTGACAAAATAAAGTCGTTCATTTTATGCCAAAGACAGACCATTCTTCTGGTATGTGCTGGATGCGCTTGACTTGTACTTCGAATGGAAATAGCAAGCGACCTGCATTTACGCACTACGTACTGGTGATTTCAAGAACTGCAAGATATTCGATTTTCCAACCAAAAAGAGACAAAGCTCACCGAGAGGATGCACTTGGAAGAAGGAATCCACAGATTCGAGCTACCCGTATCAAAAATCACGGTGAACTTCTGCGCAGGGGTACCGATGCCAATCTCCCCAAAGTACTGAGCGTTCAAATAGTTCTTGAGGGAAACAATATCTTCATCCTCCCCATTACTCCCAACACCACCTCTCAATCCGTACCTCCGGGCCATCAAATCCTTCCCCTCCTTATCCAAAAGCCGGGCTGCGATCCGGCCATTCTCACCCAACGGTTTCCTCCTCAGACCTATTCGAATCAAACCATCGGCGGCACCAGTGGTCGGGAATCCCAAAGGAAGCAAGAGGAACGAAAGAAGGAGAGGAATCGCGAGACATCCACGCCCAGTCTCCATGATCACCAAAGGTTCCTCAATCTAGGTCATGATCGGACAATAAACAGGAAATTGGACGAATGTGATTAAACAGTGGAAACTAAATCGACAATGTTCCACGAAACATCAAAAAAAGAAGCTCAGATCGAACAAGGATATTCTCACCAATGCGGCGGGATTGAGATCGAAGAGGGGTGAGCGGAGCGAAGGCAATGAGAGAAGGGAGCGGCTCTCTTTAAAGAGAGAGAGGAGCTCGACAACCTTGCAATGCAACGAAGCACGTAACAACCCACTGGTCACGTATATATATTGTCGAAAGGCGACGGACTTCTCGTTTTACCGTCCGATCCTTCCCTGGAAGCGGCAAAGCCGTTCGATGAGATGGCTTTCTTCCTCGGGTACGGGATCCTCTCTATTGACGATACGCGTGGGGTTCTGATCGGACCGTCCCAAATTTAAAGTTGGTGGCTGAAACCTGCAGATGTGTGAATTGACAGATACTATTTAGCAATATGGTTGGAGAGGATCCAGGCCATCTCAGTGTAGGGTCACAGGGATCGCGGTTCAGCACGGTTCGATTTGCCCGCATAAACCTGCGACCGCAAGCGCATCGTAAGTCCGCTCGATGTGCCACGTAGTTATCATTTCAGATTTGACGGTTCAGATTCCTTATTCATCGGACATAAAGCCCAGGCGTTATTGGAGTCGACTCAACGCGGTGTTGCGTTAGCCGTTCGGGCACAAGTCACGGAACCAATCACAACGCAAGACTTAAAGCTGACGGACTAGACGAATATACCAAACATGGCACCAAGGCAAGCGTGTATATGACATGCGGTTGCTCGATGTGGGTCCAACCAGCAAATTAAGGAAAAGAGTGAGAGAGGTGGTCGTTGATCGGGTACGATATCGGGGACGTTTGTTATGGATTCGGGGAACTCGGTGACGTGCAAGCAAAGTGGCGATGCGATCGCTGTTAAGTGCGCTGCCACGTTGTGTGAACCGGGAAGCGAACCAAGCTCAAGCGTCACAACGATTTCTTCCACGCAAACCGAAGGTTTTGAATGCGCACAGATTTCGGTTTGGATGTCCAGTCTTGTCACCCAATAACTAATCTTTATTTCCATCAATATCTTATCCAAATTAGTATATATAACCCCTGGTTCACATAAAACTTAATGATGTTATTTTTTTACTGTCCTAAATAAAATATCTATATAATCAAAATACTTATCTGGGTCTCAATATGCTATTAAAAGTCTCATTCTCACATTAATACTGATCATGGATTTGAAATGAAACATATCCAATTGAATTGAAATGAATCCAATCTAATTCTGTGTTGTCGATTCACAAGACTCCATCATTTAGAGCCTTCAAGTCGTTTGCATGCAGAATGCTAGACTACATGGGATGTACTCAAGGAAGACTTTGTAGCTTTGATTGCTCTGAAACTGTGTTGATTTATAGTAAATCTATGCCTTCATGATACTTGAGAAATACCTGTAATCATATACTTTATATGATTGTGAGATTAAGAATATTTATAAGGTCACATTCATATTTTTAATATACAGCTGAAGAAAAGGATTTGAGTGAATGTACAGTTAACAAAATAAGGATTTGAGTGATTATATAGTTAAGAAATATTTTATATTTAATAAATAATAGATGAAAATTATATTTTTAATATATAGTGAGGCAAATATTGTTTGGTAAAATTATATTTCAAAAGTCCATTCTATACATATTTTTTATTTAAATTAATAATAAATAAATTAAATAAAAATTGAATATGTGTAATCTTATAAAATATTTTGTATGACTCAAATATATAACAAATAAATAGATATAATTATATAAAAATATTTAAAAACAAATAAATAAAATTTCATCTTAAGTTTTCATTAAATCATTTTGATAATTTTATAATTTTATATAAAGTCATAGAATGCGTTAAGAATTTAGAAAACTATATTAACATTCTACTGCAAATATTAAAATATTGATACTACCCTTAAGTAGTATCAATAATTTAAGCATTTTCAATATAGCATTTAGGTTAAATGTAATTTGAAAAAATATTATCAAATACCGATTTATATTTGAAATATGTATGAGACCCTCGATACACATTTCAAATATCTCATAAGATACATACTAAAATTTTATGTCTTAAACATTTATACAGGGAGGGCAATATGAGAGTCAGAATCTTATCATTCAGATAAGATATTTTATTCTCTTTTGTCTTGAAAAGAATTCTATATTGTTTGGGACATATTCCGTTCCAATAACCTAATTTGTAACTTAGTTTTTCATTCAAGGTAAAAAACATTATAGGGAATAATCTAGTCACCTTGGCACACGTGGACTAACATGGAGTAACTCAGCACATGTGGAGTTCCCAACCCTCCTTTTAGCGTCAATATTTTTGGAGCAACTTAGCCCTCTTTTTAGAGCTAAAAATATTATGTAACTTTATGTTATAACCAGGAAGTCAATATGACATAGTCCGGTCTGAATGTGTAAGGTCATCTATGTAGATCTTGTTGAATCTCGAATTTTGATGATAAAATTAATTGATAAGTTATTTGATCTAATCTATATGTTGAGAGAAGTGTGAAGGATTAACTATGATAGCGATGAAGACATAAAGCAAAATGAAGTACTGGAGTCAAGTACGATCGAATCGATGGGAGTTCGAGACGGAGTCCGAAGATTCATCGGGAATGCTACCAAAATTGGCCGAAAATGAGTCAGGAGCTTACCGAAAGATTCGTCAGAAGTTTACTAGAAAAACTCGTCGGAAGTTCATGGAGCTTGTCGAGAAAGATTGTAGCTTATCAAAGAAACTCGTCGGAACTCGCCAAGATTATCGTGGAGTCCAAGAGCCTACTGGGAGTTCGTCGGAAGATGTCCGAGAATTCATCGGAAGTCCACTGTGTTAGGATCTACAGCAGCAATAAGAGAGGGGGGTGGGGTGTGAATTAGTACAGCAAATAAAAATGTAAATTCAAAATGATTTGAAAAGAGTTCTGCGTTGAGAAGTTTCGATTTAACAAAAATGATTTTAGCAAAGTGATTCGAGTGAATATGATAGAAAGTAGAGAGGAGGAGATTGAGAGATTGCATCTAAGTAAAGATTGAAATACAGCAATTTAAAACTCACATATCAAGAGAAGTACGTAGCGATGTATAGTGGTTCGGTTAAATGACCTATGTCCACTTTCGAAACCTCCTCCAATGAAGTTTCCAACTTCCACTATCAATTCTTCTTGAAGAGGAAGGACCAAGCACCTCCTCTTACAAACTTTTACAAGTGGTTCATACTCTGTTATAGAACTTTTTACAAATGAGACTTGAGAGGTGAACACTTAAGCTATCGAATATAATTTTGCTAGAGCTTTGACTCAGTTTTTATCACTTCTCAATGTACTTAGTCAGCTGAGAAGTAAGGGGTATTTATAGACTCAACTGGCTTTAGAATTGGAGTAAAAAAGAGTCACATCTCGGATTTCCGAGTACTAGCAGTACCACCGCCTAGCACTAGTGATACCACCGCCAGTTGACCCTGCTCTGTCAGTATACTGAGCGGTACCACTGTCCAATCTGGTGGTACTACTACTTGATAAGTTCCTCGAACTCTATGGAGGGGTGGTACCATCACCTATTAAGCGGTACCACTACTGACAAGTAATAACTATCAGGGTACCATCATTGACCTGGGTGGTACCATCGCTCAGACCACCTGGGAACTAGTTCTCGTGGTGGTGCCACCGCCTCAGTCTAGTGGTGCCACCACTAGACATGAAACCGATAAGTTGCATCTGTTGAACTTATCATCGTGCTTAACAAGCATGAACTTTCATCCACAAATATAAAACTTCATATTTTTCTCAATTGAAAATGATGTCAAGATATGGCACCTATTTTGAAGTTCAATGTCGAATGATGATAGATATTTATCACTTTGACAAATGATACCAATTATAATTTTGAAATGTAACAAGGATCAAATAATATCAATATAAAATGTACAAATGCAAGGCATGATATTATTTTTACGATATATCATGATAACTTATCATATCAATGAACGATACCAAATTTAAATATGATATGACAACAATCTTTCAAAAATTTATATTTGGAGCATGTATGAACCATTTGCGATGCATGTGATACATTGCGATATACTAAATATTATCATGATATATTACGATGCTTTTAAGGATAGCAATCAATTTTCAAAACAAAGCATGACAAATGCGATTACATTGCAATATGATACATATAAGACTTTTATCATTCCATCAAGTCATTGCGATTCAATATGATATGATACATATAAGACATTTATCAATTCATTTTGTCACATTCATCTCAATACGATACATATAAGGCATTTATCAAGCCGTCAATTTATTTTGCCACATTCTTCTCCCCCTTTGTCATAAAAAAAAAGGAAGCGATCCTTGATGCCAAATATTATGATTGGAGTTTTTAAAAAATGGCAAAAAGAGAAGAATAAATCCATTAAGAAGAATAACGAAAAGCGATTCGTTCATTCTAATTGAAAATTCATGTATATAAAATCATAAGATAGATCATTGAGGCCCAAATTTATAAGAATTTCTAAGAACTCATGAAAGTTTCATACATGAAAAAAAATAAATTTTACATAATAATTCTTGAAGCATAAAAGTGAATCATTCAAGTTATTAAAAGGCTTCTAAGAATCGTTTCTAGCAAATGAAATTAGTGAGGTAGAAAAGAGATCATAATATAAAATTTATAAAACTTATGATAAGAATTGTGAGTGTTCATTCAAGATGGATTGAGATGAAAAGTTTAAGAGGCTATTTGATTGAAAATTCAAGCATAAAATCGTAAAGTGAAAAGATAGATCATTGAAGCCAAGTCATTCATCAAATATTTCATCAAGAGCTCATGACATTTATTCAAAAAATCTATAAGAAAGAGAGATCATTTTAGTTCAAAATTCATGAAAGGAGTGATGATGATAAAAATTCATCCAAAAATTTTATAAGGAGCTAACTTGGTATTCTCATAAAAAAGAATTCATGAAGTGAAAAATAGTCAAACAAGTTATAATATCTCAAGATGTAGAAATTTAGCACAAGAGTTAAGAGTTCATCAAATTCACATGAATGAAGTCCGAAAAGAGTATTCAAGTAATAAACACTTGAGAGCTTCTTCTTTATGCAAAGTTCATGACATTAACATATGTATGGTTACATGTGTCATGAAGACAAAATCAATAAACTTCAAATGATATGAAAGTGTGGGAAAAACATGAAATCCTTTTATTCATGCCAATAGAAGTAGAGGGAGTATCAAACCAATTTTATCAAGTCATTAAAAGGGCATGTTATTAATTAAAAATCATCAACGAAGATTCATGTACATGATGCTAGAAATCATTAATCAAAGGAGTATTAATGCGAGAATGGAGAAGGATAAAAATGAGAGCTTCATTCAAAATACAATATCGAAAAGATGTCATCCGAGATCCAAAAAGATACTATCAAGATGAGTTCATGAAAACCGAAGTTGAAAAATTTCGAAAAGAAACATACAACAACTTCATATATTAAGACAATTTAGCATGTCTAACTCTCTTCTAATGAAGTCAAATTATTCTTCATTTAAAGGTTTTGTGAAGATGTCCACTAATTGATACTTTGTATCAATAAATTCTAGAGTAACATTATTATTATTAACATGATCTCTTATAAAATGATGCCTAATGTCAATATGCTTAGTTCTAGAGTGTTGAATGAGATTTTTGGTTAAACAAATAGTACTTATGTTATCACATTTTATGGGAATATTCTTTAAATGAAGTCCATAGTCTTCTAATATATTTTTCATCCAAACTACTTATGCACAATCTGCACTTGTGGCTATTTATTTGGCTTCGGCTGTAGATAGTGCAACCGAGTTTTGTTTCTTAGAAGTCTAAGAAATAAGTATATATCTTAAAAATTGGTATGTTCCGGATGTGCTTTTTCTATCTATTCTACATCTGCCAAAATTCATATCCGCATAGGCTATTAAATCAAAGTCATCGGATTTTAGATATCATAATACTAGGTTAGGAGTTCCTTTAAGATACCTAAGAATTCTTTTAATGACTTTAAGATGAGATAACTTAGGATTAGCTTGAAATCTAGCATAAAGTCCTACACTAAACATGATATCCGGTCTAGTTATAGTAAGGTAAAGTAAACTACCTATCATTCCCTTATATATCTTTTGATCAAAATTTTCTCCACTTTCATCTATGTCTAGCTTAGTAGAGATACTCATAGGAGTTTTTATGACTTTTGAACCATCCATGTTAAATAGTTTCAACAATTCTAATATATATTTAGTTTGATTAACAAATATACTATCACTAAGTTATTTAATTTACAATCCTAAAAAGAAGGTTAGTTCGCCCATTAAACTCATTTCAAACTCATGACTCATACACTTAGCAAATGATTCACATAGTGATTTGTTTGTAGAACCAAAGATAATATCATCAATATAAATTTGAACAATAAGAAAATTATTTTTAAAATATTTAATAAATAATGTAGTATCGGTCTTGCCTTTAGTAAAATTATTTAAGATTAGAAATGAGTTAAGTCTCTTATACCATGCCCTTGGGATTTATTTTAACCCATAGAGAGCCTTAGTCAATTTAAACACATGATTAGGAAAAAGAGAATTTTCAAACCAAGTGGTTATTCAACAAATACTTCTTCGAAAATAAAATTATTTAAGAAAACACTTTTGACATCCATTTGAAATACTTAAAATTATTACTACTAGCATAGGCAAGGAGCATCCTAATGGCTTCTAATCTTACCACAGGATTGAAGATCTCTTTGTAATCGATATCTTCTTCTTGGTTGAAACCCTTGGCCATTAATCTAGCCTTGTTTCTAACCATGATACCAAATTCATCTTGCTTGTTTCTAAATACTCATTTAGTATCTATAACTAAATGGTTACTAGGTCTAGGAACAAGCTTCCACACCTCATTCTTCTCAAATTGGTTCAATTCCTCTTGCATTGCGATAATCCAAGAATCATCTTTCAAGGTTTCGTCAATACACTTATGGTCAATTTGAGAAAGGAAAGCAGTGTTGGCACAAAAATTTTTAAAAGAAGAATGAGTTTAAACTCCTTTTGATGTGTCTCCTAGAATTAGCTCCTTTGGATGGATATCTACATACTTCCATTCCTTAGGTAAGGAAATTTGTTAAGAAGATGTATCCAAGTTGCTATTTAGAATAGAGGTTTCATTAAAATTTAAACTATTAAAATCAAGATCATCATCAAAATTATTTTTCGTAAATTCAGAAACTTCATTAAAAATAATATGAATAGATTCTTCTATAACCAAGGTTCTTTTATTAAAAACATAAAAAAATTTAGAAATAGAAGAGTAATTAATGAAAATACCTTCATCAGATTTTGCATCAAACTTTCCTAAGGCATCCTTTTCATTCAAAATAAAGCATTTGTAACTGAAAACTTTAAAATAAGAAACGTTTATTTTTTTTATTATTCCACAATTCATAAGGAGTTTTGGAGAGAGAGAGTCTTATTAGAACCCTATTCATGATATAGCAAGCCATTTTAAAAACTTCGACCCAAAAGTATTTGGGTAAACTATGTTCATTCAATATAGTTTTTGCTATTTCTTGTAAATTCCTATTCTTTCTTTCTACTATTACATTTTTTTGAAGATTCCTTGGAGTAGAGAAATTATAGTTATATCCATTAGATTTATAAAATTTTTGGAAGTTACGAATTTAAAATTCACCACCGTGATCACTCTGAATTAATAAAATCATAAACCCTTTTCGTTTTGAGCAAGTTTATAAAATTTAAAAAAACATTTAAAGCAATTACTTTTGTGAGCCAAGAAATAGGTCCAAGTATATCTACTATAGTAATCTACGATTACAATGGCATATTTGCTACCTCCTAGGCTTACTATGTCAATTGGTCCAAATAAATCCATATGGATTAATTACAATAGTCTAGAGGTGCTTATTTGATTCTTTGGTTTGAAACTACTTTTTATTTATTTTCCTAGTTGACAAGCATCACACACTTTGTCTTTAATGAACTTAACATTAGGAATGCCTCTTACAAGTTCTTTAGATGTGATTTAAGAGATTAGTTTCATACTAGCATGACCTAATCTCCTATGCCAAAGCCAAGCATCGTCATTCAAAGCCGAAAAGCACATTTTATTGCTAAGATCATCAATGTTTATGGTGTAAAAATTTATTTTATTTTAGTACAATCATAGATGTGTTGTTGTCTGGTTTTTCAATAATACAAGCATTAGATTCAAATTTTATGATATATCCTTTATTACATAATTGACTAATGCTAAAAGATTATGCTTTAATCCATCCATCTTATAATAACATATCATCAATTAAAAAGCTTGATTTATTATCTATGGTTCTCTTATCAATGATTTTACCCTTATTGTTGTCTCTGAAGATGATATACCCTTTGTCTTGGCTAGTGAGCTTAGAGAATTGTGATGGATCTTTGGTTATATGCCTTGAGCATCCACTATCAAGGTATCATATCTTGCTCCTAGCTTATGTGGGTAAATGTGTTTGCAAAAGAGGATGGTTCTTAGGTACCCATTTGAACTTGGGTGCCTAAAAAATTGATATACTAATCTTGTCATTGTGCATTGAATTTGTTATGGTTCCTTTAGAAACCCATATCAATTTATGTGGACTAACTTTCTTAAATGGACATTTGTAAACAATATATCCAAGCTTGTGACAAAAGTTGCATTTTGATTGAGATGATACGTGTGGTGTAGGATCTTTAATGAAGGTGGTTAGATTTCGATGAGATCTACTCACAAATCCAATTCCACTTCTTTTTCCGACATGACCCTTGTTTGTAAAGATCAAGTCCAAGCCATTGCTACCGACCTTAAACTTATTTAAGATCTCTTTAAGTAGCAAGTTCTTTTTCTTAATTACCTCTAAGTGTCCACACTTAGAGCATGGAGGTAAAGAGGGAGTATCAAGTTTAAGACTATTAAGTTTACTGACTAAGAGAGCAAGCTCCTTGTTTAATAAATTAAACTTTTTACTAATAGCTCTACACTCATCAAATAATTTATGCAAGGCAATTAAAAGTTTATCGAAAGTTAAATCTTCATTAAATAACTCACATAACTCTTCTTTAAAAGCCATCAATGCGAAGTTGGGCATCTCTTTATTATTTACTTCTTCATCTTTAGAGCTACTTGAGTCATCCCATGTTGTTTTTAGAGCCTTCTTCTTCTTTGGTAGCTTCTTCTTAGCTTGGGGGCATTCACTTTTGAAGTACCTCAGCTTTTTGCATTCATAGCATATTACTTGCTCCTTTTTGGGTTCAAGTTTATTTTTAGAATCATTTTTAAATTTATTCCTTCTTATAAATTTTTTTAAATTTTGAATCAAGAGTACAAGTTCATCGTCAAGTTTCTCATCACTTGGAAATTCTTTCAAGTGGTCTTGTTGTATTCTTAATGCCATATCCTTCTTGTTCTTTGGAAGGGGGTTCTCAAGCTCATCATGAGCATGACATGTCATTTCATAGGTCATTAATGACACAATGAGTTCTTTGAGAGAAAATTATTTTAGGTCCTTGGCCTCTTGAATGGTCATAACTTTTAGATCCCAACTCTTTGGAAGGGATCTTAAAATTTTAGTTACAAGTTTGAAATTAGAAAAATCTTTTCTAAGTGCTTTGAGTCCATTGATGACATCCGTGAAATGGGTGTACATGTCTCCAATGGACTCACTTGGTTTCACCCGAAATAATTCATTAGAATGCACCAAAAGGTTGATTTTGGACTCTTTCACTCGGCTAGTGCATTTATGAGTGATTTCAAGAATATGCCACATATCAAAAGCCGATTCACAAATCGAAACACAATTAAACTCATTTTTATCAAGTGCGCAAAACAAGGCATTCATAGCCTGTGCATTAAGAGCAAAAACCTTCTTCTCCGATTCATTCCATTCATTCATCGAAAGAGAAAATTTTTGAAAGCTATTTTCAATAATATTCTAAAGTTTAAAATCCATGGAAATAAGAAAAATCTTCATACGAGTCTTCTAATAGATATAATCCGACCCATTAAACATAGGCCAATATGTAATTGAATGACCCTCCTGCATATTGGAATAAGCGATCTCTCTTGGGTTTTAAACCAAATGAGAGTGACCTAGCTCTGATACTAATTGTTATGATCTAGAGCAGCACTAAGAGGGGCGTGGGGGGTGGGGTGGGTGAATTAGTGCAATGGATAAAAACATAAATTCAAAATGATTTGAAAAGAGTTGAGTTGAGAATTTTCGGTTCGACGAAAATGATTTCAGCAAAGTGATTCGAGTGAACATGATAGAAAGTAGAGAGGAGGAGATCAAGAGATTATAGCTAAGTAAAGATTGAAATGCAGTAATTTAAAACTCACACATCAAGAGAAGTACGCAGCGATGTATAGTGGTTCGGACAAATGACCTACGTCTACTTTCGAAACCTTCTCCAATGAGGTTCCCAACTTCCAGTATCAATTCTTCTTGATGAGGAAGGACCAAGCACCCCTCTTACAAACTTTTACAAGTAGTTCATACTCTCTTATAGAACTTTTTACAAATGAGACTTGGGAGGTGAACACTTAAGCTATCGAATGTAATTTTGTTAGAGCTTTGACTCAATTTTTATCACTTCTCAATGTACTTAGCCAATTAAGAAGTAAGGGTTATCTATAGACTCAATTGACTTCAAAATTAGAGCAAAAAAAAGTCATATCTCAGATTTTCCAATATTGGCGGTACCATCGCTTGACACTAGTGGTACCACCACTAATTAATCCTACTCTTTCAGTGTACTGGACGGTACTACCGCTTGACAAGGTCCTCGGACTCTGTGGAGGGGTGGTACCATTATTTATTAGGTGGTACTACCATTGATAAGTGATAACTGTTAATGGTACCACCACCCAAACCACTTGGGAACTAGTTCCCAGGGCGGTGCCACCACCCCATTCTGGCGGTGCCATCGCTAGACATGGTCCAGCACTACTAAATGGGCTCTGAATTCAGCCCAATTCAGTCTAATTAAGGCCTAGTCGGCCCCTACTATGGTTAATTAAGATTAACACCTAATCCTAACCCTAATTATATGCTAACTATAAAATTGAGACATATTTCTAAGCAAATTACAATCTGGCAACGTCGAGTCTTCTTCTAGCGAGCTTCTAGTGAACTTCCGAAGGACTTTTGACACACTCTCGGATATCTTCCAGTGGACTCTTAGTAGGCGCTTGGACTTTATGGCGAGTTCCGATGAATCTTCTGGCAAACCTCTAAACTTTCTTTGTGAGCTCTGCGAACCTTCGATAAACTTTCCGATGAACTTCCAAATCCTTCAACAAGTACCTGATCCATTCTCGATCAGTTCTGGTAGTACTTCCGACGATCCTTTGGACTTTCGGTGGACTCTCGAACTCCCAACGTACTTGACTGTAGCAATTTGCTTTATTTCTTTATTGCTATCGTAGTTAATCCTACAAACTTATCTCAATAATATGAATTAGATCAAATAACCTATTAATTGACTTTATTATCAAAATATGAGATTCAACATGTCGAAAGTTCGTCGAAAGCTCGCTGAAAGAAACCTTGACATGCAGAATTTTTTTTACTTAGAAAATGTCTTAAATTTCGTAGTTAGCACGTAATTAGAGTTAGGATTGGGTATTAATCCCATTAACCCTGGTAGGGGCCAACTAGGCCCATAAGTGGACTGGATTGGGCCGAATTCAAGGCCCATCTAGGTTGCTGGACCTTGTCTAGCGGTGGTACCACCAGATTGGGGTAGTGGAACTACCTAGAGACCAGTTTCCCAAGTGCTTAGGTGGTGGTACCACCTAGGTCAAGCGGTGGTACTATCAATAGTTAATAATTACCAAGCGATAGTATCGCCTGTCAGGAGGTGGTATCACCCCACCATTGAACCCGAAGCTCTGCTTTGGCGATAGTACCACTAGACTAGGTGGTGGTATCACCTAGTGTTAGAGTCAATTGGCGGTGGTACTGCTAGTACTTAAAAATCCAGGATAGGACCTTTTTTAGCTCCATTTTTGAAGCCAATTGAGGCTGTAAATATCCATTACTTCTTAGTTGGCTAAGCATATTAAGAAGTGATAAGAACTAAGCTGAAACTATAGTGAATAGCTTTTAAAATTTGAGTGTTCATCTCCACCTTGCTCTAAGTATAAAAAGTCTATAAAAGGAGAGTGAGACACTCTAAAGTTCTGTAAAAAGGGGTGATTGATCTTTCCCCTTCAAGAAAGATCGATAGTGGAAGCCGGTGACCTCGTTAGAGGAGTTATCGGGAGTAGACGTAGGTCAATCGACCGAACCACTATAAAAATGTTGTGTTCTTCTCTTGGTGCGTAAATTTCATTTGCTACATTTAACTTTTTACTTGGCTGTAAACTTTCAGTCTCCCTTTCTCTACTCTCTTATGAACTCAGTCGAATCAACCTTTTACCAAAATTATTTTTATCGAACAAAATTTTCTCAACGCACAAAGTTTTTCAAAATCACTTTAAGTTGTTAAATTTTATCCACTGCACTAATTCACCCCCTCCCTATTGCTACTCTTGATCCTAATAGTTGGTATCAAAGTAAGGTCTCTCTCATTTTGGTTTGAAACCCAAGGGAGATGACATTTGCCGGCTTGTAAGAGGGTCACTTAATCACACGTCCATCTATATTCAATGAGTCGAATTACACCTATTGGAAAACTCGCATGAGAATTTTTCTTATTTCTATAGATTTTGAATTGTAGAATATTATCGAAAATGGCTTTTAAAAGTCTTCTCTTCCGAGGAACGATTAGAATGAGTCGAAGAAGAAGACTTTTGCTCTAAATACCAAGGCTATGAATGCCTTGTTTTGTGCCTTAGATAAAAATAAATTTAATTATGTTTCAATTTATGAAACGGTTTTTGATATTTGGCATACTCTTGAAATCACTCAAGAAGGTACTAATCGAGTGAAAGAGTCCAAAATCAATCTTTTAGTTCATTCTTATAAGTTATTTCAGACGAAACCAGGTGAGTCCATTGGAGACATGTACACTTGGTTTACGGATGTCGTTAACGGACTAAAAGCGCTTGGGAAAAGTTTTTCTAACTTTGAATTTATAACTAAAATTTTAAGATCTCTTCCAAAAGGTTGGATCATAAAGTAATAGTCATTCAAGAGGCCAAGGGCTTAAAGAACTTCCCTCTCGAAGAACTAATTGGGTAATTAATAACCTATGAGATGACTTGCAATGCTCATGATGAGTTTGAGAACTCCCTTCCAAAGAACAGGAAGGATTTGACACAAAGAACTCAAGAAGACCACTTGAAAGAAAGTTCAAGTGATGAGGACTATGATGATGAACTAGTACTCTTGACACGAAAGTTTAAAAAATTTATAAGAAGAAATAAATCTAAAAATAACTCTAAAAATAAACTTGAACCCAAGAAAAAATAAGTCATTTACTTGTTAGGGATCAAGCAGCACTAAGGGGCGGCGGCGAGGGGGGGTGGGGGTTAGTGAATTAGTGCAGCGGATAAATACGATAAACTTCTACGATTTAAAATAACTTTTAGAAACTTCGTATGTTGAAAACAATGCTTCATTTGAAACCTTTTTGATTGCATTGAAAGCGTACGTAAGAAGATGAAGAGGAAGTCGAGTAAGTAAGGCAGCAAAGTGAAGATAGTTTGCAGTATAGTAAGTTGCAAGAAAGTAAATGCAAACCGATTTATAGTGGTTCGGTCATCCGACCTACATCCACTCCCGATTCCTCTTCGCTTGAGGCCACCGGCTTTTCCACTAGCTATCTTCCTTCCAACAGGCGAGGATGAACTCCCTTACAATTCCTTTCTTTTTGATGGGCTTAGGAGGAAACCCTTATAAGCACTCTCTCTTTTCTTTCGGTGGAATACAAGTAAAAACTAAGAAGGATTTTCTAGAGAGATTTGAACAGAGTTTTCTTGCTTTCAAAGTGTCGTGCTCGTTGTTTTTCTTGCAGGAACACTTGGAGTATTTATAGACCCCAAGAGGATTCAAATTTGGAGCCTAAATTTGAATCTCTTTCATTGTTCCCGGTGCTGGCAGTGCCACCGCCTATCAAATGTCAGACTGATGGTGTACAAGACAGTTCCATCGCCCAAGGCAGCAGTGCCACCGCCCATGCTCTCAGGTGCTGAGCGGTGCCACCGCCTACCCTCTCGGCCACTGGGTGGTGACATCGCCTAGCACTTTTCAGCACACTGGTTTGGGCCAAAAACTCAGCCTAAATCGGTCCCAAATAAGGCCCAATGGGCCCCTACATAGGTTAGGATTAATACCTAATCCTAACCCAAATTAACATGCTAACTATTGTTGAATCTCGGATTTTGATGATGGAGTCAATTGGTGAAATATTTGTGCTAATCCTCTTTGTCGAGATAAGTGTGCAGGAACAACTACGATGGGAAGAAAACATAAAGTGATTTACCGAGGTCAAGTCGATCGGGGGTTCAAGAGTTCATCGGAAGTCCGAGAGATTTTCAGAAGTGTTACCGGAACCATCAAAGATCGAATCAGGAACTTGCCAAAGTTTTCGGAAGTTCTTCTCAAAGATCGTCGAAGGTTCGCGGAACTCACCGGGATGATTCGAAAGCTAGCCGAAGACTCATTGAGCTCGCCATACAATCCGGAGTATGCTGGGAGTCCACTAGAAGCAATCCGAGGGAAGCATCGGAAGCTTGCCAAAATCTCACCGTAAAGCTCGTCGGAAGTTGACTTGAAGCGTGTCGGATAAAATCACGTTTAGTTGTGTTTTATGTTCGTAGTTTGCACATGAGTAAGGCAAGGATTTGAGGAAAATCCTGCCTAAATTCAGTAGGGGCCAACCAGTCTCTCTTGAGCCAAGATTAAGGCTCAAAGGCCTTGGCCGAATGAGGCGGTTGAACGCTGGCGCGTAGTAGCGGACGAGCGATGTACCGCCCTGTTAGCGGTGGCACGCCACATTCGCAGTGCGGGTGGCCTGGTCGATCAAAGGATCAAAGGAAACCTTTGCCATGCGTAAGCGACATGATACCGTGGCACGAACTCCAAATTGATTTTGAATTTGGAGCCCAATTTTGAATCCACTTTGGATCTATAAATACCCCTCCCTTTCCCAGCTGAAAGGGTACCCTTTTGAACAAAAATTCTAAGTCTTGAGTTCTTGAAGTGTGTTGTAAAGTCTTGTTTTTGCTAGTGTTCACCTTCTTCCTTTTCTTGAGAGATCTTGTATAAGTGTGAACATCTTGTAAAGGGTTGTAAAAGGTGTTTGATCCTTCCCAGAGATTGCTAGTGGAAGAGCGGAGCCTCATCGTAAAGGCTTCAAGAGTGGATGTAGGTCATTTGACCGAACCACTATACATCCTTGTGTCCATGAATGTGTGAGTGTTTACATTCTTGAAGTTTGCTGCAAGTTATTTAGTTCATAGTTATTTCCTTTACGCAAGCAATTACTTTCAAGTTCTCTTTCGTCAAATCGAGATCTTCCTCTGACGTGAGTTTTTGCAAATCGGTTTCAAGAATACGATTTTAATCCGCTGCACTAATTCACCCCCCCTCTTAGTGCCTTTTAGATCCTTTCAATTGGTATCGAGCAAGGTTTGCTCTCATATTGGTTTAAAACGCAAGAGAGATGGCCTACTCTGGTATGCAAGAAGGTCTCTCCATTACGCGTCCACCTATGTTTAATGGGTCGGATTATACGTATTGGAAGACTCGTATAAGGATTTTTCTTATTTCCATGCACTTCGAACTTTGGAACATTGTTGAAAATGGCTTTGCAAAATCCTCTCTTCCGATGAGTGAATGGAATGAGTCGGAGAAGAAGATTTTTGCTCTCAATGCAAAGGCTATGAATGCCTTATTTTGTGCGCTTGACAAGAATGAGTTTAATCGGGTTTCTATTTGTGAATCGGCATTTGATATTTGGCGCACTCTTGAAATCACTCATGAAGGCACTAGCCGAGTGAAAGAGTCCAAAATCAACATTCTTGTGCATTCTTATGAACTTTTGGATGAAACCAAGTGAGTCCATTGGAGACATGTACACGCTTTACGGATGTCATCAATGGACTAAAAGCTCTTAGTAAAGGTTTTGAATTTTGAATTGGTAACCAAAATTTTAAGATCCCTTCCAAAAGTTGGGATCCAAAGGTGATGGCCATTCAAGAGGCCAAGGATCTTAAAGTATTTCCGCTTGAAGAACTTATCGGATCTCTAATGACTTATGAGATGACGTACATGCTCATGAAGAGCTTGAGAACCCCTTCCAAAGAACAGAAGGATATGGCACTTAGAACACAAGAAGACCACTTGAAAGGAACATCAAGTGATGAGGACAGGACAAAGACATTGCACTTCTAACTCAAAGTTTAAGAAATTTATAAGAAAGAACAAATTCAAAATGACACAAAAAGCAAATTTGAACACAAAAAGGACCAAGTCCTTTGCTATGAATGCAAGAAGCCGACACTTCAAGAATGAATGCCCTCAAGCCAAGAAGAAGCAATTCAAGAAGAAAAAGCTTTGAAGGCCACGTGGGATGATTCAAGTGACTCCGAGGTTGAAGAGGCTAGCAACAAAGAGGAGGCAAACTTCGTGACTAATGGCATTTGGAGAAGAGGTTAGTGAGTTACTTTATGAAGAGTTATCTTTGATGAACTTTCTATGGCTTTTCATGAGTTATTTGATGAATGTAAAACTATTAGTAAGAAGTTCAATTTGCTTAAAAAAGAGCATGCTTTGTTACAAAGTAAGTTAAATAGTCTTCAAAACCCTTCTCTACCCCCATGCTCTAAGTGTGAAGACTTAGATGCAACAAAGAGGGAGAACTTGCTACTCAAAGAGACCCTAAACAAGTTTAAGGTCGGTAGCAAGGGCTTAGACATGATTCTTGCTAACAAAGGTCATGTCGAAAATAGAAGTGGTATCAGATTTGTGAGAGGTTCTCACCAAAATCCCACCACCTTCATTAAAGGGCCTACATTGCATGTATCACCACATTTGAAATGTAACTTTGTATAAAACGGGACATGTTGCCTACAAATGTCCATTCAAGAAAATTAATCCACATAAATTGATATGGGTTCCTAAAGGAACCATAAACAATTCAATGATGAATTACAAAGTAAGTAGTTCATTTTGTAAGGCACCCAAAATCAAATGGGTACCTAAAACCATCCTCTTTGTAGACAAACTCACAAGCTAGAGCAAGAAATGGTATCTTGATAGTGGATGCTCAAGGCACATGACCGGAGATCCATCTCATTTCTCTATGCTCTAGCAAAGAAGAAGGATATGTCACCTTCCGAGACAACAACAAGGGTAAAATCATTGGCAAAGGAACCATAGGTAACAAATCGAATTTTTCAATTGATGATGTGTTACTAGTTGATGGTTTAAAACATAATCTTTTAAGTATTAGTCAACTATGTGATAAAGGTTATGTTGTTAGATTTGAATCTAATGTTTGCATTATTGAAAACCCAACAACAACATATCCATGATTGCTTTAAAACAAAACAATGTCTACACCATAAATATTGATAAACTAAGTAATGAAATGTGCTGGTTTTGAATGATGATGCATGGCTTTGGCATAGGAGATTAGGCCATGCAAGCATGAAACTAATCTCTAAGATTTCATCTAGAGATTTAGTAAGAGGTATCCCAAACACAAAATTTTTTAAGGATAAGGTATGTGATGCATGTCAATTAGGGAAACAAATAAAGACTAATTTCAAATCAAAAAAATCAAATTAGCACCACTAGACCATTGCAATTGATCCACTTGGACTTATTTGGACCAATTGACATAACAAGTCTAGGGGTAGCAAATATGCCTTTGTAATTGTGGATGACTATAGTAGATACACTTGGACCTATTTCTTAACTCATAAAAGTGATTGTTTCAAATGTTTCTCTAAATTTTGTAAACTCACTCAAAATGAAAAGGCCTTATGATTTCATCAATTCGAAGTGATCATGGAGGTGAATTTCAAAATCATTACTTCCAAAATTTTTATGAAATAAACGGATACAATCACAACTTCTCTACTCCAAGAAATCCACAACAAAATGGAGTAGTGAAAAGAAAAATAGAAGTTTGCAAGAAATGGCTAGAACCATGTTAAATGAATATAATTTACCAAAATATTTTTGGGCCGAAGTCAGAAATACGACTTGCTATGTTATGAATAGAGTTCTAGTGAGACCATCCCTATCTAAAACTCCATATGAATTATGGAATGATAAAAAACCCAATGTTTCTTATTTTAAAGTTTTTGGTTGTAAATGCTTTATTTTAAATGAAAAGGATGCCTTAGAAAAATTCGATGCAAAATCCAATGAAGGCATATTTCTTGGTTATTCTTTGGGTTCTAAGGCTTTTCATGTTTTCAACAAAAGAACCTTACTTATTGAAGAATCGATTCATGTTGTTTTCAATGAAATTTCCGAATTCAAGAAGAAAGATTTTGATGATGATTTTGGTCTTGATAATTTGAATTTGAATGAACCCTCTCCTCAAAATGACAACTTTGATGCATCTTCTTCCCAAACTTCCTTACCCAAGGAATGGAAGTATGTAGATGCTCATCCCAAGGAGTTAATTATAGGAGATACATCGAAAGGGGTTCAAACTCGCTCTTCTTTTAAAAATTTTTGTGCCCATGCCGCTTTTCTTTCTCAAGTTGAACCAAAATGCATTGTTGATGCCCTGAAAGATGATTCTTGGGTTATCGCAATGCAAGAAGAATTGAATCAATTTGAGGGGAATGAGGTGTGGAAGCTTGTTCATAGACCTAATGACCACTTAGTTATTGGTACCAAGTGGGTCTTTAGAAACAAGCAAGATGAATAATATCGTGGTTCAAACAAGGCTAGACTAGTGGCCAAAGGTTTCAACCAAGAAGAAGGTATCGATTATGAAGAGACCTTCGCTCCGTGGCAAGATTGGAAGCCATTAGGATGCTCCTTGCCTATGCTAGTAGTAAAGATTTCAAATTATTTCAAATGGATGTCAAAAGTGCATTCTTAAATGGTTTTATTTCCAAGAAGTGTATGTTCGAACAACCACCTGGATTTGAAAACTCTCTATTTCCTAATCACGTGTTTAAGCTAACTAAGGTTCTATATGGTCTAAAACAAGCCCCTAGGGCTTGGTATGAGAGGCTTAGTTATTTTTTGATTTCAAATGATTTCACTAAAGGCAAGGTTGATACTACATTGTTTATTAAACATTTTGAAAATGATTTTCTTATTGTTCAAATTTATGTTGATGATATTATTTTTGGGTCTTGTAATGAATCACTATGTGAATTATTTGCTAAGGATATGAGTGATGAATTTGAAATGAGCCTAATGGGAGAACTAAATTTCTTTTAGGACTACAAATCAAGTAACTAAATGATGGTATATTTCTAAATCAATCAAAATACACATTGAATTATTAAAATGATTTAACATGGATGGCTCAAAAGATGTTAGCACTCCTATGAGCACCTCCGTTAAATTAGATATGGATGAAAATGGAGAAAGTTTTGATCAAAAAACTTATAGGGCATGATAGGTAGCTCGCTTTATCTCATCGCAAACTGACTGACATCATGTTCAGTGTAGGGTTATGTGCAAGATTCCAAGCTAATCCTAAGCTATCTCACTTGAAAGCTATCAAGAGGATTCTTAGATATCTTAAAGGTACCCCTAATCTTGGATTATGGTATCCAAAATCTGATAATTTTGACTTGAAAGCTTATATAGATGCGGATTTTGGTGGATGTAAAATAGATAGAAAAAGCACTTCCGGAACATGCCAATTTCTAGGACATGCACTCATTTCTTGGACTTCCAAGAAGCAAAATTCGGTTGCACTATCTACGGCAGAAGCTGAATATATAGCTGCAAGTGCATGCTGTGCATAGGTTATCTGGATGAAAAATACACTAGAAGACTATGGAATCTACTTAAAAAACATCCCTATAAAATGTGATAACACGAGTGCTATTTGTTTAACTAAAAATCCAATTCAACACTCTCGAACTAAGCACATTGACATTAGGCATCATTTTATACGTGATCATGTAAGTAGTAGAGATGTCACCCTTGAATTTGTTGATACAAATCATCAATTAGCGGACATTTTTACTAAAACCTTTAAATGAGGAACGATTTGATTTTATTAGAAGGGAATTAGGCATGTTAAACTGTCCAAATAAGTAAGTTCTATTTGATGACATCTTTCCTTGAAATTATGGTTGTCATTGATTTGAGTTTGATTTTTTCATCGATTCATCGATTTGATTTGTTTTTCTGGTCTTATATTCATCAAATTCTTTTTGACTTCATTCCTTCTTTAAGACCATTTCTTTTCAAAAAAAAAAAGGGGAGGGAGATGAACTGCGGCTTTTGTGCTACTGGCGGTAGCACCGCCAGCTGCGGCGATGGCACCGCCTAGGTAGTCAGCCCCAGGCGGTGGAACCGCCTGCTGGGGCGGTAGTACCGCCCGAACACTCCTTTAATAAGGAGTGAGTTAGGGCTGGCGGTAGAACCGCCCGAACTCACTGCCCCTTTCGGTAGAACCGCCCCAAACACCTCACAACACCTTCTAAACTCCCTTGAACTCTCCCAAACCTCATTTTGGTATCAATTCTTCCCTCTAGAAGCCTAAGAAGGAGAGCTTACCTTGATTCAAGCTTCATACATCTCAAGGAACAATCTAAGGTAAAAACAGAATTATTTCTCTTATTGTCTTGTTTCATTCCTTCTTCAATTTGTTAATTGCTCAATCCTTTCAATTGATTAATTTTTCAATCCTTTAATTAGAAATGGCTCCTAATGGTATCAGAGACAAAGGAAAAAGGATGGAGGTAGATTCATTTGACCACTCCCTGTTTAAATCACAAGAAGCTTCCCTTAGATTTTCTGAATTTGGTTCTAGACCCATTCATAAAGGAAAATATGTTGATTTGAATCAATTAGGAAACCTAGAACCTATCATGTGGTTTGCAGACTTAGAGGCCTTACCCATTTTGTAAATTACTGAACCTCTTTATCCACGCTTAGTTAAACTATTCTATGCTAATCTAACTATGAATGATGATGGCTTGTCAACTTATCTTCTAGGTAATGAGATTCAAATATGTGATAATACTATATGCTCATTGATTGGAATTGTTGAAAAGAGCTAGGTGCTATTTTAGAGGAAAATGGGATATGGACACAATTGGTGCCACCCACTCAAGCTTTAGAAACCGTGTTTGCAAACCCAAATTTAGGTATAATTCCCAAGAGTTGTGAACATTTACTACCTTTTAACTCTAAAATTTTGCATCACATTCTAATTAGCATTGTCATTCCTAAACAGTTTCATCATGATGAGATCAGTTTCACTGAGTTAGGTACCTTATACTGGATCATGACCCGACAACATTTTTGTTTTGGTTACCTAATCCGGCAGCACACGATAGAGGTCCTTTTTAAAGGATCAATATTACCTTATGGAGGTTTAATAACTAGACTACTGCATGCCCATAATATTAGCATTCCATCAGATGAAGAAGCAATACAAGTGGACAGATTTAATATCATTGATGTTAAATTACTTAGGCGACTTAAGTGTACATTCGAACATGGAATAGGGGTTAGGCAACCTAGGAGATGTGATATACTTCCCCCACCCGTAGATCATCCTGAAACACCAGTCCTTAGGGGAAATGAATCTACTCCTCCTGATCCTTTTGTTGCAGCTACATCAGTGACACTTCATGCTCCATCTTCTGACGATCCCATCATGAGAGAGTTAAATGAAGTAAAACTACAGCAACTTGAAATTTTGAAGGAAATGAAGATGAACCTAAAGATCGATCATATGTATAGGCATCTTGGCATTCCTCCTGAGGAGTAGCTTGCTGTATTTCTTTTTGAACGATGTAAACTTATGTTGTATGTTGACATATATGTTGTATTATCTTCATTACATCTTGATGTATATGTTGCATTATCTTCATTATATCTTCTTGGCCATTATGAAATGATTTTTGGCTTTCTGATTGATTTCCTTTTCTATATTTATGATATTTTTTTTTCGGCCATCCTTTATTGTTACATATGAATCCCTTGTTTCTTTTTTGTTGATGACAAAGGGGGAGAAATAATGTTTGATGATAGTTATTGCAAGTTCAAATGCTTATTTAGGTTCTTGATATCATGTTTTTAATTATGTATACTTCATTGATATCTTTGATACCTATTTGACATCTTCCATGCTTTACAAGCTATTGCAAGTTCAAATGCTTATTTAGGATCTTGATATCATGTTTTTAACTATGTATACTTCTTTGATATCTTTGATACCTATTTGACAACATCAACTTTGTCATCATGAAGATTAATTTTATTGTGTTGAATTCAAAAATTGAATTCAAGTAATTTTTCTTTATGGCATATAGATAGGGGGAGTTAAGAGTAACTCCATCACCATTTGATTGTCATCATCAAAAAGGGGGAGATTGTTGAATCTCGGATTTTGATGATGAAGTCAATTGGTGAAATATTTGTGCTAATCCTCTTTGTCGAGATAAGTGTGTAGGAACAACTACGATGGGAAGAAAACATAAAGTGATTTACCGAGGTCAAGTCCGTCGGGGGTTCAAGAGTTCATCGGAAGTCCGAGAGATTTTCGGAAGTGTTGTCGGAACCATTAAAGATCGAATCAGAACTTGAAGTTTTGGAAGTTCTTCTCAAAGATCGTCGAAGGTTCGCAGAACTCACCGGGATGATTCAGAAGCTAGCCGAAGACTCGTTGAGCTCGCTATACAATCCAGAGTATGCTGGGAGTCCACTGGAAGCAATCCGAGGGAAGCATCGGAAGCTTGCCAAAATCTCACCGTAAAGCTCGCCGGAAGTTGACTTGAAGCGTGTCGGATAAAATCACGTTTAGTTGTGTTTTATGTTCGTAGTTTGCACATGAGTAAGGCAAGGATTTGAGGAAAATCCTGCCTAAATTCAGTAGGGGCCAACCAGTCCCATCGAGCTGCTAAGGCTCAAACAGGCCTTGACCGAATGAGGGAGGCGGTTGAACCGCCACTGGGCGATGGAACGCTGGGGCGGCGATCACCTGCTCACTGACAGTGGTGGCACCGCCCCAGTCACCAGACTAGAGGCGGTAGCACCGCCTGCCTAGGGCGGTGGCACCGCCCCTGTACGTCAGTCAAAGGGATTGTGACAGGCGGTGGCACCGCCTCTGACTAGCAGATCTTGGAACTCCAAATTGATTTTGAATTTGGAACCCAATTTTGAATCTACTTTGGATCTATAAATACCCCTCCCTTTCCCAGCTGAAAGGGTACCCTTTTGAGCAAAAAATTCTAAGTCTTGAGTTCTTGAAGTGTGTTGTAAAGTCTTGTTTTTGCTAGTGTTCACCTTCTTTCTTTTCTTGAGAGATCTTGTACAAGTGTGAACATCTTATAAAGGGTTGTAAAAGGGATGTTTGATCCTTCCCATTCAAAGAGATTGCTAGTGGAAGAGCGGAGCCTCATCGTAAAGGCTTCAAGAGTGGATGTAGGTCATTTGACCGAACCACTATACATCCTTGTGTCCATGAATGTGTGAGTGTTTACATTCTTGAAGCATTTCTTGACTTTGCTATAAGTTATTTAGTTCATAGTTATTTCCTTTACGCAAGCAATTACTTTCAAGTTCTCTTTCGTCAAATCGAGATCTTCTTACGAACGTGAGTTTTTGCAAATCGGTTTCAAGAATACGATTTTAATCCGCTGCACTAATTCACCCCCCCCCCTCTTAGTGCCTTTTAGATCCTTTCAACTATAAAATTAAAGATATTTCCTAAGCTATTACAAAGTCTGACAAGTCAAGACTTCTTCCGGCAAGTTTCCGACGAACTTCTAGTGGTCTTCTGATGAACCCTTGAAAACCATTCTGCGGACTCCCGACAAGCTCCCGAACTTCACGATGATCTTGGTGAGTTCCAACAAGCTTCTTTGGTAAGCTCCGATCTTTCTTGGCAAGCTCTGTGAACTCCCGGTGAACTTTCAAAAACCCTTCGGCAAGCTCCCTTCTCGTTCTCGGCTAGTTCCGACAGCACTCCCAACGAATCTTCAGACTTCCGTTGAACTCTTGAACTCCTAACGATCTATCACACTTGACTTTCAACACTTTATTTCACTTTACATCTTCATCGTCATCATAGTTAATCCTGCACACACACAAACAAAAACTCTACTTCGATCTAGACAATTATTACAATGCGAATTGACATTTAGTTGCCCGGCACGTCATTGGTTGACACTTCGTCCGATTCTTCGGCATATCATCCTCTCTTGCAACTTGTTGCTATTAGGATCGGAAAAGAACTAAGAGTGGGGGGGGGGGGGGTTGAATTAGTGCAGCGGATTAAAATCGTAAGCTTAAAATCGATTTCGATAAAAGGCTAGTTCGTATGAAAACTTTGATCCGACAAAAGATGACTTGGTTGAAGTTGCTTGAGTAAAGGTAATGAAAAATTGAATGGTTTGCAGCCAAGTAAAGAGATGAAATAGAAATTTAAACACTCACACATTCAAGACACTGCGATGTATAGTGGTTCGGTCAAAGTGACCTACATCCACTTCCGAAGCCTTCTCCGATGAGGCTCCCAACTTCCACTAGCAAATCTTTTTGAAGGGAAAGGACCAAACACCCCTCTTACAACTCTTTTACAAGAAGTTCACACTCTTACAGATTTTTTAAAGAGAAAGAAGGAGGTGAACACAAGCTATTGAAAATAAGACTTTTGTAAGACTTTAGCTCAATTTCTAACTCTCAAAAGGGTACCCTTTCAGCTGAGAAAGGGGGGGGGGGTATTTATAGATTCAAAGTGGATTCAAATTTGGGCTCCAAATTTGATCGCGTCGATTGATAGTGCACAGGCGGTGCTACCGCTTGTGCCAGGCGGTGCTACCGCCTCTGCAAACTGTAGTTGGGTGGTACTATTGCCCAGCACTCGGCTGCCAGGCGGTTCCATCGCCTAGCACAGGCGGTTCCACCGCCTGGCCTATTCAGCAATGCTGAATGGGCTTTGTTCAAGGCCCAAAAAGGTCCAGTAAGAGTCCGGTTGGCCCCTACCAGATTTGAGCAGGATTAATTCAAAATCCTTGCCCTAAGTACATGCCAACTACGAAATTAAAATATAATTAACAGTGATTTAAATCGATATTCTTCAAGTCTTATTCTGGCGAGCTTTACGATGAGACTTCGGCGGTCTTCCGATACTTCCCTCGGATTTCTTCCGGCGGATTCCCAACATGCTCCTGGCTTATATGGCGCGCTCAACGAGTCTTCGACAAACTTTCAAACCTTCTCAGCAATCTCCATGAACCTTCGATGATCTTTGCCGTGAACTTCCGAAAACTTCAGTAAGTCCCTGATTCGATCTCGGTTGGTTCCGGCAATACTTCCGACGATCCTTCGGACTTCCAATGAACTCTTAAACACCCGATGGATTTGACCTCGGTAAATTGCTTCATGTTTCTAACCCATCATAGTTAATCCTGCACACTTATCTTTGACAATATAGATTAAAACAAATATTTCACCAATTGATTTCATCATCAAAATCCGAGATTCAACAATCTCTCCCTTTTTTATGATGACAATCAATTGATGATGGAGTTACTCTTAACTCCCCCTATCTATATGCCATATCATTAGAAGGTAAAAGCACTTGAATTCAATCTTTTGAATTCAAGCCAAATCCGATAGATTTCATTTAACATAAAGCTTAATAAACAAGCTTAGGCATAAATACAAAAAATAATGTATTTTAAAAAATGTCAAGGTATTTACACCTATAATAACTAAAAATATTAATTCAAGCATAATAAGGATCAAGTTATATCCAAAAGAGTGATTCAATATCAAGACATGATATCAAATGAAAAAGTAGCTTATCTCAAGAATAAGAATTCTTAAGCATTTGCGATGCGATACAATTGATTCATATTTCACTTTAAGCATTTTATTTCAACATAGCAACAATTACTCCATTATAGCAATTTACATTTTTCTCCCCCTTTGTCATTAACAAAAATAATCGAGGTGGAGAAACCATTCATTACTTCATAGAAGAAAAGAAAAAACCTCATTTAGCAAGCCATGAGAGGGAGAATACAAAAGTCGATCAATTATTGAGCCATGGAGAGAGCATGAAACCATTCGAGGAAGGTATCAAGTCATAAAATAATATGAAAGTATCATCCAAAAATTATGATCGAACTGAAAAAAAAGTTCATTCAAAAGCTGAGTAGATGAAGTGAAAGTAACATCACACAACATCATCTATAGTAGTCATAAGCATAACAGGACAAGTGTTTAAAAAGAAAACAATAGCTATTCCGGAGGGGGAATGCCAAAATGCCTATACAAGTGATCTATTTTGCGGTTCATTTGTTGCACTTCCTTCAAAATTTTAGCTTGTTGTGATGTGATTTGATTTAAGGCAAGCATGATCGGATCTTCAGTAGATGGAGCAGGAGCTAGCTCAGATGGTGCTGGATCAACGAGACTAGGCGGAGGAGATTCATTTCTCCTAAAAATTGGTGTTTCAGGTTGCTCTACCGGTGGGGGAACTATATCAACCCTTCTAGGTTGCATAATCCATATGTCATCTCTAAAGGTGCATCTAAGTCGCTTCAGGAGACTTCTATTAATTGTATTATATCTATCAACTTGCATTATCTCCTCATCAGGTGACACACAAATATTATGGGCAAAAATGAATCTAGTGATCAACCTGCCATATGACAACATTGAGTCTTTAGAGAAAATTTCTATCATGTGTTGTCTAATCAAATAACCAAAGCAGTTGTTTTGTCTAGTCATAATCCAATACATCGTACTTAGTTCTAACATACTCATTTCATCAGGGTGAAACTGCTTCGGTAGTAGAATGCTTATCATGATGTGATGAAGTAATTTCAAATTAAAAGGTAATAAGTACTCGCAGCTTTTAGGAATGATGCCTAGGTTAGGATTAGCAAAGATCATCTCTAAGGCTTCGGAGTGGGTTGCTCCGATTGCATCCATATCCCATTGCCCTCTAAAATAACATCCTCTATTCTTTTCTTCAATTCCAAGTAGCTCACATATGGTACGATCAGAAATCTAAATTGTGGTTCCTAACACATAGGTAGTCAAAACATCATCTTCAATAATCATATTAGCATAAAATAGCTTAACCAACCTAGGGTAGATTAGTTCATTAATTTGTAAGATAGGTAGAGCATTTAGATTAGTAAACCATCTAATAAGTTCTAGGTTTCCTAGTTCACCTAGATCAACATGTTTACCCTTATGTATGGCTTTATAATCAAAATTTGGGTATCTTAAGGCTACCTCATTAGATCTAAAAAGGGTTGGGTCAAATGAATCTCCTTCCAACCATTTCCCTTTATCTCTTGTTGATTTCTTAGGAGCCATATCTATTCATGATGAAGAAACAAAAGGAAACAATAAGGAAAAGACAAGCAAATGTGAGTAGAAGAAAAAATTTCAGATTTTACCTTGTTTGTATTTCCTAGAGAGGTGAGGAGCTTGGATCAAAAAAATGCCTTTGATTGCCCTTTAGGAGGAGGAAGAATGGAGAGGAGAGAGCTTAGAGGAGCTTAGGAGGAAGAAGGATAAAAGGGAGGAGGTTTTCGGTGGGTTCTACTACTGACCCTAACACCCCCTTTTATATAGGGGTGTTCGGGCGGTACTACTGCCAACCGGGCAGTGCTACCGCCTGGGAGCCGAGTACCCAGGCAGTACTACCACCGGTTCTGGTGGTGCTACCGCTGCCCCAAAATTTTTTTTTAAAAAAAAATTATTTTCTAGTGTTGAAATGAGATGTAATCGTAGATCACTCCTTGAGATATAGAATTAAAATGAGGGAGGCAAATCCGGGAGAGCCGAGTTTTTGTAAAATCCACGAAAGCCGAAAGAAACCATATATAATGCTGCTCATTCACAAGGACAATTTAACATGCCTATTTCCCTCCTAATGAAGTCAAATTATTCTTCATTTAAAGGTTTCGTAAAGATCTCCGCTAATTGATGTTTTGTATCGATAAATTCAAGAGTGACATCGTTACTGTTAATATGATCTCGTATAAAGTGATGTCTTAAGTCAATGTGTTTAGTTCTAGAGTGTTGAATAGAATTTTTGGTTAGACAAATAGCACTTGTATTATCACATTTTATAAGAATGTTATTTAAATGAATTCCATAATCTTCTAGTGTATTTTTCATCCAAATGACTTGAGCACAACATGCACTTGCGGCTATGTATTCGGCTTCCGCCATAGATAGTGCAACTGAATTTTATTTCTTGGAAGTCCAAAAAACAAGTGCATGTCCTAAAAATTGGCATGTTCCGGATGTGCTCTTTCTATCAATTCTATATCCATCAAAATCCGTATCTGTATAGGCTTTCAAATCAAAGTTATCAGATTTTGGATACCATAATCCTAGATTAGGAGTACCTTTAAGATATCTAAGAATTCCTTTAATGACTTTAAGGTGAGACAACTTAGGATTAGCTTGAAATCTCGCATAAAGTCCTACACTAAACATGATATCCAGTCTAGTTGCAGTAAGATAGAACAAGCTACCTATCATCCCCCTATATGTCTTTTGATCAAAATTTTCTCCACCTTCATCCAAGTCTAACTTAGTGGAAGTACTCATTGGAGTGTGAATGGCTTTTGAACTATCCATATTAAATCATTTTAACAATTCTAATGTATATTTGGATTGATTAAGGAATATGCCATTACTAAGTTGTTTAATTTGTAATCCAAGAAAGAAGGTTAATTCTCCTATTAGACTCATCTCAAATTTATGACTCATACACTTGACAAAAGATTCACATAGTGATTCATTCGAAGAACCAAAAATAATATCATCAACATAAATTTGAACAATAAGAAAATTATTTTTAAAATGTTTGATAAACAATGTAGTATCAACCTTGCTTTTTGTAAAATTATTAGAAATAAGAAAGGAGCTAAGTCTTTCATACCAAGCTCTAGGAGCTTGTTTTAGTCCATAGAGAGCTTTAGTTAATTTAAACACATGATTAGGAAGAAGAGAATTTTCGAATCCAGGTGGTTGTTCAACATATACTTCTTCGGAAATAAAGCTATTTAAAAAGGTACTTTTGACATCCATTTGAAATAGTTTAAAATCATTACTACTAGCATAGGCAAGGAGCATCCTGATGGCTTTTAATCTTGCCACAGGAGCGAAGGTCTCTTCATAATCAATACCTTCTTCTTGGTTGAAACCTTTGACCACTAATCTAGCCTTATTTCTAACCACAATACCGTATTCATCTTGCTTGTTTCTAAAGACCCATTTAGTACCAATAACTAAATAGTCATTAGGTCTAGGAACAAGCTTCCATACCTCATTCCTCTCAAATTGATTTAACTCATCTTGCATTGCAATGACCCAAGAATCATCTTTCAAGGCATCATCAATGTATTTTGGTTCAACTTGAGAAAGAAAAACAGCATGGGCACAAAAATTCTTAAATGAAGAACAAGTTTGAACCCCTTTAGATGTATCTCCTATAATTAACTTCTTGGGATGGGCATCTACATACTTCTATTCCTTGGGTAAGGAAATTTGGAAAGAAGATGCATCCAAGTTGTCATTTTGAGGAGAGGGTTCATTCAAATTCAAATCATTAAAACCAATATCATCATCAAAATCTTTTTTTTTATTCAGAAAATTCATTAAAAACTACATGAATAGATTCTTCTATAACTAAAGTTCTTTTGTTGAAAACCCAAAAAGTTTTAGAAATAGAAGAGTAACCAAGAAAGATACCTTCATCGGATTTAGCATCGAATTTTTCTAAGGCATCCTTTTCATTTAAAATAAAGCATTTACAATTGAAAACTTTAAAGTAAGAAACATTGGATTTTTTATTATTCCATAATTCATATGGAATCATAGATAGGGATGGTCTAACTAGAACTCTATTCATAACACAGCAAGTCGTGTTCACGGCTTCGGCCCAAAAATATTTTGGTAAATTATATTCATTTAACATGGTTTTAGTCATTTCTTGCAAATTTCTATTTTTCCTTTCCACTACTCTATTTTGTTAAGGATTTCTTGGAGTAGAGAAGTTATGGTTATATCTGTTTATTTCACAAAAATTTTGAAAGTCATGGTTTTGAAATTCACCTCCATGATCACTTCGAATTGATGAAATCATGAAACCTTTTTTATTTTGAGTGAGTTTACAAAATTTTGAAAAACATTTGAAACAATCACTTTGTGAGTCAAGAAGTATGTCCAAGTGTATTTACTATAGTTATCCATAATTACGAAGGTGTATTTGCTACCTCCTAAGCTTATTATATCAATTGGTCCAAATAAGTCCAAATGGATCAATTGCAATGGTCTAGTGGTGCTAATTTGATTTTTTGGTTTGAAGCTAGTTTTTATTTGTTTTCCTAGTTGACACACATCACATACTTTTTCCTTGACAAACTTCATATTGGGAATTCCTTATACTAACTCTCTAGATGAAATCTTAGATATTAATTTCATGCTTGCATGACCTAATCTCCTATGCCAAAGCCAAGCATCATCATTCAAAACCAAAAAACATATTTCATTACTTAATTCATCAATATTGATGGTGTAGACATTATTTTATTTTAAAGCAATCATGGATATGTTATTGTTTGGTTTTTCAATGATGTAAACATTAGATTCAAATCTGACAACATAACCTTTATCGCATAATTGACTAATGCTTAAAGGATTATATTTTAAACCATCAACTAGCAACACATCATCAATTGAAAAACTTGATTTGTTATCTATGGTTCCCTTGCCAATGATTTTACCCTTGTTGTTGTCTCCGAAGGTGACATACCCTTCTTCTTTGCTAGTGAGCATAGAGAAATGAGATGGATCTCCGGTCATGTGCCTTGAGCATCCATTAAGATACAATTTCTTGCTCCTAGCTTATGAGTTTGTCTACAAAAGAGGATGGTTTTTAGGTACCCATTTAATTTTGGGTGCCTTACAAATTGATCTACTTAATTTGTAATTCAACATTGAATTGTTATGGTTCCTTTAGGAACCCATATCAATTTTTGTGGACTAATTTTCTTGAATGGACATTTGTAAACAACATGTCCAGTTTTACCACAAAAATTACATTTCAAATGGGGTGATACATGCAATGTGGGTCCTTTAACAAAGGTGGTGGGATTTTGATGAGATCCACTCACAAATCTAACTCCACATCTATTTTCGACGTGACCCTTGTTAGCAAGGATCATGTCCAAGCCCTTGCTACTGACCTTAAACTTGTTTAGGGTCTCTTTGAGTAGCAAATTCTCCTTTTCTATTGCTTCTAAGTATTCACACTTAGAGCATGGGGGTAGAGAAGGAGTTTGGAGACTATCGAACTTATTTTATAATAAAGCATGCTCTTTCTTAAGCAAATTGAACTTCTGACTAATAGTCCTACATTCATCAAATAACTCATGAAAAGTGATAGAAAGCTCATTGAAAGATAATTCTTCATTAAATAACTCACTAACCTCTTCTCTAAGGGCCATTAGTGTGAAGTTAGCCTCCTCTTTGTTGCTTGCTTCTTCAACCTCGGAGTCACTTGAATCATCCCATGTAGCCTTCAATGCTTTCTTCTTCTTAGGTTGCTTCTTCTTGGCTTGGGGGCATTCATATTTGAAGTGCCTTGGCTTCTTGCACTCATAGCAAATAACTTGGTCCTTTTTATATTCAAGTTTATTTTTTGTGTCATTTTTAAATTTGTTCTTCCTTATGAACTTTTTGAATTTTCGAGTTAAAAGTGTACTGTCATTGTCACTGTCCTCATCACTTGATATTCCTTTCAAGTGGTCTTCTTGTGTTCTTAGTACCATATCCTTCCTGTTCTTTAGAAGGGGGTTCTCGAGCTCTTCATGAGCATGACACGTCATTTCGTAGGTTATTAGAGACCCAATAAGTTCTTCAAAAGAAAAAGTCTTAAGGTCCTTGGCCTCTTGAATGGCTGTAACTTTTGGATCCCAACTTTTTGGAAGGGATCTTAAAATCTTAGTTACAAGTTCAAAGTTGGAAAAACCTTTACTAAGTGCCTTAAGTCCATTGATGACATCCGTAAAGCGGGTGTACATGTCTCCAATGGACTCACTTGGTTTCATTCGAAAAAGTTCATAAGAATGCACAAGAATATTAATTTTGGACTCTTTCACTCGGTTAGTGCCTTCATGAGTGATCTCAAGAGTACGCCAAATATCAAAAGTCGATTCACAAATTAATACGCGATTATATTTATTTTTGTCTAGTGCACAAAACAAGGTATTCATAGCCTTTGCGTTTAAAGCAAAAACTTTCTTCTCTGATTCATTCTAATCGCTCATCGGAAGAGAAGATTTTTGAAAACCATTCTCAATGATATTCCATAGCCCAAAATCCATAGAAATAAGAAAGATCATCATATGAGTCTTCCAATACGTATAATTCGACCCATTAAACATAGGAGGACATGTAATGGAATGACCCTCTTGCATACTAGAATAGGCCATCTCTCTTAGGTTTTAAACCAAATATGAGAGTGAGCTATTAGGATCGGAAAGGCACTAAGAGGGGGAGGGGGGGGGGGGTGAATTAATGCAGCGGATTAATATCATAATTTTGAGACCGATTTCGCAAGAAGACAAGTTCGTAGGAAGATTTCGATTCGATGAAAGAGAACTTGAAAGAAGTTGCTTGAGTAAAGTAAATAGAGAAGAACTAAGCAATTTGCAGCTAAGTAATGAAATAATTCAGAAATGTAAACACTCACACATTCATGAACACAATGATGCATAGTGGTTCGGTCAAATGACCTACATCCACTCTTGAAGCCTTGCGATGAGACTCCGCACTTTCACTAGCAAATCCTTTGAAGGGGAAGGACCAAATACCCCTTTTACAAACCTTTACAAGAGGTTCATACTCTTACAAGATTTTATAAGAAGAAGAAGGAGGTGAACACTTAGCAAGAGAAGAGACAAGACTTTTCAAGACTTTTCAAAGATTTTTACTCAAGATTCTACTCTCAAAAGGGTACCCTTTCAGCTAAGAAAGGGGAGGTATTTATAGGCTCAAAGAGATTCAAATTTGGGCTCTAAATTTGAACTCAATTTGAGTTTCCCGGTGCTGGGCGGTTCAACTGCCTGTTAGAAGCGGTGCAACCGCCTGTCAGTCTGGCAGACTGACACAACAGGGGCGGTGCTACCGCCCCAGACTGGGCGACAGGGGCGGTGCTACCGCCCTAGCCAAGCGGTGCTACTACCCTAGGCTGGGCGGTGGCACTGCCCCAGGCTGGGCGGTTCAACCGCCTAGCCCATTCAGCAAAGGCTGAAGGGGCCTTGTTTAAGGCCCAAGTTGGCCCAGTAAGAGCTCGGTTGGCTCTTACCAAATTTAGGCAGGATTATTTCTAAATCCTTGCTCTAATCACATGCAAACTATGAATTTAAAACATAATTCTAAGTGATTTAACTCGACATTCTTCAAGTCAACTTCCGACGAGCTTTATGGCGAGATTCCGGTGGACTTCCGACACTTCCCTCGGATTTCTTCCGGTGGACTTCCAGCATACTCCCAGATTGTATGGTGAGCTCAACGAGTCTTCGGCTAGCTTTCGAATCTTCCCGGTGAGTTCCGCGAACCTTCGACGATCTTTGTGACAAACTTCCGAAAACTTCGGCAAGTCCCTGATTCGATCTTTGTTGGTTCCGGCAACACTTCCGACAATCTCTCGGACTTCCGATGAACTCTTGAACACCCGACGGACTTGACCACGGTAAATCGCTTTATGTTTTCATCCCATCATAGTTATTCCTGCACACTTATCTCGATAAAATATATTAGAACAAATATTTCACCAATTGACCTCATCATCAAAATCCGAGATTCAACAATCTCCCCCTTTTTGATGATGACAATCAATTGATGATGGAGTTACTCTTAACTCCCCTTATCTATATGCCATAGATAGTAAAAACTTATCAACACGATAAGTTTAACTTATCGTCCAACATATGAAAGAAAAAACTTCATGGTTTACTTAATGATGACAATGTCGATGTATGATACTTATAGATATTCATCATTAAGTCAAAGGATATTTAAATAGATAGGTATCAAATGATATCAATGAAGTATACATAATTAAAAAATGATATCAAGCATTTCAAGCATGGCAAATGCATATAACTTACAAAGCATGACAAATGTATTCACTAGTCACATATTTCTCCCCCTTTGTCATCAACAAAAAGGAAGAGAGGGATTCACATCCGAGTGAAAATCGAAAATATTTTGAGTGTGTCATCCAAAGATATGTAAAAAATATCTGAAAAATATCACAAATGAAAGAAAAGAAATCATTCAAAAATCTGAATATTATTCGACAATGCCCAAGAAAATGTAGTAAAGATAATTTCAAGGTTGCATAGATGTTAAAGTTGCACAAAAGTTTACAACGTTCAAAAAGAAAATACAACAAACTACTCCTCAGGAGGAATGCCAAAGTGCCTATACATGTGATCTATCTTTTGGTTCATCTTTCGCATTTCCTTTAAAAGTTCAATTTGCTGTAATTTAACTTCATTTAATTCTCTCATGATCAGATCGTTAGAAGGTGGAGTTGAAGCTGGCACTGATGGAGCTGTATCAAAGGGATCAGGAGGAGGAGATTCACTTCTCCTAAAGACTGGTGTTTCAAGATGTTCTACTGGTGGGGGAGGTATATCACTTCTTCTAGGTTGTCTAACCCCTAATCCATGCTCAAATGTATACCTAAGTCTCCTAAGTAGTTTCATGTCAATGATGTTAAATCTGTCCACTTGTACTACTTCTTCATCAGGTGGAATACTAATATTATGGGCATGCAACAATCTCGTTATCAATCCTCCATATGGTAACATTAACCCTTTAGAAATGACTTCTATCATGTGTTGTTGGATTAGGTATCCAAAACAATAATTCTTTCTGGTCATGATCCAATATATGGTACCTAACTCAATTAAACTGATTTCATAAAAACTGTTTAGGAATGATAATGCTTATAAGAATGTGATGTAAAATTTTAGAGTTAAAAGGCAACAAATGTTCACAACTCTTGGGAATTATACGTAAGTTCGGATTTGCAAAGACGGTTTCTAAGGCTTCGGAGTGGATGGCTCCGATTGTGTCCATGTCCCATTTCCCTCTAAAATAGCATCCTAACTCTTTCTCAACAATTCCAATTAGTGAGCATATCATACTATAAAATTTTTGGATCTCATTTCCTAGAAGATAGGTAGATAAGCCATCATCATTCATGCTTAAATTAGCATAAAATAATTTAATCAAGCGTGGATAAATAGGTTCAACAATTTGTAAAATGGGTAAGACCTCTAAGTCAGCAAACCACATGATGAGTTCAAGGTTCCCTAATTGATTCAAATCAACATATTTCCCTTTATGAATGGTTCTAGTAACAAGTTCAGAAAACCTAAGGGATGCATCTTTTGATTTGAACAGAGATTGGTCAAATGAATCTACCTCTACCCTTTTCCCTTTGTCTCTTGATGATCTTTTAGGAGCCATTTCTAGTGAGGATAGATCAATAATCAATTTAAAGGAAAGAACTAAACTAGAGAAGAAAAAGGGGAGAAAAATTTTAGATTTTACCTTAGATGTGTTCCCTTGAGATGTAGGGAGCTTGAATCAAGGAAAAATCCCCTTATTAGGCTTCTAGAGGAAGAGAATAAGGCTTGGAAGTGTTTTAAGGGGATTAGGGAGGTGAGGAAGAGTTCTCTCGGGTTAGGGGGTGGTTCTACTGTCGACCCTAACTCACCCCTTTTATAAGGGGTGTTCGGGCGGTTCTACCGCCCAAACAGGCGGTTCTACCGCCTGGGGTCTAACTACCCAGGCGATGCTACTGCCTTTTATAAGGGGTGTTTGGGTGGTTCTACCGCCTAAACAGGCGGTTCTACCACCCAAACAGGCGGTTCTACCGGGGTCTAACTACCCAGGTGGTGCTACTGCTGGTAGCATAAAAAATCCCCCCCCCTTTTTTTAATTTATTCTGAATTTGTTTTTAGAGTTTTGAAGGATGGGATGATGTCAAAAAGAAATCCGAAATTTCAAAAAGAAATCCGAGAGGAAGGCAAATCGACGAAAATCAAAATTTCAAAAAAAAATCTCATACAATAAAGCTCATTTATTAGGACAATTTAATATGCCTAATTCCCTTCTAATAAAATCAAATTGTTCCTTATTTAACGGTTTTGTAAAAATGTCCGCTAATTGATGATTTGTATCAATAAATTCAAGGGTGACATCTTTACTACTGACATGATCACGTATAAAATGATACCTAATGTCAATGTGCTTAATTCGAGAGTGTTGAATCGGATTTTTAGTTAGACAAATAGCACTCGTATTATCACATTTTATAGGAATATTCTTTAAATAAATTCCATAGTCTTCTAGTATATTTTTCATCCAAATAACCTGTGCACAGCATGCACTTGCAGTTATGTATTAAACCTGCGTAGATAGTGCAATTGAATTTTGTTTCTTGGAAGTCCAAGAAACAAGTGCATGTCCTAAAATTGGCATGTTCGGATGTACTTTCTATCTATTTTATATCCACCAAAATCTGCATCTGCATAAGCTTTCAAATCAAAGTTATCAGATTTTGGATACCATAATCTAAGATTCGGAGTCCCTTTAAGATATCTAAGGATTCTCTTAACGGCTTTGAAGTGAGATAGCTTAGGATTAGCTTGAAATCTTGCACATAGCCCCATACTAAATATGATGTCAGGTCTGGTTGCAGTGAGATAAAGCAAGCTACCTATCATGCCCCTATATGTTTTTTGATCAAAACTTTCTCCATTTTCATCCATATCTAACTTAGTGGAGGTGCTCATAGGAGTGCTAATGTCTTTTGATCCATCCATGTTAAATCGTTTTAACAATTCTAATATATACTTTGATTGATTTAGAAATATACCATCACTTAGTTGCTTAATTCGTAATCCTAAAAAGAAATTTAGTTCTCCCATTAGGCTCATCTCAAATTCATCACTCATATTCTTGGCAAATGATTCACATAGTGATTTATTAGAAGAACCAAAAATAATATCATCAACATAAATTTGAACAATAAGAAAATTATTTTTAAAATATTTAATAAACAATGTAGTATCAACCTTGCATTTAGTGAAATCATTTGAAATTAAAAAAGAACTAAGCCTCTCATACCAAGCCCTAGGGGCTTGTTTTAGACCATATAGAGCCTTAGTTAGTTTAAACACATGGTTAGGAAGAAGAAAATTTTCAAATCCGAGTGGTTGTTCGACATACACTTCTTCGGAAATAAAACCATTTAAGAATGCACTTTTGACATCCATTTGAAATAATTTGAAATCATTACTACTAGCATAGGCAAGGAGCATCCTAATGGCTTTTAATCTTGCCACCGGAGCGAAGGTCTCTTCATAATCGATACCTTCTTCTTAGTTGAAACCTTTGGCCACTAGTCTAGCCTTGTTTCTAACCACGATACCACATTCATCTTGCTTGTTTCTAAAGACCCACTTAGTACCAATAACTAAGTGGTCATTAGGTCTAGGAACAAGCTTCCATACCTCATTCCTCTCAAATTGATTCAATTCTTCTTGCATTGTGATAACCCATGAATCATCTTTCAAAGCATCATAAATGCATTTTGGTTCAACTTGAGAAAGAAAAGTGGCATGGGCACAAAAATCATTAAAAGAAGAGTGAGTTTGAACCCCTTTCGATGCATCTCTTATAATTAACTCCTTGGGATAAGCATCTACATATTTCCATTCCTTGGGTAAGAAAGTTTGGGAAGAAGATGCATCCAAGTTGTCATTTTAAGGAGAGGGTTCATTCAAATTCAAATTATCAAAGCCAAAATCATCATCAAAATCTTTCTTCTTAAATTCAGAAATTTTATTAAAAACCACATGAATAGATTCTTCTATGACTAAGGTTCTTTTGTTGAAAATACAAAAAGCCTTAGAAACGGAAAAATAACCAAGAAATATGCCTTCATTAGATTTTACATCGAATTTTCCTAAGGCATCCTTTTCATTTAAAATAAAGCATTTACAACCAAAAACTTTAAAATAAGAAACATTGAGTTTTTTTATCATTCCATAATTCATATGGAGTTTTATATAGGGATGGTCTCACTAGAACATAGCAAGCCGTATTCACGGCTTCGGCCCAAAAATATTTTGGTAAATTATATTCATTTAACATGGTTCTAGCCATTTCTTGTAAACTTTTATTTTTTCTTTCCACTACTCCATTTTATTGTAGATTTCTTAGAGTACAGAAGTTATGGTTATATCCATTTATTTCACAAAAATTTTGGAAGTCATGATTTTGAAATTCACCTCCATGATCACTTCGAATTGATGAAATCATAAAACCTTTTTCATTTTGAGTGAGTTTACAAAATTTAGAGAAACATTTGAAACAATCACTTTTGTGAGCCAAGAAATAGGTCCAAGTGTATCTACTATAGTCATCCACAATTACAAAGACATATTTGCTACCTCCTAGGCTTGTTATGTCAATTGGTCCAAATAAGTCCAAATGGATCAATTGCAATGGTCTAGTGGTGCTAATTTGATTTTGTGATTTGAAACTAGTTTTTATTTGTTTTCCTAGTTGACATGCATCACATACCTTGTCCTTGACAAATTTCATGTTTGGGATTCCTCTTACTAACTCTCTAGATGAAATCTTAGAAATTAGTTTCATGCTTGCATGGCCTAATCTCCAATGCCAAAGCCAAGCATCATCATTCAAAATCAAAAAACACATTTCATTACTTAATTCATCAATATTTATGGTGTAGACATTGTTTTGTTTTAAAGCAATCATGGATATGTCATTGTTTGTTTTTCAATGATGCAAACATTAGATTCAAATCTAACAACATAACCTTTATCGCATAATTGACTAATGCTTAAAAGATTATGTTTTAAACCATCAACTAGCAACACATCATCAATTGAAAAACTTGATTTGTTACCTATGGTTCCCTTGCCAATGATTTTACCATTGTTGTTGTCTCCGAAGGTGACATACCCTTCTTCTTTGCTAGTGAGCATAGAGAAATGAGATGGATCTCCGGTCATGTGCCTTGAGCATCCACTATCAAGATACCATTTCTTGCTCCTAGCTTGTGAGTTTGTCTACAAAAGAGGATGATTTTTAGGTACCTATTTGATTTTGAGTGCCATACAAATTGATCTACTTAATTTGTAATTTAACATTGAATTGTTTATGGTTCTTTTAGGAACCCATATCAATTTTTGTGGACTAAATTTCTTGAATGGACATTTGTAAGCAACATGTCCCGTTTTACCACAAAAATTACATTTCAAATGGGCTGATACATGCAATGTGGGTCCTTTAATGAAATGGTGAGATTTTGGTGAGATCCACTCACAAATCCGATTTTACTTCTATTTTCGACGTGACCCTTGTTAGTAAGGATCATGTCCAAGCCCTTGCTATCGATCTTAAACTTGTTTAGGGTCTCTTTGAGTAGCAAGTTCTCCCTTTTTATTGCTTCTAAGTGTTCACACTTAGAGCATGGGGGTAGAGAAGGGGTTTGGAGACTATTGAACTTATTTTGTAATAAAGCATGCTCTTTCTTAAGCAAATTAAACTTCTTACTAATGGTTCTACATTCATCAAATAACTCATGAAAAGCAATAGAAAGTTCATCGAAAGATAACTCTTCATTAAATAACTTACTAACCTCTTCTCCTAATGTCATTAGCGCGAAGTTGGCCTCCTCTTTGTTGCTAGCTTCTTCAACCTTGGAGTCACTTGAATCATCTCACGTGGCCTTCAAAGCTTTCTTCTTCTTGAATTGCTTCTTCTTGGCTTGAGGGCATTCATTCTTGAAGTGTCCCGGCTTCTTGCATTCGTAGCAAATAACTTGGTCCTTTTTGTGTTCAAATTTATTTTTTGTGTCATTTTTAAATTTGTTTTTTCTTATAAATTTCTTAAACTTTCGAGTTAAAAGTGCAATGTCATTGTCACTGTCCTCATCACTTGATGTTCCTTTTAAGTGGTCTTCTTGTGTTCTAAGTGCCATATCCTTCCTATTCTTTGGAAGGGGGTTCTCAAGCTCTTCATGTGCATGACACGTCATCTCGTAGGTCATTAGAGACCCAGGCCTCTTGAATGGCCGTAACCTTTGGATCCCAACTCTTTGGAAGGGATCTTAAAATTTTAGTTACCAACTCAAAATTAGAAAAACCTTTACCAAGAGCTTTAAGTCCATTGATGACATCCGTAAAGCGGGTGTACATATCTCCAATGGACTCATTTGGTTTCATTCGAAAAAGTTCATAAGAATGCACAAGAATGTTGATATTGGACTCTTTCACTCGGCTAGTGCCTTCATGAGTGATTTCAAGAGTGCACCAAATATCAAATGTCGATTCGCAAATAGAAACCCGATTAAACTCATTCTTATCAAGCGCACAAAATAAGGCATTCATAGCCTTTGCATTGAGAGCAAAAATCTTTCTTTTCGACTCATTCCACTCACTCATCGGAAGAGAAGATTTTGCAAAGCCATTTTCAACAATGTTCCAAAGTTTGAAGTTCATAGAAATGAGAAAAATCCTTATACGAGCCTTCGAATACATATAATCCGACCCATTAAACATAGGCGGACGAGTAATGGAATGACCCTCTTGCATACCGGAGTAGGCCATCTCCCTTAGGTTTTAAACCAATATGAGAGTAAATCTTGCTTTGATACCAATTGTTAGGATTAGAAAGGCACTAAGAGGGGGGGAGGGGTGAATTAGTGTAGCGGATTAATATTGTAATTTTGAGATCGATTTCGCAAAAAGACAAGTTCGTAGGAAGATTTTGATTCGACGAAAGAGAACTTGAAAGAAGTTGCTTGAGTAAAGTAAATAGAGAGGAACTAAGCAATTTACAGCTAAATAATGAAATAATTCAGAAATGTAAACACTCACACATTCATGAACACAATGATGTATAGTGATTCGGTCAAATGACCTACATCCACTCTTGAAGCCTTGCGATGAGGCTCCGCACTTCCACTAGTAAATCCTTTGAAGGGGAAGGACCAAATACCTCTCTTACAACCCTTTACAAGAGGTTCACACTCTTACAAGATTTCACAAGAAGAAGAAGGAGGTGAACACTTAGCAAGAGAAGAGACAAGACTTTTCAAGACTTTTCAAAGACTTTTACTCAAGATTCTAACTCTCAAAAGGGTACCCTTTCAGCTGAGAAAGGGGGGAGGGGGGCGAAGGGTATTTATAGGCTCAAAGAGGTTCAAATTTGGGCTCCAAATTTGAACTCAATCTCTGTTTCAGCGGTTCAACACTTTGTTGTTAGGGAGGTGCTACCGCCTCAGATCAAGTGCTACGCGGTGCAGCGTAGCGGCAGGCGATGCTCTGCCAGTGGCGGTGCCACCGCCCTTGGCTGGGCGGTTCAACCGCCTAGCCCATTCAGCAAAGGCTGAATGGGCCTTGTTTAAAGCCCAAGTTGGCCCAGTAAGAGCCCGGTTGGCCCCTACCAAATTTAGGCAGGATTATTTCTAAATCCTTGCTCTAATCACTTACAAACTATGAATTTAAAACATAATTCTAAGTGATTTAACTCGACATTCTTCAAGTCAACTTCCGACGAGCGTTATGGTGACATTCCGGCGGACTTCCGACACTTCCCTCTGATTTCTTCCAGCGGACTTCCAGTATACTCTCGGATTGTATGGCGAGCTCAACGAGTCTTTGGCTAGCTTCCAAATCTTCCCGGTGAGTTCCACGAACCTTCGATGATCTTTGCGATGAACTTTCGAAAACTTCAGCAAGTCCCTGATTCGATCTTGGCTGGTTTCGGCAACACTTCCGACGATCTCTCGGACTTCCGATGAACTCTTGAACACCCGACAGGCTTGACCACGGTAAATCGCTTTATGTTTTTGTCCCATCGTAGTTATTCGTGCACACTTATCTCGACAAAATATATTAGAACAAATATTTCACCAATTGACCTCATCATCAAAATCCGAGATTCAACATGAACCTGCTCTGATACCAATTGTTAGGATTGGACAAGCACTAAGAGGGGGGGGGATGAATTAGTGCAGCAGATTAAAATCGTAAGCTTGAAACCAATTTTGATAAAAGGCTAGTTCATATGAAAACTTCGATCCGATGAAAGATGACTTGGTTGAAGTTGCTTGAGTAAAGGTAATGAAAAACTGAATGGTTTGCAGCCAAGTAAAGAGATGAAATAAAAATTTAAAGACTCACACATTCAAGACGCTGTAATGTATAGTGGTTCGGTCAAAGTGACCTACATCCACTTCCGAAGCCTTCTCCGATGAGGTTTCTAACTTCCACTAGCAAATCCTTTTGAAGGGGAAGGACCAAACACCCGTCTTACAACCCTTTTACAAGAAGTTTACACTCTTATGGATTTTCCAAAGAGAAAGAAGGAGGTGAATACAAGCTATTAAAAACAAAACTTTTATAAGACTTTATCTTTATCTCAATTTCTAACTCTCAAAAGGGTGCCCTTTCAGTTGAGAAAGGGGGGGGGGGGTATTTATAGATCCAAAGTGGATTCAAATTTGGGCTTTAAATTTGAAATCAAATTGGAGTTCCTGGTGCTGGTGGTGTTACCGCCTATCAGTCGTCAGACTGACAATGCACAGGCGGTGCTACCGCCTGTGCCAGGCGGTACTACCACCTCTATGCACTACAGTTGGGCGGTACTATCGCCTAGCACTCGGCTGCCAGGCGGTTCCACCGCCTAGTCCATTCAACAATGCTGAATGGGCCTTGTTCAAGACCTAGTAAGAGCCTGGTTGGCCCCTACCAGATTTGACTAGGATTAATTCGAAATCCTTGCCCTAAGTACGTGCCAACTACAAAATTAAAACATAATTAATAGTGATTTAAACCGATATTCTTTAAGTTTTATTCCGGCGAGCTTTACGATGAGACTTCGACGATCTTCCGATACTTCCCTCGGATTTCTTCTGGCAAATTTCCAGCATGCTCCCGGCTTGTATGGCATGCTCAACGAGTCTTTGGCATACTTCCGAACCTTCTCGGCAATCTCCACAAACCTTCGACGATCTTTGCCGCGAACTTTCAAAAACTTCGGTAAGTCCCTGATTTGATCTCGGTTGGTTCCGGCAACACTTCCGACATCCTTCAAACTTCTTATGAACTCTTGAACACCTGACGGACTTGATCTCAGCAAATCACTTTATGTTTCTAACCCATCGTAGTTAATCCTACATACTTATCTTTGACAATATAGATTAGAACAAATATTTCACCAATTGATTTCATTATCAAAATTCGAGATTCAACAGTTGCCTAATCAGTGGTTGCCTCTGCAACCTTGATATCCTTAGTGCAACTCTGCTCTTCTTGGCCCGATGCCTGACGTTCGAAGCCTCCTGTCGATTGTCGACCGAACCTTCAGCTCGACATCCAATATCCTGACGTGATCACTTCCGGCGCAACGTCAATTCCTCTAGCATCAACTGTCTAATCCTGATCGAGAGTAGACATGCATAACTCAAAACGTAGTTAGATCATAAAACATAATCAATTAGTTTCATTATCAAAATTCGAGATTCAACAATCTCCCCATTTTTGATGATGACAACTAATTGATGACTAACGGAGTTAACCATAACTCCCCGGAGTTTAACCAAACTCCTCCTATCAATATGCGATTGATAGAAACCTTGGATTATCCCAAATTCAAGCAACATTCATCACAATGTTATGAGAATTATCAAACCATCATGCAAATATATAAAATATTCATTATAATACATGAAGTCATCAATCTACTTTCTACTTCTCCCCCTATGTCATCAACAAAAAGAAGAAGTTGCATCATAGCTAGTTTTCAAGAATATAGAAATTTTACAACACACTAGCTATTAACCAAGATTTTCAACATATAATTATGGCAAGATTTTTAAAGATGTCCAAGCATAGCAATTCAACACTTGCTTCTTGTGCAAGTTTGTTCTTTGATTTCCTTATAAAAGATAAGCAAGATAGCAATTTTTCATTCACTTCTTGAGATGTGCAAGTTGCGCTTTCTTTGCTTCCTTTGCGATATATAAGCAATTTGTGTAAACATTTTATCACTTTAAATATGCAAACTAAATTTTCATTACAACATACAAACATAGAAGCATGACAAGTGTAAGATTATAAACTTTGAAGTTTTGCACTTTCCTCTTGTAGCATGCTAGCAACTTTTAAAATGTTCATGATGGGATGCTCCTTTATTTCAATGATCGAGCTAGCAAATTTTTCATTGAAGTCGCAAGCTAGTAATAAATCTTCTCCCTCTTTGTTTTTGTCAAAAAGAAGGGAGGGCTCAATGGCTAAAAATTTTGATTATTATACAAGCCATATAAGGAAATTATGTCATGAATGATATAATATCAAGAAAAGTCAAAAAGGACATGATTCATTTGGTAATAGATAGCAAGGCCACTTGATTCATGCATTCAAGCTATCATTACTCATCATATGTAATTTCAAAAATGTAAAGGTTGTCAACCATGATTCAAAAACATTCATTCTCAAGCTAGGATAAAGAAGAGTAAATCAAGGATTCAATCATATCATGTCATAAATTCCAAAAGACATATGAAGTTATCAAGATCATAAATTCATAAATATTCAAATATTGAGTTTTGAGAAATCATGATTCATAAATATTTTCTTTAGTATCACTTTTCAATTCATGATAACGAGTATACAACCAAGAATTATGATGCATAAAAATATATCATTCTCATAGATCAAGTCATGATTCATTAATTTATCATAAGGTAAATTTTTTTTATATCAATTTTTCAATTACCACAAAAGGCATACAAGCCAAAGAATTATAGTCATTTCTGTATCATGAAAGATATGATGTCAAGGCTGATGATTCATTTGATAGTAAAAGCAACAACTTGATTTATGCATGATAGATCTAAATTCATCATGAATCATAAAAATAATTTCAAGTATCACTTAATGATATATCAAGACTTGAATTATTTTCCTCTTTAGTAAATGAGAAAGGAAGCAATCATAGAGGAAAATATTTCAATTTGCATAAAAATCAAGTCAAGAATTTAAGAGATAGTTAATGATTCACAAAAAAATCTCATTCAAAATAATTTGACAACTTGAAACTCATAATCAAAACAAAATCATTTTTGAGATTCAAAATGCTAGCAATTTGCATTAATCATGACAAGTGATACATCAAAAGTCTACATCAATATTTCAATCATCAAGTCATGAAGCATATAAAGTGGTATTGACATATGAGAGAAAAGTTCAAATTACACATGTAACGTTTCAACATTTAAAATACATTTTCTCAAGTTGAGTATCAATAAGTCAAGAGAAAATAACTTATGATTCATTTGGATTTATCTTCAATAATATGGGAGAATCATAGTATAAAGTAAGAGGTCTTGAAAAAATTCAAGTTATCAAGATCTCGATGTAAATAAAACTCATTTTAGTTCAATTTATCAACTCATAATCAATTCATCGAAATCACTTTTATAATTTATGAGATTCTTAAGATATTATGAAATCATTAATCTCGATAAGATGAGAAAAGTATTACGTGATTCTTTTAACATATTATCAAAATCACATTCAAGAAATTTACGAGATTCACAATATTAACTAGATAAATTCATCACTTGTCTTTTATGAAAAATCAAAAACTTTAGAGATAGACAAATTTCAAGAGTCATGTATTTTCTTTTTATGATTTTTTTTATTATCTAAGCATGCCTTTGTCTTTATATGCCAAATCAAAATATTCAAAATCGAAAGACAAACTTCATTATAAAAATCATCAAGACAAAAATATAACACATTATGAGATTCAATTTATCACGATAATGTGTTTCATTTTAAGTTGTTTATTTCAAACAAGTGTGCTAATGTTTCAAAAGATGAGTAGCAAATTTTAAAACCAAAACATGAGTTTGTCATCAAGATATAACAACTTCAAATTCTCATGATATTATAAAATCATTAAGCATGATAATAAACTTTTAATATTTTTATTTCATCATTATCAATGATGATTTCATAAGGTATATTCAAATATTTATACGGAAGCCATCATTGTATAAATTCAAAATACAAGTTTATCATGAAACCCATTAAGATAAAACATATCAAACATAAAGCATCATGATAGTATATTTTCTCATTTTTGTGTATTTCATTTCATGTAAATTGTTTTCATACGAGCATGCTCTCGTTTTCATGTAAAGACCATGCATCATTTTTAAAATCGAAAGCATCATCAAAATTATTTTAATTCTTTCTTTCATTTGTTATAACAAAATGATCAATACTCAAATTTTTGCTAAAATTATGCATCATTTTATAAATGTGAAAAAAAAATTTCATCATAAAAACCATCAAGTCCAAATATATATTATTCCAAAATATAGGATTTTAATCTTCATCATTTCAATTTCTCATTAAGCATGATACAAAAATTTAAAGATTAAGCATCATGTTTAGAAACAAAATATAAAACATCAAGATACACATGCATGAATTAATTCTAGGCAATATCACAAATCATGCATAAAAAAACTGATACGGAAATCATAAATATTCATGGAATTAATCTTGTACACAAATCAAGTGATTATCACCCATAATGTTGCATCAATCTAAATTTCAAAACATAACCTGCATGAAAGCTTAGCAATATAATTTTCATGGTCAAGTTTTTTAACTTTTAAAGGTGCTAAAAAGAGAAACATGATATAATTTTTAAAAAATAATTTTTATTACCTACTTTCTAAATTAAGCACTCATGAAAAACATCATATAATTTCAAAATAATTCAAGGGAGTTAAGTTACTTACCTTGTAGTCGAAGCCAGTTAAAGCACATTTTGCCTCTTCATCATTTGATTCTTATTTGCGCTTCTTCTTCATCTTTAGCCTCTTCCTCCATTCAAGTTCATTATTTATTTTAAATTTTTGTTTCATGAACTTATTAAGATTTAGTGTTCGAAGTTCAAAGTTCTCAATAGTGTCCTCATCACTTGAGCCATCACTCAAGTGGCATTTCAAAGTTCGGAGTTTCAAAACCTTCTTGTTCTTTAGAAGGTGGTTCATGTGTTCATCATGTTCAAGAGTCATTTCATAGGTCAATAAAGACTCGATTAGTTCTTCAAGTGAATAAACGGTCAAGTTTTTAGACTCTTGAATAGTCGTTATTTTTGGATCCCAACTCGTTGGGAGGGATCTTAAAATCTTGTTAGTGAGTTCAAAATTCGAAAACCATTTACCAGGAGCTCTTAGACTATTGATGACATCCGTGAAATGGGTGTACATGTCGTTGATAGTTTCGCTTAGTTTCATTCGAAAAAGCTCAAAATCATACAATAAAAGGTTTACTTTCGAGTCTTTGACTCTACTAGTTCCCTCGTGCGTGATTTCAAGTGTTTGCTAAATTTCAAAAGTCGTTTTGCACGTAGAAATCCGATTGAACTCATTTTTGTCTAAAGAATAAAATAAGGCATTCATAGTCTTTGCATTCAAAGAAAAAGATTTTTTCTCTAAGTCCGACCATTCATTCGCCGGTTTAGAGGGAAGTTGAAAATGATTTTCAATAACGTTCCAAAAATCCAAATCCATTGAAAGCAAGAAAACTCTCATTCGATTTTTCCAATAAGTGTAGTCCAATCCGTTAAAGAACGGTGGACGAACAACTGAAAAGCCCTCTTGAAAGCCATGAAGAGCCATTTCTTACGGGTGTAAATCCGAATGGGAAATAACGTGGCTCTGATATCAATTATTAGGGATCGAGCGATACTAAGAGGGGGGGGGGTGAATTAGTGCAGCGGATAAATATGATAAACTTCAATGATTTAAAAACAACTTTTGAAAACTTTGTACGTTGAAAATAATATTTTGTTTAAAATCGTTTTGATTATATTGAAAGCATACATAAGAAGATGAAAAAAAAGTCGAGTAAGTAAGACAGCAAAGTGAAGATAGTTTGCAGTATAGTAAATTGCAAGAAAGTAAATGCAAACTAATTTATAGTGGTTCAGTCATCCGACCTACATCCACTCCTGATTTCTCTTTGCTTGAGGCCACCGGCTTTTCCACTAGCTATCCTCCTTCCAACGGGCGAGGATGAACTCCCTTACAACTCCTCTCCTTTTGATGGGCTTAGGAGGAAACCCTTACAAGTACTCTCTCCTTTCTTTTGGTAGAATACAAGTGAAAACTAAGGAGGATTTTCTAGAGAGATTTGAACAGAGTTTTCTTGCTTTCAAAGTATTGTGCTTGTTGTCTTTCTTGCAGGAACACTTAGGGTATTTATAAACCCCAAGAGGATTTAAATTTGGAGCCTAAATTTGAATCTCTTTCGTTATTCCCGGTACTGGTGGTGCCACTGCCTGTCAGTGGCGGTGCCATCGCCTGTCAGTTGTCAGACTGATAGTGTACAGGGTGGTTCCACCGCCCAAGGCAGCGGTGCCACCGCTCATGCTCTCGGGTGCTAGGTGGTGCCACCGTCCCAGCCACCGCCCACCCTCTCAGCCACTGGGCAGTGCTACCGTCCAGCTCACTAGTCCTGGGCGGTGCCACCGCACAACACTTTTCAACACATTGGCTTGAGCCAAAAACTCAGCCTAAACCGATCTAAAACAAGGCCCAATGGGCCCCTACTTAGGTTATAAGATTAACACCTAATCCTAACCTAAATTAACATACTAACTATGAAATTAAAGATATTTCCTAAGCTATTACAAAATCCGACAAGTCAAAACTTCTTCCGACAAGTTTTCGATGAACTTTCAATGGTCTTCTGATGAACTCTCGGAAACCATTCTGTGGACTCCCGGCAAGCTCTAGGACTTCACGATGATCTTGGCGAGTTCCAACGAGCTTCTTTGGCAAGTTCTGATCTTTCTTGGCAAGCTCCGTGAACTCCCGATGAACCTTTCGATGAACTTCTTAAAACCCTTCGGCAATCTCCCTACTCGTTCTCGGCCAGTTCTGACAGTACTCCCAATGAATCTTTGGACTTATATCAAACTCTCGAATTCGCAACGATCCATCACACTTGACTTATGATACTTTGTTTCACTTTACGTCTTCATCATCAACATAGTTAATCCTACACACACACAAACAAAAACTCTACTTCGATCTAGACAGTTATTACAATGTGAATTGATATTCAGTTGCCCGGCACATCATTGGTTGGCGCTTCATCCGATTCTTCGGTGCATCATCCTCTCTTGTGGCTTGTTGCCCAATTGACGGTTGACCTCCATAACTCTGATATCTTTGGTGCAACTTCACTCTTCTTGGCCCGATGCCCGACGTCCGAAGCCTCCTACCGATTGTCGATCGAACCTCCGGCTTGACATCCAATATCCTAATGTGATCACTTCCGGCGCAACGTCAATTTCTCCACGTCAACTGTCTAATATTGATCGATAGTAGACCTGCGTCACTCAAAACATAGTTAGATTATAAAACATAATCAATTAGTTTCATCATCAAAATCTGAGATTTAACAATACTATGAATGTAAGAAGCCGAGGCATTTCAAAAGCAAATGTCCCAAGCAAAAAAGAAACAACCAAAGAAGAAGAAGATGCTAAAGGCAATGTGGGATGATTCAAGCAATTCTGAAGATGAAGAACCAAGCAACAAGAAGGCTGCTAACTATGCTCTAATGGCTATCGGAGAAGAAGTAAGTAATTTATTAGATGGAAATTTAACTTTCAATAAGATTTCAAATACTTTTCATGATTTATTTGATGAGTGTAGAGTAATTAGTAAAAAAATTAATTTATTAAAAAAGGAGCATACTTTTTTAATCGATGAATTTGAAAGATTTAAACATGACACTCCTTCTTTGCCTCCATACACTAAGTGTAAACACTAGAGGCACTTGTGAAGGAAAACTTGCTACTTAAAGAAACATTAGAAAAGTTTAAGGTTGGTAGTAAGTCTTTGAACATGATCCTTACTAGCAAGGGTCATGTTCATAAAAGAAGTAGAATCGGATTTATGAATAACTCTCACCAAAATCTAACCACTTATGTTAAAGAACCTACATTGCATATATCACCTCACACAAAGTGTAACTTTTGTTGCAAACTTAGATATGTTGCTTACAAATGTCCACTCAAGAAACTTAGTCCACATAAATTGATGTCGGTTCCTAAAGGGACCATAAGGAATTTAATACAAAATGATAAAATAAGTAGATCAGTTTTTTAGACACCCAAGGTCAAATGGGTACCCAAAAATCATCTTATGTAAACATCTTTACCATCACAAGCTAGGAGCGAGTAACGATACCTCATTGATGCATGATCGTTATCAAGCTCACTAGCTCAAATAATAAAAGACCATTAATTATAATTTATTGATTATTTACGCACCATAAATAACGATGCTAAAACATACTAGAAATGCAAGCCTTCATAATTTATGCACCGTATTGAGTAAATCTCTTGAAGAATGATTTTGATCATGATATGCAAGCCTTCATAATTTTCAGAAATCACTTGCCTAAATTCTTCTTTTATTATTTGAGACATCTTATTTTTTTCGTTTATCATTCTCTCTTGATCCTCCTAAGGAAAATGTTTTGACGATCATGATATTTCCTTGAATGAATAAATTTCTGTTAAAAGAGTTTGATGAGTCATAACTTCATCGAAGTAAATGATATTATTTCACTCACAAATGTCGAGATTCAAGCTTTTGGAATTTTCGAAACCACTTAACTATATTCCTCTCTTCATTTCTAAACTTTTTAACCAATTCACTTATCATTGTCCCTTGATCCTCCTAAGAAAAACTTTCTTCATATATCTTGATGATTATGATTAAATGTTTCCTAAAAAGTGTTTGATAAGTTATCTTTCCTAAAAGAAATAACTTCATTGAAGTAATTTAAATATTATCATTTCACTTAATCAAATGCATGACAATCAAATTCAAACATTCAATATTATAATCTCTACAAAATAGAGGAAGATTAATAGATTAAATGATTAAGGTGTTGCTGCCCCCAAAACTGGCTAAGTAAATATGCTAGTGGTGGCACTGTTGAAATTAGCGATAGCACTGTTGAAATTAGCGATAGCACTGCCTGAGCATTTTGTTCCTAGGCGGTGGCACCGCCCAGTCAGTGGTGGCACTGCCCGAGAGGTCCCCTATATAAAGGGACTTTAGTGCCGACAGTATTACCGAACCCCTCTCTTGCTGGAGCCCTCAAAAACTCTCTCTCACCTCTCAATCTTGATCCCCATCCTCTAGAAAACCTAAAAGGGACCTCTACTTCATCAATTTTGGCATCAATCTCAAGTTGTAAGGAAGATCTCTACTAAGGTATTCTTTGAAATCCTTCATTTGAATTCATCATGTATTGTTGCCCTTTTGCAACTATTCTTTCATTATCATCATTTGTAGACAAATGACACCTAGAAGATCATCTAGGGACCAAGGGATAAGGAGAGTAGGAGAATCATATGACCCCTCCTTATTTAACTCAAATGATAGTGCCCTTAGGTTCACTAATTTTGAATCTAGAAGTGTTCACAAAGGGAAATATGTAGATCTAGGTAAATTAGGGGACCTAGAGCCCATCCAATGGTTTGCTAATCTAGATATATTACCTATATTGTAAATCAGCGAACCAATATACCCTAGGCTAGTTCGCCTATTTTACAATAACTTAAATGTGGATGATGATGACAATGTATCAACTTATCTTCTAGGGCACCATATCCCAATTATGGACAATGTCATTTATAATCTAATAGGAATTTTTGAAAAGAGAAATGGTTGCTATTTTAGAGGCTAATGGGATTTAGACACAATTGGAGTAACTTATTCTAAAGCCTTAGGAACCATTTTTGGAAACCCAAACTTATCGATACTCTATAAAAGTTGTGAACACCTACTACCCTTCAACTCTAAAGTACTCCATCATATAATCATTGGTATCTTGATTTTAAAATAATATCATCACGATGAAGTAAATTAAATGGAATTAGGTACTATATATTGGATCATGACCGGACAAGAAAATTGATTTGGATACTTAATCCGGCAAAACATGATTGACATATCAACTAAGGATTTAATACTTCCATATGTTGGGTTAATCATAAGGTTATTATTATATGCATAAAACATTAGAATACCACCAAAGAATAAAAGTAGATAGATATAATATAATTAATAGAAACCTACTTAAACGATTAAGGTGCACTTTTAGAAATAGAATTTGGACTAGGTTACCTAGAAGGACCGATCCTCCCCCTCTTGAAGAAGAACCCGAAACACCTATATTTAGGGGTAATGAGTCTCCTCTCCCTAGTCCCTTTGAAGCTACATTGATGGATCCAGCTCTTGCACCTTTATCTTCTACCGATCCAATTATGACTCAACTAAATCAACTCAAATCATAGTAAGATAAACTCAAATCATAACAAACTGAACTCAAACTACAATAAAATGAGATCCTAAATGAAGTGCAATAAGTACATCATAAAATTGATACCTTGTATAGACATTTTGGCATTCCACCCAAGGAGTAATTTGTAAAAATTCTATATTGACTTTATGTATTATAATGGAGTTCTTAACTCTTTTTTGTATTCTTTATGCTATTTTAGTACACTTTAAGTTTCATATAATGCAATGTTGAATTGAATGCATGAGTTTGTTGTATGGCTTTTCTAGAATTTTTTGATTTTGTAGTATCATCTTTTTGATTTCATAAATGAAGCTTTCATCTTGGTTTGATACTCCTGCTTTGTGAATCTTTGAATTGGTATTGAACTCAATTCTATCATTTGATGAATTTTTGAATTGGTATTATGCACATTTGATAACTTTTTGAAATTGTATCGGACTTGATTCTATCGTTTGATGACTTTCCTCCCCTTATTCACAATATTTTTTCTTTGTATCACTCTCAGATTTCATGCAAGCTTAGCAACATTTTTGAAAAGAGTAAAAACAGCACTCATGAATCTTAATTGATAAAGGTATCATTTATCATTTATCGATTTCAATGATACTTGATTTTTGCAATGATAATGGATTTTATAAAAGTGACATTCACAGATTTTATGAACTGATATATATTAGATCTTGATGAAGTCAATTACTTTCATGATTCACTTTTCACATTTTTATGAGATTTTAATGAAAAATAGAAGTTTGATAAACTCTTGATAGCTTGAATAAATTACTTTCATCATTCACAGACTTCTTCTCTTTATAAGTATCTTTATGTCATGGTTTCTTTATGAAAAGAAGAAGTTTCTATGAATTTTTAATAGCTTGAATGCTCTTTTTTTTCTTGAATTCAATATGGATTTCAGTCACTTCTCAAAATGCAAATTTAATGATTTCTTTGATAAAAATGATGTATGAACTTTTAAGTATAGAAACATCATCTACATCATTCATACATAACTCTTGTATAATTTTTACGTCATGAACTCTTATGAATTTTTGATACCTTGAATGGTTTATTTCTCTTCTACTTCATGAAGTTTATTGTGAATCTCTCTTATGATTTTTCAAATGAATTGTTCATGAACATTCAATATCTCGATTTTTCTTGAATGGACTATTCATGGATTTTTCCTTCTCCTTTTTCCCTTTCAAGAAGAATCCTTTCATAACAATTGGCATCAATGCTGGCCTAAAATATTGAATATCAGATTTTGATGATGAAATCAATTGATGGGTTATTTAATCTAATCCATATTATTGAGACAAGTATGTAGAATTAACTACGATAGCAAAGAAGACATAAAGTAAATTACCGAAGTCAAGTACGTTGGGAGTTTAAGAATCCACCAGAAGTCCGAATGATCGTCGGAAGTGCTATCAAAACCAATCGAGAATGAATCAAGGACTTATCGAAGGTTTTGAAAGTTCACCGGAAAGATCGTCAGAGGTTCGCAGAGCTTATCAAGAAGGTTCGGAAGCTTGTCAAAGATTCGAAGAACTCGCTATAAAGTCTGAGAGCCTGCTAGGAGTCCATCGAAAGAAATCTGAGGGTGTGTCGAAAGTCAGCCGGAAGCTCGCTGAAAGAAAACTTGATATTTTTTATTTAGTTTTTACTTAGAATATATTTTTAATTTCATAGTTAGCATATAATTAGGGTTAAGATTAGGTGATAATCTTGATTAATCATAATAGGGGCCAACTAGATCTTAATTGGATTGAATTGGATTGGATTCAAGGCCCATTCAGTAGTGCTGGACCAGTCTGACGGTGGCACCACCCCGGGAACTAATTCCCAGGTGGTCTGAGTGGTGGTACCGCCCTAAGTCAGCGGTGGTACTGTTAACAGTTATTACCTGTCAACGGTGGTACTGCTTGACAGGTGATGGTACCGCTAGTCCACAGAGACCGAGGACCCTGTCAGGCGATAATACCACCACATTGAATGGTAGTACTGCCCAGTACACTGACAGAGTAGGGTCAACTGGTGATAGCACCACTAGTGCCAGGCGGTGGTACCACTAGTGCCAGGCGGTGGTACCGCTAGTACCTAGAAATCCGAGATGTGACTCTTTTTTGCTCTAATTTTGAAGCCAATTATGTCTATAAATACCCCTCTCTTTTCAATTGGCTAAGCACATTGAGAAGTGATAAAAACTGAGTCTAAGCTTGAGCAAAATCGTATTCGATAGCTTGAGTGTTCACCTCCTATATTTTACTTTGTCAAAATTCTGTAAGAGTGTGAACCACCTGTAAAAGTTTGTAAGAGGGGTTCTTGGTCCTTTCTCTTTAAGAAGATTTGATAGTGGAAGTTGGGAACCTTATCAGAGGAGGTTTCGGAAGTGGACGTAGGTCATTTAACCGAACCACTAGACATCGCTGCGTACTTCTCTTGATGTGTGAGTTTTAACTTTCTGCACTTCATTCAATACTTGTTGTGATCTCTTGATTTCCTCCTCTCTACTTTTGATAGCATTCACTTGAATCACTTTGTTGAAATCTTCTTCGTCGGATCAAAATTTCTCTACGGATAACTCTTTCCGAAATCAATTTCAAAAGTACCATTTTTATCCACTACACTAATTCACCCCCCCCCCCTCTTAGTACTACTTAGATCCTAATAATTGGCATCAGAGCTTGGTCACTCTCATTTGGTTTAAAACTCAAGAGAGATGACTTTTTCCGACATGCAAGAGAGTCATTTAATTACACGTCCGCCTATGTTCAATGGATCGGATTACACCTATTGGAAGACTCGTATGAAGAATTTTCTTATTTTCATGGATTTTGAACTTTGAAATATTGTTGAAAACAGATTTCAAAAATCTTCTCTTCCGATGAACGAATGGAATGAATCGGAGATGAAGGTTTTTACTCTTAATGAAAAGGCTATGAATGCCTTGTTTTGTGCACTTAATAAAAATGAGTTTAATCGTGTTTTGATTTGTGAATTGGCTTTTGATATTTGACATACTCTTGAAATTACTCATGAAGGTATTAGCCGAGTGAAAGAGTCCAAAATCAACCTCTTGGTGCACTCTTATGAATTATTTTGGATTAAACCAAGTGAGTCCATCGGTGACATGTACACTCGTTTTACAGATGTCGTCAATGGACTCAAAACTCATGGTAAAGGTTTTTCTAATTTCGAACTTGTAACTAAAATTTTAAGATCCCTTTCTAAGAGTTGGGATCCAAAAGTTATGGCTATTCAAGAGGTCATGGACCTTAAAAATTTTCCTCTCAAAGAACTCATTGGGTCTTTAATGACCTATGAAATGACGTGCCATTGTTATGATAAGCTAGAGAACCCCCTTCCAAAGAACAGGAAGGATATAACATTGAGAACACAAGAAGACCACTTGAAAGAATCTTTAAGTGATGAGGACCTTGATGATGAACTTACACACTTAACTCGAAAATTCAAAAAATTTATAAGAAGAAATAAATTTAAAAATGACACTAAAAATAAACTTGAATAAAAAAGGGAATAAGTGATATGTTATGAATGTAAGAAGCCGGGGCATTTCAAAAGTGAATTTCCCCAAGCCAAGAAGAGCTACCAAAAAGGAAGAAGACTCTAAAGGTGACATGGGATGACTCAAGTGGCTCCGAAGATGAAGAAGCATGCAACAAGGATGAGGCCAACTTCGCATTAATGGCTTTCGGAGAAGAGGTGTATGAGTTATTTAATGAAGATTTATATTTCGATGAACTTTTAATTATTTTTCATGAATTATTTGATGAGTGTAGAGCTATTAGTAAAATGCTTAATTTATTGAAAAAGGAACATGTTATCTTACTAGATAAACTTGAAAGTCTTGAACTCGATACTCCTCTTTACCCCCATGCTCTAAGTGTGAATATTTAGAAATAATAAAAAAAGAGTACTTGCTACTCAAAGAGACCCTAAACAAGTTTAAGGTCGGTAGCAAGGGCTTGGAATTGATCCTTGTAAATATGAGTCATGTCAGAAAAAGATGTAAAATTGGATTTGTGAGTGGATCTCACCATACTCTAACCACCTTCATTAAAGAACCCACACTACATGTATCATCTCATTTGAAATGTAACTTTTGTTGCAAATCCGGACATGTTGCTTACAAATGTCCATATAAGAAACTTAGCACATATAGGTTAATATGGATTCCTGAAGGAACGATAAAGAACTCAATGAATAATGACAAGTTTAGTAGATCAATATTTGAGGCACCCAAGTTCAAATGGGTACATAAAAACTATCCTATTTTGTAGACACATTCACCCACACAAGCTAAGAGCAAGAGATGGTACCTTGATAGTGGATGCTCAAGGCACATGACCGGAGATCCATCTCAATTTTCTAAGCTCACTAGCCAAGACGAAGTGTATGTCACCTTCGGAGACAACAATAAGAGTAAAATCACTGGCAAGGGAACTATAGGTAACAAATCAAGTTTTTCAATTGATGATGTGTTATTGATAGATGGTTTAAAGCATAATCTTTTAAGCATTAGTCAATTATATGATAAGGGATATATTGTAAAATTTGAATCTAATGATTACATTATTGAAAAACTACACAACAACACATTTATGATTGCACTAAAACAAAATAATATCTACACTATAAACATTGATGATCTTAGCCATGAAATATGTTTTTTGATTTTAAATGATGATGCTTAGCTTTGACATAGGAGATTAGGTCATGCTAGCATGAAATAAATCTCTCAAATCACATCTAAAGGACTTGTAAGAGGTATTCCCAATAATAAGTTCATTAAAGATAAAGTATATGATATTTGTCAACTAGGAAAACAAATAAAAAGTAGCTTCAAACCAAAGAACCAAATAAGCACCTCTAGACCATTGCAATAGATCCATATGAATTTATTTAGATCAAGTGACACAACGAGCCTAGGAGGTAGTAAATATGCATTTGTAATTGTAGATTACTATAGTAGATACACTTGGACCTATTTCTTAGCTCACAAAAGTATTACTTTAAATATTTTTCTAAATTTTATAAACTTACTTAAAATGAAAAGGGTTTCATGATTTCTTCGATTCAGAGTGATCATGGTGGTAAATTTTAAAACCATGACTTCAAAAATTTTTGTGAATCAAATGATTATAACCACAACTTCTCTACTATGAGAAATCCTCAACAAAATGGAGTAGTAGAAAGAAAGAATAGAAATTTATAAGAAATGACAAGAATCATATTAAATGAGCATAGTTTACCCAAATACTTTTGGGCCGAAGCCATTAATACGACTTCCTATGTCATGAATAGAGTTTTAATAAGACTATCTCTATCCAAAACTCCTTATGAATTATAGAATAAAAAAAATCAAACGTTTTTTATTTTAAAGTTTTTAGTTGCAAATATTTTATTTTGAAGGAAAAAGATGCTTTAGGAAAATTCGATGCAAAATCCGATGAAGACACCTTTCTTGGTTACTCTTCCATTTCTAAAGCTTTTCATATTTTTAACAAAAAAACCTTGGTTATATAAGAGTCTATTCATGTAGTTTTCAATGAAGTTTTCGAATTTAAGAAAAATAATTTTGATGATGATCTTGGTTTTGATAGTTTGAATTTAAATAAACCCTCTTCTCCAAATGGCAACTTGGATGCTTCTTCTTCCTAAATTTCCTTACCTAAGGAATGGAAGTATGTATATGCCCATCCTAAGGAGCTAATTATAAGAGACACATCAAAAGGTTCATCTTTTAAGAATTTTTGTGCCAACATCATCTTTCTTTCTCAAATTGAACTTAAATGTATTGACGAAGCCTTGAAAGATCATTCTTGGGTTATCGCAATATAAGAAGAATTGAACCAATTTGAGAGGAATGAGTTGTGGAAGCTTGTTTCTAGACCTTGTGACCATTTAGTTATAGGTACTAAATGGGTCTTTAGAAACAAGCAAGACGAATTCGATATCGTGGTTAGAAATAAGGCTAGATTAGTGGCCAAAGATTTTGTTAGGACTCTAGTTATGAGAGTCCTAATTGATAAGAGCATTCATGTAAATCCTATCTAGCCAACCCCTATTAAAGAGGTAAAGAGGTCAGCTAGGTTAGGGTTAGGTTACTTCTTAGAGAAAAAGTCCTATTAGAAGTAGGAGTCCTATTAGGGAAAGAGTCATACTAGAGAAGGAGTCCTAATTAGAAGTAGGAGTTGGTTAGAAGTAGGAGTCTTGAGTAAGAGTCCTATTAGGAGTTGGGATTTAGAAGCTCTATAAATAGCCATGTATTCACTCTCTTTTCAAAAAGGAATAGATCAATCTTTTAGCAGCCTTTGAGCAGCAACTTGGAGGAAGGAACCCCAAGCTTAGAATCTACAAGGGTTCTAACAGGTTTCAATCAAGAAGAAGGTATTGATTACGAAGAGACATTTGCTCCTGTGGCAAGATTAGAAGCCATTAGGATGCTCCTTACCTATGCATGTAGTAATAATTTTAATTTATTTCAAATGGATGTTAAAAGTATTTTCTTAAATTGTTTTATTTTCGAAGAAGTGTATGTTGAACAACCACTCAGTTTTGAAAACTCTCTTTTTTCTAATCATGTATTTAAATTGAATAAGGTTCTCTATGGGTTAAAACAAGCCCCAAGGGCTTAGTATGAGAGACTTAGCTCATTTCTAATTTCAAATAATTTTACTAAATGTAAGGTTGATACTACATTGTTTGTTAAACATTCTGAAAATAATTTTCTTATTGTTTAAGTTTATGTTGATGATATTATCTTTGGTTCTACTAACGAATCACTATGTGAATCATTTACCAAGTGTGTGAGTCATGAATTTGAAATGAGTCAAATGGGTGAACTAACCTTCTTTTTAGGATTATAAATTAAATAACTTAGTGATGATATATTTCTTAATCAAACTAAATATACATTAGAATTGTTAAAATGATTTAACATGAATGGTTCAAAAGCCATAAACACTCCTATGAGTACTTCCACTAAGTTAGACATGGATGAAAGTGGAGAAAATTTTGATCAAAAAATATATAGGGGAATGATATGTAGTTTACTTTATCTCACCACAACTAGACCAGATATCATGTTTAGTGTAGGATTTTGTACAAGATTTCAAGCTAATCCTAAGTTATCTCACCTTAAGGCCATTAAAAAAATCCTTAGATATCTTAAAGGAACTCATAACCTAGGATTATGGTATCTAAAATCCGATGACTTTGATTTAAAAGTCTATACAGATGTGGATTTTGCTAGATATAGAATAGATAGTAAAAACAAATCTAGAACATGCCAATTTTTAAGACATGCACTTGTTTCTTAGATTTCCAAGAAATAAAGCTCGGTTGCACTATCTACGGTCAAAGCCGAATACATAGTTGCAAGTGCATATTATACACAAATTGTTTGGATGAAAAATACTTTAAAAAACTATAGAATTCATTTAAAAAATATTCTCATAAAATGTGATAACACAAGTGCTATTTATTTAACAAAAAATCTCATTCAATACTCTAGAACTAAGTACATTCACATTAGACATCACTTTATATGAGATCATATTAATAATAATGATATTACTCTAGAATTTATTGATACAAAACATCAATTAGCGGACATTTTCATAAAACCTTTAAATGAAGAATGATTTGACTTTGTTAGAAGAGAATTAGGCGTGTTAAATTGTCCTAATGCATGAAGATGTTGTATGTTTCCTTTATGAGATTTTTCAACTTCAGTTTTTCATTGTATCATCTTGACATTTTCTCTTTATTTTCGGATGACATCTTCTCGATATCATATTTTGAATGGAGCTCTTATTTTTATCTTTCTTCGATCGTAATATTTTGATACTCCTCCTTCTTCGATTGATGAGTTTTAAGTAATATCATGCCCTTTTAATGATATGGTAAAATTGGTTTTATACTCTCTCTACCTTTATTGGGATGATTAAATGGATTTCATGACTCTCAACATTTTCGTATCATTTGAAGATTGACATATACAACTATATATATATGCTAATGTCATGAATTTTGCATAAAAAAAGGGAAAGCTTTTAAGTGCTTAATATTTGAATACTCTCTTCAGATTTCATTCTTAACTCTTATGCTAATCTCTAAGTCTTGAGCTTCTATGACTTTGATTCTTTATCTTCCACCTCATGAATTCTCATGAGAATGCTAAGTTAAATCTTTCTCTATGAAACTTTTGATATTGATGTACTCCACTTCATGAATTTGTAATACCAAGTTGAACTATTTTCATGAATTTTGAACTAAAATGATCTCTCTCTCTCTCTCTCTCTCTCTCTTAAATGACAAGAGCTCTTGATGCTATGTTTAATGAATGACTTGGCTTCAATGATCTACCCTTCCACTTTATGATCTTATGCTTGAATTTTTCAATCAAAATTGTCTTGAACTTTCTACTTTTTATTTCATGAATGAGCACTTAGAAATTCTTATACATTTTTACCTAAATGATCTATCCTATGATTTCATAGACATAAATTTTAAATAAGAATGATCAAATCACCTTTTGGATTTATCTGTCTCTTTTTGCTATCTTTTTTCGTAATCAAGATTCACTTCTTTTTTGTTGATGACAAAGAGGGAGAAGAATGTGGAAAATAAATTGATGACTTGATAAATGTCTTGCATGTATCGTATTGAGAAGAATATGACAAAATGAATTGATGACTTAATGTATCGTATGATATCATAATGATTTGATGGAATGATAAATGTCTTATATGTATTGCAATATAATTGCTTTTGCCATGCTTAGTATCAAAGATTGTTTGCTATCCTTAAAAGCATCGCAATAAAATTTGTAGCATATCGCAATGTATCACACGTATCATAAATGGTTCATACATGCTTAACATATAAATTTTTGAAAGATTATTATCATATCATGTTTAAAGTTGGTTTCTTTCATTGATATGATAAGGTATCATTTCTTTTGATGATGTATCGCAAAATGATATTATGCCTTGTATTTGTGCATTTTATATTGATATCATTTGATCTTTATTGTATTTCAAGTTATAATTGGTATCAATTGTCGAAGTGATATTCGACATTGAACTTGAAAATGGGTGTCATGACTTGACAATATTTTCAATTGAGGAAAATATGAAGTTTCATATTTATGAATGAAAGTTCATGCTTGTTGAGCATAATGATAAGTTCAACGGATGCAACTTATCGGTTTTGGCTTGAATTCAAGGAGATTGAATTCAAGTGTTTTCCTTCTCATAATATGGCATGTAGATAGAGGGAGTCAAAGTTAACTCCATCATCAATTAATTATCATCATAAAAAAGGGGGAGATTGTTGAATCTCAGATTTTGATGATGAAGTCAATTGATGGCTTATTTAATCTAATCCATATTATTAAGACAAGTGTGTAGAATTAACTACAATAGCAATGAAGATATAAAGTAAATTGCTAGAGTCAAGCACGTTAGGAGTTTAAGAGTCCACCGGAAGTCCGAAGGATTATCAGAAGTGCTACCAGAACTAGTCGAGAATAAATCGGGGACATGTCAAAGGTTTCGGAAGTTCATCAAAAAAGATTGTCAGAGGTTTGCAGAGCTCATTGAGAAGGTTTGGAAGCTTGCCAAAGAATCGAGGAACTCGCTATAAAGTTCGGGAGCCTGTTGAGAGTCCGCTGAAAGGAAGTTCGCCGAAAGAAAACTCGACATTGCTGGTTTAGTTTTTTCTTAGAATATATTTTTAATTTCATAGTTAGCATATAATTAGGGTTAAGATTAGATGATAATCCTGATTAACCCTAATAGGGGCTAACTGGGTCTTAATTGGACTGAATTGGGCCAGATTCAGGGCCCATTCAGTAGTGCTGGACTAGGTATGGTGGTGGCATCACCAGATTGGGATGGTGGCACCGTCTCGAGAACTAATTCTTAGGTGGTTTGGGCAGTGGTATCGCCCCAGGTCAGTGATGGTACCGTTAACAGTTATTACTTGTCAGTAGTGGTACTACCTGAGAGGCGGTGATACCACCAGTCTACAGAGACTAAGGACCTTGTCAAACGATAGTACCACCAAACTAGATGGTGGTACCACCTAGTATACTTACAGAATAAGGTCAACTGGTGGTGATACCGCCAGTATCCAAAAATCCGGGATGTGACTATTTTTGGCTCTAATTCTAAAGCCAATTGAGTCTATAAATACCCCTCTCTTCTCAGCTAGCTAAGCACATTGAGAAGTGATAAAAACTGAGTCTAAGCTATAGCAAAATTATATTCGATAGCTTGAGTGTTCACCTCCCACGTTTTACTTTGTCAAAATTCTATAAGAGTGTGAACCACCTGTAAATGTTTGTAAGTGGAGTGCTTGGTCCTTCCCCTTCAAGAAGATTTACTAGTGGAAGTTGGAAACCTCATTGGAGGAGGTTTCGGAAGTGGACGTAGGTCATTTGACCGAACCACTATACATCGTTACGTACTTCTCTTGATGTGTGAGTTTTAACTCTCTGCACTTCATTCAATACTTGTTGTGATCTCTTGATTTCCTCCTCTCTACTTTCAATAACATTCACTTGAATTACTTTGCCAAAATCTTCTTTGTCGGATCAAAATTTCTCTACGAACATCTCTTTTTGAAATTGATTTCAAAAGTATCATTTTTATCCATTATACTAATCCACACCCTCCCCCTCTTAGTGCCACTCAGATCCTAACATAAAAACAATAACCCATTTCCTTTTTGTTGATGACAAAGGGGGAGAAATATAGTAGATTGATGACATGCTTTGTATCATAAAATAATTATCATGTTTTGTATCGTAAAATGCTTGGTATCATCAAAAGCATTGCAAAACACTTGAAGCATATTGCAATATATCACAAATGTATGAAATGTATTATATGCATCGCAAATGATTGAAATGAATCATGTATGCTTAAATTAAAATTTTTCTATGTTTGTTATCGTATCATGCTTAGTTATCCTATTGAAAATTGGTATCATGCCTCGATACGATAAGTTATCATTTTTAAAGTTATATCATACCTTAGATTGGTGAATTATTATTTGATATCATTTGAATCTTATTATATTTCAAAATTGATGTTAGTATCATTTGTTGAAATAACGATTGTCTATCATCATTCGACATTGAACTTGAATTTGGATGTCATGCCTTGACAACATTTTCGTATTGTGAAAAATACGTAGTATCATATTTTGGGATGAAACATCATGCTTGTTAAGCATGTCGATAAGTTTGAATGTATGAAACTTATCAGTTTGGGCTTAAATTCAAAGGGTTTAAATTTAAGTATTTCTTTTCTCAAGTATGGCATATAGATAAGGGGAGTTAAGGTTAACTTTGTCATCAATTGATTATCATCATAAAAAAGGGGGAGATTGTTGAATCTTGGATTTTGATGATGAAGTCAATTGATAAGTTATTTGATCTAATCTATATTTTGAGAGAAGTGAGTAGGATTAACTATGATAGTGGTGAAGACATAAAACAAAATGAAGTACCAAAGTCAAGTACGATCAAATTGATGGGAGTTCGAGACTTCATCAGGAGTCCGAAGATTCATCAAGAATGCTGTCAGAATTGGCAAAAAATGAATTGGGAGCTTGTCGAAGGGTTCGTCGGAAGTTCACTGGAAAGACTCATTGGAAGTCCACAGAGCTCGCCAAGAAAGATCGGAGCTTGATAAAGAAGCTTATCGGAATTCGCTAAGATTGTCGTAGAGTCTAGGAGCATACCGAGAGTCAGTTGGAAGATGTCCAAGAATTCATCGAAAGTTCGTCGGAAGTTCGCCAGAAGAAACCTTGACGTGTTGGATTTTGTTTTACTTAAAAAATATTTTAAATTTCATAGTTAGCACATAATTAGAGTTAAAATTGGGTGTTAATCCCATTAACCCTAGTATGGGCCAATTGGGCTTGTAAGTGGACTAGATTGGGCTAGATTCAAGGCCCATCCAAGTTGCTGGACCCTGTCTGGTGGTGGCACCACCAGACTAGGGTGGTGGAATCACCTAGGGACTAGTTTTCGAGGTGCCTAGGCGGTGGTATTTCCTAGGTCAAGCGGTGGTACTGTCGATAGTTAATAATTGCCAAGCGGTGGTACTGCCTATCACTTGATGGTACCGCCCTACCATATAACTCGAAGCTCTGCTCTGGTGGTAGTATCGCTAGACTAGGCGATGGTATCGGCCAGTGTCAGATTCAACTAGCGATAGTACCGCTAGTGATAGGCGGTGGTACTACGAATACTCGAAAATCTGGGATGGGTTCTCTTTTGGCTCTATTTTTGAAGCCAATTGAGGCTATAAATACCCCTTACTTCTTAGCTAGTTAAACATATTGAGAAGTGATAAGAACTAAGCTGAAACTATAGTGAAATAGCTTTCAAAAGTTGAGTGTTCACCTCTACCTTGCTTTAAGTGTAAAAAGTCTATAAAAGGAGAGTGAGCCACTGTAAAATTCTGTAAAAAGAGGTGATTGATCTTTCCCTTTCAAGAAAGATCGATAGTGGAAGCCGATGACCTTATTAGAGGAGGTCTCGGGATTGGAAGTAGGTTAATCGACCGAACCACTATAAAATTGCAACGTTCTTCTCTTGGTGCATAAATTTCATTTGCTGCATTTAATTTTTTACTTAGCTACAAACTTTTAATCTCTCCTTCTCTACTCACTTACGAACTCACTCGAATCAACCTTTTACCGAAATCATTTTCATTAGACAAAATTTTCTCAATGCATAAAGTTTTTTGAAATCATTTTAAGTCATCGATTTTTATCTCTTGCACTAATTCACAACCCCCCTCTTAGTGCTGCTCTTGATCCTAATAGATCTTTAGAGTAAAAATGGCTCAAGAGGAGGTTAGCCGAGGGTTGGATCTTGGTGTCTGTTGCATCCTCATGGCCGACCTGAGGTGGGACTCAATCAGTCTTGTTTCCTGTGTATTCTTGCATGATAGGCCAATGTCGGGAAGGGAGACTCCCAACTTGACCCCTCCGATGCTTAAGTTAGCAAGTATGTGGTATAGAAGTTTGAGACTTTCACTCCTCTTTTCTTGAGCTACGGGGTTAGTATTTATACTTGTGGGGGCGGATAGGCCATACAGGGATCGTTAAGGGCCAGCAACGCTAGTAACTAATGCGGCCATTATTAGGATCATAAAAGTACTAAGAGAGGAGGGTGAATTAGTACTTTTGAGAATAAAAATCATTTCAAAAATTTTGAGCGATAAAACCGTTATCGAAAATACATTCACTCAAAGTGTGAGTAAGAATAGTGAGCAACTAAATCAATTTGTAATAGCTAAAAAAATATAAATAGAAATACAAATCAGATTTATAGTGGTTAGGTCATCCCAACACTATCGGCTTCAACTATCGATCTTCTTTCCAATGGGTGAAGATCAACTACATTTGTTACAACTCTTTCTCTTTTACACCCCTCTTTTATAAGAGACCTCATACCTCCCTTAGAAAGACTTCTAAACTTAATGAGGAAGAGACTTAATACTTTAAGAGAATTTACAACCCTTTTAACCTCAAGAATTCTTATCACTTTTTTGCTACATCAAGGATGAGTGGGGTATTTATAGGCCCTAAATGGTTTAAAAAATAAAGCTAAAAATTTAAATCTCTAGGTTTTCGGGATACTGATGGTACCGCCGCCTACCTGGGTGGTACCATCACCTTACATAGTCTCGAAGACTGTGTTTTGACGGTACCATTGCTAGTATGGGCAGTATCACTATTGACCCTGGCGGTACCACTATCGAGTTTTCCAAAAATATTCACTTCGTACTTTTCAGCTCACTGGTGGTACCATCGTTTGACCCAATCTCAGGTCACTAAATTTACTTTCCAGTAGGCCCAATTCAGCCCCGATTCAAGCTTGGATCAGACTCACTGGGCTCCTAATTAAGTTGGCCTGGTTACACTCCAAAACCAACTTAATTAAACTCTAAACTACTTTGATCAAGACATAGCAATTACAGTCATGAAACCTACGTTGTTCGGCATGTCATTTTTCATCTAACACTTCGTCCTCCAATGCATCGTCATTTCCTTCGGTGTATTGCCCGATCTATCGGTATGTTGACTTCTCATAGCATCCGATCTTTTTAGTGCAATACTTGATCCTTTCAGCCCGATACTCGAACTCATGACACGAAGTCCATCCTCCGGCATGTCGATGAATCCTCTGGTCCGATGTCCAATTTTTGATATGATACTCTTTGGCCCAACGTTTAATTCTACTTCAATGATTTGCCTTTCCATAATTAAAGTTTATCCTGTGTCATTTTTCTTAGATGCTCATTAGTTCATAAACTCATCAATTGATTTCATCATCAAAATCTAAGATTTAACAATCTCTCCCTTTTTAATGATGATAACCAATTGATGATGAAGTTTTAACTAAACTCCCCATATCTATATGGCATATTGAAATAAACTTGAATTCAAAAAATGATAGCCTTCTAATGCTAGATTTGAATTCAAGCCAAAACGAAATATCATTATATGCATAGTTAAAGTATCATTACATACATCATATGCATCATCATAATATCAAAGTGATCATTACATGCATCATAATTTCAAATCATCATAAGGTATTGCATACATATTTCTAAATCATCAAAATTTCAAGACATCAAAGAGTACAATCAACTTCTCAAATAGGAGAAATATGCAAGTTTTTGCTTCTCTTTGAGATGTGCAAGCTAGCAAGATTTTTGCTTCCCTTTGCAATGTACAAACTAGCAAGTTTTTGCTTCTCTTTACAATGTGCAAGATAGCAAGTTTTTGTTTCTCTTTGCAATGTGCAAGCTAGCAAAACTTTCTCCTCATTTTTCATTAAAAAGAAGGAAAGGATAGAACGGTGGAAATTTTCTTTTACATCAATTTTTCAATTATAACATAAGGTATACAAGCCATATATACAAAGGAATTATAGATAATAAAACTTATGTTACAAACATCAAGTCAAGTGACATATCATAATTTATTTGAATAAATCACTTCTTTAGTAAATAGTAAAAAAGAATCATAGAAGAATAAATAATAAAAGATCTTAATTCACACAAAAAAAACCTCAAGTCATGAGTACTAAGAAATCAAGAGAAAGTTCATGGTTCGTTTGAAATTTGTCAAATCCAAAATCATTATCAAAATCACTTTTCTTACATTTGAAAATTTTATTGAAAGCAACGTAGATAGATTCCTATAAGAATAAAGTTCTTTAGTTCTAATTTGTGTGATTGATTTCATTCTAGCATGCCTTAGTCTTCTAAAAGCCATGCATCACAATTTAAAATCGAAAAGTAATCTTTATCATGGAAATCATCAAGATACACGTTATTACTTCTTCAAACATTCATAGAATTATTCTTATTTGATATGCAAAAACTAGATTTAAATTTAACATTTTATCCTTTTATCACAAAGTTGACTAATGCTTAATAAGTTATGTTTTCAACCTTTTACTAAAAGAATATCTTTAATTAAAAGATTTGATTTATTATCAAATATCTAATGCTAATGATCTTTTCCTTTATTATTGTTGTTTCAACTGGTGAGCTTTGAGAAGTGTATTAGATCTCTAGTTATAAGCCTTGAGCATCCACAATCAAGATATCATCTTTTGCTCCTAGCTCTTATTTGGAGATATTCTTACAAGAAGAATAGTTTTGCTCTAGGTACCTATTTAACTTTGGGTCTTTCATAGTTTAATATACCTTTATTAACTTTTAGCATCAAATAATTTATGGTTCCTTTAGGAATCCAAACTAATTTGTAAGAGCTATATTTTTTAAATAAATATATATAAGCATAATAACTACATCTTCAACAAAAATTACATTTAACTGTAGGGGAAACATATAATGTGGGTCCTTTAACAAATATAGTTTGCTTTTGTTGTGTGTTACTAATAAAGCCAATTCTTTCCTTTCTATATACATGATCCTTATTGGCAAGAATCATATTTAATAATTTATTACTTATTTTAAAATTTTCTAATATTTGTTGTAATAATATATATATTTTTGAATTGAATCTAACTCTCCATATTTAGTGCAAGATGTTAACAAGCAATCATCATACTCATTTTTCAATTTATCAAATTCATTAGAGAGAAATGCATGATCATTTTTTTAGTAATTTATATTTCATATCAGCTATTTTAAGTTCATCATATAAATCATGAAATGAATCAAGTAATTTACTATAAGGTAAAGTAATTTTAGTTCAGTCACATAACTCGTTATTAAAAGCCATCAATGCATAGTTCACCACTTTATCTTCATTGGTTTGCTCTTCATCTTCTGATTCAGTTGATTCATATCATGTTGCCTTGAATACTTTCTTTTTTCTTTGGTAGTTTTTTCTTCAATTATGAATATTCATTTTTAAGGTACTTTGGCTTTTTACATTCATAACAAATTATTATATCCTATTAAAGTTCATTTTTAGATTCTCATTTTGTAGAATTAGTCTTGTTCTTTATTATGAATTTTTTAATTTTTTTTGTAAGGGGTTTTATGTCATCATCATCACTTAAGCTTTTGCTCGAGTGGTTTCTTTGGTTCTTAGTATAATATTCTTCCTGGTTTTTAGAAGGTTATGTTAGGATCAAGATTGTAAATGGTACTAAGAGGGGGGGGGGTGTGGGGTTGGGGGGTGGTGGTTTGGTTGGGGGTGAATTAGTGCTATCGAGAAAAAAAATTGTCTCAAAAAATCATTCGATGAAACCGGTAACGGAAATGTATTTTAACTTGGAAAGTGAGTAAAGTGTGGTGAGCAATTAAATTAGTAAGTAATTGTTAGAACCCTTATAGATTCTAAGCTTGGGGTTGATCTCTTTAGGGGATTCGCCTCCTTGGAACTTTATAGGGGTTCCTTCTTCTAAGTTGCTGCTCAAAGACTACTAAAAAGATGATATATTTATGATAAAAAAAGGGTGAATACATGTCTATTTATAGAGCTTCTTAAACCTAACTTCTAATAGGACTCCTACTCAAGACCCCTACTTCTAATCAACTCCTACTTCTAATAGGACTCCTCTAATAGGACTCCTTCTCTAATAGGACTCTTACTTCTAATAGGACTTATTCTTTAAGAAGTAATCTCCAAATAATCCTAACCTAGTCAGCCTCTTCACCTCTTTAATAGGGGTTGGCTAGATAGGATTTACATGTGTGCCCCCTTTAATGAAACTCAATTAGGACTCTCCTAGCTAGAGTCTTAACATAATTAGGACTCTCCTAGCTAAAGTCCTAACAAACCCGCCCTCTTCAAATCACCATTGTCCTCGAGGCTGACGCTCTATAAATTCTGGAAATTTGATCTTCAAGTCGTCATAGTTCTTCCAAGTGGCATCTTTTGCTGGTAGGTTCACCCATTGTCTTAGCACTTCAATAGTGGGTCATCATTGTCGAGTCATAATCCGTCGATCAATAATTGCACTCGGTTGGGTCTGGAGCTCTCCTTGGGTAGTCATATTTGGTAGATAGCTTTGGGCTACCTCGTTTTGTCCCAACTTGAGCTTCAAACATAACACATAGAAGATTGGATGGATTCAGGAGTTGGCAGGTAAGTCCAATCTATATGCTACTGCTCCGATACGCTCCAAAATCTGGTAGGGTCCATAGAACTGAGGTGAAAGTTTTATAGATGCTCTGGTCTGGATTAATGTTTGCTCGTACGACTAGAGCCATAGGAAGACCCAATCTCCTACTGAAAATTCTCTTTTGCCTTTGTGTTGATCATATTATTGTTTCATCCTTGCTTAAGCTACAATGAGATTATCTTTTAGCAACTTCAGCATTTTGTCTCTGTCTTATAGTTCCCTATCTACTTGTTCTACTTTAGAGGTGCCCAACATATATTTTGGGATTACAAGGGGAGGTTGACCATATATAGCCTCATAGGGAGTATATTTTGTGGATGAATGATAAATTGTATTATATTACCACTGTACCCAGGGAAGCCACTTTGTCCACTCTTTTGGCCGGTCACTGGTGAAGCATCTGAGGTGTCTCCAAGCACCTGTTCACCACTTCAGTCTGGCCATCGGTTTGTGGGTAATATGCCATACTCATTTTCAATTTAGTGCCCTGCATTTGGAATAATTCTATCCAATATTTGCTTGTGAAGACTCTATCACGATCACTTACAATATATCTCAACATCCAATACAATTTTATAATATTTTCCATAAGATTTGAATAATACTAGAAGTAGTGTAGGGATTACGAATAGCGCAAAATTGAGGATACTTTGTAAGGCGATGAACCATGACAAAAAATATACCTTTTCCTTATGATGAGGGAAGCCCTTTGATGAAATCCATTGATATATCAGTCCATATTAAGTCTGGGATGGGTAGAGGTTGCAGCTTTCCGGGACTTGCTACTGTCTTGCCTTTATGTCGTTGACATACATCATATTGTGCTACAAATTCAGTAATAATATTTTTCATCCCTACCCAATAAAATTTTTTCTTAATTGTCTTATAAGTTCTAAGGAACCCGGAGTGCCCGGTCGTAGGTGTGAAATGCATCTCTTGAAGGATGGTCTTTATGCAAGTAGAATTTGGCATAAGCACAATGCGTCTCTTATAGCGCAAGTCTTTTAGGTTGATGAGCCACGGAGCTTGGTGTTTTCTCCAATTTTTTTATGATCTTACTGGTCTCTAGATCATCTTTCCATTCCCTCCTATATCATTAAGAAAGTCGTTGATTGAAAGTAAAATGGTCAAAAATTCAGCTTGCTCGGGTAGCCACAAAAGCGCATCTACGACAACATTCTCTTTCCCCTTTTTATATGTTATTTCATAATCATATCTAAGAAGCTTTGTTATCTATTTTTGCTGCTTGGGGGAAGATATCTTTTGCTTCAAGAAATATTTTAGGATTTTATAGTCAGTCTTGATTTGAAAACATCACCCAATCAAGTACGATCTCCATTTGGCCACCGCATGCACAATTACGAGCATCTCCTTATCATAAATAGTCATCTTGAGATAGGAAGGAGATAGCACCTTACTGATATTAGTGAGGGGGTGGCCATCTTGCATTAGTATAGCACCAATTCCGACTTCGGAGACATCGGCTTCAATAATAAAAGTTTTGATGAAGTCGGATAACGCTAATATGGGTGTTGTCATCATTGCAACTTTAAGTTCTTTGAAGGTAGTGGTGGCTTTGTCTAACCATTGAAAAGCAGTAGTAACCTGTTAAACCGAGAAAGCTGTGCAGCGATTTTATGTTTCTCAGGGTTGGCCAATTTTGTATTATTTCAATTTTGGAGGGGTCCACTACCACACCTTTATTAGGATCTGAGCAGCACTAAGAGGGGGGGGGAGGGGTTGAGTTAGTGCAATGGATAAAACTAGTAAATTTGAATCCGATTTCGAAAATAGTTGCTTAAACAAAAATTTTAGTTTGACGAATGAGATTTAAGCAAAGTGATTCGAGAGAATGCAATTAAGAGTAGAGAGAAGAAGTTTGAAAGATTTACAGCTAAGTAAAGAATAAGATGTAGCAATTAAAACTCACACATTCAAAGTAGTACACAGCGATGTATAGTGGTTCGGTCAAATGACCTACGTCCACTTCCGAAACCTCCTCCGATAAGGTTTCCAACTTCCACTATCAAATCTTCTTGAAAGGAAAGGACCAAGCACCCCTCTTATAAACTTTTACAAGTGGTTCACACTCTTATTGAATTTTGATAAAGAAAAAGTGGGAGGTGAATACTCAAGCTATCGTACATAATTTTTCTATGGCTTTGACTTAGTTTTTTCACTTCTCAAAAGGTGCTTAACCAGTTGAGAAGGGAGGGGTATTTATAGACTCAATTGGCTTCAAAGATGAAGCAAAAAAGAGTCACATCCTGGATTTTCGGATACTGGTGGTACCATCACCTGCTGACCCTGTTCTGTCAGTGTACTGGGTATTACTACTACCTAGTCTGGTGGTACCACCACCTGATAGGGTCCTCAGACTCTATAGACTGGCGGTACCATCGCTTGTCAGGTAATAACTGCCAGCGGTACCACCGCTAACTTGGGGCGGTACCACCGCCCAGACCACTTGGGGACGTATTTCCGAGGCTATGCCACCGCGCCAGCCTCACATTGCCACTGCCAGACCTAGTCCAAGACTGCTGAATAGGCCCTGAATCTGGCCCAATTTAGCTCAATTAAGACCCAATTGGCCCCTACTAGGGTTAATCAAGATTATCACCTAATTCTATCTCTAATTACATACTAACTACGAAATTGAAAATATATTCTAAGCGAAAACTAAATCGGCATGTCGAGTTTTCTTCCAGTGAGCTTCCGATGAACTTCTGACAGACTTCCGACATGCCCTCGAATTTTTTTCCAACGGACTCACAACAGGCTCCTAGACTTTATGGCAAGTTCCTTGAATCTTTAGCAAGCTTCTGAACCTTCTCGGTGAGCTCCGTGATCCTTCGACGATCTTTCTGGTGAACTTCTGATGCCTTCGGCAAATCCCTGATTCATTCTCGGTTGGTTCCGACAGCACTTCCGATGATCCATCGGACTTTCGACGAACTCTTGAACTTCCAATGTACTTGACTCCAGCAATTCGCTTTATATCTTCATTGCTATCATAGTTAATCCTACACACTTATCTTAATAATATGGATTAGATCAAATAATCTATCAATTGACTTCATCATCAAAATCTGAGATTCAATAATCTCCCTTTTTTTATGATGACAATCAATTGATGACGGAGTTAATCTTAACTCCCTCTATCTACATGCCATATTATGAGAAGGAAAACACTTGAATTCAATCTCCTTGAATTCAATCCGAACTTGATATGTTTCATCCATTGAACTTATCATCATTCTTAGCATGATTTTTCATAAATATGAAACTTCATATTTTTCATAATGTCAAGGTAAGACATCTATTTTCAAGTCGAATGATGATAGACATTTATCACTTCGACAAATGATACTAATCATAATTTTAAAATATAACACGGATCACATGATATCAATTATAAAGTGCATAAATACAAGGCATGATATCATTTTGTAATACATCATCAAATGAGATGATAACTTATCATATTAATAAAAGATACCAATTTTTAAATATTATATGATAACAATCTTTCAAAAATTTACATGTTAAGCATGTATGAACTTTTTGCAATACATGTGCTACATTGCGATATGCTACAAATTTAATTATGATGCTTTTAAAGATAACAACCAATTTTCAATTACAAAGTAAGGTAATTGCAATATAAAACATATAAGACATTTTATCATTCCATCATATTACAATATAAAACATATAAGACATTTATCATTCCATCATTGTGATATGATACGATACATATTAATCATTCATAAAGTCATAGATTTATTTGCCATATACTTCTCAATATGATGCATGTATTTATCAAGTCATCAATTTATTTTGCCAACATTCTTCTCCCTCTTTGTCATCAACAAAAAAGTAGTGAAATTTGATTATGAATAAAAGTAGTCATCAAACACATACAATACATGAGGTTAAAATTTGCTTAGAAAACAAGTTGGATAAACCTGAGATGGATAAGCACGAAGAATGATTTGATCATTTTTATTCATGTCTATGAAATCCGAAAAATGATCATTGAGGCCAAAAAGCATAAGAATTTCAAGAAAGATTTATACATGAAAAATAATTCAAGACTCAACTTTGATTGAAAATTCAAGCATAAAATTGTAAAGTAGAAAGATACATCACTGAAGCTAAATCATTTATCAGACATAGTATCAAGAGCTTCATGTCATTTATTAAAAAAAAATACGTGAGAGAGAGAGATCAAAAATTCATGAAGAAGTTCAACTTAGCATTTATGAATTCATGAAGTGAAGCACATTAGCATCAAAAATTTTATAAAGAAGGATTTAACATGGTATTCTTATAAGAATTCATAAGATGGAAGATAAATAATCAAATCGTAAAAGCTCAAGACTTAGAGATTAATATAATAAACACTTGAGACCCTAATCTTTACGCAAGGTTCATAACATTAAGTTGCATATGTCAAGCTTCAAATGATACGAAAGTCATGAAATCCATTTAATCATCCAAATAGAGGTAGAGGGAGTATAAAACCAAGTTTACTACATCATTGAAGGGCATGAGATAACTCAAAATTCATCAATCGAAGGAGGAGAATCAAAATATTATGATCGAAGGATAAAAATGAGAGCTCCATTCAAAAATATGATATCATAAATATGTCATCCAAAATCCGAAAATAATAAGTTGAGATTATAAAAACCGAAGTTGAAAAATTTTGAAAAATGAACATACAACATCTTCATGTATTAGGACAATCTCATATGGAATTTCAAAAGTATACCAAAATAGCATAGAGGTTTACAAACCAAAAGTCAAAAGTTTCATTATAACAACTATTCCTCATGTGGAATACCAAAGTGTCTATACAAGTGATCTAACTTTCGATTCATCTATCGTACTTCACTCAAAATTTCAACCTGCTGTGATTTGATTTGACTTATCTTTGTCATGATCGGATCTTCAAAAGATGGAGCAGGAGTGGTTCTTATGGTGTTGCAGCAAAGGGACTAGGAGGAGAATCATTAACCCTAAAAATTGGTGTTTTAGGTTCTACTAGAGGGGTAGCTAGACCAGTCCTTCTAAGCTACCTAGTCCAAATTCTGTTCCTAAATATGCACCTTAGTCTCTTGTGTAGATTTCTATTTATGGTGTTGTATCTATCCATTTTTATTATCTCTTCATCTGGTGGTATTCTAATATTATATGCATATAGTATTCTAGTGATTAACCCCCCATATGATAACATTAAGTCTTTAGCCACTATTTCTATTATATTTTATCGGAATAAGTATCCAAAATAATTATTTTGTCCGATCATTATCCAGTACATGGTACCTAACTCCATTTGACTAATCTCATCATGATAATACTTTATAGGAATTAGGATACTTATGATGATGTGATGGAGGATCTTAAAACTAAATGGTAACAAATACTCATAGCTTTTAGGGACTATGACTAGGTTAGGATTTCCAAAAAGGGTCCCTAAAGCCTCAGAGCAGGTTACTCCGATTGCATCCAAATCCCACTGTCCTCTAAAATAGCAACCCCTATCTTTTTCGAAGATTCCAATTAGGTCACAAATTATGTTATTTGTAATTGGAATTTCGTTTCCTAAAGGTAGGTTGACATATTATCATCATCATCTAAGCTCAAATTAGCATAAAACAACCTAACTAATCTAGGATAAATTGGTTCGTTGATTTGTAAGATGGGTAAGACATCCAAATTAGCAAACCACCTAATAGGTTCTAGGTTTTCTAGTTTATTTAAATCAACATATTTTTCCTTATGCACGGTTCTTTCTTCAAAACTAGGGTACCTAAGGGCTATTTCATTAGAGCTAAAAAGGGATGGATCATGTAAATCTCCTTCTCTCCTTTTCCTTTGCCCCTAGATGATCTCCTAGGAGCCATTTATCTAAACATGATGATAGAATAAAGAAATTTTAAAGAACCAACCATATATTGAGAAATCAAGGAATAAGTATCAAATGTTACCTTAGATGAGGTTTCTTGAGAAATAGAGGACTTGATCCAAGATGGAACCCTCTCTTGGTCTTCTTAAGAGAGAAGATGAAGTTTAGAGAGGAGGGGAAGAGTTTTTGGAAGCAGCCTCAAGTGTTGGGGGCGGTTCCACCACCGGGCCTAACTCCCCTTTATATAAGGGGGCTCTTAGGTGGTGCCACCACCAACTAAGCGGTGCCACCGCTTGGGAACAGAATGCCCAGGCAGTGCTACTGCCAGTCCTAGCAGTGTCACCATTGGCACTCTGACTTAGACATTTTTAGGAGGGTTGCAACACCTTGTTTTTTATCAATTTGCTTTGTTTTTTTTATTTATTTTATAGATGTCTAATTTGATCATCATGTGTTTGATTAAAATAGAATGATGTTTTATATCACTTCCAATCTTATGTTAATCATACGGTGACTCGTCAAAACATTTATACAATTATTATAGAGTATTGTAATCAAGAGGCATCCAAAACTATCTCATCAAGTAGATCGAGAGAGAATGATATCTTAAACATAAGAAATCTCAACTGATGAATGAAAGGTGATTTGTGAAGGCTACAAGGACTTGCATATCAAAATCGACAATGATCAATTTGTAAAATCATAAAGAAAATAATGCTCAACCAAAAGATATCTTCATCATATTAAACATCTGAGATATAAAGGCCAAGGGAAGCAAATTTTATGTCATGAATTATCAAGTCATTGCATCACTCATCATATATAAATTTGAAATAGGTAAAAGATTGTCAAAGATAATTCAAAGCATACATCATTAGAATTATATCTAAAAGATATTTCAAGGAGAATATATTACACTTGAAACTTTCAATATGCATCATTAAATGAGAGCGTGATACATGCATTAGGAGAATCGAGTCATCAAGTGCTTTTAAGTCATTTATGCACAATAAGTCATGAATTTAATAGAGTTGTGATTCCAAGAATTTGAAATCATTTTGAGGAATCAACTCTAAATCCATCATTAAAATTATATACGAGATTGTTCAAATAAGTCAATTTGTAGATTTTGAGTAGAGAATTCAACTATAGTAATTTTGACTTTTCATAGTAATGTTCAAGGAAAATATATAAAAACCTAGTATTCATTAAAACCACAACATTTCAAAACAATGATTTCAAGTTGTAAGATGACACATGTTTTTACCAAAATTTTTAAGAGACTTAATGGAAGTTATAGTGCATAACCAAATAATGTATAACACTCAAGGATCTTTTATTACGCGAGATAGTGAGCTTGATAACGATCAAGAATTGTATTACTACCCACTCCTAGTTTGTGGGTGAATGTGTCTATAAAAGAGGATGATTTTTAGGTATCCATTTGAACTTGGGTGCCTCAAATATTGATCTACTAAACTTGTCATTGTTCATTGAGTTCCTTATTATTCCTTTAGGAACCCATATTAACCTATGTTGGCTAAGTTTTTTATACGAATATTTGTAAGCTAGATGTCCGGGTTTGCAACAAAAGTTACACTTTGAGTGAGATGAAACATGTAGTGAAGGTTCTTTAATGAAGGTGGTAGGATTTTGGTGAGATCCACTCATAAATCCAATTACACTTCTATTTTTGATGTGACTCTTGTTTGCAAGGATCATATCGAAGCCCTTGCTACTGACCTTAAACTTATTTAGGGTCTCTTTAAGTAGCAAGTTCTCATTTTTAATTGACTCTAAGTTTTCACACTTAGAGCATGGGGGTAAAGGAGTATCGAGTTCAAGACTTTTAAATTTATTTAGTAAGATAGCATGCTCCTTTTTCAATAAATTAAACTTCTTACTAATAGCTCTACACTCATCAAATAATTCATGAAAAGCAATTGAAAGTTCATCGAAAGATAAATCTTCATTAAATAACTCACATACCTCATCTCCTAAAGCCATCAATACGAAGTTGGCCTCCTCTTTGTTGATTGCTTCTTCATCTTCGGAGCCACTTGAGTCATCCCATGTCGCCTTTGGAGCTTTCTTCCTCTTTAGTTGCTTCTTCTTGGCTTGGGGGCATTCACTTTTGAAGTGCCTTGACTTCTTGCTTTCGTAACATATGACTTGGTCCTTTTTGGGTTCAAGTTTGTTTTTAGTGTTATTTTTAAATTTATTCTTTCTTATAAATTTTTTGAATTTCTGAGTTAAGAGTGTAAGTTCATCATCAAGGTTCTCATCACTTGAAGATTCGTTCAAGTGGTCTTCTTGTGTTCTCAATGCTATATCCTTTCTATTCTTTGGAAGGAGGTTCTCTAGCTCATCATGAGCATAGCATGTCATTTCGTAGGTCATTAAAGACCCAATGAATTCTTCGAGAGGAAAACTTTTAAGGTCCCAACTCTTTGGAAGAGATCTTAATATTTTTGTTACAAGTTCAAAATTAGAAAAACCTTTACCAAGTGTTTTGAGTCTATTGACGACATCTGTGAAATGGGTGTATATGTCTCCAATGGACTCACTTGGTTTCATTCGAAATAATTCATAAGAATGGACCAAAAGGTTGATTTTGGACTCTTTCACTCGGCTAGTGCCTTCATGAGTGTTTTCAAGAGTGTGTCAATTATCAAAAGTCGATTCATAAATCAAAACATGATTAAACTTCTTTTTATCAAGTGTGCAGAATAAGACATTCATAGCCTTTGCATTAAAAGCAAAAACCTTCTTCTCTGATTCATTCCATTCGTTTATCGGAAGAGAAGATTTTTGAAATCTATTTTCAATGATATTCTAAAGTTCAAATCCATGGAAATCAAAAAAATCTTCATACGAGTCTTCCAATAGGTGTAATCCGACCTATTAAACATAGACAGACGTGTAATGGAATGACCCTCTTGCATGCCAAAATAAGCCATCTCTCGGATTTTAAACCAAATGAGAGTGACCAAGCTCTGATACCAATTGTTAGGATTTGAGCGACACTAAGAGGGGGGTGTGAATTAGTGCAACAGATAAAACCCATAAATTTAAATCCGATTTTAGAAATAGTTGCTTGAACAGAAATTTCAGTCCGATGAATGAGATTTAAGCAAAGTGAGTTAAGAGAATGCGATTGAGAGTAGAGAGAAGAAGTTTGAAAGATTTACAACTAAGTAAAGAATAAGATGTAGCAATTAAAACTCACACATACAGAGTAGTACGTAGCGATGTATAGTGGTTCGGTCAAATGACCTACGTCCACTTCTGAAACCTCCTCCGATGAGGTTCCCAACTTCTACTATCAAATCTTCTTAAAGGGGAAGGACCAAGCACCTCTCTTACAAACTTTTATAAGTGGTTCACACTCTTACAGGATTTTGACAAAGAAAAAGTGGGAGATGAATACTCAAGCTATCGAACACAATTTTTCTATGGCTTTGACATAGTTTTTTCACTTCTCAAAAGGTGCTCAACTAGCTAAGAAGAGAAGGGTATTTATAGACTCAATTGGCTTCAAAAATAAAGCAAAAAAGAGTCACATCCTAGATTTCTGGGTACTGGCGGTACCACCGTTTGGCACTAGCAGTACCACCACCTGTTGACCCTATTCTGTTAGTGTATTAGGCGGTACCACTGCTTGATAGGGTCCTCAGACTCTGTGGACTGGCGGTACCATCGCTTGTTAAGCGATACCACCGTTGGCAGGTAATAACTGTCAGTAGTACCATCGCTGACCTAGGGCAGTACAATCGCCCAAACCACCTAGGGACCTATTCTTGGGGCGGTGCCCTCGCCCCAGTCTGGTGGTGCCATCGCCCCAGTCTGGTGGTGCCACCACTAGACTTGGTCCAACATTACTGAATGGGCCTTGAATCCAACCCAATTCAGTTCAGTTAAGGCTCAGTTGACCCCTACTAGGGTTAATCAAGATTATCACCTAATCCTAACCCTAATTACATGCTAACTATTAAATTGAAAACATATTCTAAGTGAAAACTAAACCGGCACATTGAGTTGTCTTCCGGTGAGCTTCCGGCAAACTTTCGACGGACTTCCGACGCACCCTCGGATTTCTTCTAGCAGACTCCCAATCGACTCCTGTACTTTATGGCAAGTTCCTTGAATCTTTGGCATGCTTCCAAACCTTCTCGGTGAGCTTCACGATCCTCCAACGATCTTTCTGATGAACTTCTGATGCCTTTAGCAAGTCCCCGATCATTCTCGGTTGGTTCCGGTAGCACTTCTGATGATCCTTTGAACTTCCAATAGACTCTTGAACTTCCAACATACTTGACTCCGGCAATTCACTTTATGTCTTCATTACTATCATAGTCAATCCTGCACACTAATCTTAATAATATAGATTAGATCAAATAACCTATCAATTGACTTCATCATCAAAATCTAAGATTTAACAACCTTCCTCTGTTATGATATGCCCAAGATAGTTCATTTCTATTAAAAAAGTTGCACTTTGATTTTTTTTTGATAAAAAGAATATATTCTCGCAAAATCATCAAAACAAATTGTAAGTGCTGAAAATGACTTTCAAGAGAAGAGCTGTAAATAAGGATATCATCGAAGAAAACTAGCACAAACTTATTAAGATAACCCTAGAAAATATTATTCATAAGGCTTTGGAAGGTGGAGAGAGCATTGTTGAGACCAAAGGGCATTACTAGAAATTTGTAGTGGTCGTTGTGCGTTTAAAAGATGATTTTTGGTTTGTCTTCTTTGCACACTCGTATTTAATGATACCTGGATCGAAGGTCCAGCTTTGTGAAGACTCGTGCTCCCTTTAATTCATCAAGCAATTCATCTACTACTGGAATAGGGTACTTATCCTTAATGGTTATGCTATTGAGAGCTCGGTAATCAATACACATTCCTCATGTTCCATCCTTCTTTCGTATAAGGAGCACCGGTGAAGAGTAGGGGCTGCAACTTGGCCGAATAATTCCTGTTTCGAGCATCTCTTTTATAATCCTTTCTATTTCATCCTTCTAGAGATGTGAATACTGATATGGTTGAGTATTTCTAGGAGGTTTTCCTAGAAAAATCAGTATACGATGATCATGCCGACGAGTAGGAGGTAGGCTGCATGGTTCGTCAAATATATCTGAAAATTTAGCAAGCTTCAAATTAGATTTGGATCTTCAAATTTGGTTGGCTCTCCCTTAGATTGCTGCTCAAGTTGTACCAAAAAGCTGCTACATGCTTTGTGCAAAACTTTCTCCATTCGTTGTATGTAAATCGTTGTTATATCACCCCCATGTTTCCCGCGCAGTATCACTTGTTTCCCCTTATTGTAAAATTTCATAATTAGTTTCAAAAAATTTCAGAAAACATCACCTAATGTCGTCAGCCATTCGATATCGAGCACAGCCCATAATCATCAAGAGGGAGGAGGAAGAAATATGCAATTATCTCTTGGTCCTGCAGCAATAATTTCACCCGTGGGCACCTATGATCACACTTCAAAATTCATCCATCGGCGACCTTAACGTCAAACCTGCTACAATTCTCAATAGATAAGGCTACCTAGATAGCAACCTTGTTGTTCATAAAATTATTAGTGCTACCGATGTTAATAAGAACGGTGATCGGTTGTTGCTTCAGAAGTCCTCCCACTTTCATCATTTGCGGGTTCACGTAATCGACAAAGGCATGCATCGCAATATCAACTGGCTATTGTTCTTCATCTGTGACCTCTTTCTTATGCTCCTAGACCTCCTCCTCCATATCTTCAAGAGGTTCAATTAGTAGGAGATGACCCCTTTTGCAGTAATGATCATGATTCCACGGCTCATCGGAATGCCAACAAAGACCCTTTGCTAATCGGTCATGTAGTTCTTCTCTTGTCAATTTTTTTGGCAATGAAGGATAGTTGGGAGCAAAAGGAGGTTTATATGCCACAGGCCTAGGAGAGGTTCTCATCCTCCAAGCATCTTGGTTGAGCCATTCTTCTTGAATTCGAGTGAAAGAAATCGTAGCCTCCCCTTTTGTCTCTAGCTTGAGTCCTTCGATGAATGTTCCTAACAATTGATGGTCAGTCCAATAATGAACAAGTTAGGATAGCTTCTCAAACCTAGTTTGGTACTCTTGAATCGTAGAGGTTTGTCAAATTTTTGTGAGTTGGCCTTCGATATTTTCATACTTCGTAGGTCCGAAATGGTTCAGTAGTGTTTTCTTAAATTGATTCCACGTTGGAGGCCCATGATTGTATTCCAGCCAATTACACCATAGAATAGCATCTCCTTCAAGGTGGATGACAGTAATTTCTACCATAGCATCATCCGATGTTCGGTAGTAGTGAAAGTAATGTTCGGCACACGAAATTCATCCTGTCGGGTCTCCTTCTTCCCATCGCGGGAAGTCCACCCTCATGCATGGCTGAAGTATGTCCAAGGGCTGTCCATCCTTCTTTAGAGGCCTCTCTGAACTCTCTCTTTACTGAAATTTGTTGGACTCGGTGGTTGTCCAATTCTGAATTCTACAAACAAAGCGCGCAATTTGTCCTCCAAGCGCGATTGAAGCCATAATTCAATTCGAGATTCCAATGCTTTAAATTTTGCATTAATTAGATCTTGAGAAGCCATAGCATATGCCTCTAAATCAGAGATGTCCTTGTCTTTTTTCTGTTGATGGATTAATGGCATGGGGTGGTGGAAGGTTCAGACAATAGATAAGTGATAGAAGGGTTCGGCTGTAATAGTTTACTATATTGGGCTATGGTTTTTAATACTGTTAGGGTTATGAAAATAGGTTATGATGGCTGCATCTTAGGGCTAGTGGGATGCCCTAAAGATATCTTGGTTAGTGGCAACAAGGTGGCTAGAGTTTGGTAGGTTATGAAGAAGAAAAAGGATAAAGGTGCAGCACCAGATTTTTCGCCAAAAAAATTCCAACAGTAAGGTTGCAATTTTTTTCTAGCAATTCTCAAAAGGGATTCAAGTAAAACTCAAAAGGAATCTACTGCTAAGGGAGAGGTAATACTGTTAAAAATTTCATAGAAGAAAATGACAACGAAAGGTTTGGTAAAATTAAGGATCACGAAAAGGTACTACAGTAAATTTTTACATCTAAAGTGTAGCAGTTTGGCCATAAAGGATTAGTGGTTTATATTAAGAATTTTTTGATGAAACCTATTGGGAAATCCTTCAGGGGGAGCGACATCACATGCGCAGCAGAAGAATAGAAAACAAAACCCCAGATTTCCCGTAGAAAGTTTCTGTCATCATGCGAAGATCGGTGCGTCAAAAACAAATTTACAAAACTGCACGTGTAAAAGAAGATACCTAGGGAGATCGTATATCCCTAAATTCTTGCAAATCTGTGGGAGAGGATGAAGGAGGTCAAGCGTCCTCCTCTCTAGCGGTATCCACACAGTAGGGATTGCGATGATGCATCTCTCTCTCTAGGGAGAGGCGAATAGGAGGTGGCTACCAAAAACCCTCAGCCTATAGAGCTTTAGTTCCCTCCTATTTATAGAGGCCCCCTTAAAACCCTAATGGATCTTTTTGCCCTATTGGGTATTGGATCTTCATCCAATCACCCAAGCCTCTTGGATTAGTGGGTTTCTACCCAGTAATCTCTTATTAGCAATTATTGGATCTCATCTCAAGATCCAATAATTCAAGGGCTTAATGGATATCCAATAAGATAGGGGATTCAGCGGATATCTCATATTCGAACCTCTACTCGTCGCAACACCTACCATATGTGTGTGACCCTCTAGGCCCAATATCGAGCTGGCCATGAGTTATACTTATCAGAACTCCTTCTGACTTAGTGAATTATTATCTATATAATAATTCACCCAACTCATCGACTGCGGACGTACCAGGCCACTACGCCGCGGCCCCTAGATGATACAGGGGAATCCAATCCTTTGGACCTATCTGTCCTTAGTTACCATGTATCTATAATCTCTCATCCATCTAATATTCCAGAGACCCTATATTGGGTATGGTGCTGTCAGGCTCATACGGTCTCTCCTCGAGTCTTGCTCTTGTCGGATTCTCCCAGAGAACCCTTTCTCTCTCAATCCGAATAACCTTGGCCAAGGATTTATTTGAGTAAGAACACATGGGATATTCCTCTCAAGATACCAAGAGCGGATGATCCTCTATTAACAATCAATAGCCCTCGTAAGGTTGGCTACCACTCCCAATGACCGACTGTACTAGATATGGAACTTTCCAAACATATAAATTCGGTATCAAAGGGTGGAGTACTCATACAGGACATCCTTGGTGTCTCAAGTCTAAGGACCAGATACACTACTGGAACTACGGAATCGCTGTCTAACGTGAGGTATCAATAACCATCCAGCATTCTGTAGGCGGATCAATCAGTGAACTCATTCTTCAATGAGCACCTGCACTATACCCTTAGTATCCCCACATGAGTAGCTATGAGACCAGCTACCTCTATCATATGAACATGCATATAGCACACCAGTCTATCCAGTTATCTCGATGTCCTTCTCGACTAACCTATGACTAGGATAATTTAGGGTATGTGTTTAAAGGTGAATCAGTCTCATTATCGTAATCTCATCACGATCCAATTTTCATTGCACAGATCCAAGGACATCACAATATACATCTAGATAATGTGAGATAATGCCAATAATCATAAGCAAAGAGATTGACGCAGCGTGTTACAGGTGTAATCACTCATGTGATTAGCTTGTAGGGCACCTATAACTAGTAAAACCAAAGGAGAATCTGATGTTAGGAAGTGTCAAAGCTGTCATAAAAATTTCGTAGAGATTTAGATAGAAGAAACACAGTAGCAAGATCAAATAAACAGTGCTTATGCGGTTGGAATTCTGTAGTGCATCTTTCATCGTAGAGATAAATACTTTGCAATGAAAAGTTTATGTAGCAATATAAGAATGATTTTTTTAGATTTTTTGAATAAGGATAACTAAATTACAGCAGCAGTAAGGTAGGAAACTAAAACCTGGTGCAATTCATGGGGAGATCAAAGGATGATCCGCGGTGGTGGAGATGACGACGGAATTCGACGATGATCTTTTAAGTAATTGTGAGAATTGCTTTGGGTGGTTATGGAGGGCTGATAGGTGGCTATGGAAGGGCAGCAAGATGCCAAGAATGCTGCTTTGATACCAAGTGTTAGAACCCTTATAGATTCTAAGCATGGGGTTGATCTCTTTAGGGGATTGGCCTCCTTAAAACTTTATAAGGGTTCCTTCCTCCAAGTTGCTGCTCAAAGGATGCTAAAAGGATAATCTATTTATGATAAAAAAAGGGTGAATATATGACTATTTATAGGGCTTCTAAACCCTAACTCCTAATATAACTCCTACTCAAGAATCCTACTTCTAATCAACTCCTACTTATAATAGGACTCATTTTCTAATAGGACTCCTACTTCTAATAGGACTCCTTCTATTATAGGACTCCTTCTCTAAGAAGCAACCTCCAAACTAATCCTAACATAGCCAGCCTCTTCACCTCTTTAATAGGGGTTGGCTAGATAGGATTTATATGAATGCCCTTAGGATTTACATGTTTACCCTCTTTAATGAAACTCAATTAGGACTCTCCTAGCTAGAGTCCTAACAGTAATACCAAAAAAGAGCATAAAAGGAAATGCACACTAGATTTATAGTGGTTTGGTCATCCGACCTACGTCCACTCCCGATTCCTCTTCACTCGAGATTATCGACTTCCACTACTGATCTTCTTTCGAAAGGGCAAAGATCAACTACCCTTATTATAATTATTTTTTTTCTTTTCATAGGCTTAGGACAGAATCTTTACAACTATCTTTTATAGTAAGGTCTCCCAACTCCCTTAGAGTGGACTTTAGACTTGAGGAGGAGAGCACTCAACACTTTTACAAGAGAGCTTTACAACATTTTTAATTATAAGTTTTTCCAACTCTTTCGTTCTCAATTCTTGCTTTACTAAGCAAAAATTAGTAGAGTATTTATATGTTAGTTATAGGTGCTCGATAAGCCAATCACGTGAATGATGACACCTGTAACACACTGTATTAATCACTTTGCTTATAATTATTGATATTTTCTCGTATTATCTGGATGTATATTATGATGTCCTTGGATTTGTGCAATGGGAATCGAATCATGATGAGATCACGATAATGAGACCAATTCACCTTTAAACACAAAACCTAAATAATCATAATCATAGGTTACTCGAGAGGGACTTTGAGATAATCGGACAAACTAGTGTGCTGTATACCTATCCATATGATGGAGGTGGCTGGTCTCATAGCTACTTGTGTGGTGACACAAAGGATATAATACGGGTACTCATTAGAGAATGAGTTCACTGATTGATCCGCTTACAGAATGCTGGATGGTTATTGATACCTGATGTCAGATAGCAATTTCGTAGTCCCAGTTGTGTATTTGGTCCTTAGACTTGAGATACCAAAGATATCTTGTATGAGTACTCCATTCTTAGATGCTGGACTTATAGGTTTGGAAGTTCCAGATCTGGTATAATCGGTTCTCGGGAATGGTAGTCAACCTTACGAAGGTAATTGAGCATCAATAAAGGATCATCTACTCTCGATATCATAAGAGGAATATCTCATGTGTTCTTGCTCAAGCAAATCCATCGCTAGGGTCATTCAGATTGAGAGATAAAAAGTTCTCTAGGAGAATCTAATTGGAGTGAGACTCGAGTGAAAAACCGTATGGGCATGACAACACTATGCCCGATATATAGTTTTTGGGATATTAGATGGATGACGGACTATAGGTATATGGTAACTGAGAGCAGATAGGTCCAATGGATTGGATTTTCTTGTATTGTTTGGGGACTACGACATAGTGGCCTAGTACATCTGCAATCGATGAGTCGAGTGAATTATTTTGAAGATAATAATTTACTGAGTCAGAAGGAGTTTTAACAGGTATGACTTACAGCTAGCTCGATGTTGGGCCTAGAGGGTCACACACATTTGGTAGGTGTTGCGACGAGTAAAGGTTCGGATATGAGATATCCGCCGGAGCCCCTATCTTATGGGATATTCAATAAGCTCCTGAATTATTGGATTCTATAGATGAGATCCAATAAGAGCTAATAAAATATTATTGGGTAGAGACCCATTAATCTAAGAGGCTTGGGTAATTGGATGGAGATCCAATACTTAATAGGGTATGATCTATTAGGGTTTATAGAGGGGCCTCTATAAATAGGAGGGAACCAAAGGTCCATGGGCTAAGGTTTTTTTGTGGCCACCTCCTATTCTCCTCTCCCTAGAGAGAAGCATCTTTGTAGCCCCCTACCATGTGGATCACTGCTAGAGAGGAGGATGCTTGACCTCCTTCATCCCCTTGAATCTATAGAAATCTCAAGGATATGCGATCTCCCTAGGTACTATCTTTCTTTCATACGTAGTTTTCGATTTCACGGATTTATTTTTATGCACCGATCTTCGCCCAATGATGAAACCTTTCCATAGAAATCTAGGATTTTGTTTTCTATTCTTCTACTGCGTATGTGATGTTGCCCCTAGATTTACCACCATTATAGGCCCTAAATAGCTTCAAAAATGAAGCAAAAAAAATCTTATCCCTAGATTTTTGAGGTACTAGTGGTACTACTACAAGTATTGGGCAGTACTACTACAAGGTTTGGGCAGTACTATCACTTGATAAAGCTTGGGAGATCAAGCTTTGGCGGTACCACTATTTGCCTAGGCGATACTATTGCTTAACAATGCCTAGAAGACTATGCCTAGGTGGTACTACCACTTGACACTAGGTGGTACTACCACCTGCCCTGATGGTACCATCATCAGGTTTTTCGAAAGAGTACATTCTATGCTTTCTAGCTCACGAGCAATACCACTACCTGGTCTAGTAGTGCTACTGCCTAACCCAATTTTAAGTCACTGAATTGGCCTTTCAATAGGCCCAATTCAACTTTGATTCAGGCCCAATGGGTCTCTAATTAAGTTAGTATGGTTATACCCAAAACTAACTTAATTAGAAATTTAAACTACTTTGATAAGATACAAATAATTACAATCATAAATCTTATGTTGTCTAGCATGTCATTAGTTCATCCGGTACTTCGTTCGAACTTTCGACGCATCATTCTTTCCTTCAGCTATTGCTCGATCTATCAGTATGTTTACCTCTCACAACATTCGATCTTCTTGGCTCAACGTTTGATCCTTTTGACTGATGCTCAATCTTTGACATGATTTACTCTAGCCCAATGTCTGATTCACTTACTTCAATCATTTTATCTTTCCATAATCAAAGTCTGTCCTATGTTACTTTTTCTCAAAAGCTCATTAGTCATAAATTCATCAAGTGATTTCATAATCTAAATATGGATTTCAACAAACTCCTCCTTTTTAATGATAACAACGAATTGATGTTGGAGTTTTAACTAAATTCTCCCTATCTATATGCTATTTTGAATCTAGTAATATACAATTTCAAAGCATCATAGCAACACATAATATCAAAATAATCATTATTTCCTTTATATGCATATCATTGCATTCATCATATGCATCATTATTATATACATAATAATTTCAAATCATTATAAGTTAAAGTATTACATGCATAATTCCAAATTAACAAATAGTACTATCAACTTCTCCCCTTTTGTCATGAATAAAAAGGAAAAATATGTAAGTTTTTGCTTTTCTTTGAAATATACAAGCTAGTAATTTTTTACTTTTTGAAATGTGCAAGCTGGCAAGTTTTGCTTCCCCTTGCAATGTGTAAGCTAGTAATTTTTTTACTTCTCTTTGCAAGCTACTACTTATCTCTCTCTCCTCCTTTGTTATCATTAAAAAGAAGAGAAGGATATCATGAATTCATGGTGCTATTAATGTAAGATATTAATATCAAGGATAAGTACAAATCATTTGATGATTAGGTATATAAGACATGAATATGAATAAGTCAAATGAAATAAATAAATCACAAGTTGTAAAATACTAAGCAATCAAGATCATGACTTGAATAAATTTTCTCTTTAAAAGGAAATCTCAAGTCAAGAATATCGAGAAATCAAGAGAAACATTATGATTTGTTTGAGAAAATCTCCTCTTTAGTAAATAGCAGAAAGAAAGAATTATAGTAGATCAAATAGTAAAAGATTTGATTTATATAAAAGAAATATCAAATCATGAATACCAAAAAAAAATAATATAATGATCCATTTGAAAAAATCATATGAGAAGAATTCATGTGTTTAGAAGATTTAACATACCAAAGTCTCTTCTAATAAAATTGAATTATTCCTCACTCAATGGTTCAGTAAATATATCCACTAGTTGATGTTTTATATTAATAAATTCTAATGACATATCATGATTACTTATATGGTCTCTAATAAAATAATATATAATGTTAATATGCTTAGTTCATGAATGTTGAATAGGATTTTTTGAAAAGCAAATAACACTAGTGTTATCACATTTTATAAGTATGATTCATAATCTTCTAAAGTATTTTTCATCTAAATTACTTGTGCATAGTATGCACTTGCTACTAGATATTCAGTCTCGACTGTAGATAATGCAATAGAATTTTACTTCTTGAAAGACCAAGAAACAAGTGTCTATCCTAAAAATTAACAAGTTCTAGAGATACTTTTTTTATTTATTCTACATCCTACAAAATCAGCATCAACATATACAATCAAATCAAAATTTTTAGATTTTGGATACCAAAATCCTAGTTTTAGAGTTCCTTTTAAGTATTTAAAATTTTTTTAATTATTTTATAATGAGATTATTTAGGATTAAATTGAAATCTAGTATAAAGCCCAATACTAAATATTATATCAGGTCTAGTTGTACTGATATAGTAAGCTACCTATCATATCTCTATAAATCTTTTGATCAAAGCATTCTCCTTCATTGTCTATATCTAACTCGGTAGAGATGCTCATTGGTATGTTAATAGCCTTATCACTATCTGTTAGGTCTCAGATTTTAATGATAAAACTAATTGATTATGTTTTATTGTCTAACTTTGTTTTGAGTGATGCAGGTCTACTCGATTAGGATTAGACAGTTGATGTAGGAGGAATTGATATTGCACCGGAGAAAATCACGTCAGGATATTGGACATCGAGCTGGAGGTTCGGTCGACAATTGGCAGAAGGCTTCAGATGTCGGGCATCAGGCCAAGAAAAGTGGTGTTGTGCCAATGATATCAGAGTTGCGGAGGTCAACCACCAATTAGGCAACAAACTACAAAAAAGGACAATGAGCCGAAGAATCAGACGAAGCGCCGATAAGCCAATGATGTGCCGGGCAATAGAATGTCAATTCGTGTTGCAATAACTATCTAGATCGAAGTAGAGTTTTAGCTTATGTGCAGGATTAACTATGATAACGATGAAGACAAAGTGAAACAAGTGCCGGAATCAAGTGCGATGAATCTTTGGGAGTTCGAGAGTTCGATGGAAGTCTGAAGATTCATCGGAGTTTACCGAGAAAGATTGAAGCTTGCTAAAGAAGCTCGTCAGAACTCGTCAAGATCATCATGAAGTCCAAGAGCTTGCCGAGAGTCCACAGAATGGTATCTGAGGGTTCATCGGAAGACCACTGGAAGTTTACCGGAAGCTCGTCGGAGAAAGAAGTCTTGACTTGCAAACTTTGTAATAGCTTAGAAAATATCTTTAATTTCATAGTTAGCACATAATTAGGGTTAGGATTAGGTGTTAATCCTTTAATCCTGTTAGGGGCCAATTGGGCCCGATATTGGATCGTTTTGGGCCTGGTTTAAGGCCCAACCAGGAGTGCTGGACATTGTCTGGCGGTGGCACTGCCAGACTAGGGCGGTGGCACCGCCCAATTCAAGCTTCCCAAGCAGTCTGGGGTGGTGGTACCACCCAGCACACTGATCGTGTCAGTGTGTCAGGTGGTGGTACCGCTAGATCGAGTTGTGGTACCACCCAGTGTTAGAGTCAGACTAGTAATGGTACTGTCAGTGATAGGCAGTGGTGATGCCAGAACCCGGTAAACCTAGGATGGGATTTTTTTGGCTCTAAGTTTGAATAAAATTAGGGCCTATAAAAACCCCTCCCATCCCTAGTTAGAAAAAATAAGCATAGATATCTTGAAAGGAACAAAACGCTATAGAAATTCTTCTAAAATCCCTCCTCTAGCTTTCATTTGTTTTCAGCTTCAAGAGAGGAGTGAGTGAGTGCTTGTAAGGGTTACCTCCTAAGCCCATCAAAAGGAGAGTGCCATAAAAGGGAGTTGGTCCTCACCCGTTGGAAGGAGGATAGCTAGTGGAAAAGCCAGTGGCCTCAAGAGAAGAGGAATCTAGAATGGACGTAGGTCGTATGACCGAACCACTATAAAATTGATTTGCCTTTACTTATTGTTCTTTACATTTCTACAAACCTATTTATTTTACTTACTCCACTTTCTCCTCACTTTCTTATGAATCATTTTATGTTTATATGCAATCAAAACTGAATTTCATCGAAACGAAGTTTTCAACATACGAAATGGAAGTATGTAGATGCCTATCCTAAAGAGCTAATTATAGGAGACACATGAAAAGGGGTTCAAACTCATTCCTCTTTTAAAAATTTTTATGCCCATGCCACTTTTCTTTCTCAAATTGAACCTAAGTGTATTGACGATGCCTTAAAAGATGATTCTTGGATTATCACAATGCAAGAAGAATTGAATCGATTTGAGATGAATGAGGTATGGAAGCTTGTTCCTAGACCTAGTGACCATTTAGTTATTGGTACTAAATGGGTTTTTAGAAACAAGCAAGATGAATGTGGTATCGTGGTTAGAAACAAGGCTAGATTAGTGGCCAAAGGTTTTAACCAAGAAGAAGGTATCGATTATGAAAAAACCTTCACTCTTGTGGCAAGATTAGAAGCCATTAGGATACTCCTTACCTATGCTAGTAGTAATAACTTTAAGCTTTTTTCAAATGGATGTCAAAAATGCTTTCTTAAATGGCTTTATTTCCAAAGAAGTATATGTTAAACAACCACCTGGATTTGAAAACTCTCTTCTTCCTAATCATGTGTTTAAATTAACTAAGGCTCTCTATGGATTAAAATAAGCCCCTAGAGCTTGGAATGAGAGGCTTAGTTACTTTCTTATTTCAAATAATTTTAATAAAGACAAGGTTGATACTACATTATTTTTTAAATATTTTAAAATTAATTTTATTATTGTTCAAATCTATGTTAATGATATTATTTTTGGTTCTTCGAATGAATCACTATGTGAATCATTTACCAAGTATATGAATTATGAATTTGAAATGAGTCTAATGGGTGAATTAACCTTCTTTTTATGATTACAAATTAAATAACTTAGTGATAGTATATTTCTTAATCAAACAAAGTATACATTAGAATTATTAAAATGATTTAACATGGATAGTTCAAAACTAAGCACTCCTATGAGCACTTCCACTAAGTTAGATTTGGATGAAAGTGGAGAAAATTTTGATCAAAAAACATATAGGGAAATGATAGGTAGCTTACTTTACCTCACCGCAACTAGACTAGATATCATGTTTAGTGTAGGTCTATATGCAAGATTCCAATCTAATCCTAACTTACCTGACGTTCAAGTCATTAAACGAATCCTTAGATATCTTAAAGGAACTCCTAACCTAGGATTATGGTATCCAAAATTCGATGACTTTGATTTAAAAGCCTATGCGGATGCGGATTTTGGTGGATGTAGAATAGATAGAAAACGCACATCTAAAACATGCTCATTTTTAGGACATACACTTATTTCTTGGACTTCCAAGAAAAAAAATTCGGTTGCATTATCTACGGTGGAAGCCGAATACATAGCTACAAGTGCATGTTGTGCACAAGTTGTTTGGATGAAAAATACTTTAGAAGAATATGAAATTCATTTAAAAAATATTCTTATAAAATGTGATAACACAAGTGTTATTTGTCTAACCAAAAATCTCATTCAACACTCTAAGACTAAGTATATTGATATTAGGCATCACTTTATATGAGATCATGTAAATAATAACGATGTCATTCTAGAATTTATTGATACAAAATATCAATTAGTGGATATTTTCACAAAACCCTTAAATAAAGAATAATTTGACTTTATTAGAAGGGAATTAGGCATGTTGAATTATCCTCATGAATGAGTTTATTTTATGCCTTTTTCGGAAATTTTTTATCATCTTTTCGGTTTTTCGTGGATTTGACTTCATCCTTTTTGATTTCATATTATCTTATGACATCTTAAAGAGTGATACAAGACATCATTCTATTTTAATCAAACACATTAAACTTTTGTAAAACAGAGGATAAAAAAACAAAGCAATTGATCAAAAAGAGTTCAATCGGATTTCTATGTGCGAAACGGCTTTTGATATTTGGCGGACACTTGAAATCACGCACGAGGAATTAGTAGAGTCAAAGACTTGAAAGTAAACCTCTTATTGCAAGATTTTGAGCTTTTTCGAATACAACCAAGCGAGACTATATGCGATATGTATACCCATTTCACGGATGTCTTCAATAGTCTAAAAGCTCTTGGTAAATCTTTTTCGGATTTTGATCTCATAAACAAGATTTTAAGATCCCTTTCAAAAAGGTGGGATCCTAAAGTAACGGTCATACAAGAAGCTAAAAATTTAAATGACTTACCTCTTAAAGAACTCATTGGGTCTTTAATGACCTATGAGATAACATTCTTAGAACAAAATGAACATGATGAACACATGAACCACCTTCCAAAGAATAGGAAGGATTTAGAATTTTGGACAAATGAAGACCTCTTGAGTGATAACTCAAGTGATGGCCATGAGGACATTGAACACATAATAATGAATTTTAATAAGTTCATTAAACAAAAATGTAAAACTAAAAATGAACTTGAACAGAGGAAGAGGCCAAAGAAAAGGAAGACACCCAAGGACGAATCAAGAACTTCCGAAAGGCAAATGGCAAATGGCAAATTGCGCTTTGACGGGCTTCGACTATAAGGTAAGTAACTCACCCGAAATATTGTTATATTGTTTTGAAATTACATGATCTTTTCATGAGTTGCTTGATTTAGTTAGTAAAAAGAAATGTTTTAAAAAATTATATCATGCTTTTCTCTAATAATTTTTTTTGAAAATAAAAAATATGAATGATGATTGTATGATTTGTGATAATGCTTAGGATTAATCTATGCATGTGTATTTTGATATTTTATATTGCTTTTGATTTCAAACAAGATGCATAATTTTTAACACAATAAATTAATGGCATATTTCAAAACAATGCTTGCACACCAAATATGATTAAAAGATAAAAGCAAGCATATTGATGATTTCACTTTTAACATGATGTATGATTTTTACATGAAAATTAGAATATGCTTATATGAGATCAACCACATAAAATAAAATACAAAAAAATTAAAAATGTGTTATCATGATGTTTTAATTTTTGTGTTTAGTCTTGACGGCTTTATGACGAAACTTATGCCTCGTTTTTAAATGTTGATGCATGCTTTCATAAAAGACTTGAACATGCTCACATGAAATCAATTGCATGAAATGGAAATATATTTTCTATCCTATTAAGATTAATGAATTCATTTTACCAATCTTGTGAATCTCATGAAAATAAACATGATGAATATTTTGAAAATAAATGAGTGTATCATGCGTTTGGTCTTAATGATTTCTCTTAAAACTTATTTTTTGGATCTATACGATGATACATGAATCTAGTAGAAAAAGACTAGAGCATGCTTACATGTAAACCATCTCCGTTGCTCTTAATAAAATTTTTGAATGAAAGATTTTGATGCATTTGATCTTGATGACTTTAATGACAAAACTTGCATTTTGAATTTATACGATGATGGCTTTCATTGAACATACCTTATGAAATCATCATTAATAATGATGAAATAAAAATATTAAAAGTTTGTTATCATACTTAATGTGTTTCATCTTAATGATTTTTAAGACAAAATTTGCCTTTTCGTCTTGAATGTTGACACTTGTTTTATTAAAAGCAAAGACTTGATAATAAAATGAAACATATTATCATAAATTGAATCTTATGTTTTGAAATAATGTGTTATATTTTATCTTGACGATTTTTGCGATGAAGTTTGTCTTTCAGTTTTGAATGTTGTTACCTCTATTTGATTTGGCATATAAAGACAAATGCATACTTAGACGAAATAAATTACCCAAAAAGAAAAAGCTTTTCCTACCTTATCGAGAGTAGACAATTTTTTTAAATCTCATGAATGATTTTGATGATTCGTTTTGTAAAATTGAATGAACTAAAAATAATGAATATCTTAACAATGAAAGCTTGTATAATGCTTGACGAATTCACATTTTAAAGCTATGCATGATGAATCATATGTCTTGGACTAATATGTTTTTGATCTAAATTGTTTTTATGATATTTTTGCCTTTACGTCTTGAATGTTCATGCTTGTTTCTATTCGATATAAAAGGCAAACGCATGCTTATATGAAAGACTTAAAAGAAAATATATTTTTCATCTATATGAGATTAATGAATTCATGTTATTCTTATGAATTTCTTGAATGTAATTTTGATCATGAGTTTCGAGCTGATGAATTGATTCAAATAAAATGATACATTCAAATGAATCACTTGTCGATATTTACAAATTACGAGATATCTTTTTGAAATATCTTTCTAATAAGATTTTGACAACTTAAGATGTCTTTTGGAATTCATGACATGATATGATTGAATTATTAATTTACTCTTCCTTATCATGAATTGAAAATTAATACTAAAGAAAATTTGTAAATCATAATCTTGATTTCTCGGACTTATAAACTTGAGATCTTCCTTATATGAATCAAGATTTCTCACAAGCATTCTCGTATGATTCTTTCACTTTACTAAAAGGTTTTGTCAAATGAAACATGTTCTTCTTGACTTTTTTTTTAATCATAAAAATGATATGATTTCTTTGACTTGAATGCATCATGAAATGATTGAAATATTGATTGATGCAATTTTTTATATATCATTGTATTTCCTCTCTTCTTTTCAACGTTGACTAAAGGGGTAAAAAATATGCTAGGTTGAATGATAAATTGTAATTCAAGACCTGATTGTCATGATTAATTTTTGTCATGTTAGCTTGAATGTTAAATTCATATTCATGACTTGAATTTTGATGATTGAAAATTGATGAAATTTGCTTTATGATGAATCATTGAATCATAATTTTTATACTTCCTAAATGGAATATTTATGAATCATGAATGTAAATTTTTGATACCCCATTGATCTCTTGATAAATATTTATCTTTGTTGATTGTCATAATTTCAAAATTCATGTAAAGAGATAAGAATTATACTCTTCCCTTCTTTTTGACAAAACCAAAGGGGGAGAAAGTTTTTGCTAGCTAGAACATACAAAGGAAGACAAATATTGTACTTCTCAAAAGAGAAGAAAGAAATTACAAACTTGCACATTCTTCTTTAACTTGTTAGCTTGCATGTTTAAAGTGTTGTAAATTTTGTAAAAATTACTAGCTTATAAAAGAAAACTAGCTTGTACTCTCAAGAGAGAAGAAACAAAAATTGCATGCATGTTGCAAAGGAAGCAAAAAAAATGCATCTTGCACGTCTCAAGAAAAGAATGAAAAATTACTATCTTGCCTAAAATGAGAAACAAAGTGTAAACTTGCACATCTCAAGAAGCAAGTAAAAATTGCCATACTTGAACTTAAAAAACTTCTATGCTTTTGCACTTATATGTTGTGATGAAAATCTAGCTTCATGTTGCAAAAACTTGCTTATCTTTAATATAGCTAGATGCTACTTCTTCTTTTTGTTGATGACATAGGGGGAGAAGTAGATTGATGACTTCATGCATTGAATTGACGATTTTATATATTTACATGATGTTTTTGATAACATGATTTTGATACATGTTGCTTGGATTTGGGATAATCCAAGTGTTCTATCAATGACATATTGATAGGAGGAGTTTAGTTAAACTCCGAGGAGTTAAGGTTAACTCCGTCAGTCATCAATTAGTTATCATCATCGAAAAGGGAAAGACTGTTAGGTCTCAGATTTTGATAATGAAACTAATTGATTATGTTTTATTGTCTAACTACATTTTGAGTGATGCAGGTTTACTCGATCAGGATTAGATAGTTGATGTAGGAGGAATTGACATTGCGCCGGAGGAAATTACGTCAGGATATTGGACGTTGAGCCAGAGGTCCGGTCGACAATTAGTAAAAGGCTTCAGACATTGGGCATCAGGCCAAGAAGAGTGGTGTTGTGCCAAGGATATCGGGGTTGTGGAGGTCAATCGCTGATTGAGCAATAGGCCACAAGAGAGGATAATGCGCTGAAGAATCAAACGAAGCGTCGATAGGCCAATGACGTGCCGAGCAACAAAATGTCAATTCATGTTGTAATAACTATCTAGATCGAAGTAGAGTTTGGCTTGTGTGCATGATTAACTATGATAACGATGAAGATATAAAGTGAAACAAAGTGCCAGAATCAAGTGCGATGGATCGTTGGGAGTTCAAGAGTTCGACGGAAGTCTGAAAATTCATTAGAGTTCACCGAGAAAGATCAAAGCTTGCCAAAGAAGCTCGTCAGAACTCACCAAGATCATCGTGAAGTCCAGGAGCTTGCCGGGAGTCCACAGAATGATATCCGAGGGTTCATCGAAAGACCATCGGAAGTTCGTCGGAAGCTCGTCGAAGAAAAAAGTCTTGACTTGCGGACTTTGTAATAGCTTAGGAAATATCTATAATTTCATAGTTAGCACATAATTAGGGTTAGAATTATGTGTTAATCCATTAACCCTGTTAGGGGCCAATTGGGCCCGGTATTGGATTGGTTTAGGTCGGGTTTAAGGCCCAACCAAGAGTGCTGGACATTATCTGGCGGTGGCATCGCCAGACTAGGGCGGTGGCACCGCCTAGGTCTAGCTTCCTAGGTAATCTGGGGAGATGGTACCGCCCTGGGTCAGAGCGCTTGGGCGGTGGCACCACTGGCTGGGCGGTGATACCGTCTAATACACTGATCGTGTTAGTGTGTCAAGTGATGGTACTGCAGACTGAGTGGTGGTACCGCCCAGTGTCAGAGTCAGACTAGTGGTGGTACCGCTAGTGACAGGCAGTGGTACCGCCAGAACTCAGTAAACCCGAGATGGGATATTTTTTGGCTCTAATTTTGAATCAAATTGGAGCCTATAAAAACCTCTCCCATCCCTGGTTAGAAAAAACAAGCACAGAGATCTTGAAAGGAACAAAACGCTATAGACCGAAAGCTTATTTCATTAATCGCCGAAATTTATCATCTTTATCTGCTGCACTAATTAACCACCCCCCCCGCCATGTGAAACTGTTTTAATAGCTCTAAATTATACTTTATTTGACTAATAAAAATTCTATCATTTAGTTTCTTAATTTGTATTTCTAATAAAAATGTCAATTCACTCATTAAACTCATTTTAAATTTTTGGCTCATGCTTTTAACAAAAGATTCATACAAAGATTCATTTGCAGAATAAAAAATAATATCATTAATATAAATTTAAATAATAAAAAATTTATTTTTAAAATTTTTAATAAATAATATGGTATCGACCTTACATTTTGAAAAATTATTCTTAATAAGAAATAAGCTAAGTCTCTCATACCAAGCCCTTGGGGCTTATTTTAACCCATAAAGAATCTTAGATAACTTATAAACATAGTTTGGAAAAAGAACATTCTCAAATTTAGGTGGTTGCTCAACATAAACTTCTTCAGAAATAAAACCGTGAAGAAAAGCACTTTTGATATCCATTTAAAATAACTTAAAATTTTTAGAATATGCATAGGTAAGGAGTATCCTTATGACTTCAAGTCTTGCTATATGAGTGAAAGTTTCTTCATAGTCTATACCTTCTTCTTAGCAGAAACGTTTCACCACTAATCTAGCTTTGTTTCGAACTACGATACCAAGTTTATCTTGCTTATTCCTAAAGATCCATTTAGTGCTAATTACAAGATGATCACTAGGTCTAGGAATAAGCATTAAAACCTTTTTTTTTTCAAATTGATTTAATTCTTCATGCATTGCAAAAACCCATGAGTCATCTTTAAGAGTATTGTCAATGCATTTAGGACCAATTTGAGATAAAAAGATAGTATTCGCATAAAATTTTTTAAAAGAAGAGTGAGTTTGAACACCTTTTGATGTATCTCCTATTAGGATCGGAGTGGCACTAAGAGGGGGGGTGAATTAGTACAGCAGATAAAACCCATAAATTTGAAATGATTTCGAAAAGAGTTATTTGTACAGAAATTTCGGTCTAACAAATAAGATTTAAGCAAAGTGATTTAAGAGAATACGATTGAGAGTAGAGAGAAGAATATCACTGCAGCTAAGTAAAGAACAAGATGCAGTAATTAAAACTCACACATTTAGAGTAGTACATAGCGATATATAGTGGTTTGGTCAAATGACTACGTCCACTTCCGAAACCTCCTCCGATGAGGTTCCTAACTTCCACTATCAAATCTTCTTGAAGGGGAAGGACCAAGCACCCATGTTATAATCTTTTTACAAGTGGTTCACACTCTTACAGAATTTTGGCAAAGTAAAAATGTGAGAGGTGAACACTCAAGCTATTGAACACGATTTTGCTATAGCTTAGACTCAGTTTTTATCACTTCTCAATATACTTAGCCAGTTGAGACGAGAGGGATATTTATAGACTCAATTGGCTTCAGAATTGGAGTCACATCTCAGATTTTTGGGTACTAGCAGTACCATCGCCTGGCACTGGCAGTACCATCACTAGTTGACCCTACTTTGTTAGTGTACTGGGTGGTACCACCGATCAGTCTAGCGGTACTACTGCCTAATAAGATCCTTGGTCTTTGTGGACTGGTAATACCACCGCTTGTCAAGCGATACCATCACTGACCTGGGGCAGTACCACTGCCCAAATCACTTGGGAATTAGTTCCTGAGGCGGTGCCGCCACCAGACATGGTCAGCACTACTGAATGAGCCCTGAATTCAGCCCAATTCAGTCCAAATAAGGCCCAATTGGCCCCTACTAAGATTAATCAGGATTATTAGCTAATTTTAATTCTAATTATGTGCTAACTACAAAATTAAAAACATCTTCTAAGCAAAAACTAAACCAGCATGTCGAGTTTTCTTTCGGTGAGCTTTCGGTGAACTTCCGGCAGACTTCCGACACACCCTCAGATTTCTTCTAGCGGACTTTATGGCGAGTTCCTCGAATCTTTAGCAAGTTTCCAAACCTTCTCGGTGAGCTCCATGAACCTCCGATGATCTTTTCGGTGAACTTTCGAAACCTTCGGTAAGTCCCCGATTCATTCTCGGCTGGTTCCAGCAACACTTCCCATGATCCTTCAGACTTCTGGCGGACTCTTGAACTCCCAACGTATTTGACTCCGGCAATTCACTTTATATTTTCATTGCTATCATAGTTAATCCTACACACTTATCTCAATAATATGGATTAGATCAAATAACCTATCAATTGACTTCATCATCAAAATTCGAGATTCAACATCTCCAATGATTAGCTTCTTAGGATGTGCGTCTACATACTTTCATTCTTAGGGTAAAGATTCTTTGGAAGTAGATGCATCTAAGTTGCTTGAGATAAGAGGTTTTAAATTCAATGTATCAAATTCAAAATTATCATCAAAATTATTTTTCTTAAATTTAAAAAACTTGTTAAATACAACATAGATAGATTCTTCGATAACTAAATTTTTTTATTAAAAACTTGATAAGCTTTAGAAACAGAGGAATATCTAAGAAAAATACCTTCATCAAATTTTATATCAAATTTTTCTAAGACATCCTTTTTATTTAAAATAAAATATTTACAGTTACAAACTTTAAAATATAAAATGTTGGGTCTTTTATTGTTCCATAATTTATAATGAGTTTTAGATAGGAGAGGCCTTATGAGATCCCCGTTCATGACATAGCATATCGTGTTAACGGCTTTAACCTAAAAATATTATGATAGACTATGTTTATTTAGCATGGTTCTTGCTATTTCTTGTAAACTTCTATTTTTTTCTCAACAACTTCATTTTGTTATGAATTTCTTGGAGTAGAGAAAATTTTTGAAAATGGTCGTACCCATTTGAATCACAAAATTTTTAAAAATTATTATTTTTAAATTTAGTACTATAATCACTACAAATAGAAGAAATCATAAAACCTTTTTCATTTTGAACTTGTTTGCAAAACTTCGTAAAACATTTAAAATAATCACTTTTATGTGCTAATAAGCATATCCAAGTATGTCTACTAAAATCATCAATAATCACAAAAGCATATTTACTACCTCCTAGACTTGTGATATCAATTGGTCTAAATAAATCCATATGAATTAATTGTAATAGTCTAGATGTACTTACTTGATTTTTAGGTTTAAAGCTACTCTTTATTTATTTACCTAGTTGGCATGCATCATAAACTCTATCTTTGACAAATTTAATGTCAGGTATTCCTGTTACGAGTTCTTTAGTTGTAATTTATAATATCAATTCCATACTCTTATGACCTAATCACTTATGTCAAAGCCATGCATTATCATTTAAAACCAAAAAATAAGTTTCATCACAAAAATCATCAAGATCAATAGTATATATATTATTACTCCTTAAAGCAATCATAGATTTATTTTTGTGTGGTATCTCTATAATACAAGCATTAGATTTAAATTTAATATTATATCCCTTATCACACAATTGACTAATGCTTAGTAAGATATGTTTTAAACCATTTACTAATATAGCATCTTCAATCAAGATGTTTGATTTGTTACCTATGTTTCTTTTGTCAATAATTTTTCCTTTGTTGTTGTCTCCCAAGATGATAGATTCTTTGTCTTGGCTAGTGAGCTTAGATAAATGTGTTGGATCTCTAGTCATATGTCTTGAGCATCCACTATCACGATACCATCTCTTGCTTCTAGCTTTCGATTCTAGACATATCTACAAAAAGGAGAGTTTTCTTTATGCACCCATTTAACTTTAGGTCCCTCATGATTAGATCTACCTATCTTGACATTTGGCACTAAGTCATAGTTCTTTTAGGAACCCAAACTAATTTATGCAAGCTATATTTTTTAAATACATATTTATAAGCATAATGACCATATTTACCATAAAAATTATATTTAAATTTAAGGAGAACATGTAATATGGGTCCTTTATTACTACTTACAAAGACAATTCTTTCCTTTCTATGTACATGATGCTTATTGGCAAGAATTATGTTTAATAATTTGTTACCAATTTTAAAATTTTCTAATATTTGTTATAATAACACATTTTCCTTTTTGACTAAGTCTAATTTTTCACTTTTAGTGTAATAAGTTAATATATAATTATCATACTCAATTTTTAATTTATCAAATTTACTAGAGAGAGAAACATAATTCTTTCTTAGTAATTTATATTTCTTACCAACTAATTTAATTTCATCACATAAATCATAAAATGCATCAAGTAATTCATCATAAGGTAAAGATGTTTCAATTGAGTCATAACCTCGTTACTGAAAGCCATCAATACATAGTTCACCACTTCGTGTTTATTGGTTTGCTCTTCATCTTTTGATGCACGTGATTTATCCTAAGTCGCCTTGGGTGCTTTCTTCTTTTGTATTAGTAGCTTCTTCTTCAGTTATGGATACTCATTTTTGAAGTATCTCGGCTTCTTATATTCATAGCAAATGATTGTGTCATTTTTTAGTTCGTTTTTATATTTAGAGTCTTGTTTTACAAGATTAGTTTTGTTCCTTCTCATGAACCTTTTAAATTTTCTTATGAGGAGTGCCAAGCCATCATCATCACTTGAGCATTTGCTTAAATGGTTTTCTTTAGTTCTTAGTACAATATTAGAAGGTTGTTCTCATGTTCATCATATTCTTGTAGGTTATTTCATAGGTCATTAATAACCTTATAAGTTCTTTAAGAGAAAAGTTATTCAAATTCTCTGCTTCTTGAATTACAATCATTGGATCCAATTTTTTAAAAGAGATCTTAATATTTTATTAATAATTTCAAAATTAGTATAACTTTTACCGAGAGCTTTTAATTCATTGACAACATCCATAAAATGGGTGTATATATCACCAATAGTTTCGATTAACTTCATTCTAAATAATTTATAATTATGCCCTAAGAGATTAAACTTAGATTCTTTAACTCTATTTATGCCTTCATCAGTTACTTTAAGTATGTGTCAAATATCATGTGTCATTTCTGTTGGGAAATCTATGGTGACATCATATGCACCACGGAAGGATAGAAACAAAAATTATAGATTTTCCACAAAAAAAAGGTTCTTATTGTCGTGCAAAAGTTGGTGTACAAAACCTGCAAAATCGAAAAACTGCACATAAGAAAATTACTTAGGGAGATCATATATCCTTGAATTCCTATAGATCTATAGGACTGGATGATGGAGTTCAAATGTCCTCCTCTCTAACGATAATCTACACGGTATGTGCTGCGATGATGCTCCTCGAATTGCTGTTCAAATCTTCTTGTTATACGCACTACATAATCAAGAAGGGGCCAACCCTTCTTCCTGTCCACACACCCCAAACTCGAGCTACTGGATAAGGAAGAGAGAGGGAGAAAAATAGGAGGTGGCTGCTAAAAAACTTAGCCCATGGCCCTTTGGTTCCCTCCTATTTATAGAGGTCTCCAATCAACTTAACCGTAATGGATCCTACCTTATTAGGTATTAGATCTCTATCCAATTACTCAAGTCTCTTAGATTAGCGAATCTCTATATAATAATCTTTTATTAGCTCTTATTGGATCTCATCTATAGAATCCAATAATTTAGGGGCATAATGGATATCCAATAAGATAGGGGGCTATGGCAGATATCTCATCTCCGAATCTCTACTCGTTGTAACATCTATCATATGTGTGACCCTCTAGGCCCAATATCGAGTTAGCCATGAGTCATACCTATTAAAACTCCTTATGACTTAGTGAATTATTATCTCCATAAAAATTCACTCGACTCATCGGCTGCGGATGTACTGGGCCACTACCTATCTGTTCTTAGTTACCATAAATCTATAGTCCCTCGTCTATCTAATATTCTAGAGACCCTATACCGGGTATGGTGTTGTTAGGTCTATATGGTATCTCCTCGAGTCTCGCTCTAATTGGATTCTCCTAGAGAACTCTTTCTCTCTCAATCCGAAAGACCTTAGCCAAGGATTTGTTTAAGTAAGAATACATAGGCTATTCCTATCATAATATGTATTGGGATCTAGAGTGGCACTAAGAGGGGGGGTGAATTAGTGCAGCGATAAATAACAATAAATTTTGACATTTTGAAAACAAGCTTTCAGAAACTTCGTACATTGAAAACTTTATTTCGACTAAGACCCAGTTTCAATTGAAGTGTATCGGAAAGTGCTTAAAGTAGGGAGTGTTTAGAGAGGAAGAAGGATAGTGATGAGTAAGTTGAGCAACGAAGAAAAGATGGTTTGCAGAAATATAAAAGACAATATATAAACGTAAATCATTTTTATAGTAGTTCGGTCATCCGACCTACGTCTACGCTCGATTCCTCTTTGCTTGAGGCCACCGGCTTTCCACTAGCTGCCTTCCTTCCAACGGGCGAAGACAAACTCTCTTACAAACTCTTTTACAAGGTTTCCCTCAATCACCTCACTTAAGACCAACTCTTTAAAGTTTAGGATGAGGGATTTCTACCAAGAATTATAGAGTTTTCCCTTAGTTTTCTTTCACAATTCTTGCTATCCAAGCAAGAACATCTAGGGTATTTATAGACCCCAAGAGGATTCAAATTTGGAGCCCAAATTTGAATCACCCCGGATTTTAAGGGTACTGGCGATACCACCACTTGACACTAGCGGTACCATCGCTAGTGCACTCTGGTTCTGTCAGTGTATTGGGAGGTACCACCGCCTAGTCTGACGATACCACCGCCTGACATACTAACACGGTAAGTGTACTGGGTGGTACCACCGCCCAGCTAATGGTGTCACCGCCCAGGCACTCTACCCTAAGGCGGTACCAACACTTAGACCACTTGGGAGACTGAACCCAAGCGGTACCACCGCCCCAATCTAGTAGTGCCACCGCTATACAGGGTTCAACAACCCTATTTGGGCCTTAAGTCTGGCCCAAACTTGTCCAGGTACGGGCCCAACTGGCCCCTAACTAGGTTAGCCCAATTATAATCTAATTAGTCCTTAATCCTACTTCGATCTAGATAATTATTATAATGCTTAATCGAAATGTCACCCGACATGTCATTGGCACATCGGCGCTTCGTCCGTTTCTTCAGCACATCGTCCTCTCTTGCGACCTGTTACCCAATCAGCAATTGATGTCTGTAACCCTGATCTTTTTGGTGCAACTCTACTCTTCTTGGGCCGATGCCTGATTTCTTTGTCCGAAGCCTTCTGTCGATCGTCGATCGGACCTCCAACTCGACGTCCAATCTCCTGACGTGATTTTCTTAGGCATAACACTAATTCATCCTGCGTCAATTATCTATTCCTGATTGAGAGTAAACCTGTGTAACTCAAAATGCAGTTAGATAACCAAAATATGATCAATTAGTTTCATCATCAAAATCTGAGATTCAACAATCTCCCTCTTTTTGATGATGATAATTAATTGTTGACTAATGGAGTTAACCTTAACTCTCGGAGTTTAACCAAACTCTCTCTATCAATCTATTATTGATAGAACACTTGGATTATGCCAAATCCAAGTAACATTCATCACATGTTATGAGAAACATCAAACATCATGCAAATATATAAAATCTTCAATTGAATACGTGAAGTCATCAATCTAATCTACTTCTCCCCCTTTGTCATAAAAAAAGGAGAAGTAATATCATAGCTAGTTTAAAATATATGTAAGTTTTACAATTATACTAACTAGATTTTCATCAACATTCAACATTCAATCATGGCAATCTTCTCATGATATACAAGATAGCATATGTTGTGATAGTGTCCATGATAGCAAGTTTTGCTTCCTTAATATGCTAGCAATTTTGCTTTTATTTTCAATGCACAAGCTAGCAAACCCTTCTCCCCCTTTGTCAATGTCAAAAAGAAAGGGAGGATTAATACTTCAAATAATCTTACATGAGATTCAACAATTGCTAACTAAAATGCAAGCAATTTTGTTGAAAAAGTGAAGTTGAGCAAAATTTTTCTCTCTTGAGATAGCAACTTTTTGCTTCTCAATGTTCAAGCTAGCACACTTTTGTCTTTTGATGCATAAGCTAGCAATTTTTAATGCATAAGCTAGCAATCTAACTCCCCCTTTATCATTATCGAAAAGAAGGGAGGAACCAATGATATAGACTTTTACATTAATTGTAAATTTGCATCAATCAATATTCTACATCAATCTTCAAATCATGACAACCAATATAAAGAATCAAGATATCAATATCAATGATCAATTCATGATTCATTTCAATATGTCTCTTCGTTTGTAAATAGCAAAAGATCTTAAGAAAATAAAGAAGAGATTACAATATATGCATTATATTTTTAAATTCATAATGAATCATAAGAAATAATTTTAAGTATCAACTATCAAGATATTAAGACTTGGATTGTTTTCCTCTTTACCAAATGATAGAATGAAGGAGTCATAGAGGGAAAGTATTTCGATTTGCATAAAAAAATATTTCAAGTCAAGAAATCAAAAGAGTTCATAATTCGCTTGAAACAAAAATCTCATTCAAACCAATTTGACAACTTGAAACCCATAATCAAATCAAAATCATCTTTGAGATTCAAAATGCTTGCAATTTACATTAATCATGACAAGTGATATATCAAAAGTCTTCATCAATATTTCAATCATCAAGTCATGAAGCATATAAAGTAGTATTGAAATATATGAGAGAAAAAATCGATTTAAGCATGCAATGTTTCAATCAAATTCAAGTCATGGATACCAAAGCTAGCATATTTTCTTTACATGTATTTTTTAGGTCATGACAAAAAGAATAAATCAATGATTCAATCATATCATGTCATGAAAGATATCAATAGGAAAAATCAATAAGGATCAAAAGATATCATACATGGTTCATAAATATTCCTTTTAGGAGGTATCAAGATCATAATTCAATGATTCATAATAAAGCAAATTAATTTTAAATCACCACATAAAGCAAAGAAATCATGTCATTTCTAGGATATGATATCAAGGCTCAAGAAGAACATGATTTATTTGAGAATAGATAGCACAAAGAGCACCTTGATTCATGCATAAGAATTTTCATCAGTATCTCATTTCAAATTCAAGTGATTCATAAAATATCATAAATGAATTTATCACTTGTCTTTCATGGAAAATCAATAATTTCAAGAATCATATATTTTTTTTGTATGATTAATTTCATTTGAACATGCCTTTGTCTTTTAATGTCAAGTAGAGATAAGTATGAAATTCAAGACGTAAAAGACAAAATCTCATAAAATAACTCATTTAGCATGATCTTAAATATCCATTTTCAAGATAAAAAAAAGAGTAAATCAAGGAATCAATCATATCATGTCCTGAATTGACATTTTAAGTTATCATGAATTCATAAAGATTCAAATATATAGTTTCGAAAAATCAAGATCATGACTATGATAAGGCTCATTCAAGTTCGAATCATCAAAATCATTTTTATGATTCAAGAGATTCACATGAATTCATTAATCTCAATAATATAGTAAATACAATTTCTTTTTATGTGTTTCATCTTATGAGCATGCCTTTTGCCTTAAAAGGAAATGTCAACATTCAAGATGGAAAGGCAAATTTCATCATAAAGATCATTGAATCATAACTCATTAAGTATGCAGCATTTTCCAAAATTGATTCAAGATATTCAAATGATTCATGAAATGAGTTCACTAATTTCAATAGGATAGAAAATCCATTTTCATTTCATGCAATTTTTATGTGAGCATGTTCAAGTCTTTTATAAAAACATGTATCAACATTTAAAAATGAGACATAAGTTTCATCATAAAATCGATTAAGACCCATTAATCCAAGATAAAAGTTTTCAAATCATAAGCATGATACACACATCTATCATTAAAAGACTTTTAAGAAATTCATACATAGATATGTATCATGTTTAGAATCGAAAACCGATAAGGAAAGTATACATGAAATTATGTTATCTTAAAATGTCATCTAAATTTGACATGAAAACGATTAGACCAAGCACACATTAATCCAAAACATAGAGTTTCAAATCAATAATACTTCAAAAACTCATGCATGATATAAAATCGTCAAGCATCATGTTTAGAATGGAAAACCAATATAACTCATCAAGATACACATGCATGGATTAGTCCTATTAGGTGTACACATGTTATCACACATCATACAATCATCATTCAAATTTTTATTTTTTAAAAATTCTTTAAAAAAAAGTAGGATAATTTTTTAAAATATTTTTTTATTTCCTACCAACTAAACTAAGCACTCATGAAAAATGTCAAGTAATTTCATAAAGCAAAGGAGCTTTAGTTAAGTTGCTTACCTTGTAGTCAAATATTGTCAAAGTGTAATTTGCCATTTGCCTTTTAGAAGTTCTTGATTCATCCTTGGGTGCCTTCCTCTTCTTTGGCCTCTTCCTCTGTTTAAGTTCATTTTTTATTTTTGATTTTTATTTAATGAACTTATTGAAATTTATTAAAAGTTCAATATCCTCTTCATTGTCTTCATCACTTGAGTCATCACTCAAGTGGCATTTTATAATCCGGAGTTCCAAATCCTTCCTGTTCTTTGGAAGGTGATTCATGTTTTCATCGGGTTCAAAGAAACTCATTTCATAGGTCAGTAATGACTCGATTAGTTCTTCCAATGAAAATTTATTTAGATTTTTAGTTTCTTATATCATCGTTACTTTGGGATCCCACCTTTTTGGAAGGGTCCTTAAAATCTTATTAACGAGATCAAAATCCGAGAAATATTTATCAAGGGCTTTTAGACTATTGATGACATCCGTGAAATGAGTGTACATATCGCTGATAGACTCACTTGGTGTCATTTGGAAGAGCTCAAAATCATACAATAAAAGATTTACTTTTGAGTCTTTGACTCTACTAGTTCTCTCGTGCATGATTTCAAGTGTCCGCCAAGTATCAAAAGCCGTTTCACATGTAGAAATCCGATTAAACTCATTTTTGTCCAAAGCGTAAAATAAGGCATTCACAGCTTTTGCATTTAAAGAAAAAGATTTTCTCTCTAAATCCGACCATTCGTTCATTAGTTTAGAGGGAAGTTAAAAATTATTTTCAATAATATTCCATAAATCCAAATTCATAGAAATCAAGAAAACTCTCATTCGAGTTTTCCAATATGTGTAGTCCGAACCGTTAAACAACGGGGGATGAACAATCGAAAAACCCTCTTAAAAGCTGTGAAGAGTCATTTCTCGCAGGTGTGAATCCAAAAGATAAATAACAAGGCTCTGATACTAATTGTTAGGATCTAGAGCGGCACTAAGAGGGGGGGTGAATTAGTGTAGCGGTAAATAACGATAAATTTTGATGTTTTAAAAATAAGTTTTCGAAACCTTCGTACGTTGAAAACTTCGTTTCGACTAAAACCCAGTTTCAATTGAAGCATATCAGAAAGTGCTTAAAGTAGAGAGTGTTTAGAGAGAAAGAAGGATAGTGATGAATAAGTTGAGCAACAAAGAAAAGATGGTTTGCAGAAATATAAAAGACAATACATAAACATAAACCGTTTTTATAGTGGTTCGGTCATCCGACCTACGTCCACTCCCGATTTCTCTTCGCTTGAGGCCATTGGCTTTCCACTAGCTGTCTTCCTTCCAACGGGTGAAGACAAACTTCCTTACAAACTCTTTTACAAGGTTTCCCTCAACCACCTCACTTAAGACCAACTCTTTAAAGTTTAGCAGGAGGGATTTCTACCAAGAATTATAGAGTTTTCCCTTAGTTTTCTTTCACAATTCTTACTATCCAAGCAAGAACATCTAGGGTATTTATAGACCCCAAGAGAATTCAAATTTGGAGTCCAAATTTGAATCACCCGGGATTTCAGGGGTATTGGCGGTACCACCACTAGTGCACTCTAGTTCTGTCAGTGTACTGAGCAGTACCACCGCCCAAGCACTCTGCCCTAAGGTGGTACCACCGCCTAGTCTGGGCGGTACCACCACCCAAACCACCTGGGAGACTGAACCCAAGCGGTACCAAGTCTGGCAGTGCCACCGCTAGATAGGGTTCAGCAACCTTGTTTGGGCCTTAAGTCCTACCTAAACTTATTCGGGTACAGGCCCAATTGGCCCCTAACTAGGTTAGCCCAATTACAACCTAATTAGTCCTTAATCCAACTTTGATTTAGATAATTGTTACAATACTTAATCGAAATGTCGCCCGGCACGTCATTGGCACATCGGTGCTTCGTCTGTTTCTTCGGCGCATCGTCCTCTCTTGCGGCCTATTGCCTAATCAGCAGTTGATGCTTGCAACCCTGATCTTCTTAGCGTAACTCCGCTCTTCTTGGCCCGATGCCCGATTTCTTTGTCCGAAGCCTTCTGCCGATCGTCGATCGGACCTCCAACTCGACGTCCAATCTCCTGACGTGATTTCCTTTGGCATAACACCGATTCATCCTACGTCAATTATCTATTCTTGATTGAGAGTAGACCTGCGTAACTTAAAACATAGTTAGATAACCAAAACATGATCAATTAGTTTCATCATCAAAATTTGAGATTCAACAATACCGAGAGCGGATGATCCTCTATCGACACTCAATAGCTCTCATAAAATTGGCTACCACTCATAATGACCGGCTATACTAGATTTGAAACTTCCAAACCGATAAGTCTGGTATTAAAGAGTGGAATACTCATACAAGATATCCTTGGTGTCTTAAGTCTAAAGACCAGATACACTACTAGGACTATGAAATCGTTGTCTAACAATAAGGTATTATCAACCATCCAGCATTCCATGAGTGAATCAATCAGTGAACTCATTCTCCAATGATCACCTGCACTATATCCTTAGTGTCCCCACACGAGCAACTATGAGACCAGCTGCCTCCATCATATAGATGGGTATACAGCACATCAGTTTGTCCAATTGTCTCGATGTCCTTCTCGAGTAACCTATGACTGGGATTATTTAGGGTTTATTTTTAAAGGTGAATCGGTCTCATTATCATAATCTTATTATGATCTGACTCTCATTGCATAGATCCATGAACCTCACAATATATACAACATGCAAGATAAAGTGATAATATGCTAAATAATAATAAGAAAAAAGAATGCATGTCAAGTCACACGTGTCATCACTCACGTGATTGGCTTGTAGGGCACTTATGACTAGCATTCTTCTACTTGACCTAAAGCCAATCACCTACATGTCCAATCCCCATCAAACCCCTGTGATGCTCAAAGACTATATGAGACAACTACTTTGTTAGTGGATCTGTGATGTTATCTTCGTATGGAACTCTTTTCACTACTATGTCTCTTCGGGCAATAATCTCTCTTATCAGGTGGAACCTCCTTAGAATGTGCTTTGACTTCTGATGAGACCTGGGTTCCTTCGCTTGAGCAATTGCCTCATTGTTGTCACAATATAAAGGAATCGGTTCCTCGCTACTTAGCATGACTCCTAGATCTATGATAAACTTCTTTATCTAGACTCCCTCCTTTACTATTTTTGCCACAACAATGTGCTCTATTTTTATAATCGAGTCAGCAGTAGTATCTTGCTTAGAACTCTTTCAGCACACTACTCCTCTATTCAGGGTGAATACATACCCTGAATTAGATTTGCTATCAGCGACCTCAGATTGGAAGTTAGAGTCCATGTAGCCCTCATCCCTAAGGCTACTCCCTCCATATATCTGTAAAAGATCCTTAGTCCTTCTAAAGTACTTAAGGATATATTTTACTATTTTCTAGTGCTCCAAGCCTGAATCGACTTGATACCTGCTCGTGACACTCAAAACATGTGCTATATCAGGCCTGGTACATAGTATAGCATACATGATAGACCATATCATTGAGGCATATAGTATCCTATCCATGTCTGCCCTTTACCCAAAGAAATCGTCAATGAAAATAATAAAGTAGAAATAAACACTGATGGCCTGAGTTGACATGGGACCGCATACATTACTATATATAAGTACCAACAACTCAGTGACTCTCTTTTCAATTTCACTAAATGGAGAGTTGATTATCTTTCTACGAAAGTAAGGTTTACAAGTCGCATATGACTCATAGTTAAATAGATTTAGGTATCCATACAACAACAACTTTTGAATCCTTGTCTCATAGATATGACCCAGCCTATAATGTCATAGGTTTGCACTGTTCACCTCATCTCGTTTCCTCTTAGACTCACTTATATTCATGATATGTGGAATAGTGTCTAGCATAATCAAACTATTATGTAATATTCCTCTCGTTATGATCTTATCATCATCAATAGTTGAATAACTATTATTCTCAAAAACTACTTTATAACAATTCAATATCAAACATAAAATAAAAATAATATTTTTGATAATAGAGAGAACAAAATAAGATGCATCATCTAATGTAATAGTAATTCTAATAGGCAGATGTAGGGTGATCTCGTTAATAGCAATAGTAGCAATTCTTATTTCATTGTCCATCTTAAGATTCAATATTTATCGATTTCTTGACCATGACATAAAATTACATAATAAAAAAATAAAATTGGTGCATCAATTTGTGACTGAATTTTTGAATTACATCTGAATATACGACCTTCTACTATGATGCGATATTGAATTTTCTATGAGTCCGTACGTCAAGACCTCAAATCATAAAATAAGAAATTATTCACATTCTTTGTGCGTTTTTCACTTAATAGGTGATAAGTAACTATTAGGTTAAACTAAGATCAGTCGTGTCCGCATCCCAAATTCTTGAGATGGTTTCGAGAATGTTCTTAGCCCATGGGTACACGAAAGATGCCTCCACAAACCAAATCAAGCAGGGCTTCGAGCCCTAATGGAGCGATTCGAGCCCCAACCTAGTCGAGTCCTCCACGGGCGGCGACGGGACCGGTGGTGGCGGAAGGTGATGACACACGGTAAGTATTCTTCTTCACTCTGTATCTCCTCTTCTTCGTCGGATCCTTTTGATTTCGCGTCTTTTTTTCTTTTTTTTTGGATTTCTATTTGCTTTCCCAGGATCCGTTTGATAACTTGTTCCAGTTGGTCATAATATGTTCCATTCTGTTCTACTTGTGGTCAGTTCTTTGATGTTTGTTTGTTGTCCTGCAATTGCTGATCGAATACATGTTTGTATACTGTCTTGACTGGTGGGTTATTTGTATCTGCTCTTTATATGCATTACATGTTTTCTGCTTATGTATGACTAATTTCTGTATCCAAGATTCCCATTTTCTCGCCACCGAGGATTTGTCATTCTGCGGACTTTATGAGCTTAAATTGCTTTGAATCTGTCTTCTGTATACAAACTCTGTATGTAGTTGCTGTAAACAATAGCTCAACTTCGTTTTTGGGCTCTATTTCATGTAGGCTTGGCCAATTTGAAGAGCGTAGGTGGTATATGGGGAGTCATCTTATAACCTCTTGGTACAAAGTGATCGAAGCTTGGATTAGTAGTCATCTGTTATTGGGGATTTGAAATACTTTTGTCTATCTTGAATCAGAGAAGTGCATGTTCGATGCAATACTTATGCCAATCCACTGTAAATATGGATTGAAACTTAGGTAGATTTTCTGGATTATGGAGGTCCAGTTATGGAGCTTTGTTTATGCTCCTATAACACAAGCGAAGATGGTCAAAGAATGATGCCTTTGTATATTGACTTTCAGGTATAATCATGGAAAATGAAACTCACCATTAATTGGTTTCACGGACACAAAAAAGGGATAACTTATACAAATGTTACAGGCAAACGGTTCTCATGAAAGAGTGCTTGAAAGAAGTAAAATCTGAAGTATTATTATTTTTCTCTGTTGTTTGAATTATCAAGACCATGGTTTTAGATATGTGCAGTTGATGTGTATCGAGCAGTAGTATACCACACGGATCGAGGTGTCTATTATTTTATTTTATTTTTCAGTGGTACCAGGTGGTACAGGTTGATATACTGTTTGGTATATCGTTACCGTGTTGGTTCAAGGTGTCAAAACTAGTATTGGTCTAGGAATTTAAACTATATTTGGTTTGATAGGACAGTACGATGATAAGGATGCGAATTTAGGTGATCAGAGTTTTTGAGTAATGAAAACAATCAATCTATTTGTAAAGGTAAAACTGCATCCGTTTAATCTTCAGTTTGTATGCTAGTTGCCAGGGGTTATTTGAGCTTTTGCAATTAGATCCTAGATGTAGGAGATGAGCAAACTTGTCACAGTGAGAAGTGTCAGTTTAACAGCACAAATAAGGCAATGGTTCAGCTGAACAAAAATTTGAATTCAAACGATCAACAATGCATTTCAGTCTACTTTGAATGTTATTGCGGAATAACATATTAAACAATTCTTCTTGTAGGACCATGAACATGCTTACTGTGACTCTGCCAATTTGGGCTTTAGGGAAGGAGGTACTATTATCATCTTCAACCTGCATTGTTGAGAGTTAGCCGAACTTCTTCAGTTGGAATCATTCAATAGGCATAAGATTCTCGAAGGTATCGAATCCTATGGTCAGCTAAAGAAAGGAGAGTTATAATGTATGATTGGGTAGAGAATAGATAATCCTTACAGTCGGTTAGACAGAAACCTCTCCTATCAGTGTAAGTTTTGTTTTGCCCTCACAATGAGTGAAAACAGTTTTTGCTTTTTTCCTTTGCGAAGACTTACTGGCATTAGTCATGATGCCGTGGATATTCATCTTTTGCTCTAAATCTTCCTTTTGTTTTTCCCTTTTACAACTGCAGCAGGCTCAGAGGCCAAAGCACCCCTTGAGACACTTCAACCAAAGTTGCAGGCATTCACCTCGTATGACAACGTATAGAGCACAGTGATGTGTCTTCAAACTTGTCCATGCCTACCATTACATTCAAAATTAACATGACATTATACTTTCGAGCCATAGTTTTCCTCTGTTTGTGCAAGTATATAAGCATCCGTCATTTGTAGTACAAAACAAAATATATCTGTACAGAAACTCTTGCTTCATCACGTTTTCTTGTTCTTCTTACGCTTTCAAACTGTTCTATGTGCTACGGAAGGTACAATAGGTCCTCTGTGCATTAGGGATTTTTTTTCATTTTGACCTTAACAACATAAATCAAAATGGATTTTGAATTCTATTGTACAATCTTGAACAAAATTAATGTTCGCTGAATGATTCCATCAGTCTTTTTTTTTTGTCTTCCTATCATTTATTTATCAATCAGTGAATTAATTAGTTAATTGTCGTCAAATCATAACTTTTTGAATCACAAAATGATGGAAAATCAAACCTGTTTGTAAACTACTTGACTGATCTGCCGCAAGTTCTAGAATCTCTATTTGATAGGCACAAAGTCAAAGCTAACGACACCACCGATGAATGCTCTCTTTCTCCTACTCCCACTATTTCTTTGCCCGTCACGCGGGAGGTCTCTCAGCTCTCATCCTCATGGAGACCATTGTCCTCTTCCTCTCGCTCTTCTTCTTTGCGGCTCCCACCACTGCTTCTCATCTCTTCCCCGAAGAAGCCCGCCCAACCAGATCCGGCTACCTCCCAATCGGCCCCGCGGCGGCCCCCAACACTTCGTCGGCGGCGAGTCTCTTCTTCGCCTTCTACGAGGCCCAGCAGCCGATCTCCCCTCTCCCGCAGACCCCGCTCCTCATCTGGCTCCAGGGCGGCCCCGGCTGCTCCTCCATGCTCGGCAACCTCTTTGAGCTCGGCCCCTATCTCGTCTCCCACGACTCCCCCACCCTCCGCCGGAACCCCGACTCCTGGAACCATCGCTTCGGCCTCCTCTTCATCGATAACCCCCTTGGCACCGGCTTCAGCGTCACCCCCTCCCCCGCCGATGTCCCCCGCAACCAGACCACCGTCGCTGCCCACCTCATCTCCGCCCTCCGCCACTTCCTCGCCTTCGATCTCTCCTTCCACCGCCGGCCCCTCTATATCACCGGCGAGAGCTACGCCGGAAAGTACGTCCCCTCCGCTGGGTACTACATCCTGCGGCAGAACGCGCGGCTGCCGCCGCACCGCCGGATCAATCTCCGCGGCGTCGCGATCGGCAACGGGCTCACGCACCCCGTCACCCAGGTCGGCACCCACGCCGTCTCCGCGTACTTCACCGGCCTGATCAACGAGCGGCAGAGGGCGCGGCTCGTGGAGCTGCAGGACGAGGCCATAAGGCTGACGCTGGCGGCCAACTGGTCGGCGGCTTCGGACGCGAGGGGCAAGGCCTTGGAGTGGCTGAAGAACGCCACGGGCCTCGCGACGCTGTACGACCTGACCAAGAAGAGGCCGTATGACTCGGGCATGTTGGACGTGTTCCTGAACAAGGAGGAGGTGAAGGCGGCGTTGGGCGTAGCCAAGGAGGTGGTGTGGGAGGAGTGCAGCGAGGTGGTCGAAGAGGCCCTTCACGCTGACGTGATGAAGAGCACCAAGTTCATGGTGGAGGAGCTGGTGAGGCGGAGCAGGGTGCTGCTGTACCAGGGGTTGTACGACCTCAGGGACGGCGTGGTGTCAACTGAGGCCTGGATCAAGGAGATGAAGTGGGAAGGGCTGGGAAGCTTCATGAAGGCTAAGAGGGAGGTGTGGAAGCTGGACGGCGAGCTCGTCGGGTACGTCCAGCGCTGGGGGAGCTTGAGCCATGTCGTCGTCTACGGTGCCGGCCACCTTGTGCCTACGGACCAAGGGAGGTCAGCCCAGGCGATGATCGAGGACTGGGTCATGGAGGAGGGCTTGTTTGGGGGTGCCGGTGCTTGAAGCTTCAGCGATCATTTATGGTGTTTTGGCTCTCTCTGTCGGTCTTCTGAGGCCATTATTAATTCTGGTTGCTACTGTATCATTTCAACGGCTGCACAGAGAAATAATGATCAGTGCCGCTGAGGAAAATCTTCATCAGGGTTTCAACCTATATAAGTAGGCTCTGTCATGATTTGGCAAGGATGCATTTGAAGTATATAATTAGGATGTATAATCGATGTTGTCAGTTTTATGACTTATAATTGGTGCAATCCAAATCACATTCTCTTCAAATAATTTATGGAAGGAAAAATGCACTTAATAAAACTTGTTCACCTGGTCATCCAGATACCTACTGGCTCATCCTTAGGTTAGGAACCTTGAGGTGCAACAACAGTCATGATACAGATAGAGAAGGAGCAGACTTGTCATGGTTAATGGGTGTTCTGCATGAGGGAGGGAACCATGTCTTGCAAGAGGCCGCAGTCCTGAAGAGGAGATTCGAAGTTGGGCAGATGCATGTCGGTGTTTGTGGTGTCGTGCCGCATGGCCCTCGGTGCACGTGCTGCGTTCATCAGAAGGTGGTGATGGCGGCGGAAGCTGGTCGAGGCCACTGCCGGTGGCGCTTCCACCCACTGCGTGCTTCCTCGAGCAGTACTTGTGGGGCTTTGATGAGTGTGCTTCCATTCGTAGGTTGGGATCACGATTGTTGGATCCTAACATGATCTCTCCACCCTCTTCTTCGCCGGGCACTATTGAAAATAGCGTGGCTTGAAGGAGGGCGATGAAAATGGTCAACGATCAAACCATATCTTTGGACCATTTGGAGTACGATACCACCGAGAGGGATGAAAGTCGTCGACGGTCAACCTGTGAGACTGTAGATGAGTCAGCGACTACAGCCGGCTGGTCACGTGGGCGACCAGAGCCGACGGTCAAAATGTCGCAGCTCCTTAACGTTCGCTCCTTCGGTTCTCCCGACACGCGTCCGTTGACGGCCACCGACAGGGGACCACTGGGACGACGTCTGTACCCGTTCGATCATGATCAGACGGATCAGATTCGCGTCCCAGCGGCATCGTTGGTCTTCTCGAGCGTAGTAGTCGTGTTCACACTTGGTGAACCCATGCGACCTTTTGCATGATGATCCCCCAAAAACTTCTTCGTGTCATACATAATTCACAGGTGGAAGAGATGAGGAGAAGTGTGCTTGTGTTTTGAGGAGTCGTAAGTTGTTGCATCTCTACTGTCTGTTTCAACCTGCAGTGATCTTCAAATATGGACTTGCTGTCTTCAAGAAGGCCAGACTTGAATAGTTGTTCAATTGCGATTGAACACAGTTGTTTTCCTATTGTGCATCATTCAACAAAAGAACCTCACAGACACTATAATAAAGATGTGTGTATACAGAAGAAAAAAGTGAGAGAGAGAGTCATGATTTGAATGAAGCTTTTAACATTTGGCAGAAAAAGACAAGACGAACTCTTCTTGATGTGCTCAACTTATCTTCGAGGTTTGATCTGCTAATGTTTGACTTAAAATGCAAGTCTTGGACAAGGCAAAGGTGTTTCCATACTTTTGATTTCAAAAGATAGCACATAGGACATCTTTTGCCATGGTGAATTCGATCATTTTTCTCCTCTCCTTCATTCAATTTGGTCCGTCATTTTATTTTCCTTTTGTATTGCTTCAAACTTTGCAAGAGTATGTGTATGAATTGGTAGTACATTAAGTGGTCAGACAATCTTGCATGATGATCCATGTCAAAGAACTTTATAGTTGTGCTTGATGTATGTGTTGCAGGTGTTGTCATTCCCAATTTGCTTTTGACTTCCAAGGAGTTCTTGTAAGCTGAAAGAATCCACCACCCATGCATACTTCTCCGTCAATTATCTTCCCTAGCTAAATGAAACAATTTGTTTAATCATTTCTCCAGTCATTGACCTCTGTTGTATTATGTCAGACTTAGTAGTGTCTCCTGAGTATGCCATCATTATCTCCCTAGGCTTGCATTAGGCTAAAACAAGAATTTGGCCTAAAAAAACTCAATAGACCAGCAAGTTTATGAAATATCAAGATAGACTTGCTCAGTAGTTACGGTATGCTAGATTATAACATAAATAGATTACACACGAGTTGTATATATTAGAGGACTTGTCTCCGATGAGGGTAAAGCGAGTTGCAACGCGACGATGATCGATTTCCGTAGTAGGGTGGTAGCCGCCGGTGAGTGGTTCCATGGGTCATGGGCTGCAGATGGCAACCCATCGTGGAAGGATTGCGACGATAGCAGTTGATGGGTGATGACACTTTTAACCAAATCTTACCATAAATTGATTTTAACAAAATTCTATTTTCATTGAATTTTTACCTCAGTCAATGTGATCAAATATAGATTTTGCCTGCCATTTGGAGCCCTAATTTTGATTGAATCTAAATATTAACCTAATTGGTCAAAGTCTAAGTTTGAGCTTCCCCTTTATGATTTTGGACTAATTTGTTTAAACATCAAATTTTTTACTAATCTTGACTTTGGCCTAAGCTTAATTTTAATCAAATTATGATTTTAACTTTTTTCAATTCTGGTTTTAATGACCTTGTAATTTGATTGGATTTTGATCACAACTAGATTTTAACCTAATTTTCATTTTAGACCAATTAAATGTTGAATATTTTTAATCAATTTTTATTAGTCTAACTGGATTGGTAGTTAGCCCAATATCGTTTGAACCCAATTTGATAGTCTAATTTTGGATTTATCCAATTACATAGGATTGATGAATCCAATTTGGGTGACTCAATTATGGATTTATCTAATTAAATTGATTGATTAGACCAATTTAAGGTCTTTTATGAAATCTAAAAATATATAAATTATGATTTTTTATAATTTTCTCATATAATATATTGGTAATTTTTTATTTGCTTATGGTACTTAAATTTTAATTATTATTTTTGAATATTTATGTGGTTATTCACATGTATATTAAAAAATATAAAAAATATTTATTTTCAATAAAGGTATAATTATATTTATTGTTATTATAGTCATCATATGATTTTTTTATTTTGATTAATATTTATTATAATATTTATTTTATTATTATTGAACAACTTCTATATGAATTATATTAAATAAAATTTAGTGAATATTATTTATAATTTATATTCTTAAGTCTTATCTAAATTATAATTGTTAAAGTAGCTTTGAATGATAGGCTTATGGATGTAAATTATAATAAATATTTTATTATTTATATGACATTTAATATATATTTTATATTATTATATTAGTCTTTTAGCTGTGAAAGTGGTTTGGACTAATTGATTTATAAATTATATTATAGAATTAGTCTTAAATAGTATTAAAAAATAATATTTTTAATGATACATATAATTAAGAGATTTAGATAATCTCAAAGGAATATCTACTTTGAATAGTTATGCGAAAATATAAAATGATATTATTTTAGATATCATTATAGTTTTGAGTTATATACTCAAAGGTAATAAATATTATTCCACAATTATGGTATTAGTCCTTTATAATTGTAAAATATTGTATGAATATTTGATATATTAATATTCCACCAAAAGATAAAATAGAGATGATATCAATAATTTAATATTTATTAAAAAATTAAAAGATTTATTATTATATTATTTTATTATTATAATGATACTTTCATTATTATAAATAACTTGAATATATACCATTTATACTAGGTATGTTAGATGTTATCGATACTTGTTGGAAGGATCAAGCCTTGACTACTAAAAATTTTATGAAATAAATAATTAGAAAAGATTTGTTTAGGCTTAGCTTTATGATAATTAGTAATAATATTTAGATTTTATTATAGAAATCAATTTGCCCATTGAAATTTGTTAAAAAGTTGTTAGCTGATGCCTTAACAAAAGAGCTGACTAAAGCTCAATGTTATAGAATTCAAGAAATTCTACAACATATCCTTGTTATGACTAATAAAGGCATAAAGTTAAAAAAAAAAATTAAACATGGTAATCCATTATCATTCAATTCATTCTTACTTTTTTTTATATTTAACTCATTTAAAATTCATTACAACACAAATAGACGATAAATAAAATTTAAATAAGCTAAATTGTATATAAAAAAAGATTAAAGTGGGAAAGATTCCATGAGATACTGATTATGACTCAAGGAGTGGATAATAATAAAAAAAAAGCATAATTCAAAAAAATTATTGAGTTTATAAAGTACATACAAACTCATAAAAGAAAAACTTTCATTGTAAAATGCTATCTTTATGACAAGAAAGGTCAAATGAAGAATGATTATAATATTTGATTCAAAAGAAAAAGGTATAATTTAAACTTTATATATTTCGAATTAAATATTATATTAGGTGGATTGTTCTTAGTGCCTCAAATCATGTTATTAATAATAGATAGAATTTTGTTTTAACTCAAAAAACAAAACAAAGGAGCATGAAATATTCATCAATCATTTTAAGCAATAGTTTTGGCTTATATTTAAAGATTATTCATCTAATAGATCTTGATGGTGCATACTATGTTCCTATAATTCTAAAAACTTAATTTTTATCTAAAATTACTAGGATATTATCTTTGTATAAGAAACTTAATATATTTATGATTTAATAAAATATGATTATGAAATTTGTATAAGAACTTATATAAAATTAATATGAATCTTGAGTTTACAATGACTCTATAATCAAGTACTTGAAATACAATATAGTTTTATGAATTCTTGAGATTATATATATTTACACCTGTTAATCATTCCACATTTCCTATTATATAAAGAAAAAAATCTTATTATCTTTATAGATGATTTATCGAGGCATGACTGTATATATATAATTCATATAATGTCTTAAGCTCTTGATACCCTTAAGAGTACATAAAAAAAGTCAAGAAATAATTAGATTTGATAAAGATTATAAATTTTATTGATGAAGATCATAAAATTAGTGGCAGTGATGAGGATTACTCTTCTTGTTAGATTCCTATAGAATAATGAATTAGTGGGAGTGATAATCATGAAATTTAATTTAGAAGTGTCTTTTATCATTTCCTATTCAAGAGATTATTATTTCTCAAATTACTAAATGATTTGATGAAGATAAATAATAAAATAATATTAATAAGCTCCCATATAATGTTGATATAACTATTGATGATCTTGTGTAATAATCACAATTATCAGTTTTGAAAAGATCTTAAAAGGAAAAGAAACCTACTATTTCTGATGATTATTTAATATATCTACAAGAATTATATTATGATATAAGAATAAAAAAACATCTCTTATTATTATCATAAGTCATGGAAAGCAATGATTTTGAAAGGTGATATGATTCAATAAAAAAAGCACTAGAAATTGATGGACTAGAATTAAGTTTGAAAACTCATTAAATTATCTAATAACTAGAAAAGAGACAATTGCAAATGGATTTTTAAGATATAAGGTTACTTGAAGGGTAGTATTGAATAATATAAAACCAGACTTATGGTCAAATATTTTTTTCTAAAAAATATCAATTATAATAAGATATTTTATTTAATTTTTAAAATAACTCATTAAGGATCATCTTGGCATTAATAGCTATCTTAAACCATATTAAATGGATACAAAAATAATATTTATCAATAGAGATTTAGATGAAAAAATCTTCATGGAATAACTTAAAGGATTTATAGAGAAGGAAAAGGAAAGTTTAGCTTACAAACTTAGAAAATTCATTTGTAATTTTAAATAAGCTTATATAGATGTCTATAATATATCAAGTTGTATAGTATCATTACTTTTTCGATATTTAAAGAAAATATTATTAATAAATATCTATATTTGAAGATAAGTTGAAGCAAGTTTATCATATTAGTTTGTGAATGATATATTTGTTTGCTAATAATGATATTGGTTTATTACATAAGATTAGATGTTACTTATTGAAAATTTTAAAATGATTAATCTGAATAAGATAGCTTATGATATTGGCATTAAGATATTTAGGGATAGATTTAAAAAAATACTAATACTATCTCACAAAGGATATATTGATTGAATCTTAAATAGATTTAGTATACAACTTTATTTAGCTTATGATACACCTATTACAATAAGTGAAAAATTTAGTCAAAAGCCAGTGTCCTAAGAAGACTTGAAAAATGATTAAAAAAAATATTTTTTATGGATGTGTAGTTAGAAGTTTATTATATGATTAAGCCTGTTAAATATTAAATTTTAGTGATAAAATCAATTGATGTGTTTATGATCTAATCTGTATTTATGAAAAGTGATGTAGGACTATCTTCGATCATGAAAAGGCAAATCGATTGAAATAGAAGAATCAGACGTTGAGCTGAAGTTAGAAATTGGATATCGGGTCGGAAGGATCAGACATTACGCCAAGATCGGATGTTGCAGGAGTCAACTTGCCGATGGATCGAACAATATGCCAAAGGAAAGCATGATGCATCAGGAGTTTGGATGAACCAATGATATGCCAGACAACATAGGATTCTTATTTATAATTGGTTATGTCTTGATTGAAGTAGTTTATGTTTTAATTGAGTTGGTTTTGGGTGTAACAATGCAAACTTAATTAGGGGCCAAATGAGCCTAAATCAAGGTTAAATTGGGCCTATTGTCAAACCAGGCGGTGACACTATCAGACCAGGCGGTGGTATCGCTATAAGTCCGGTCTCCCAAGTATTATTAGGTGATAGTACTACCCAATGTTAGGTAGTGGTACCGCCTAAACTAGCGGTAGTACTACCCAGACATAGTCTTCTAAGCTGTGTCAGGTAGTAGTACCACTCAAACTGGCGATGGTACCACCAATGTAGAGGGCGTCGGGCAGTAGTATCACCCAGAACTAGTAGTAGTATCGTCGATACCCTGAAAATCCAGGATAAGACTTTTTGGCTCTATTTTTTAAGCTATTTGGGGCTCATAAATACCTCACTAATCTCTGCTAGGTTTGCATAAGAACTATAAATTAAAATTTATGATTCTTAGTGTGTAAACTCTATTGCAATCTCTTAAGATTTTTCCTCATCTTTAAAGTTTAGAGTTCATTCTAAGGAAGGTGTAAGAGTTGTAAAGGTTTTCTCCTAAACTTGAGAAAAGGAGAAAAGAGTTATAAAGAGAGGAGCGGAGGGGGGGGTTGGTGGGGTGTGTGAATTAGTGCAGCGTTAAATCTATTCTATTTCGAAAAACCATTTTGTACGATGAAAGCCTTATCGATGAATTCATATCAGAAATACTTTAAACTTAGAGCTGATGGTGAGAGCAGTGAGCAAATGAATCTATGAGTAATGATAAGTATGAAATAATAAAGAGCAGAATAGAAAAGAGCACATCAGATTTATAGTGGTTTGGTCGTCTAACTTACGTCCACTCCCGATTCCTCCTTCGTCAAGGCCACCGACATCCACTAATAGTCTTCCTTCAATGGGCGAAGACCAACCACCCTTACAACTCTATTCTCCTTTTATCAAGCTCAGGAGAGAACCTTTATACCCTCACTCACCTCTCTCTTAATTAAAATCAACACTAGATTTAGAGAAGGGGATTTCTCACAAGATTACAACATAGTTTTTCCTCTTTTTATTCTTAGTTGGTGTGTGTGCTAACTAGGGATGAGAGAAGTATTTATAGGCCTCAAATGGATTCAAACTTAGAGCCAAATTTGAATCACCTTGAGTCTTCAGGGTACTGGCGGTACCACCACCTAGTTTACCCTAACATTGGACAGTACCATTACCCAGTCTGGTGATACCATTGCCTGACATAATCTTGGAGATTATGTCTTAGAGACCGAGCCACCTGTGGTTCCACCGCTTGTTCTAGCGGTGCCATAACTTGACCCACTTATTGGGTCATTGTTTGGGCCTTTCACTTGGTCCAACATAGCTCAAACTTGGGACCAGTTAGCCCCTAATTGAGTTAGCTCAATTCCAACCCAATTACACTTTAAACCTACTTCGATCAAGATAATTATTGCAAAGTTTAATCGAATGTTGTCTGGCATGTCATTGGTTCATTGGTGCTTCATCTGATTATTAGTGCATCATCCTCTCTTGTGACTTATTGCCTAATCGATCAATTGACCTCCATAATTCCGATCTCCTTAATGTAATTTTCACTCTTCTTGGCCCGATGCCCGAACCCATGGCCTAAAGCATTCTGTTGATATGTCGACTGATCCTCCAACTCGACATCCAATCTTCTAACATGTTTCACTCTAGCCCAACATAGATTCTTCTTGCTTTAATTATTTATCCTTGATCGAAGCTTCCTGTGTCACTCAAAATACAGATCAGATCATAAACACTATGAATTGGTTTCATCAACAAAATCCGAGATTCAACAATCTTTTTCTTTTTTATGATGACAATCAATTGATGATGAAGTTAACGTTAACTCCCCCTATCAATATGTTATATTGATAGAAATGTGAATTCATAAATAAATTATGAATCCAAGTAACATGTCATCATAAAAATCATGCATAATCAAAATGTTCAATACATCATTCAATGCATGAAATTATCATCATACTTCTCTTCCTTTGTCATCAACAAAAAGGAGAATTGCATCTAGCTAGTTTTTGAGATATGTAAGTTTTACAACATACTAACTAACAATTTAGTAAGATTTACATCACTTTAAATATGCAAGCTAACAAGTTTTAAAAATGTGCAAGTTTGCAATTCTTGCTTTTCTTGAGATGTACATGCTAGTAAAATTTTTTCTTCTCTTTTGAGAAGTGCAAGCTAGCAATTTTGCTTCATCTTTTGAGATTTGAAACTAGCAAGGTTTTAAGCTTCCTTGAAATATCCAAGCTAGCAAACTTTGTTTTCATTTGCAATGCGTAAGCTAGCAAGACTTTTTCCCTCTTAGTCATTGTCAAAAAGAATGGAGGAATAGAATGATATAATTTTTCTTTTTACAATAATGCTTTAATCATCACATGAAAGAAATCAAAAATTTATATTAATATTTCAATCATTAAAATCAAGTCATGAATACCAAAAGTCTATAAATCATTTTGATAAATCTTCTTTTTAGCAAATAACTAAAAGAAATCTTAGGAGAACAATGACCTTGATTTATAAAGAAAATTCTAAGTTATAATTTCGAGAATTCAAGATCATGATATAGATAAAAACTTCTCTATAGTGAAAAGAGTCATGGAAGTACAAATAAAGGATCTCGATTCATGTATAATATGCCTCAATTTATCATGAATCATAAAAAAGTTATAATTTAAAAAATATATGATTCATTTGAAAAAATTTCCTCTTTAGTAAATGACAAGAAGAAACATAGGAGAATAAACAAAAGATCTTGATTCATATATAAGAATTCTCAAGTCATCAAGATCATGATTTCATAAAAAAAAAATTTCAAATATATAGTTTTGAGAAATCAAGATATAAGTCATATTTCATTTGGTTAATTCTCTTTTGATAAAATGAAAGAATCATGGTATAAGATCTTGATTTATAAAAGTTTTAAGTTATAATTATCAAGATCATGGGTTGTTTGTATAATTCTCCTTTTAAATGATAAGAAGGAATGATACGTGAACATATAATAATAGATCTTGATTCATAAAGGATTTCATGTTATGTCTCAAAAAAATCAACATCATGATTTCGATAAAACTCATTCAAATTCAAATCATCAAAATCACTTTCATAGTTCATGAGATTCATAAAATAGATTCATCATTAAGAATCACTCATTAAAAAATCAAAAGGATAGAGATAAAAAAAAATTTAAAAAATGCTTTTCTCTTTTTAGTTATTCCAATTCGTACAATTGATTTCATATAAACATACCCAAGTTTTTCGCACAATAGCCAAGCATCATGTTTAAAATTGAAAAGCAATTCAAAATCATCAAGATACACATGATTGCTTCTATCTTTTAAGCTAAATCCATGCATTATGTTTCAAATGAAAAAGCGATACAAAAATCATCAAGATAAATATACATGAAATTAATCTTATTAGGTATACAAGCATGAGATCAATATTTTGTTTCTTTATCATAAAACATATAATTATCATAATCAATAATTTTTTTAACAATTTATATATATATATATATACTAACTAATTTGAATCAAATCATGAAAAGCACTAAGTTATTTCATGGTAAGGTAAAAAAGATTGGATTGAGTCACTTACCTCATTGTCAATTTGCTCCTTGTCTTTAGATGTACTTGATTGATCCCAAGTTGTCTTGAGTGTATTTTTCTTCTTTTGTTATAGACATTTTTTTTAAAGTGCAAATGGTTATATCCTTTTTGAGTTTATTTTTATTCTTTAATTCTTATGTTATGAATTTTTAAATTTTATAATAATATATTTAAGGTCATCATCATCATCACTTGAGTTATCACTCAAGTGGTCTTCTATTGTTCAAAGTCTCAAACCCTTTCTGTTCTTTGGAAGGTTGCATGTTCATTAAGATCAACACAAGTCATTTGATAGGTCATTAAAAACCCGATAAGTTTTTCGAGAGAATAACAGTTCAAGTCCTTTAACTTTTATATAGTCGTTATTTTCGAATCTCATCTTTATGGAATGGATCTTAAAATCTTATTAATAAGTTCAAAATTAGAAAAACTTTTACTAGAACTTTTTAAACTATTAACGACATCCGTGAAATGGGTGTATATGTCACCAATAGTTTCACTTGGTTTCATTCAACATAATTTAAAATCATGCATCAAAAGATTAATTTTTGAATCTTTCACTTTATTAGTAGCTTTGTGTGCAATTTCAAGTGTGTGTCAAATGTCATGCGTAATTTCATAAATCAAAACCCGATTAAATTTATTTTTATCCAAGGCACAAAACAAAGTGTTCATTGCTTTGGCATTCAAAGAAAATGAGTTTTTCTCAAAATCATTCCATTCATTCATAGGTTTAAAGGGTTATTGAAAATCATATTTAATAATATTTCATAAATCAAAATTCAAAGAAAGCAAGAAAACTCTTTTTTGAGTTTTTTAATATATGTAATGCTAGTCATATGTGCCCTGCAAGCCAATCACATGAGTGATGACGCTTGTAACTTGATATACACTCTTTCTCTTTATTTATTATTAGGCATTTTATCACTTTATCTTACATGTTGCATATATTGTGATATCCTTAGATCTGTGCAATGGGAATCGAATCGTGATGAGATCACGATAATAAGACCGATTCACCTTTAAACATAAACCCTAAATAATCCTGGTTATAGGTTACTCAAGAGGGACATTGAGACAACCGGATAGACTGGTGTACTGTATACCCATCCATATAATGGAGGTAGCTGGTCTCATAGCTATTCTTGTGGGGACACGAAGGGTACAGTGCAGGTGCTCATTGGGGAATGAGTTCACTGATTGATCCGTCTACAGAATGTTAGATGGTTATTGATACCTCACGTCAGATAGTGATTCCGTAGTCCTAGTAGTGTATTTGGTCCTTAGACTTGAGACATCAAGGATGTCCTGTATGAGTACTCCACTTTTTGATACTAGACTTATAGGCTCGGAAAGTTTCAGATCTAGTATAGTCAATTATTGGGAGTGGTAGCCAACCTTACGAGGGCTATTGAGTGTCGGTAGAGGATCATCCGCTCTCGGAATCTTGAGGAATATCCCATATATTCTTGCTCGAACAAATCTTTGGCCAAGGTTATTCGGACTGAGAGAGAAAGAGTTCTCCGAGAAAATCCGATAAGAGCAAGACTTGATAAAAGACCGTATGGGCTTGACAGCACCATATCAAGTATAGGGTATCTGGGATATTAGATGGATGAGGGACTATAAATACAAGATAACTAAGGATAGATAGGTCTAAAGGATTGGATTCTCCTATATCGTCTAGGGGCTGCAGTGTAGTGGCCTAATACGTCCGCAATCGATGAGTTGGGTGAATTATTATAGAGATAATAATTCACTAAGTCAAAAGGAGCTTTAACAAGTAGGACTCATAGCTAGCTCAATATTGGGCCTAGAGAGTCACACACATATGGTACGTATTACGACGAGTAGAGGTTCGGATATGAGATATCCGCTAGAGCCCCTATCTTATTGGATATCCATTAAGCCTCTAAATTATTGGATCCTAAGATGAGATCCAATAATTGCTAATAAGAGATTATTGAGTATAGACCCATTAATCCAAGAGGCTTGGGTAATTGGATGGAGATCCAATACCCAACAGGGCAAGATCCATTAGGGTTTATAGGGGGCCTCTATAAATAGGAGGGAACCAAAGCTCTATAGGCTGGGGGTTCTTTTGGTAGCCACCTTCTGTTCTCCTCTCCCCAGAGAGGTGCATCATCATAGTCCCTACCGTGTGGATACCGCTAGAGAGGAGGATGCTTGACCTCCTTCATCCTTCCTATAGATCTGTAGGGATTCAAGGATATACGATCTCCCTGGGTATTTTCTTTTATACATGTAGTTTTCGTGAATTTATTTTTGACGCACCGATCTTCGCACGATGATGGAACCTTTCTATGGGAAATTTATGGTTTTATTTTTTGTTCTTCCGCTGCGCATGAGATGTCACCCCATAGGATTTTCCAATAGTGGTATCAGAGCCAGGTTGTTCATGCAAAGATCGGATCTTAAACTGCATGTGTTGTGATTTAGAATAGTTTTTATCATCAAAATCATTGATGCAAAAGGTGAGGAAGGCTGCTTGCAACACTTGCTGCCCTTGTTGCCCTTGTTGCGCTCGCACAGCGACCACAAGGCTGCTTGCAACCTTGCTGCCTGCAATGGCAGAGGTGGTAGCGGCTGCGTGCAAGGAGCCCGCAGGCAAGCTACGGGTGGCGACAGGTGGCTGGTGGCCTACTGCCTGCCTGCAAGGCATGGGCAGAGACACCCACGGGGGCAACGGCGGTTGCGAGCGCTACCCCGTAGCCCACGGGCAGAGGCACTCGCGGTGGCAGCATTACTTGCGGGACAGCGATGCCCACCACGAGCAGGGGCGGCGCGCCCGTGGGTAGTGGCTACCGCAGGCAGGGTGACAGTGGCCACAACACCACAACGCAGCAAGCGGAGGAGAGATTAGGGTTTTCGGATAAAAGATAGTTTTACCCCTCGAAATTTTAGAAATTTCGATTTCTATCCCTTTTGACAGAATAACCAAAATACCCCTCAGAATTCAAATTTTTTTTTGAATATCCCTATTTTTAGAATATATATGTGTTGATTAAATAGTTTAATTAAATGTTATTATTTATCTGGTAGTCCTAAAAATTAACTTATGCATGTGATGTATGATATGGACAAATGATCATGGATCTTGTGATGTGCTGTGTGTATATGTGATTATTATTATTGGGGCCTACGAGCCTCTATTTTTCTTATTTATTGTTAGGCTTACATGCTTGTAATTATGTTGTAATTACATAAGGAGGCACAGCGATAACGGGACCCACGAGGCCGAGACAGACAATCCGACACATGGAGATGCGTTGAGATATCGACGAAACTGACAAAGCGAGAAGGATGATCACAGGGCATGGAGATGCGCCGAAGCATACATAGATCTTGATGTGAGTAATTGGGCCTATTGGCTCAGGCCTGATCACATTAGGATGTGGTCCATGATCATATGGTGTGATTGCTCATGTGATGTGTGATTAATTATACACATATTAGATATGTATATATATTTGCATGCGATATAGATATATATTAAATATGTATGTGTGTGACACATTATGTTAGGAGACAATCAAAAATCCCCATTATTAATAATATTAAGTCGGTAAATGTGAGGCAATTAGATTGACCCACATGGCCTTCCATCGTTATAGCTAGGAACCGATTCCCGGTGTAGGTTGAGTTGGTCGAGTCCCTCAAGACTCACATATATCATGTTTCACTATCTTATCTATGATATAGAGATGTCACCGGTGACCTGAGGACATGGTATGCTTGATCGAATCCCTCGAGAGTATATCATCGAATCAAACTTATCTTGTAATGATGGTGATGACTTAATCGAACATTATGGTTGATCGAGTCCCTCAAGGCCATGGTGGTTCGGAGGTCGAACAGGATGGGAATCACAAAGAGTTGTGATTGGCAAGAGTTGCCTACCTTTACGGGCTTAACGTGATTGGTCGAGTACCTCGAGGTTACATTAAAACGTCAATTGGATCCTAATCCCCACTAGAGATCCATCGGGGGTCTCCGATTCATGTACCGGAGGGTGTTGTGTATCTCACAAAAAATTAGTGGGAATACATTAAGATAGAAGTCCTTATATTAATTATTTAATTTTTACAAAGCCTGCATGTTATTTATTTTTGCTACATTTTTAATTTTAAAAAAAATATCACTTTCAAATCCTTTACGTAGCATACTTGATGCCAACTACCTTACTGGTCCAAAGTATATGGATTGGCTTCGCAATTTGAGAATTGTTCTCACGGTGAAAAAAATCATGTACGTCCTTAATACAGTGATCCTTATGCCTGACGAAGGAGCAAGCAAGGATGAGATCGCTCGTTATGTGAAGTGCTCTTGCTCAGTGTTATATATTGGCCTCTATGACTACTGAGTTACAGAGACAGCATAAAAATATGGATGCTAATTCCATACTCCTACATCTCCATAAACTATTTGAGGAACAGGGAAGAACTCAGCGATATGAGATATCAAAGAGTCTTCTCTGGACTAGGATAACTGAGGGGACACCGGTTCAGAACCATGTCCTTAAGATTATTGAGTGGATCGAGAAACTCATAAGTCTAGGAATAGTCCTAGAGGATAACCTATGTGTGGATCTTGTGCTTCAGTCCCTACCAGATTCCTTTTCTTAGTTCATAATGAATTTTAATATGAACAAACTTGAGGTGACCCTCCCAGAGCTCCTTAATATGTTGAGAGAAACAGAGAGCACCATCAAGAAAGAGAAGCCAGTTCTCTATGCTGGTGAGATCAGAAAGAAAAGGAAGGCTGAGAAGTCCCTTGAGAAGGGCAAGGGTAAGGGCAAAATGGGTAAGGTAAAGGTTACCAAGAAAGACCCAACAAAGGACAAAGGTTAGTGCTTCCACTGCGATAAAGATGGGCACTGGAAGAGGAACTGCAAAGAGTACCTTGTAGAGAGGGTGAAACAGAAGTTTGGAGAAGCTTCAGATACATTCATGATCAGTCTCCATTTGTTAGAATCTTATGATAACACATGGGTATTGGATACCATGAGTGCTTATTATATCTGTTATTCATTGCAGGTTTTATCAGGACCTAGGAGATTGAACAAAGGCGAGATGGACCTTAAGATGGGCAATGGCGCAAAGGTTACAGTGGCTATTAGCAAGGTCACCTTACATCTGCCTGGTGGAGCTATTATTACATTAGATGCATGCTATTATGTTCCTTCTATTATCAAAAATATTATTTCCATTTTATGTTTGACAGTTAGTGGATATAAATTAGTTTTTGAGAACAATGGTTGTTCAATAATATTAGATGATGAGATTATCACGAAAGAAACATTTCATAATAGTTTATTTATACTAGATACAGCTCCACATATCATGAGTACAAGTGAGTCTAAGAGGAAACAAGAAGAGGTGAACAATGCATATCTATGGCATTGTAGGATACGTCACATCCATAAGGGAAGGATTCAAAAGTTGCTGAAGAATAGATATCTAGATCCATTTGACTATGAGTCATATGCGACTTGTGAACCTTGCCTTCGGGGAAAGATGACTAACTCTCTATTTAGTGAAACTGGAGAGAGAGCCACTAAGTTACTAGAACACATACATAGTGATGTATATGGTCCCATGTTGACTCATGCCATAGGTAGTTACTCCTACTTCATTACTTTCACTAATGATTTCTCAAGATACGGACATGTGTACTTGATGAAGTACAAGTTTGAGGCTTTTGATAAATTCAGGAAATATAAGAATGAAGTGGAGAACCAGATAGGAAAGAGTATTAAAACCCTTCAATCTGATCGAGGAGGTGAGTACTTGAGTATAGAGTCCACCTAGTTCCTCAAAAACCATAGGATTTTATCCTAATGGACACCTCCTTATACACCGTAGCTTAATGGTGTATCAAAAAGGAGGAATCACACACTGTTAGACATGGTGCGTTCCATGATGAGTTTCACCGATCTACCCTTCTCATTCTGGGGATATGCCCTAGAGACCGTAGCTTACCTTCTGAACAGAATTCTAACTAAGTCAGTAATGTCTACTCCATATGAGATATGGAATGGGAAGAAGCCCAATCTTAAGGTTGTTAAGATTTGGGGCTACCTTGCCCACGTTAAGAGACATAACATCGATAAGTTAGAATCTAGGACGGAATGGTGCAAGTTCATGAGATACCCTAAGGAAACTTTGTATGTATTATTTCTATCACCCTGAGGACCAAAAGGTCTTTGTAGCCAAGAGAGCAGTGTTCCTTGAGAAGGAACACATTCTTGGTGGAGACAATGGAAGCATAATAGAGTTGAGCAAGGTTAGAGAACCTAGCTCAAGTACCATTCCATAACTAGAATCTGTTCAGATACCTAGCACATAAGTTTCAACTTTACGTAGGTCCGGTAAAGTATCCCATCCTCCTGAGGGATATATGGGACATATCAAAGGAGAGGATATTGATCCTTAGACTACGAGGAGGCTATTATGAGCATAGACTCCAGGAAATGGTAAGAAGCCATGAATTTAGAAATAGATTCCATGTATTCCAATAAGGTTTGGAACCTAGATGATGAACCCGAGGATATTGTACCATTTGGCTACAAGTGGAACTTCAAAAAGAAGATTGGAATAGATGGAAAGGTAGAGACCTATAAGCAAAGCTAGTGGCTAAGGGGTATCGTCAAAGGCAAGGTATTGACTATGACGAAACTTTCTCACCTATAGCCATGCTAAAATTTATTCGAATTCTATTGGCTATTACAGCACACTATGATTATGAGATCTGGCAGATGGACGTCAAACCTGTATTCCTCAATGGCAAACTCAAGGAGGAGGTGTATATGATACAGCCTAAGGAATTCGTGTCCAGGGATAACATAGATAAGGTGTGCAGGTTGCTTAGGTCCATTTATGGACTGAAGCAAGCTTCCCGAAGTTGGAACATAAGATTTGATGAGGCGATCAGATCTTATGACTTCGTTAAGAATGAAGATGAGCCTTGTATATACAGGAAGGTAAGTGGGAGCACTATCACCTTTTTGGTATTATATGTGGATGACATCCTGATCATTGGGAATGATGTAGGAATACTGTCCACAGTAAAGGCTTGGCTATCTAGATACTTCTCCATGAAGGACTACAGAATGTCAATTCGCATTGTAATAATTGTCTAGATCAAAGTAGAGTTTTGTTTATGTGTGTGTAGGATTAACTACGATAAAGATACAGACGTAAAGTGAAACAAAGTACCAGAAGACAAGTGTGATGGATCATTGGGAGTTTGAGAGTTCGACGGAAGTCCAAAGATGGAAGTCCAAAGAGTTCGACGGAAGTCCAAAGTTCGACGGAAGACAAGTGTGATAGATCTCATGGAAAATTCCAAGAGATGTCTCATACTAATGAGACATGGAATATCACTTTCTAGGAGTATGTCTCCAAAAACTCTTGAAGAAAGGGCATACATGGATATGATATCATATGTCTCAATGATAGAATCTATTTTGTATGCCATACTATGTACCAAGCTTGATATAGCACATGCTCTGAGTGTCACGAGCAAGTATCAAGCAGATCCAAGCTTGGAGAATTAGAAAATAGTAAAATATATCCTTAAGTACTTGAGAAGGACTCAGGATCTTTTACTGGTATATGGAGGCAGTAGCCTCAGGGTTGAGGGCTATACGAACTCGAACTTTCAGTCTGATGTCAATGATAGCAACTCTAATTCAAGGTACGTGTTCACCTTGAATATAGTAGCAGTATGCTGAAAGAGATTCAAGCAAGATACTACTGCTGACTCGACCATAGAGGCGAAATACATTATTGCGGCAAAGGCAACAAAGGAGGGTGTTTGGATGAAGAAGATCATCATAGATTTGGGTGTCATGTCAAGCAGCGAGGAGCTAATTCCCTTAAATTATAATAAATACGGGGTGATTACTCAAATAAGGGAACCTGGGTCTCATCAAAAGTGTTCTGAGGAGGTTCTAGCTTATTAGAGAGATCATGGCCCGAAAAGATGTAGTAGTGGAAAGAGTTCCATCCGAAGATAACATTATAGATCCATTGATAAAGCTATTGACTCAGATTATTTTTGAGCGTCATAAAAGCTTGATGGGGATCAGACATGTTAGTGATTGACTTTAAGTCAAGTGGGAGATTGCTAGTCATATGTGCCCTGTAAGCCAATCACATGAGTGATGGCACTTTGTGACTTGATATGCACTCTTTCTCTTTGCTTATTATTAGGTATTTTATCACTTTATCTTGCGTGTTGCATATATTGTGATGTCTTTGGATCTGTGCAATGAGAATCGGATCATGATGAGATCACGATAATGAGATCGATTCACCTTTAAACAAAGACCCTAAATAATCCTGGTCATAGGTTACTCGAGAGGGACATCGAGACAACTGGATAGACTGGTGTGCTGTATACCCGTCCATATGATGGAGGTGGTTGGTCTCATAGCTACTTGTGTGGGACACTAAGGGTACAGTACAGGTGCTCATTGGGGAATGAGTTTACTGATTGATGCACCTACGGAATGCTGGATGGTTATTGATGCCTCACGTCAGACAGTGATTCTGTAGTCCCAGTAGTGTATCGGGTCCTTAGACTTGAGACACCAAGGATGTCCTGTATGAGTACTCCACTCTTTGATACTGGACATATAGGTTTGGAAAGTTTCAGATCTTGTACAACCGGTTATTGGGAGTGGTAGCCAACCTTACGAGGGCTATTAAGTGTCAATAGAGGATCATCCACTCTCGGTATCATGAGAGGAATATCTCATGTATTCTTGCTCGAACAAATCCTTGGCCAAGGTTATTCGAATTGAGAGATAAAGAGTTCTCCGGGAAAATTTGACAAGAGCAAGACTCGACAAGAGACCGTATGGGTCTGACAGCACCATGCTTGGTATAGGGTCTTCAGGATATTAGATGGATGAGGGACTATAGATACATAATAATTGAGGATAGATATGTCCAAAGGATTGGATTCCCCTGTATCGTCTGGGGGTGCGTCGTAGTGGCTAGTACATCCGCAATCGATGAGTTGGGTGAATTATTATAGAAATAATAATTCATTAAGTCAGAAGGAGTTCTGACAAGTATGACTCACGGTCAGCTCGATATTGGACCTAGAGGGTCACACACATATGGTACATGTTGCGACGATTAGAGATTCGGATATGAGATATCCGCTGGAGCCCCTATCTTATTGAATATCCATTAAGCCCCTAAATTATTGGATCCTACGATGAGATCCAATAATTGCTAATAAGAGATTATTAGGTATAGATCCATTAATCCAAGAGGCTTGGGTAATTGGATGGAGATCCAATACCCAACAGGGCAAGATCCATTAGGGTTTATAGGGGGCCTCTATAAATAGGAGGGAACCAAAGCTCTATAGGCTGGGGGGTTCTTTTGGTAGCCACCTTCTGTTCTCCTCTCCCCAGAGAGGTACATCATCATAGTCCCTACCGTGTGGATAACGCTAGAGAGGAGGACGCTTGACCTCCTTCATCCGTCCTACAGATCTGTAGGGATTCAGGGATATATGATCTCCCTAGGTATTTTCTTTTATACATGCAGTTTTCGTGGATTTGTTTTTGACGCACCAATCTTCGCACAACAACAGAACCTTTCTACGGGAAATCTGTGGTTTTATTTTTTTTTCTTTTGCTTCGCATGAGATGTCACCCTATAGGATTTCCCAACATGTAATCTATCCCATTAAAACAAGCGAGGACGAATCATAGAGTGACCCTCTTGAAAGTCGAAAAGAGCCATATCTCTTATATGTTAATCCAAATAAAAAATAACATAGCTCTGATGCTAACTATTAGGATCGCAGTCGGCACTTAGAGGGGGGGAGGGATGAATTAGTGTAGCAGTAAATCGATTCTATTTTGGAAAACCATTTTGTATGATAAAAGCCTTAACGATGAAATCATATCAAAAATACTTTAAACTTAGAGATGGTGGTCAGAGTAGTGAGCAAATGAATCTGTGAGTAATGATAAGTATGAAACAATAAAGAGTAGAATAGAAAAGAGCACACCGAATTTATAGTGGTTCGGTCGTCTGACCTACGTCCACTTCTGATTCCTTCTTTATTGAGGCCACCTATATTCACTAATGATTTTTCTTCAATGGGCGAAGACCAACCACCCTTATAACTCTATTCTCCTTTTGACAAGCTTAAGAGAGAACCTTTACACCCCCACTCACCCCTCTCTTAACTGAAATCAACACTAGCCTTAAAGGAGGGGATTTTTCATAAAATTACAATAGAGTTTTCTTACTTTTTATTTTCAGTTGGTATGTGTGCTAACCAAGAGGGGCATTTATAGGCCTCAAGTGGATTCAAAAAAATTTGAATCATCCCGAGTCTTCAAGGTATTGGCAATACCACCGCTTGACATTGGGCGGTACCACCGCTTAATCTAGAGGCACCATTGCTTGACACAATCTCAGAGACTGTGTCTTGGAGATCGAGCCACCAATGGTTCCATCGCATGTTCTGGTGGTACCACCTCCTGACCCACCTATTGGGTCATTGTTTGGGCCTTTCACTTGGCCCAACATAGCACAAACTTGAGCCTAATTGACTCCTAATTGAGTTGACCCAATTTCAACCCAATTACAATTTAAACCTATTTTGATCTAAATAATTATTATAAAGCTTAATCAAATATTGTCCAGCATATCATTGGTTCATCGGTGCTTCATTCGATCCTTCAACGCATCGTCCTTTCTTGTGACATATTGCCCAATCGGCTAGTTGACTTCCACAACTCTGATCTCCTTAACATAATTTTCTCTCTTCTTGGCCTGATACCCGAACCCAGTAAGCTCTTGAACTCTCAACAATCTTCTTGGCAAGTCCTAACGAGCTTCTTTGGCAAGCTCTGATCTTCTCAGCGAGCTCCGATAAACTTCCGATGAACTTCTTGATGAACTTTTGATATACATTTTGATAAGCTCCCGACGAACTCTCAGTCAATTCTAGCAATACTCTTGATGAACTTTCGGACTCCCAACGAACTCTCGGACTTCCAATGAATCGTTCGATCTTGACTCTAGTACTACGTTTTGATTTATGCCTTGTTCACTATTGTAGTTAATCCTGCACACTTTTCTCAATATATAGATTAGATCAATAATTTATCAATTGATTTCATCATCAAAAATTTGAGATTCAATAATCTTCATTTTTTTATGATGACAACCAATTGATGACGGAGTTAACCTTAACTCTCCCTATCTATATGCCATACTTGAGAAAAAATACACTTGAATTCAAAACCTTTGAATTCAAGCACTTATCGATAAGTTACATGATTTTTGTTTGGATCAAGAACAACACTTAGGGGGCCGGGGGGGGGGTGTGTGAAAATTAGTGCAGCGAATAAAACTCGATGATTTAAACGATTTTAGAAAACTTCATACGATGGAAATTTTTCATTCGATGAAAACCGTTTCGGAAGGACATTGACTCGAGTGAGTTCATAAGAGAGTAGAGAAGATGAGATTGGACAATTGCAATGAAGTAAAGATTGAATGTAATAAATGAAATTTACGCACCAAGAGAAGAACACACCAATTTTATAGTGGTTCGATCGTCCGACCTACGTCCACTTCTGATATCTCCTCCGATGAGGTCACTAGCTTCCACTATCGATCTTTCTTAAAGGGAAAAGATCAATCACTCCTTTACAAAACTTTACAAGTGGCTCACTCTCCTTTTACAAACTTTTACTCTTAGAAAAAGGTGAAGGTGAACACTTAACTTTTGAAAGCTATTTCACTATAGTTTCAATTCAGTTCTTATCACTTCTTTCGTGCTTAACTAGTTAAAAAGTAAGGGGTATTTATAACCTCAATTGACTTCAAAATTAGAGCCAAAAAAGGTCTCATCCCAAATTTACAGATACTAGCAGTACCATCGCCTATCCCCTGTAGTACTACCGCTAGTTGACACTAACATTGGGTGATACCACCCCCCAATCTAGTAGTACCACTGCCCAGTCTAGTAGTACTACCACCAGATATAGTCCTGGGTACTGACCTAGGGCAATACCACCGCTTGGCGGTTATTAATTACGATAGCACCACCGCTTGACCTGGGCGGTACCACCGCCCAGGCTTCTAAGAGACCAAACACTAGGTGGTTCCACCTGCTAGTTATAGGTGCCCTACAAGCCAATCACGTGAGTATTGACACTTGTAACACGCTGCGTCAATCTCGTTGCTTATGATTATTGATATTTTCTCACATTATTCATATATATATATATATATATATATATATATATATATATATATATATATATATATATATATATATATATATATATATATATATATATATATATATATATATATATATATATATATATATTGTGATGTCCTTGGATCTGTGCAATAGGAATCAGATCATGATGAGATCATGATAATGAGACCGATTCACCTTTAAACACAGACCCTAAATAATTCTGGTCATAGGTTACTCGAGAGGGACATCGATATAACCAAACAGACTGGTGTTCTATATACCCATCCATATGATAGTGGTGGCTGGTTTTATAGCTACTCGTGTGGGGACACTAAGGATACAATACAAGTGCTTATTGGAGAATGAGTTCACTGATTGATCCGCTTACAGAATACTGGATGGTTATTGATACCTCACATCAGATAGTGATTCTGTAGTCCCAATAGTATATTTGATCCTTAGACTTAGACACCAAAGATATCTTGTATGAGTACTCCATTCTTTGATGTTGGACTTACGGGTTTGGAAAGTTCAGATCTGGTTCAATCGGTTCTCGGGAATGGTAGTCAACCTTATGAAGGCAATTGAGTGTTAGTAGAGGATCATCCACTCTGTATCATAAGAGGAATATTTCATATGTTCTTGCTCAAGCAAATCCTTGGCCAAGTTCATTCGGATTTTGAGAGAAAGAGTTCTCTAAGAGAATCCGATTAGAGCGAGACTCGATTGGAAACCGTATGGGCCTTACAGCACTATGCCCAATATACAGTCTCTGGGATATTAGATGGATGAGGGACTATAGATACATAGTAACTGAGAATAGATAGGTCCAAATGATTGGATTCCCCTGTATCATCTAGGGACTACGACGTAGTGGCCTAGTACGTCCCCAGTCGATGAGTCAAGTGAATTATTATAAAGATAATAATTCACTAAGTCAGAAGAAATTCTGACAAGTATGACTCACAACCAACTCGATATTGGGCCTAGAGGGTCACACATATATGATAGGTGTTATGACGAGTAGAGGTTCGGATATGAGATATCAGTCGGAGCCCCTATCTTATTGGATATCCAATAAGCCCTTGTATTATTGGATCTCATGGATGAGATCCAATAAGAGCTAAATTATTGGGTAGAGACCCATTAATCGAAGAGGCTTGGGTAACTGGATAGAGATCCAGTACCTAATAGGGCTAGATCCATTAGGGTTGATAGGGGGCCTCTATAAATAGGAGAGAACCAAAGACCCATAGGTTAGGGTTTTTCTTGGTGTCCACCTCCTGTTCTCCTTTCTCTAGAGAGGAGCATCATCGTAGTCCCTACCATGTGGATACCGCTAGAGAGGAGGACGTTTGACCTCTTTCATCCTCCCCTATGGATCTATAGAAATTCAGGGATATACGATCTCCCTAGGTATTATTTTTCTTACATACGTAGTTTTCGAATTTGTAGATTTATTTTTGACACACTGATCTTCATATGACAACGGAACCTTTTGTGAAAATTCAGGATTTTTATTTTCTATTCTTCTGCTACGCATGCGATGTCACCCATGGATTTCCTAATAGTAATATCAGAGCCAGGTTGTTCATGTGAAGATCGGATTTTAAATACGTGTGTTGTGCTTTGATATCAAAATCGTTGATGCAAAAGTGGAAAAGGGCAACAACTTTTGCTACCCTTGAGTGATAGCCAGCACCCGGTGGCCTACGTGTAGGTGACCGCATGCAGGCGGCCAGCCTGCAAGGACCAGTGTCGCTTCACCAACCGAGGCTACAGCAACTGATTTCATCATCAAATTCTGAGATTCAACAATCTCCCCCTTTTTGATGATGACAATCAATTGATGACGGAGTTAACCTTAACTCTTCCTATCTATATGGCATACTTAAGAAAAGACACTTAAATTCAAGCCCTTTGAATTCCAGCCCAAACTGATAAGTTACATGCAATTGAACTTATCGACATGCTCAACATGATATCAAGCATGATTTTTCATCCCAAAATACGATATCTAGTGATGTAAAGGCATGACATCTATTTTCAAGTTCAATGTTGAATGATGATAGACAATCATCATTTCAACAAGTGAAACCAACTTTAATTTTGAAATTTAGAAAGATTCAAATGATATCAAATGATAATTCATCATTCAATCATAAGTAGCATGAGCATAAGAAAATTATCATTTTAAGCATACATGAATCATTTACGATGTATACGATACATTTCATACTTTTACGATTCATGTGATACACTTCAAGTATTTGCGATCCTTTTGATGATACCAAGCATTTTATGATACAAAGCATGCTAAGTTGTCATCAATTTGCCACATTTCTCCCCCTTTGTCATCAATAAAAAGGAAATGGACCATTGTTTTACGCAAGCAAAATTTAACATTGATGCCAATTGTTATAATACCAATTATTACGATAGGATTCTACTTGAAAGGGCAAAAAGAGAAGGAAAAGTCCATGAAAATTCCATTCAACAAGAAGAATCGAGATAATATAATTGAAAATAATCCATTTGTGCTATGAAAAATTCATGACATAGAGAGAAAGAGATTCGCAATAAAAGCTAATTTTGTATTTCAAAAATTGGTGAGGTAGAATGAAAAGAGAGCATTAAAAAGATTCATAAAAACTTCTACCTTTCATCAAAATCTCATGACATAAAAAGAAGAAGGTCTGTATTAAATTCAAGAAGTGGAAGAAAAAAATTCATCAACCTTCTATTTTTCATTAAGAGCTCATGACATAAGAACAATGAAGAGAAAAGAGCTTGTGACATGCAAGGAAAGTAATTTATTCAAGCTAACGAAAATTGCATTCATCAAAAAATATATCATTTCATGATGTAGAATATATGAATGACATTTTCATGAGATAAAGTCTGTCAATGAAATCCATGAAAGATATTTTTGTCAATAAAATCCTTCAAAAATATAGGTAACATTTGCATGAAATCCTTGAGTGAATGAAGGATTCAAAAAGTGTCTAAAGTCATCAAATGATAGAATTGAATTCGATACCAATTCAAAAAGTCATCAAACAATGGAGCAAGAGTATCAAACATTCATGAAGTAAATTTGATACTAAGATAGGAGGAAGATAAAAAAAAATAAGCTCATGAAGACTCTATTTATGAAATCGAAAAGATGATACAAAATAAAAAAAATCCAAAAAAGGAATACAATAAACTCATGCATTAAGACAATTTAGCATGCCTAATTCCCTTCTAATGAAGTCAAATTGTTCTTCATTTAAAGGTTTTATGATGATATCCGCTAATTGATCTTTCGTATCAATAAATTCTAGAGTTACATCATTGTTATTGACATGATCTCATATAAAGTAATGCTTAATATCAATATATTTAGTTCTAGAGTGCTGAATAGGATTTTTAATTAAACATATAGCACTTGTGTTATTACATTTTATAGGAATATTCTTTAAATGAATTTCATAATCTTCTAATGTATTTTTCATCTATACAACTTATGCACAACATGCACTTGTGGCTATGTTGTAACATCCCTCATTTTTTAAAATTTTGTAAGGGCTTGTTTGAAATGTAAGGACCTATTTATAAATATAAGAATTATTTAATAATTTTTTTGTACTAAATAATTTTATATTAAAAGTTTATTCCTAGAGACCAAAGTGTGAATCTTAGTAATTGGATATGATTTGTGAAAGATTTATATTAAGTTAAAAGAAAAAAAATGGAAGACATGTCACTAGCTAACCTAAAGATGGTGCCACTTATGTTTGTTCTGTGGATGATACATAAGCTTCCATCATGTATGCTTGCCACCTTACTATCTTTGCATTAGCCAAACCTAAGCAATTAGAGGAACTTAATAAATGAGTGAGACTTGCTGCAATGTAAACTTGAGAAGAGAAGGGAAAAGGAATTGAAGGAGGAGAAGTTTTGCTTTGGCTCGAGGCTTTGCATCAATTTCCTATATTTGGGAATCAAATTTTTCTAAGGAAAGCATTCTAACCCCATCCTACAGAAATTTTGAACTCTGATTTTATCTCAATTTTGAAAAAAATTTGAAAGATTTTGACTTTGATATGATATCTCTCCCATTTAGGAATAAACTATAAATCTGAAATTTTTTGAGATTTTGATATTTTTGTATTATTCTAGTAATAACTTTTTATATCAAACTCTGATTTTAGCAAAACCAAATTTATTCGAAAACAAGCTCAAATATCTTTCTTTTGATACTAAGATTGATAAATTTGGAGTCAAAATGCTTATCCAAACTATTATTTTAACTAACACTATAGTGGATGCCGATGGCCTTGACGAAAGAGGAATCGGGAGTGGACGTAGGTCAGATGAATGAACCACTATAAAAATGGTTTGCTGCCTTTCTTTGCTATTTACTCTTTCTGCAAATTGCTTTGCTTACTCATTGCCCTCACTTATTTACAAACATCTCTTTATGTTTATAGAATTTTCAATACGGCTTTCATCGTATGAAGTTTTCAAATTGAATGACATTTTCCAAAATAGAACATTTTTATCTTAGCACTAATTCACACTCCAAACCCCGCCCCCTCCCCCTTCCCTCTTAGTGCCGACTTGGTCCTAACATTGACATGTTTCACTCCAGCCCAATGTCTGATTCTTCCTATTTTAATTATCTCTCCATGATCGAAGTTAGTCCTGTATTACTCAAAATATAGATTAGATCACAGGATCGGATATCAATTTTATAGTAAAGAAATCTAAATAAATATTAGATTTACCTATAAATGAAACATTAGAAGGTTGTAAATAAAGTGGTAAAAAATCTATAATGGACAAAAGATTAAATACTCATATATAAAAAATTAGATTAGCTTAAGATGATAAAATTTTCATATACTAATTTTATAAATTTACCTCGATAGTAGGAAGTCCACTTTATGATTTATATTTATATTAGTTGAAGAGATAATTTTTAAAAAGATTATAATATGAATTATATTATCAAAAATAAAATCTAATTTTTATAGTATACTTAGAGGCCACTAATCAAATTTTATAATTATGAAATTTTATCTCAAGACTTGGTATGATCAAACACAATTGCTAGGTCGCTAAAGATACTTTATGATATATCACAGTAATTTTTTTCTCTATAAATGATAAATATTTGAACAATTATATATATTAAGGCATAATGTACTTGATAATTAGAGAAAGAATCTAGAAATAATAAATGTCAATTGAGAACTTAAGATTCACTATATTGATTACTGATCTATTTACTAAGGCCTCACAACCTAAAGTACTTAAAGAATAGATGATCATAATTAGACTTGTGAATAACTCATAAAAAGTATGATGATGCATGTTTGAGTGGATATTCTAATTAATATTTTACTTACATAATTAAAATTATTTATTTTTACCATCATGTTAAAATCTATGTATATATTATGATTAGATATGATAATAAGATTATCTTGACAAGACAAATTATAATAGTTATTATGGACTATATTAGAAAAGACTAAAAGTACTATGGTATATAGAAGGAAGTATGATATTGATGATATATAACCGATATGACTCACATTAGTAGCAAGACTTAATATAGTATTATTATATTTATTAGACTTATTGATCTATTTTATAAAATTCATGACCATATGTAAAATATTTTTTAAAATTTTTAAAATCTAATTAAGTAAGATTATTTTTAAATAAAATTTATTTTATTTATTTTGATTTTAAATTATTTTTATATTTTATCAATTAATAAACCATATAAGAGTTATATTATGCGATTCTATTTAATTGGGTAAAATATATTATAGATTTGATTAGATTCTAATTAAGATTATCAACCAATAGAAAATAAGTCCAATTATGATAAGATTCCATAGGATGATATTGATGAATTGGACTCTCTTGATTATTTATCTTAGGCCCTTTACTCTTACCTATAAATAGATAAATAGATAAGACCTTCTAAAGATTTTATATGTTATGTTACAATATATGTTAAGAGATTACAAATCTTTTCTTATCTCCCTTTAGTCTATATTTCATCGCCTATAGTTATTTTATAAATGATAGGATGAAAGAAAAAAATAAGTCTAGTTCTCTTTACAGATCAATATCGCTGCATTATTCGAATTGGATGAGGATGCATTTGCAAAGCAAAAGAAAGTTATTCTGAGTGACATTTAAAGGTACACAATCATAATATTTGATTTATGATTATTTGATCTGATATTAAAATTTTTATATAATAATATAATTATAATTTTTATGCTTACAATTTCTTAAAAAATCTATTCTTTGAAACTAAGATTGATATGCAAGCAACTAACTCAAGACTCAAGATGAATGAAACCAAGTCATATCTAATCTTTTCATAGTTGAAATTACCTTTTCTTTTCCATGATGTAGTGACATGGTAAACTGCAATCATAAGGATTCACTCTTGACATCCAAATTTGATTGGCTTCTCACAGTATGAAGCCAAACTAAGTTATTCTATGTCTTTTGATCACTGCTTTCACTCGTTTCTCCATCAACTTTGTTGTCAAGCTTGTTTACGTAGAGTCTCTTCCTTGTGGCGTATGAATCGTGCCAGTGAAGCCTGTTATTGTTGAGCTAATCTAATTCTGACCTTGTGCTAGCTTGCTAGTCATCCATGACTAGGAATCGCGACAGCTCAGTTGTTTGTTTCTTCTTTCTAGCTTCCTTCAAGCAGTCCTAATCTTCAATCAACAGCATAATAGTCGTCAAAAAATTCCATCCATCTTTCCGCACCTCCTTGTTCTGAGAGAGTCACAGCAGAATCATATTGTTCTTCCCCCTACGCCTAATCTGCAAGCTAAAGATGCCTCCTTTAAGCACAAAAGGAAATGTGAACAACGCTTTAAGTTTCTGTTCTTACATCCAGTAATCTGGCAAGAAGAGATGAAAAGATCAGTGGCACAACCAGAAAGTAGATTCCTCAGCCAGCTGCCTGTAATCATGGTGGAATACTGATGTGTGTTCTTGGTGATCTGGGTGCTAAAGTTGATATCTTTGTTGAAAAGTAGAAGAATATTGCCGAGGCATTACTTCATTTCAACGCATACTTGAGAGCGAAGGCTTTTGCTCTCTTCGTCGTGCTAAAAAGCCTGCAAGCCAAACCAAAGCGCGTGTTGACGAACCTTCCGAAGATTACACCACTTCGTCCTCTGTTATATATAGCCCCTCCAACTACACGTCGCTAGCGAAGCTTCCAAGCGTGGTAGCCCCCAGACTTGGGCCTTTTGGTGGTGGAGACCGATGGCCGGAAAGCGCGGCTGGTTCAGGAAGCTCAACAAGGAGCACCGTTGGCCGTGGAAACCCAGCTTCTCCGCCTCATGGTGGTGGAAGCGCCCCAAACTCCGGTTTTCCCTCGTTGACGACCTCACCTTCCATGTCCTCTACTTCCTTGAGGCCGTCGTCCTCGTTGGCGGCTTCTGTTGCTTCTTCCTCTGCTGTGGCTGCCACATCTGATCCAAAATTCGACTTTTCTGTTCTTTCGATGTACAAGGGATGGCTTTGGGTTGTCTTCTGTTCTCTATGATTGCACATCTTGTTGATGTTGGTTGGTCACGGTTGCCGCCATGGCCGCCCGGTCGAGGGATCTTGCACACAGGGTGTTTGTGAAAAGTACAGTGATTGGAGCAGGAATTGAGGATGGTTTCAGGAGTGGAGAAATGAGCGCAGAGACAACTGTAGTTGTTTGTGATTGTCCAATGCACTAATTCTGCACTGCTTTGACATTATTGGCGACAATCTGATCCCTCAATGTTGGTCTGTGGATTCGCTTAAGCCGAAGGCTACTTGTTTGTGGTTGGAAATGCATGCTGTCAGCATGTTTGTTTGTCTGCTGAACTCTGTAACTTACCCTGATCATTATTCCTGGTAAAAATTCTGGTCTTCTTTATGCTAAATCCTTGATGAATGTCCCAATGACATCTTGATGTCAGTTGAAGGTTACATGCTGCTAAGATTTCATGTATGATTGGAAATGTGAGCCCTTGATGGCTCAATTGATTGCAGGCACTTGAGATTTAGATGTTACACAGCTTGAAATGGTTGTGTTTGATTTTAAGAAGCAAAGAATATCTATTGAGTGTGTGAAATGCTCTAACTTATTCTGATTCATCTTTGATTGCGGGTAAGATTTCCTCAAATTGCATGAGAAAATCTCGCTTTGAGGAAAATCTTCTCTCTTGACCTGTATAAATAGAACTTATATTGTACTAATCAAAATCAGCTTTCACGATTATATTTTTATTCTATCATGGTATCGGAGCATCTTGCCTAGAGTAAGCTCGCTCCTCACTGACTCTTCCCCCTCCGCCCCTTTCTTCCTCTACTTCCACTGGCAAAAACTTTCTCTTCGCTATTCTGACCAACGGACCACCCCCTCTACCGTTGCTTCTTGGCCATGACCTCTCCACCACCGCTGCTGTGAACGACCATCCCCGTCGCCCCTGCTCTTTCCCCTCGTGACCATCGTTGACACAGACACCGATCTCGACAGCAACTACTGTTGCTTCTCGACCCACGCACCTCCTCCGTCGCTGCTTCAACAAGCAGCCACACAACCCATTGCCATCACTGTCCCCCCCCCTCCCCCGGCCAGCGATCTCTTCCCCCTCGCTGCCTCAGCCGTAGCGATCTACAACCACAGTCGCCCTTGTTCTGCGATGAAATAGTACAGAAGAACGCAGCCGCCGACCTCGGCATCCACCGCTGCCGTTGCTCTTCCCATTCCCCTACCACACAACCCCACCATCGCAGCCCTCCAGCTCGCAACCACCGCCATTGCAGTATCCGGTCGTGTGATCATCCCACCGACTACTACAACGTGAGAAGGGCTGTCGCTGCTGCTCCCAACCGTGCCACCACCGCTGCCAGCCGTCAAACCCTTACAGTGCTAGCGTTCCCTTCTGCGGTGTAACAGAAGCCGAGCAGTCTCTGCTGTCGTAGCTCTGCGCTCACCATTGCCGCTCTCCATCAAATTCATTGGTCAGCTCGTTCTTGCCAGAGCGAGGTACGTCCAGGGCATCATGAGTCTGCAGTAAGCACTCACCCTTGACCTCGCGACAATAAACCCTTTTCTTGCTATCCGATGATGATCATCCACCGAGGAGCCGCACAATCTCTACTCACCGATCGCATCCTCCTGTTCCACTGAGCCGATGCCGAGAATCCTCTCTCCTCTGCCTCGGTGCACCTCCGGCGACATTGATCTGAAGCAATGAAGGCTTTTCTACTGTCGTCACTTTCTTCCCTATGGCAATAGCGGCACTTCCTCGGCGAACAGCGGCTGTCTTCTCCCGCTTCATGTGGACGTTCTTCCTGACTCTAAAATTGGCCACCGGTCACATCCTGCTGCCCCCGCCCAACCATCTACAACTCAACACTCAGTAGATTTCACAGCCAACCGACGCTATCGCATCCACATTGTCCAGCTGCCCACGGTAATAGCAATTTATGCCCTTCTTCGACAAAGCATTGGGGAGTTCGAGTCTTTCCCCTCCAACAGAAGAGCACCGCAGGGCACTCTATCTGCCCCGAGTGCACCTGCCTATCTTCTTCCCCTTGCCTGTTTCACCGCTCAGATATTCCGTCAACCTCTTGATAAACTCATCACCACTCAAATCTTCCGTCTCAAGATATACAAAACTGCAACTACCATGCCTCCGACAAAAGCACTGCTCCACGTCACAGCTCTATTCCACCCTTTGTCTACAGTCGACAACTCCCTTAGTTATGTATCATCAAAATGTCTTTCTCATCTACATCTGACACTCCAGTTATATCCCTGTAGGGAACCACAGCACTTCTTAACCTACAAGTCTTATCACCATCAATGCTGCAGCACTCATTCCCTTCAAGTTATCTAAAGGCGACAACTACGCATCTTGGCATGCATAATTTTCTAATATCCTATTTGGATATGATTTACTAGGCTACATCGACAACTCTTTTTGTTGTCCAATAACAATGATCAATGTCACAGGAGAACCCCATCCAATACTAAATCCAGCCCACAAGCTATGGTTGCGTCAAGATCATCTCATTCTTCAAACTATTCAAGCCTCATTTGTTGGGTCTGTCGCCTCACTGATTTCTTCATGTACATCTGCTGTAGAAGCATGGTACAAGTTACAAACCACTTTAGCAAATCGCTCGCATACTCGCATGCTCGGACTTCTATCCAATCTAATAAAAATGAAACAATCTAATAAAATATCAAAGTTATTATCGATGACTTGGCTTTGATAGGTCATTCCATGAGTGATACAAAAGTCCTAGTCCATACTATTAATGGCCTAGGAGGCGAGTACAAAGAATTGGCAGCAGCAATTCGGACATGCGACTCACCAATATCATTTAAAGAACTCTATGACAAGTTGACTGATTATGAGATGTATTTGAAGTGTCATGACAAGTCGCCTGAACCAACTATCACAGCTCAAGTCAGTCAAAAATCCAAAAGGAAGAGCAACTAGTACAATACGCAAGTCAACAAAAGTCTGGCTCAGTTGCCTCCTGACCCTATGGGTCCCAAGCAAACCCTCTCTCATCTACATCATCACTTTCAAGATGTCAACTTCAACAATCAATGGCCCTGGCGTCCTGATCTCATAAGCCAACAACGAGTTATCTGCCAGTTGTGTGATAAAGTCGGATATTCTACGAAAGTATGCCGATCTCGACCCAGACTCCCTGCTTTATCACGCTATCCTCAAGCGAATCTCATCACTACTCCGACCACCAGCCAATCTAATTAGCTTATGGACTCTAGAGCCTCTCATCACATCACCTCTGATCTTCAGAACTTATCCATCCACAACAACTATGGTGGCAATGAAGATATCATTATGAGCGACAGTAAAAGAGTTTCCATTACTCATACTGGTTCCACAATGCTTAATTCACTTACAACAACCTTTACACTCGATGATGTCTTGTGTGCACCTCACATTAAACGAAATCTCATTTTCATTTCTCAATTTTGTAAACAAAATAATACCTCCATTGAATTCTTTCCTGACTCCTTTCTTATCAAGGATTTGAGCACAGGGGCATCCTTAGTCCAAGGCTAGAATAAAGATAATATTTATAAGTGGCCATCAGCTTCGTAACTTACCTAGCCTACTGCTCACTCTTTAATTGTAGCTCCAATTGATGTATGGCATCGTCGTCTTGGTCACCCCTCCTCCTTTATCCAGCATAAATTACTTTCTCATTATTCTCTTCCTACTTTTAAAACCAATAGCATTAACATGCAGTGTGATGCTTGTCTTAGCAATAAAAGTCATAGACTACCTTTTGGAACATCCTCCATATCTTGCTCTAAACTGTTTGAAATTATTTATACAGATGTTTGGGGCCCTGCCCTAACCCCTTCTTTTGACAAGTTTAGAATTTATGTTATTTTTGTCGACTATTTCACCAAGTACACATGGTTATATCCTCTCCATTATAAATCTGATGTTTCAACAATCTTTAACAACTTTCGAAAGTTGGTCAAGAATTTCTTTTAGTCTTCAATCAAAACGGTTTACTCTGATGGCAGAGGTGAATATCAAGCCCTTACATCTTGTCTCTTAGCTTGTGGTATACAATACCTCAAGTCACCCTCACATACTCCCTAATTAGTTGGTTCTGCTAAATGCAAACATCGGTATATATTTGAAACTGGTCTCTCACTTCTACATCAAGCATCCATGCTCTCAACTTTTTGGTTAGCAACTTTTCAGACTGCAGTCTATCTAATTAATCATATGCTCACTTCAGTCCTACAATACCAGTCACCATTTGAAAAACTTTTCCACAAGCCTCCAAATCTTCAAAAACTCAAAGTCTTTGGTTGTTTATGTTATTCATGGCTATGACCTTATACCTCACACAAGTTGACACCCCGATCCAAGCCTTACACCTTTATAGAATATTCTCTAGAACATAATGCTTTCCGATGTTACGAACCCCAAACTCGAAGAGTCTTTATATCACATCACGTTACTTTTGTGGAGTCTACTTTTCCTTTTACAACTATCCTACCATGCAAGCTATTCCAACAAACATACATCACTGGAGTATCCCTCCGATCTTATCACACGAACCTCCTGTGACACCATCCAATCCCTTTCCTCAGGATCCGTACTCTCTTGTTCCCCCGATTCAATAGCTGCTCACTCCCTCCATTGCGTCTCCTCTCCCTTCTTCACAAGCTTCCCCTACTACTGACGTAATGTACTCAGAAACACAACAACATTCTTTACCCTCTTCTGAACACAATGACATTGAAGTACCTCAGCCTCCTCTAACCCGTGTCAATGCCTCTCCACTACCTATACCAACACAAGCTACAGCTCCTAAACATCCAATGACAACATGGTCCAAGAGTGGTATATTCAAACCACGTCAAGTCCTCAACCTACATGATATCACAAATTCTCTTCTGAGATCAATGAACCTACCACAATTACTCAAGCCCAAAAATCTCCACACTAGCGTAAAGCCATGTGTGAAGAATATGATGCCCTCCTCCATAACTCCATATGGACCCTTGTACCCTCTCATCCTACACAAAATATCATCAGGTGTAAATGGGTATTTCGAATTAAGCGAAACCCAAACAGATCCGTTGCTAGATATAAAGCACGTCTAGTAGCCAAAGGGTTTCATCAATGACTTGAAGTTGACTTCACAAAGACTTTTAGTCATGTTGTTAAACCCACAACAATTCGACTTATTCTAAGTTTGGCCATCTCAAAAGGTTGGCGGCTACAACAAATAGATGTTAACAATGTCTTTTTACAGAGGACTCTAACTGAAGATATCTATATGCAGCAACCCCCTAGCTTCATTCATCATCAGTATCTGAGACATGTTTGCAAACTACAAAAAGCTATTTATGGACTTCGTCAAACTCCAAGAGTCTGGTATACTGAATTTGGCTCATTTCTGATATCAACTAGTTTCATCAACTCTAAGTCTGATACCTCGTTATTCTTACGACAACAAAATAGACACACGATATATCTTCTCATATATATTGATGATATTATTGTTACAAGCAATGATCCTTTGGAGATTCAAACATTCCTAAAGCAATTGGCTGATCGATTCTCCCTGAAAGATCTTGGACCCTTAAGTTACTTTCTAGGAGTTGAAGCAACATTTACATTTTCAGGTCTCCTCCTATCACAAAGAAAGTATATTCAAGACCTATTATCCAAAATAAATATGCAGGATGCAAAAGAAGTTACAACTCCTCTCTCTACTAGTGAATCACTCAAATTATGTGATGGAAGCCCTACTTCGGATGCTACTCAATACCGATAAGTACTTGACTCCTTATAGTACTTGGCTCTCACCCATCCAGATATCTCATTTGCAGTCAATAAATTATCTCAATTCATGCACCAGCCATCTACTACGCATTAGTCTACCATCAAATGAATTTTGTGGTATCTTAAAGGGACCCTTCATCATGGCCTCTTTCTCCGCAAACATACCCCACTTAATCTCCATACCTTTGTTGATGTTGATTGGGTGAGGAACTTTGATGATAGAACTTCTATGTCAGGGTATATTATTTTCCTTGGAGCTAATCCTATCAGTTGGAGTTCTAAGAAGTAAAAGATAATCGCACGGTCTACGATTGAAGCTAAATACCGTGTCATCGCTACAACTACTACTAAACTCAATTGGGTCACAAATCTCCTTAAGGAACTCAACATCAACTCTACCCTTCCTCCTACAATATATTGTGATAATATTGGAGCTACCTACTTATGTGCCAATTTAGTATATACGGTTGATCAACTAGTAGACTCACTCACAAAGCCTCTTGCCCGTAAACTATTTTCATTACATTGATCCAAGATTTGTATCCTTGATAGGAGCATCATCTTATGGGGGGCATAATAGTGGATAAGATTCTCTCAAACTATATGAGGAAATTTCACTGATTTGTTGAGAGAAATCCTCCCTCCTGACCTGTATAAATAGAACTCATATTATACTAATCAAAATCAGCTTTCACGATTATATTTTTATTCTATCAATCTTCTTGATAACAAATTTGGTCTTGAAATGTTTGGTAATGGAACTCCTCAAGTGGAAGGTTACTTGCTGCTGAAGCTTCATCTTTGGCTACAAATGTCAGCATTTAGTGAAATGGCCAGATTTAAGTCATCACCAAGGGGCGTAATACTGATGCTGCAATCTATTTATACTCCATATTTTAGATCAATTGTCTTGCAGGCATCTCATATTTTGATGTCTGATCTTCAAGTAACAAAGAAATGTATTGCCAGAGGCTTCCTTTTCATCTTTATTACCATGCACTGTTAAACTACCTGACTCAAAAGTCTGTTCTCATTTGTGTCAGATCTAATTCTTCTTTTAATTATTTGTATAACAAATAATGGCACACTGTCATTCTTAATCAGTGTATGTAACTATATGAGCCCTTTTCTGTGATTGGATTCTTTATCCTTAATCATGTAAAGACTGTTTTCTTTTTCTTTTAAGATCTTCTTTATTGTCATCTTGTGATATTAATTAAAGATGAGTTCATTTCACCAATATAAATGGGGATACCCTCTGATTTGTATGCACACAACAGTCGTATAGAAAAAAAAAAAAGATGTCATTCATTTTGTTTAGGTGAGATTTCTCACACTTTATTGTTTGTTTTTTCAGCAATTCATATCAATCATATCCAATTAAACAGTAGATGTGATTGGATTGGATTTCTAAAATGAGAAAAAGAATTTTTCTTTCTTCTTCTTTTTTTTCCTAAGATTTTGTCTCATGTTTTTGTTTTCCTCCTTAGCATAAGGATGTTTTGCAAATCTATTATTGCTAATGATGAATTTTTCATATTCTTTTAGTTTTCGAGTTAAAACAGAACTCTCTACGTATTATTGATAACATGAGTTGAAGTACTAAAATCAATCTATTAAGTATTAGAAGGAACTCCATTCGAAACATATAAATGTTGAATTTTTATCTTTCGTTTCAAATCAAGCTATATATTTGATACAATCCCTTTTCACATATCTTTTTGTATCATAAAGAATCATTTTACTGTGACAACTTTTTTTTCATTAGTCTGTTTAATAATTTTAAACCCAATAAATTTCTTTAATGAATGACGCTTCAACCTACATACATATTAATTAGTTTATTCAGGTCCCACTTATTCTTATTTGTATTATAATCAATCTTGAATAGATCAAACTGAAGATGGAGAGAATTAAGAATGAACTATATGATAAAAGACTGATTAACTTTTTGTTCATGATACTTTTAAGTTTCATAGTCTTATTAGTCATATTGTGGATGTGATCTGAATCCCTTGAGTGTCATCATACTAAATCATAGTCAATTTCTTTATTAATGTACCGATTAATGATTTATTAGTAGATTTAAATATATTTTTAAAAACTCTTAAATATTCTTGTGCACCAATTGCAGTTGGTAATGAAGTATTTATGTTATTTACGATCATCATTCTTATAATCATTAAGCTAAGCCTATTAGATTTTTCCTAAGCATTTATTTCATTAATTTGTTCTGTTTTCATCAGTTAAGTCTGCAAGTCTTTCAATAAACAATGCTAAGCCAAAATCAAATACACTCGGTGTGAATTGCACATGGTCTAAATATTTTGAATAATTTAGATCAAAAGAGTATAAAGATACTAAAAGCATGTGAGTGTATAGAAGAAAGTACTACTACAAAATGTAAAATAACATTAATGCTTTGAGTTTTCAAGATATGATGAACTATTAATATCATTCATATTTCACTTTTAGGTAAAATATTGACATATCCAGTATTCACTAAAAATTATCTATGGTCGATTGATACTATCATTTTGGAACAGTATTATTATCTTTGGATATACAATCCTAAATTATAAGAATATCTAAAATAATATCATCATATCCTATCATATAATTAGTTGAAGTAGATTCTCTTTTGAGATTATCTAATTCTACTAATTATATATGTCATTGTGAATATTATTTTTTTAATATTATTTAAAACTAATTCTTTAATATAATTTTATAAATTATTGATCTAGGCAACTTTGACGACTACAAGACTAAGACTAATACAGTAATATAAAATATTATTGTCCTATAAATGATAAAATATGAATTATAATTTATATCTCATAAGTTTACCATCTTAGGCCATTTTAGTAGTTATCAATCAGATAAAATTTAAGGATATAAGTTACAAATAATGTTCACTAAGTATCTTTTAATATAATTTATGCCAAAATAGTTCAATAATAATAAATAATAACCATGATAATTATTGAACATTAATTAGCATAAACAAAAATTCATATGATAACTATAATAATGATAAAATATAAACCATGTCTTTATATGAAAATAAAATATAATTTCATAATCTTAAAGATATACATATGAATAACTAAATAAATATCCAAAAATAATAATTAGAGTTTAATTATCAGACACAAAAGTATGTCATATGAGAAAAGTATAAAATAATACTATAATTTATATTTTTTTAAAATTTGATATAAAATATTAAATTAGACTAGTCAACCCTAGAATTAGACTAAATATTAACCCAATTAAGTAAGTCAAAAGTTAAAATTGATAAAAAAAAATTTTGACTTTTCCTATTTTCGATCAAAACTTGATTGATCGAAACTAAATCCAATCAAGTAGTCAAAATATAGTAATGATTAGATCCAATCAAAATATTTAATTAAAAATAAATTATTTTGATCAATTATATAATTAATGATATAAATCAAAAATTCTTAATTTCTCAAGGGTAAAACTATAATTTTAATTGGATATAAGTAGAAATATAGAGTTTCTGAAGAGCAGAATTATCAAAAGGATATAAACTAGAATTAATAATATTTATAAGGGTGAAATCATAATTTTTAAAGTCAAAACCCTAATTTGCATTTGTTGCACGAGGCATGTGGTCGTCGCTTATGCGATCATCATGATGTGCGACGACCACGGTGCATAGCCACCGCTTGTGTGTCACCTACTCACAGTGGCGACAATCCTTACCGCCTATGCAATGCTGTGCTACCATGCACATGCATCGCCCTGCAACCCCCATGGTCATCGTGGCGTGGTTGTGCACACGCATTGCTCACCATGGTGCGACTATGCATAGGCTTTTGCCTAGTACAATCACTAGGCTTCAGTGTCTAGTGATGTCAGATGCAACAAGCAAATGTCGTTACAGTTGCATTGCTACAACCGTCATAATGACTGCACGTAGTGGCCCTGCACAGCCACTGTAGCTGCCACAAGTAGGGTGCTGCTATATGTGGTGATACTATGCAACCAATGCAGTTGTTGTAGGACTGTCACACCCCATGATGCTTTCGTTGCGTATGCAACCACTACCCACGATTGGATTGACGACCATCAAAGATCGCAGCCCTCAACAATACTATCGTCGATAGAATGCTATCGATAGTGGTCCATTGATCAAATACAAGGAAATTCACATCACCCGTAAGCAAGCGATATGACAAATTAAATAGAAAGATAGATTGATAATATATATAGATCATTCAAGCATCGTAAATCAAAACTAATAGATCTAAGGTATTTGATTTTGAAAAACTTGGCTCTTATACCAATATAAGCATAAAAAAACTATAATATGCTATTATTATGCAAAAAACTTTAGTTCTAAAATCATTGAAATCAAATAATAATATATCAAATTTATAATGTGTACTTTTAGATGTCATAAAAAAACCTTTATATGATCTAAAAGGGCACTGTCCTCAAATTCAAAAACCATAGCGATGTCGATCTATAAGGAGAACTAAACTTACATTCTTCTCTCTACTTATCCTTCACAAGACCACTATGATCGATAGATTAAGGATAAGGAGAGATGAGAGAAGATGTATCATCTTTAAATGACTAGCTCATGTGACTAAGGAGAGATGAGAAAAGATTTATAATCTTTTAATAATGTCACATATCCATGTCTTCATACCTCTACTTTGAGTCCTTATGAGGTCATATCTATTTATAGGTAAGAGCAAAGGGTCTATAATAAGTAATTAGGAGAGTCCCTCCCATCAAGGTCATTTTTAAGAAATCCTACTATAATTAGAATTTCTTTCTATTGTTGATGGTCATCATTAGAATCCAATCAGATCTATAATATATCTCATTAGAAAATCTAGGAGCAACATCACAAGCACAATGGAAGAATAGAAAAAAAAATCTAATATTTTTATAAAAAGATTTCATCACCGTATAAAGATTGGTGCACAAAACCCCAAAACCAAAAACTACGTATAAAAGAAAATTTGTTACTTAGGGAGATCGTATATCTCTAAAATCCTACAAATATGTGAGAGAGGATAAAGGAGGTCAAGCGTCCTCCTCTCTAACGATGATCCATAAGCGGGCATTGTTCTGCACCCCGCAAGCAACTTGCCTACGAGTGGCACCCCCTTTGCGAGCGAGCCCCGTCCCCCACAAGCGGCTTGCCTGCGAATAGTGCTCCCTTTGTAGATGAGCGCCGCTGCTAGCATTGTCCCGCTTGCCTACTGGTGTCGCCCACAGGCGCAATCGTTGCGGGCAGGCTACTGACCACCTGCATGCAAGTGGCGACCAAGGCTACAAGCAGCCTTTGGCCGCTCTGCAAGGGCAACAACAGTTGCTGCCTTTTCTTGCCTTTGCATCAATAATTTTAACGTCAAAAGCATTTCTAAAACACAATACACATAGTTTAAAATCTAATCTTCATATATGAACAACTTGGCTCTAATACCATTGTTGGGAAATCTGGGGCGACATCACATGCATAGTGGAAGAATAGAAAAGAAAATCTTATATTTTCACAAAAAGGTTTTATCGTCATGCGAAGATTGGTGCGTAAAACCCGCAAAATCGAAAATTGTGTAGAAGAAAATACTGTTACCTAGGGAGATCGTATATCCTTGAAATCCTACAGATCTATGGGAGAGGATGAAGGAGATCAAGCGTCCTCCTCTCTAGCGGTAATCCACATAGCAAGGACTATGAAGACGCTCCTCAAATCATTGCTCAAATCTCCACACCTCAAAAGGGGCTACTAGCTAAGGAGGAGAATGGGAGAGAAGAATAGGAGGTGGTAACCAAGAGAGCCCTAACCTATGGGCTTTTGGTTCTCTCCTATTTATGGAGGCCCCCTGTCAACTTAACCCTAATAGATCTTGCCTTATTGGGTATTGGATCTCTATCCAACTACCCAAGCCTCTTAGATTAGTGGGTCTCTACCCAATAATCTTTTATTAGCTTTTATTGGATCTTATCCATAAGATCCAATAATTCAGAAGCTTATTGGATATCCAATAAGATAGGGGCTCAAGCGGTTATCTCATATATGAATCTCTACTCGTCGTAGCACCTACCAAATGTGTGTGACCCTCTAGGCCCAATATCGAGCTAGCTGTGAGTCATATCTGTCAAAACTCCTTCTGGCTTAGTGAATTATTAACTCTATAATAATTCACTTGACTTATCGACTGTGGACGTACTATGCCACTATGTCGTAGTCCCCAAACGATATATAGGAATCCAATTCTTTAGACATATCTGTCCTCGGTTATCATGTATCTATAATCCCTCATCCATCTAATATCCTAGAGACCGTATACTAGGCATGGTGTTGTCAGGCCCATACAGTTTCTACTCGAGTCTCGCTCTAATTAAATTCTCTTGAAGAACTCTGTCTCTTTCAATCCGAATGATCCTGACTAGGAATTTTCCTAAACAAGAATATATGGGATATTCCTCTCATGACACTGAGAGCGAATGATCCTCTATCGACACTCAATTACCCTCATAAGGTTGGCTGTCACTCCCAATGACCAGTTGTGCTAGATCTCGAACTTCTAGATGTATAGTCTAGTATCAAAGAGTGGAGTACTCATATAAAACATCCTTGGTGTCTCAAGTCTAAGGACCAGATGCACCATTTAGACTACAGAATCGCTATCTGACATGAGGTATCATCAACCATCCAGTATTCCGTAAGCAGATCAATCAGTGAATTCATTCTCTAATGAGCATTATATCCCTAGTGTCCCCATACGAGTAGCTATGAGACCAGCCACCTCCATCATATGGATGGGTATACAACACACTAGTCTGTCCAGTTATCTCAATGTCTCTCCCGAGTAACCTATGACCGAGATTATTTAGAGTTTGTATTTAAAGGCGAATCAGTCTCATTATCATAATCTCATCATGATCTGATTCCCATTGTACAAATCCATAGACATCCACAATATATACATGCAACAAGCAATATAAAGTGAGAAAATACTATAATAAATAAGAAGTAAAAAAGAGTATGTATCATGTCACATGTGTCATCACTTGCATGATTAACTTGCAGGACACCTATGTCTAGCATATCTTACCTAATTAGATAAGGTTACATAATCTAACTTTAATAACTGTTAGGACTTAATTAAGATTTGTATCCTTTTGGACCGTGCCTTTGCTAAACCCAAATGATTTGAGTTTTTATACGGATCGATAGTTGCTCACCTCTCTCTCATGTGTTCTGATCATTGTCTCTTTTTAGTAATATTGTTAGTTTCTCTTCTTATTAAACACATATTTTTTTATTTTAAACTTTTTGAATTGAAAATAAAGAGTTTCATAATGTAATCAAAGTTGTTTGTCATTGTATACTTGTCGCCTCCTTATCTTTCAACCTTCCATGTCTTAGAGAGGATTCTTCCCATTAAAACAAAACACATTTTGATATATCGATAATTACTCACTTGTATTTTATGTGTTATAATTATTACGCCATTTATATTAATATTATTGGTTCCTTTTCATGTCGAACACACCTTTTTTTGTATTTCAAAATTTTTGGATAAAAATAAAGATTTTTATAATATAGTTAAAGCTAGTTGGTCTTAGGTTAGACATCTTAGAGGGGATCTTTCCTATTGGAACTGGACCTATTTTGGGATCTAAATGATTAGGTAAAAAAGATGCAGGATTTTATTCTCTTTCTTGGGTCTAAAGAATCAAATTTGAGTTTGAGTGACTATGAGAGGAAGAATTTTACTTATATTTATAATCATTTTCGTGCAATTATTGGACAACTTAATCTTAAATAGTGGACGCTTGTTAACAACAAGTGGGTCTTTGATGGTAATCACAATACCTGCTATTACCACAATATTGTCATCTCTTGTAGAAAGCTTAACCACATTTATTATATTAAGATTGGCATTTCTATCGTTGATCAATCTAAAGAGATTATGAAAAAATTTATTCAGTTCTATCATAATCTCTGGAATCAACCTTCTGGTAATCCTTTGACTTGAGATTAAGGGTTTTTCTAATGTTGATCATGGCAATCTTGTTAAACCTTTTAATCATAAGGAAATATGGGATGTTATTAGATCAATAGGTTATGGGAAGAGCCCAGAAACAAATGATTTCTATAAAAGTGGTTGGGATACCGTATGGAATTCTATCTTATTTTATTTTCACCATTTTCACCAAATTGTCATGTTGCATAGCTCTTGGGTGCAAACTTTCTTTCTTTTTTTTTTCATTCCCAAATGCCCTAACCCTTACTCTATTCAGGATTTTCATCCTTGTAATGTGATTTATCATATCTTAGCTATGCTTCTTGCAATAGAAAGAAGGTTTTTTTTTTTTTACCTAATCTAATTTCCTTAAAGCAATCTACTTTTATTCTAAGAAAAAGAATTTAGGATAATATTCTTGTGGCCCGGAAATTGTACTTTCTCTTTATAAATCCAAAGGCAAAAACCCCTTGTCATCAACTAAATTGATCTTTAAAAAATGCATGATAGAATATCTTGGAATTCTATCATAAAAGCTCTTCATGCTTTTAGTTTCTTTGAATGTTCTATTTCTTCTATGTATTTATTCTATATCTATCTGATTAATGGTGAACTTTCATGATTTTTTAAGGGGTGTCCGATGATAGCGGATAAGATTTTCTCAAACTGTATGAGGAAATCCCACTGGTTTGTTGAGGGAAATCCTCTCTCCTAACCTGTATAAATATAACTCATATTGTACTAATTAAAATAAGCTTTCACGATTATATTTTTATTTTAATATGGTATCAGAGTCACTTGCCTAAGAGCAAGCTCTTTTTCTCGCTGTCCGACGACAGCAATTGATCGGTGTCATCTTCCAGGCTCGGTGAAAGGTGCAGCATCCGAGGAGTTTTTCTTTCCTCCACTGCGATCGATGTTCTGCTCCTTCTCCGGTGGTATTGCTCGCTGCCTCCTCTTGAGTCGCAACCGTAGACACTCTTCACAAGCTTCCTCCTCCTCCACGGCAATCGCGACACATCCTTGGTGGACGACGGCAGCTTCTTCCCCTCCGCCTCCTGCCACTCGCTCCCTGCAAACGCATACGAACATAGCATCCTCTGCGCTCACCTCCTCAGTGGCCACACAAAGGGAATTCGGAGTTCCACCGACTATCAGCAACCGTCGCTGCCAGAAACCTCTCGGCGTGACCCAGGAATCTATCTCCTTTCTTCATTGTTGACCCAGGAATCACTGTAGTTTCCTACCACTGCCTCTGATCAGTGATCGGATCATCCAACGATCAGTTCCACTGAATCAATGTCGAGAATCCTCTCTCCTCAACCTCGGCGCACCTCCGGTTGCAAAACTGCAGCTACAGTGCCTCTGACAGAAGCACTGCTCCACGTCGCAACTCTATTCCACCCCTTGTCTACAGTCGACAACTCCCTCAGTTGTGTATCCTCAAAATGTCTTCCTCATCTACATCTGACACTCCTGTTATTATCCCTATAGGGAACCATAGCACTTCTCAACCTACAGGTCTTATTACAATCAATGTTGCAGCGCTCATTCCCTTCAAGTTATCTAAAGGCGGCAACTACGCATCGTGGCATGCATAATTTTCTAATATCCTATTTAGATATGATTTACTAGGCTACATCGATAACTCTTTTTGTTGTCCACCCGCATTGATCAACGTCACAGGAGAACCCCATCCAATACCAAATCTAGCCCACAAGCTATGGTTACGTCAAGATCGTCTCATTCTTCAAGCTATTCAAGTCTCAATCGCTGGGTCCGTCGCCCCACTGATTTCTTCATGTACAACTGCTGCAGAAGCATGGTACAAGTTGCAAACCACCTTAGCAAATCACTCGCGTACTCATATACTCGAACTTCTATCCAATCTAATGAAAATGAAACAAGAGGGAAGTACTATTGCTGATTAGCTACAAAATATAAAAGTTATTATCGATGACTTGGCTTTGATAGGTCATTCCATGAGTGATGAAGAAGTCCTAGTCCATACTCTTAATGGCCTAGGAGGCGAGTACAAAGAACTAGCAGCAGGAATTCGGGCACGCGACTCACCAATATCATTTGAAGAACTCTATAACAAGTTGACTAACTATGAGATGTATTTAAAATACCATGACAAGTCGCCCGAACCAACTATCACAGCTCAGGTCAGTCAAAAATTCAAAAGGAAGAGCAACCATTATAATACGTAAGTCAACAAAAGTCTGGCTCAGCTGCCTCCTGACCCTATGGGTCCCAAGCAAACCCTCTCTCATCCACATCATCGCTTTCAAGATGTCAACTTCAACACTCAATAGCCCTGGCATCTTGATCGCATCAGCCAACAATGAGTTGTCTGCCAACTATGTGATAAAGTCAGACATTCTGCGAAAGTATGCTGGTCTCGACCCAGACTCCCTGCTCCATCACGGTGGCCTCAGGCGAATCTCATGACTACTCCAACCACTAGCCAATCTAATTGGCTTATGGACTCTGGAGCCTCTCATCACATCACGTCTGATCTTCAGAACCTATCCATCCACAATAACTATGGCGACAATGAAGATATCATCATCGGTGACGGTAAAAGAGTTCCTATTACTCATATTGGTTCCACAATGCTTAATTCACTTATAACAACATTTACACTCGATAGTGTCTTATGTGCACCTCACATTTCACGAAATCTCATTTCCGTTTCTCAATTCTGTAAACAGAATAATACCTCCATTAAATTCTTTCCTGACTCCTTTCTTGTCAAGGATTTGAGCATGGGGGCATCCTTAGTCCAAGGCCAGAATAAAGACAATATTTATGAGTGGCCATCAGCTTCGCAACTTACCCAGCCAATTGCTCACTCTTCTATTGTAGCTCCAGTTGATGTGTGGCATCGTCGTCTTGGTCACCCCTCCTCCTTTATCCAGTATAAATTACTTTCTCGTTATTCTCTTCCTACTTTTAAAACCAGTAGCATTAATATGCATTGTGATGCTTATCTTAGCAATAAAAGTCATCGACTACCCTTTGGAACATCCTCCATATCTTGCTCTAAATCGTTTGAAATTATTTATACAGATGTTTGGGGCCCTGCCCCAACCCCTTCTTTTGACAAGTTTAGATTTTATGTCATTTTTGTAGACTATTTCACCAAGTACACATGGTTATATCCTCTCCACCATAAATCTGATGTTTCAACAATCTTTACCAACTTTCGGAAGTTGGTCGAGAATTTCTTTCAGTCTTCAATCAAAACAGTTTACTCTGATGGCGGAGGCGAATATCAAGCTCTCACATCTTGTCTCACAGCTTATGGTATACAATACCTCAAGTCACCCCCACATACTCCCCAATTAGTTGGTTCTGCTGAACATAAACATCGGCATATAGTTGAAACTGGTCTCTCACTTCTACATCAAGCATCCATGCCCCCAACTTTTTGATCAGCAGCTTTTCAAATTGTTGTTTATCTAATTAATCATATGCTCACTCCAGTCCTACAATACTAGTCACCATTTGAAAAACTTTTCAACAAGCCTCCAAATCTTCAGAAACTCAAAGTCTTTGACTGTTTATGTTATCCATGGCTACGGCCTTATACCTCACACAAACTAACACCCCGATCCAAGCCTTGCACCTTTATAGGATATTCTCTGAACATAATGCTTTTCGATGTTACGAACCCCAAACTCAAAGAGTCTTTATATCACGTCATGTTACTTTTGTGGAGTCTACTTTTCCTTTTCACAAATATCCTACCGTGCAAGCTATTCCGACAAACATACGTCACTGAAGTATCCCTCCGATCCCATCCCACGAACGTCCTATGACACCATCCAGTCCCTTACCTCAGGATCTACACTCTCTTGTTCTCCCGGTTCGACAACTTCTCACTCCCTCTATTTCTTCTCCTCTCCCTTCTTCACAAGCTTCTCCTACTATTGACGTAATGCCCTCGGAAATACAACATTCTTTACCCTCTTCTGAACACAATGATATTGAAGTACCTCAGCTTGCTCTAACCCATGCCAATGTCTCTCCACTACCTATACCAACAACACAAGCTACAGCTCCTAAACATCCAATGACAACACGCTCCAAGAGTGATATATTCAAACCATGTCAAGTCCTCGACCTACATGCTACCACAAAATCCTCTTCTGAGATCAATGAACCTACCACAATTACTCAAGCCCAAAAATCTCCACACTGGCGTAAAGCCATGTGTGAAGAATATGATGCCCTCCTCCATAACTCCACGTGGACCCTTGTACCTCCTCATCCTACACAAAACATCATCGAGTATAAATGGGTCTTTCGAATCAAGTGGAACCCCAACGGATTTGTTGCTAGATATAAAGCACGTCTAGTAGCCAAAGGGTTTCATCAACGACCTAGAGTTGACTTCACAGAGACTTTCAGTCCTATTGTTAAACCCACAATAATTCGACTTATTCTAAGTTTGGCCGTCTCAAAAGGCTGACAGCTACGACAACTAGATGTTAATAATGTCTTTCTACAGGGGACTCTAACTGAAGATGTCTATATGCAGCAACCCCCTGGCTTCATTCATCATCAGTATCTAAAACATGTGTGCAAACTACAAAAAGCTATTTTTGGACTTCGTCAAGCTCCAAGAGCCTGGTATACTGAACTTGGCTCATTTCTGATATCAACTGGTTTCATCAACTCCAAGTCTAATACCTCGTTATTCTTACGACAACAAAATAGACACACAATATATCTTCTCATATATGTGGATGATATTATTGTTACAGGCAATAATCCCTTGGAGATTCAAACATTCCTAAAACAATTGGTTGATCGATTCTCCCTCAAAGATCTTGGATCCTTAAGTTACTTTCTAGGAGTTGAAGCAACATTTACATCTTCAGGTCTTCTCCTATCACAAAGAAAGTATATTTAAGACCTATTATCCAAAACAAACATGCAGGATGCAAAAGAAATTATAACTCCTCTCTCTACTAGTGAATCACTCAAATTATATGATGGAAGTCATGCTTTGGATGCTACTCAATATCGACAAGTACATGGCTCCTTACAGTACTTGGACTCTCACCCGTCCAAATATCTCATTTGCATTCAATAAATTATCTCAATTCATGCACCAGCCATCTACTACGCATTGGTCTACCGTCAAACGAATTTTGCGATATCTTAAAGAAACCCTTCATCATGGCCTGTTTCTCTGCAAACACACCCCACTTAATCTCCATGCCTTTGTTGATGCTGATTGGGCGGGGAACTTTGATGATAGAACTTCTATGTCAGGGTATATTATTTTCCTTGGAGCTAATTCTATCAGTTGGAGTTCTAAGAAGTAAAAGACAGTCGCACGGTCTACGACTGAAGCTGAATACCGTGTCATTGCTACAGCTACTACTGAACTCGATTGGGTCACAAATCTCCTTAAGGAACTCAACGTCAACTCTACCCTTCCTCCTACAATATATTGTGATAATATTGGAGCTACCTATTTATGTGTCAATCCAGTTTTCCACTCACACATGAAACACATCGCCATCGACTTCCACTTCGTGCGAGATCAAGTTGTCAGATATCAACTACGTGTCTCTCACGTACATACGGCTGATTAACTAACAAACTCACTCACGAAACCTCTTGTCCGTAAACTATTTTCATTACATCGATCCAAGATTGGTATCCTTGATAGGAGCACCATCTTGCGGGGCCATGATAGCATATAAGATTTCCTCAAACTGTATGAGGAAATCCCGCTGGTTTGTTGAAGAAAATCCTCCCTGATTGTTGAGGGAAATCCTCTCTCCTAACCTGTATAAATATAACTTATATTGTACTAATCAAAATAAGCTTTCATGATTATATTTTTATTTTAACATCTGACAAGATGATCCATTATGCTTTTTCTTATGCTTTGTAAATCTACTAATGAAAAAAGGTTAACTCCTTTCCATTTTAGGCATAAGTGCAAACTTATCCATCTCATATATATCGATAATATATTTCTTTATTTTAGTGCAAACCAAAAATCTTATAGAAACATTGCAAACATCAATCCTAGAAAATCTTAGAGATGTATTTTTCACATTTGTAAATGTATCAAAGCTATTATTTATATCCTAATAATAAAGGCTAAGGTGAAGGGTGGCCACAGTGTTAAGGACCTTCTCCATGCCACTAGTACTCTTCAACATAGGAGAATCATGAATTATCTTTCTGACGAAGATGAGATTTGATTCAGAGTTGTTAATTCAAAATATGATGTGATCTGGCCTCGGAACCTTACTCGGCCTTTCGGTGTGTGTTAGTCTTGGCATCTTTTCTCACATGCCATGAATAATTTAAATTTTGGTTTCTCGTATTTAAATTGATATTTTGAATAACATTTGGGGATTTGATATTCCTTTATATTTAAATCCAACTTTTATTAACATGGAACGGATTCATGAATTGTTCGTAGTTTCCTCGTTCATTTCCCACCAAAAAATGGGATGTGAACAAACTGCAAATTTTTTTTGAAATTATGCTTGCGGGTTTTATTGTCGATGTAGATTTATATTGATGTTGCTTGCTGTGCAGGAGGGAATCAATTTATGAAGATTGAATCTAGCTCAAATAAAAGCGATGCAGTTACTATCAAACTCTTTGGACCCACCTTGGCACTTGATCATCCTGTTTAAAAACATCAAGCCATTGATAAATTCATTCCAAGGGATTAAAATTCTTTATTTATTTAGAGAAGAAAATAAATGAGTTGACTGATATCTTGAGTGCTGATCCTTCTAACGCATGATGGATGTATTAATTAGATCAAGTTCAATAATATAAGTCTTTATTTTTCTGAAATATAAAAAACATGTTATCTAAGTTTGACAAAGTTGGAGAACAGTTTGAACAACCTATTAATTCCCTTTTTTAATTTTTTTTGAAAAAAAAAAGACATCCTATTTAATTCATCTTAGGCAATAGATTTGCAACAATGATCCATCCAATGTCAGATGAATCAAGTCCAAAAAAATGCATTAGATATCAAATAGAATTGGGTGCATGTACTTGTATCATTAGCCCTGCTCACAGCATTTTTGGTGCCTCCAGACTAGGGACTGTTTGTATAGCCAATGAGTTAGGTTGGAATGACCAGCCCAAGAAATGTCAAGATTTCCAGATATTTGTGACAGAATCCATGGAGCAAGAAGAAAACAAGAAATGAACAATCCATATTGGATCATATAAAGTTCATAAATCAATATTCTTAATACTAAAATGACTTCTTTCTGGAATAGTTTCAGACCTGATGACATTTGCTGACTTGGGGATTGACCCTTAGCAGCTGTTACCACACTGGAAGTTCTACATACATCAACCGAAAGCAAGAGAAGTTGGTCAACAACTGCACAAGATTGATGAGTTCCTTCAAGACTGAACAATCCAGAATTCAAATGCCTGTAGCATGATTTGATCTGCAGGGAACCCACAATTTAATCAAGAATAGAGCACTGTTCTTGTAACTGCTAATACATGAGGATTCAAGCCATTCCCACACGCAAAATGAAATGAATAAAGAGGATGAGTTTTGAGTGGTCCCTGAGCTTCACTTGAAAGGTCTAACATGATGATTTAAACTCAAGTTAATCATTTTCAGCAAGTGGCACAACCAATAGAATGGTTTTAAACTGTCTTATGTCAGCTGACTTTGTTATCTCATTTTCAGCAACTTTTCTGACAAAAATCTTAACTTCATCCTGAATCATATGTAAGTACAAGTCCAGAGTTTCAGTCTACCGTATGAGATAACAATTTTGACATGTACATGAACTATATAATCTTCATCAATTGTTAAGCCACAAATTTTCTGGTAACTGAGGATGTTGGTATCCGGTACTCACGAGTGAGAGCAGACGTCTTATACCTTTTTCCAGAGCATATGCCAGCATATGTAGCATCAAATTTCTTATGCAGCAAAGAGGAACATTAAGTTATCGGAGATACAGAATGAGAGATTCATTTGAATAGTTTAATTGCTGCAATCCTCTGTGTAGTAAGGATTGCAGAGACACTCGATGGCATGAATCAGCTTCCTCCTTGGCCCAACTGCATCTGCACCCATATCTTTGAGTTTGCTCATTGTAAGATTGAGTAACTGATAAATTCCGACTTTTTCCTTCTCAAAAATATGAATGAATTGACCGAGCCCCTCTGAGACCAGCCAGGTTCTAAGCCCTCCCAATATTTGGAGTTTCCTCTCAAGGTTTAATGCACGCAATCTCCAATTTGCAACCTTTGACATACCAATTGGTAGCCTTGGAATGCCTCCAGTTTTTCCTGAGAACACGAATGTTTGCCTTTTGGAGTAAACCATAACATTTCCATTTATGAGTTCATGAGTTAGTGGTGCATGCTGCGTCAATGGCATCCGAGATGCATGATGCTGAACATTATCTGTAGTACCAATTGCAACTGGAGAAACAAGGCTTTGTGATGATCTTTGATATCCCAGTCGCTCACCATCAGTTTGAGTTCCATTTTCAGAAGGTTTTGCAGAAGGTTTAAGTTCAACCTCAATATGAGATTCACCCTTAGAAATGGATGCAGTAGGTTTATAGCTTCGGCTGTTTGAGAGGCTGCGACCCCTTTTCTTTGGATTACCTGAGCTCCTCCTGACGATTTTTGTTGACTTGGTAGAATTTGCCTCAGGACTCTCAGGTTGGTCTACAGGTGATGGTGGAGGAATCAAAATGACAATCCTTTGTTTTTTAACTATCACCCACTCTTCTTCCACTTCCTCATGCTCGTCTACCGAGTTTGATAAATCCATGAAATTTCTGAAGAGTTAGTCAAAATTATCTTCAGAGAGACACTGGATTTAACAGGTGTCCAAATCCATGCATCTTGGTAGCAGATCAGACCTGCCAATATACTTGTTCTTGTTCATATTAAAAATGACAATACTTCAAGCATAAATATCACCAACAAAAGCATAGAATATTAAATATTCTGAACTCAAATTGGCACAACAGAAACATACTACAACAACAACAAAACCGTATGTCCCAACTATTTGGGTAGAGGAAAATCTAGGAATGTTGTAAAAAAATTTTACACCAATTGCCAAACAGGACAAATGAGCTGCTACAGAATAAGACCAATAGTCAAACATAAATCATGTTTTTGGCAATTTACTCAATTGCCAAAATAAAAATTATTTACTCGATTGCCAAAAAAAAAATTTTACTCAATTGCCAAACAGGACAAATGAGCGGCTACAGAATAAGAACAACATGGGTTTTACAAATTCAAATCATGCACTCATCTTATAAATGATCCTCATATAAAGCACACCACAAAAAATTAATCCAAATAAGGAAGAAAGATGATGTTCAGGACTGTACAAATTCATGTTTGATAAACTTGATTGCTCTATCACTAACTTTCTAAGAAAGGAATAATTTAGCATTCAACAGGATAAATGCTTTGGTGAAAATATGAAGGATTACTTGCTTACTCTGAACACTAAACCATAACACTATGATGATGTATAAAAATACAATAGGAGGCATAAAATGATAATGATATTTATGCATGACACTGAGCCATGTTTGGTTCCAAAATAGCTATTCTGGGAATAGGAACAGCTACCCTTGGTGATAATTACTATCTCAATAGCATCCTTGTTGCAACTGGCTGCAGTGCCGTAGGAAAATTGATCTTGGAAATAAGTCCGGATGTGTCTCTAACTTTATAATAACTTAATAGCTGATATTGAAAATTGTGGGAACGAAGCGGAAACAAGGCAATTCAATTGCACTCCAGCTCCCACAAAATTGTTATGCCTATGATCTAGGTAGCAGTAGTGATTAATTTTTTTCTTAATGAATTACACAATTTATATTGGTGGGGATTGAACAATTCCCTCCATGTTTGACAAAAGAATGGGACAAATGCCAGTATTCTGCCTCAATAACCAACTTGACAAAATAATTAACTTCAAAAAATTAACAATAACTATACCCTATGATCAAATCACGATTCTAAGAGTTTACAACTTGACATTTATACTCATTTGAGCAGCTATTTATGTGGTAAATTATAAAGGCAGCTAAAAATCCAAGCAAGTTATGTTGTATATAATCAGCCATGCATTATCATATTATATAAATAACATAATATAACAAATAATAATGAAACAAAAGGAAACATGCTCCATCTTATAAGTTTACATCTCTGTTAATTTTTGCTACGTGATTAGCCAAATTAATAAAGCAACAGTGAAACTCAAGAAGAATGAAGGGTGGTCAAAGGTGTTACAACTTAATTCTGCATGTATTCTGGCTCGAAGTCAGGCATGGGTGTCGATGGAGCCTGATAGCCTGGAGATCTGACCACCATTTGACATATTTTAAAGTATGATTCCCCATGGATTTAATACATTTATTGCATGGGGTATGAAACCAGGATCTATACCTGAAAATGTGTATGATATGATAACTGGCCCAAATCAAACCCAAAAGTTTTGGAATGTTTTCTTATTTTAAATACATAAGCTCACTGCATTAGGATCTCAACCCAACCCAGTAACACTCCTGAACAACGTCTGCAATTTCATGCCGACCAGCTGTGCCGGTCTTTGGCTGATCCGGTATGTACTGGTCTACACTGGCATACCTATACACGGTATGCTGGAACGTGCTGACAGTTCCAAATATACATAGAAAATCTCTGAAATTATATGAAAATTAGGAAACAAAACTTAAAGTAGGGTATTTTAATTAGAACTAAATGCAAATTTAGTTCTATTTTAATAAAAATATGCAAATAAAGAAGGGATAGCGGATTTATCTTTTTCGAACATTGATGAGCAACTTTGCAGCACATTCCGAATGGTTCTTTTGTTGAAATTGAATAACAGTGAGAATTTGTGAGAGAGAGAGTGATTGAGTGAGAAAGAGCGTTAGAAGACATGAGATTAAGATAGGGTGAAAGAGGAGGGAGAAATGGGGTTGAATAGGCATTCAAAAGGGTTCAACGATCAAATTGACCACTGGAACCAATTCAATCTAGGCCCTTGATTCATTTTGGTCGAAATCCGACCATTACCGACCCGTACAGGATAGCACCGGTCAAATTTCAACCATTTTGCCCATACGAAGGGTGTATCGTCCGATATGCCCCCCAACTACTATGCTGCCCAGTACAGGGCAGTCCACGTTCCAATCAACTATCGGACCGACATGTAGCACCTATACCATACCATTTCAGGCGGTACGCCAAACCATGCTCTGAACTCAGCCACTTCAAAATCATGTTACATCCAAGGACAAAAACTTCCAAATTCTTGATGTTACTTGTTTTCTTGCTGGCTTTACAACACAGAATGTAAAACCTTTACAATAGTTGACAACAATCAAGCTAATTTATGTACTTTCGATAATGCCAAATATATCAAGAACCAATTGAAGCATCAAATATATTATTTTTTACTATTATCAGAGCATTTGGATGGTTTTACACGAACAACCATGACCTCCTCATCATCTTACTGTCTCTTTTAATGTAATTAATGAAACAAATGCACAATCCCATAACCTATTTGTACTTGATATCAAAATTGAGGACTAACATATGTCACTAAGAAGCACTATACCTTTCGAGACAGCTGATAAGTGAGACATCATTTAAGTGGTTTGAATTCAAGAATAGCATTGTGATACTGATATCCATAAAATATCTACTAAAACTTGGTATATAGAAAGGGAATCAACCCATGGAATAGGAAAAGAAGAAACAATTTAATCAAAATCTTCAATCAATGCTTTCTTAAATTCTTTTCCAACTACATTCATGCTGCTTATTCTCTTCGGTAATCATGCACTTGGATGCATTCTTGAATGACTTCCATCCCATTAGCTGACTTGAATATATAACATGATTAGGACTTTAGAACCAAGTTAAAGGGACACTCTAGTGCAAGATGTTACACTGGCAGGAAAGTCAAGAAGCAAACTTGCACATGGTGTATATGCTATGAGCCAAGAAAGTAGAGTACCATGAACTTAGTAAATAATGAAATATATAAGGAACCAAGTAGCAATATCATGTGGAAAAAAAATCCATCATTTAAGCAAATACACAAAACAAAGAATATGCAGCTCACATGAATGCTTTTCTGTCACAAGAATAAGGAGGTCAATTCACTGAAAATTAGTCATGAATTACCCTTCTGTTGAGGATGTGATAAGCAATATATCTAAAGTATGAAAGTTCCTCATGTCAAGCATATTTTATTTTGCCAGAAGCAACTTCACTGGATGACCACTATGGACAATCTTAACAAGACTAAAAGATATGGTAAAGCATCGTACAAGATATAAGATCGGACATTTAATCTTTCTCGGCCCACTGAATGACTAGATAAGCCAAGCATAAGCAAATATAATATGCAATAGAAAACAGAAGAAATTTCATAAGAAAACCTTTTTTCACGACAGGGTAACAAGGGAGACATCATCATCACCTATCAATTTCAACCAAGCTTCACTACAGATCCACCAGTGTTGACAAAATGAACAATTATCTATATCTAATGGATTGTTTGGCCAAAGAGAAGGTCGCTTTCTCTTGTCAGCTTGCGATAACTAAATGAAAGTACTCATGAGAGAAATTTGCCCATGCTTGCTTGCAATAACTAAAGAAAAGTAAAGACAAGGCAATGTTCTCCAGTTTGAAGAGAAGAAATTAGAAATGGAAATTGCATTTTTCTTCAAGCTGAAAATTTCTCTCTCCAAAGTTAGAGAAACTTGAAGAGAAGGAACAATCCGTAATTGTTTCATTTCAATTCAAACTACTGTCTACTTCTGTTATTGGCATAGCTGTGACATACATCAACTAATATTGCCCCATAGCACTTATTCAAATTCTTAGCTCGTCAATGATTGGACTTAAAAGAGACATATATTCAAGAAACCATCTTTTTTCCTATAAACATGTAAAATGTTCTTACCTTAAGAAACCATGTAATGTTCCATGCAATGAGGAAAACAAGAAAGATCTGTAATCACAACAAATTCCAGAAATTGTACATGGTTTTAGTTTGACCCATCGACAAGAACTATTCCGCCAAACAGCACAAAAATTAACCTAATCAGTCTCACACCACATCTCAGCTAGTATTAGCAATACCAATTCGAACATCAATATGGGTTTTGTGACCATCTGAGAATCGAATAAAACTTTGGGCTTTAGCAAGATCAAGGAGAGGGATTTTGGACAATGAAATCCATCAAGCACCAAAATTTAGGGATTACCGGCTCTTAATATTTCCCAACAAGGGAGCGACCAACGGCGACTAGTTGCTTCGAACGGGAGGCGACGCGTTTGGGCCCTGCGGGTAAGAACACAGATGCCGTCGACTCCCCACTTGATTGCCAGAGCATTCGCGAAACAAATCTAAAGTTGGCATCAAGAAACGTGATACTGATCAGAGAGAGAGGGAGAGAGAGAGGCGCCTTTCCGATAATATCAAGCTCCCGTCCTCGACGGCCGTGTAGGTCCGATCCTGTGCTCCCTCAGGCCGGCGCCAAACGCCTTGAGAGACGAGCACAGCCGTCTTACGCGACAAGGACTTCGGCGTGACACTCAATGGAGTTCGTCCTCCGAGACTGCCGCAAGAGAAGACTTCCAAATTTGTCTCCTTTGGTTTCTAATAATCTTTAATGCATAATTTCCAAGAAGCCGAGAAAGTCGTAATGATATCAATCACCTCTTGGAGGTATTAATCTTCTTCTTCCCACTGTCCTAATGTTATCCATGGCACCCTTTAAACAATCAATGATGCCCATCAATTGTTCGATGAAAAGACTAACGACTGCTTTACTCACACATTTACTAACTTAAAAATCGAAAAATATTTCGTCCGACATGCAAATCAGAAATCTCTCTTTCAAATATCCACACTGAGCGATTCAACCTTTCTTTCTAAATCGATTCCTCTCTAAAAACAAATTGGATTACGACGGATCAACCATCAAAACTGACGTTAACAAATTTATAATGTACCAATACAGACATAAAATCTATAATGACATAGTGATCAATGAGCAGAACTGTTATCATGAGTACTGATCACTCCTTGTCCTGATCATATATGTAAATTTCATGTGTTCTTGCTATTGCTAATGTTGATACTTACATGACGGATGAACGCAAAATAAACATAGAGAGAGAGAGTGTGCGTGTGTGTCTCCAGCAAATGCCCTGCTAATTTAGTTCACTGTGTTCTCAACCCTTGGAGTTAGCGGCAAACATGATCTACAACCACAAGGACCATCTCTTGTGGAGATCATACAAATGCACATACAAAGCACTAAGTTAAAGGGCGAAGTACAAGGACACGTGATCCTACGTAGTACCAACTCCTCACTCGTAAATTTCTAGCTCTCAAAAATGTGCTGATACTTATCAGGAACTGCATGCCTTGAGTTGCAAAGCTTGATTCAGGGAGCATACATCAAGATCAACGGCGCCGATTGCCGGTAGCTGCCTCCCATGCTTGCAAGATATGGTTTACGATTTCCTCGACACCAACTCTGTGCTTCACCTGCAAGTAGATAGCCTGCATAAGCTTCGAACACCATGTCAAAAAGCAGGAGCTGTACAAAAGAAAAGTCCATTTTGCATCAAGATGTAGTAGTTTATATATATGCTAGCGTGTTTTTGTGGTCATAAAACCAGAAAAAAAATTAGAGCATGGCAATGTCAATAGAAAGAACTTAAGTGGGTTGTGGCACTCAGTCCAGTACCTTACCCTCTGTAAATTATTCTTTCTTCTGAAATAGTTTCATCTGAAATAAGATATAAGATGGGAGTGGAGTGCTAACATGATTAGGATTAAGCTTGGGAGCAATGAAGATTGCAAATACCAATTCAGTAATTAAACCAAACGAGAACGAGGACAAAAACTAATAAAACACAATAACTTGATGACATTATTGATAAGGTCTAACTAGTCATCACCAATGTAGCTACTCTCTCAGCGAATTGTCCGCTTTAGGGTGAGCCCCACAAGGTACCATCGCTGGTGCAGGTTATTTGCAGGTTGTTTGAACCATGAGGAATTGTTCATTTGGAGATGGACCCCACATGGTTTTGCCATTTAGGGGGTGGAGTCACCTTTGATTCTTTATCAGCCTCCAACTCTCCAATCAATAACATATAAAGGTCTTCACCTCTTTTCAGCAATTTAGCTAAACTGATGTTTTCTAACTTCAAAAAAACAAACCTACATTTTTCCTACAATGATTCAACTGTCAACAAAAAACTATATTTTTCTTATAATGATTCAACTGTCAAAACACCACTAAAGATAGTTTATCTCGCCTGATGTTTTCTAACTTTAAGAAAAACTACATTTTTCCTACAATGATTCAACTGTCAGAATACCACTAAAGATAGTTTATCTCACATAATCTTTAAGTTGGTTCTTTATATCACTTTAATGAACCTGAGCAAAAACAAAAGGCCCTCCATCCCGCATGCGTAGTGCATCCCTTTCCATAATTTTCAAGTCAGCTCCGACCGCTTCTGCTATGTCTGTTTTGTTTATTACCTAAGACATAAATGTAGATAATCAGATGATACTCACACTTCAATTGCATGTATTACATAATAAAGCAAAGTGAGCAAAGCAAGTATTACGTAATTGCAAGTATTGTAACTTGAAAAACAAAGAAGAAACCAACATTCTAGCATACCAAAAGATCTGCTTGGGTGATTCCTGGTCCGCTTTTCTAGGTATTTTATCACCACCAGAAACATCGATGATGTAAATAATATAGTCTGCTCATTCTCTGCTAAAGTTAGCAGCTAAATTATCTGCATCAATGAGTAAGATCACTTAACTTCAACCATGTATCTTAACAAACCATGTAATGGATACATATAACTCATTTGAGAAGGACAAAGAAAAGAGTGCTAATGCAACACAAATTAATCAAAGAAAGGAACAATTACTACATAAGAACCTTGCTTTATAGGAGAAAGCATAAAGGCATACTTAATTATCAAATCATTCTGTCTATGAAGAAGAGATGTCAATCTACGGCTCATTGCTATGCACAGCAAAGACAGAGTGGAAGGGATAAGTAATATGAATAAATCAGAAACAGGAAATATTGTCTTGTCCAGCTTCAGACAACCAACCAGCATCAGAACACAACTGTTAAGCCAAAAGAACTGAAGAAGTGGCAAAATAAAGCTGTGAATTTCTTTTACTCTGCATATGATTCATAAATTAACTCACCAAGGTTTAAATCTTTGCTAGTAAGAATACATTATAAATTGTGAAGAGAACACAAGTTTTCTAACCCCAAGGTCCTAAAAGACCAAATAAATACATCAAAGTTTCAGTTAACAAGGTCCAAGAGATTCTCTTTCATAACCACCAAATTACTAATGCATCGCCCATTCATTGTCGTCATTTTTAACTGGGACCTATATTAATCTAGTCATATCATAAATCTTGTCCAGAAACCAGAAAGGTCTTTCAACAGTCAAAATAGTTCCAAAAAGTCAAAAAAAATTAAATCACATGCCAAGCAAAACCCATAAAATGCCAAATATACAAAATTATGTGGGAAAACCTGAAAACAATTTGAAACGGAAGAACATTTTGATCTTGCCTCATAGTCTTTGGAGGGAAGAGGATACCACTTGTAGATATTACTTTTAATCAAGGATTTTAATTTCAAATGATACCGCCTGTACCAGGCGATATGTACCAGTCCGCTAGCAGACCGCCCGCTAACGAGCGATATCAGCCTGGTTGCGGCCTAGCTACAACAAGGAAAGAAGCATTGAGGGAGAAGAAGGAGAAGGTGCTCGAAGAAGAGGGAGATGTTTCCGATCCGACATCACCCTCCCTCGACGATCCTGATCCAGAAGGTAATGGAGAGGCGACAGCTTGGCTTCTTCTTCGTCGCATTCTTTATCGAAGGCCAAAGACAACTGTGGCCTTCACAGCGTTCTTTGCCGAAGGCCGGAGATGTTTGCAGCCTTCGATGCCTTCGCCGAACGCCACAGATGAGGAGAAGGCCGATCTTCTCCTCGTCTGAAGCAACGAGAAGAAAAGGAGGCGACGTTGCCGAGGAAGTGTATGCCTCCTTTTCTTTTTTTTATATTATATTATATTATATTATATATATATATGTATCAAGTGATACACCCTAGCGTACTGCTTGGTACGCTTGTACTGTACCGTACCAAGCAAAGCTCGAAACGTCAGTACGTTACAAAATTACGAACCTTACTTTTAATGCTGAAAGGTCATCCCTAAAAATCTTATGGTTAGATCAATGTTAATACATTTTACATGTTAAATACTTTTTCATGCCTAAGACTGGCCACCTTATTCATTCAGGGTGCTTCCACACATAAAGGGATTGTCTGTAGATCACAAAATTATTCTTAGTCGATATTCTATGGATTATATATAGTTAAAACACATTTTATGCTTTCAAAATGTTCCCAATCATAGGCATTTGCAAATGTTGCTTAAGACAATTGTATATTGCATTATTGCTAAATTAGGTTGACCTAATTATGCACATAGGCATGACAAAAGATTTCTGCCAATCCACATTCTCTCAATACCTAAAGCCTGCATGAAATAATCAAAAACCAACTTTACCTAAGAAGATAATACATTTGTACAACGAAAAACATCCTAAGCTTGAGGACTCAGAATTTCCCTCCACAAGAATTTCCATAACCAGCAAAGACGAGCATTGTCGATTGTCATTCTCACCCAACAGCCTCTGCCTATGTTCTGTATGTCCTTATCTTGTATATAGGACTTCATCTTTATTTATTTTACCCTCAGTAATATCAACATCAGCTTATCCATTTTACCCAGCACTTTTATTCTAAAAGCAAGAAATAAGGCACAAAGAAGATCTAACATAGAACTGTCAATTCTTGACCCAATATAGCAAACCAACTTGAACCCAACATAAAAAAGTTAGGTCTGTGTTGAACCTATCTGGATTTGGCTCATAGATAGGTTGACTTGACTAACCTGATTAGCAAAATCGATCAGCTTCAGATTTGGGGGACTGACATTACTTACCTGAATTGACCTGATTAATAATCAAGTTAAACATGTTAAGCATGCAATTTTTTTTAATTAGCATGCAAACAGTACCATGTTTGAGTCATATGTAACTCAAATTGTGCCATTAAATGATTAGGATAAATGAATGCATTTAAATCACATAAGAAGGTAAAGTCTTGTTGAAAATAGATTAATCATGTCATAATTAACATGATTTGACTGAGCCTTTATATTAAAGGGTCAAGTAGGTTAAGTTGGGTAACATGAACATTAAATGGGTTGGGGTTTGGATTCAAATATTTCCAATGATTATTATATGGGTTTGGTTTGGGTTGAGAGTCCTGTTCAAGTATATACATCTTGATCTGACATGGACAAGATCTGACACGACACATTGACACCCAAATTTAAGGCTAGAATTAAGTCAACCTTTTTCTTAAACTGCTACCATAACTGTTATCAAATATGTGGTGCATAATATATAGCTCTAAATAAATTTTCTAGCTGAAGACTGAGGTGAGGAAAATACCTCCTCCAGATTCACAAAGAAGTATGTCTGCCTTATACAAATTAGATAGCTCTTCCAGAGGGTCTAGATTAATGCTTATATCTTCACGTATAGCAGAAGGTGGGCAGCCTCCAGTTCAACAGCACGAATCCTTTGCTCTGGAAGTGCTCCATGCTTCACTAAGAATTCTCCATCCTCTTTCGTGAATATATCATTTGTTACCTAGATAATGTCATCAAAAACTCATTAAAAGAATTAAACCAGACTAATACAATGAAGTTTTATAACATACAATATGATTGAAACCTGTAGGAAGCAAAGAAAAGCTACATGGCAGATTTGCAGTCTGCACAAAAAAATTTGAACGTGTACTTCTCATGCAAAACCAATTCATATAGAAGCTGTCTCTTCTTGCAGTGGCAAGGTTGGTTATGTTGGACCTCCCTAGACCTCATAGTGGCGGTAATCTCGTGCACTGAGCTACCATTTTTAGTAGCAACCATATATTCTTTATGTAACTATGCTTAAGACGTTCCATAAATTACTCATGATATCTGAATCATAGAAAAGTACAAAAGATGAGAGGCACAACTTCTCTGCTTCAAGGGGCAACTTCTGCTGATTCATTGGCATTATCTTAGAGTTCAAGCTTGTCATTGATGATTTCTTATGTACAGCCTCAGAAAGTTCAAAAGTAAAACTTCTTAATGAGGCAGCAAATTTTTAGAGTATAAAATTCCTTCTTTTTCATCCTTTGGAGTGAAGTTCAATATCATTCAAGCTTAAAACAAAGGAACCAAACAAGAAAGAAGAAGAATAAGCACAAATATTATAATGGCACTTATTTCACAGTATACCTTAAGCACCTAAAATTGTCAAATTTGTATGAGTTCCAACGCAACAAGTTCGGCCTTCCAACACTTCCACAACGTCAACATTAATCGAAAGTTTTTGCCAAAAGTCATTGCTTCATGTGTCCATCTAAACCTCTTTAGAGAGCAATAACTACCAGATCAAGAAATTGAAGTAAATTGCAATAAATAAAATATCCAGTTCTCTTCTTTACTTCCATGTTTCCTCAGAAAAATTATCATTGTCATCCACTCACAAAAATTCAAAGAAACAGAGGACAAAAAGCTTAAACTGCATTGATCTCAAAGTTGATACTTACCGCTGCAAGACTGTATTTGTCACGTAGAAATTGGCAAAGTGCCAGCATTAAAGCTGTTTTTCTGCATCATGCAAAAAATTAGCAATGTTAATAGATAATCAACCTTGTGTGAGTAAAGACTACAATCATATCATAGAGATCCTCTTTTTGACTTAAGGAACTCCTAACACATTAAGGAAAAAGAACATAAGCACATCAAAAATCACTTTAGAAACTAGACTGATTACTTGATGACAAGACCATGGTACAGATAAAAACTTGACATTATTTTAAATAAGTAATTTGCATCCAATCATAAATTCATAAAACAATCTTAACTGAATTGCAGGTTAGGTGGTCCAATACAATAATTTTCAGAAAATTATTAGAAAAGTTCACATTCACTTTCATCGCAAGCATCATGTTTATTAAGATCCCTGTATTTCTTTATACTGTTCATTATTTTCAATCAAAACCTGTCAGAAAACATTGTTGTTAGCCCAAAGCACATCCACCATATCTAAGACATTCATCGTCACTGATGCCCCAGATGTTCAGCAATTGGGATCTACGGTATACTTCATTTCCTTTTTTTATTTCTTCAAATGCAAGATATTGTGATATTTTTATACTCATGACATCATCTGGCCGAAGAGATTTAGCAGGTATTGCACTATTAGAGCCTGTCATTTTTCTAAAAGAACTTCCAGGGTATATTGCTTGCTGCAATGTGTGTGTGTGTGTGTGTAACATTAGTTTCAGTAAGAAATGGTAGGGTCTTCAAGTCAATCCTTTGCATTTGACATCAAACTAACAGTATCCATAAATCAAGCAAAACCTAGTCATCGCATTGATCATAGAGCTTAATTCCAAAGTAAAACTTTGGTCAAACAAGTGACACCACAAGTTACCACAAATATTATGTAATACTTGGTCTACTTATACCAAAACCTAAATACATAATGATTTACCTAAAATTTTGGTCCATAAGAAGTTGAGAGATCCCTTTATGTGACAAGAATGAGCCAAAATTCTAACCTTTCAAGTCCAAAATTTGACAAAAAAAATATTTTTTAAAAGAATCTTTGAAACTTAAAGCTGCTTTATTTGATTTAAGAGGAAGGAGAAGGGTAACCCGGTGCCGACGGGGCCGCCGATGCCGACAGTGAAAGCGCGCTCCTTGAAGTCCCTGTCAACAAGGGGCGGAGCGCGCTTCCTGAAGAAACCCGGTGAGTAGATGGGCTCGTGCGAGTGCGGCGCCAGGCCGTCGTGGGAATGGTACACCCTCCCATCCGGACCGACCCACGATGCCGCGGCTGCGGAGCCTTCTCTGCGGGAAACGACATCAAGAAGACAGAAGAGCAGCCCGTGAATGAGAGAGGCGAGGAAACGCCCCACGAGTGGCATCAACAAAACGAAAAGAGGAGAGGAAGAGAGGACATTTACTCATGGAAATGATGGTGGCGATCGCCTTCGTGGTGGTGATGATGGTGGTGGTCTTGGGAAGACACAGTCGGAGGGAGGAGTTCACGGCCAGGGAACGTGAGATCCAAGGGTAACTAGATTAGGTGAGAGAGACCGAGAAGAAAGAGGAGTCTTTAATAATTAATACTACTGTAGATGGGGGAAGATTTTTACAATTATATTCATAATAACAACAATGTATACTTCCATATTATATATATATATATAGAGAGAGAGAGAGAGAGAGAGAGAGAATATTTATTTTTTTTATCTCACCCAATCATCTCTTATTTTAAAAATTCTAACAATACTCCTTCAAAAATAATTATATATTTTGTGCCCGTTTGTGAGCCACGTCATGGACCGATCTAACTGGATGGACTAATCGATCTAAATTGAGGTCGTTTGCGAAAACATTATTTAGGATTAAAACTTCTTTCCTTTCCTCCTTTATTTTGAAATAATCATTAAAACAACACCTCTTTTGCTCCCCTCTTTGGTACCAAAATGTGATTACAGTTGAGTTCTAATATGAGTTTTGCCACTTTATCATCTTAGAAATAAAATGAAATTTAAGACTTTTACAATGAGGTTAAAGTATCTGAAAGGTTTTCATTTCTTGGATGGTAAAGTCTCCCCATTTGAACTGTTTACATGATTGTTGGTTTGTCATTGAAAGAATCTGTCTGCCTTTTATGGAGCATCTTATCAATCCTCCTTTTATCTTTTGGACTGGAATATGGGAGCTTTGCTTATGCCATTTGATTTTTATTTTAAAGGAGGATTTAAGTTAAATCAATCCATATAATATTTCTTAAATCTTTAGCTAAAATTAATAGAAGACTAATATGCACAATTCAAAAACGGAAAAAAGAAAGAAATTTCTATCGAGGAACTTATATGAAATTTAAAATATACATTTTTTACAAATGTTATGCAAAGACCAAAGAACTTATATGAGTACTGTAAATTACAAAGCACCTAATCAAGTGCATCAACTTTATTTGCATCTCAAGAAACCATATTCAACAGAAGACCCAAAGGTAATATCAGCCTATACTATTCATAAGGTCCAATTTAGTAAACAGAATAATTTCTTCTTTCATCCAAACAACCTTCTTAAATAAAAGATCAAATTTGGTCTTATCCCTTTAAAAATTATTTTAATAACTTCTTTTATATGTATATACATATATATATATATATGTATGTATGTATTTTCTATAGGGAGATTCTTAAAGAATTATAAATACAAATTTTTCAGAGCATGGAGAAATAAATGGGAACCATTAAAGTTATTGATCCAATACAAGTATGGACAATTTGGATGAAATAGTGGACCTGGTTGTCCTAAAGATACTCCTTCCATGCAAGTACTTCCACAGTGTTCTTGTATCAAGCTGCCCCTCTCACTGACACTGGGCAACTTGTGGTGTTCAGCTCTGCTTTGTTCTGTGGCTGGAGCTCAACCTAATAATACACAATCACATGGACTTCTTCAAAGCTTCCGAGATCATCCATGGCCTGGAACTTCGCCCCTTCCTCTTCTCTCCCCAAGCCTCCTCCTTGGGTTCAGGCTACAGAGAGAGTTCCAACAAAGAACCACAGTGTGCTGTTCAAGCCCACAAGCTCAGAGAAGTGTCTCTCTCCCTGTAAAGCATCACAATCAGAGAGTGTTGCAGAGGATACCAGTCCAACCAGTAAAGATTCTCACCTTTGCTTTTGTTGTTCTTTTCTTTCTTTTTCTTGTTGCAGTGGATACTATAAGGATCTCAACTCCAAAGGTGTAGAGATCATAGAAACTGAAACAGGAAAGAAACTCTGCTGTAGACCAGTTCTGTAGCTTTGGATGTTCAAATGCTATATAGCTGTTACAATTCTGACAACAAGAGTAATCTTCGAGCATATAGAAGAAAGAGTCATTCAGTATATATAGATAGCGTTGTGAATTCTAGCCGGATACCAGAAATAATCATTTAGTACAGGGAAAAAGTGATAATATAGTTTTCTTTTACAGCCATTAATTGCCCATAACAAAGTGATTTATCAAAATATATTATCGATCAGTAGTGTATTTTTTGGGTTGTTTGTTTATTAAAAGGAAAACAAGAATCACCTAACCTCTGCTAGGTTACTGCAGCATGCAATCTTAAGATGCTTCAAGATGCTTACTGCAGCATGCAATTTTATTATTACACAAGTTTCAAAATAAAACATCACCTGTCTTCTATCATTACAGAAGTTTTAAGATGCTTACTGCAGCATGCAATTTTATCCTTGTTCATTCTATGTATATGTGTAGTCAATTGGTAAAGAGGGATATTAATGAAAATTTTAGTACCTGGGTCAAGAGATAAACATGGGGCAAACACCAAATAGTTGGAGCCATAGATGTCATACCAACTTCCGCTAGTTTCTTTCAATTTCAAATTGATCTTCCATAAAAAAAAATTTCCAGGACATGATCATGATGGCCATAGATGAATGCCAGAAACCTAAAAAAATATAGTTTAGAACTTTGTTAGGAACAAGGGAAAGGATGAATAAAGTAGGATTTGAACTCTCCATATATACATATTGTGTATACACACTCATCATTTCCCTTACCCAGTTTCTTCTTTTGCTTCCGTTGTTGATAACCTCAACCTTTAGGACGGCAATGCTTCTACTCTTTCAAACAAATTTGTGAACATGTATGCTTCAGCATTTTCTTTGTAGTAAATCTGAAAGTTGTGTGTGTTCAAAGGCTCATCTGCGCGAAATCAACTGGATCTCTTGGAACAACTGACATCTTCCTCTCCTACTGCAAGTGGTATGTACAAGTTGTCGAAAAAGCATTACCAGCTAGCATTAGCATCACCACCACTTTGTCAAAGATGACTCACTGTGACTTTGCAAACAGGTTATGACGGTCTTGGTGATCCCCCCAGACTTACCATCCGAGAACAGCTTTCTGAAATAGTAGGAGACAGAGATGGTGAGTTCATCCTTCCACTTGGCAAGAAGCTGAAAGCAAGTCTGAATACATTGACCATATCACAGAAAAGAAACATCAAGCGACAGGCTTACCTGAATGAAGTTGAACAAAGAAATGACTCCGTCTTCTTTGCAACAATTGGAGCATTTGTGCTTCTACCACCTGCAGTCATCTTGTCTGTTGCCATATTGACTGGATATGTGCAGCTCTTCCCCTGAATACAGAAAGGATGTTTCTGTTTCCATGTTATTCTCGCCATACTTTTAGACATCAATATTACAAATCTGAAGCATAAACATTTCAGGAAGTGGCTTTTCCTGCAAATACTTCACATACTTCCATTGCTGCAATCTTCTCATCCCAGAATATCACAGTTACTGCATCCTACAGGTTCTTATACCTTTTTCCTGCCATTAATTCCTTGTGTCAAACTTGCACATTCCTGCTATGGCACTGGTCTTCAGATACTTCCCTTGCTCCAAGCAATGCTCTCCAGGCTTCTGCAACTGACCATAACTATAATAATTGACACAAATAGGAAAAGGAAACACAGGTTGCCAACTTGAGATCTAAATATATCACCATGCCTTGATATTCAGCTTAAAAAACAAAAAGGTGAACAAGAACTGAAATTTGTTCTGCCTTGATATCATCATGAACCACAGAAGAGAAGGGTTTTGATGATGGTGTCGTTAGCAAGAGATCCATAGTTCTGCTTAGACCATATTTAACACAAATGATTTAAAACAAATTAAAAGCTAGAGTAGAAAATTTGTATTTTCACACCAAATGGCTCCTCAACGATACTTGAGAGCCAAGAATGTAGTACTCAACTAGTAACATCACCACAATACAAGATGGTGGACCTTTTTATTTTTCTAAAACCAATAGGTTCCACTAGTAAAGACAGGAGATTCTTTAAATATCAACACTCAGAAAACCTAGTTGTACTGACCAAATGGAACATGCAATCTTTGAAACACTATGGTGTGCTGGGAGCCACACCTACAACATTTTCATTCGGAAGATATTTAGACTTTTGAGATTATATCTTGCAGCCCACAGACCATATTAGATGGTACGGCAACATCCATCATCTTGGGATACACCAAGTTTAGATCTGAACACAAGACAAAAAAGGAGCATATTTAGAAGAAAAGGCTTTGCTGGTAGAAATAGTGTGAGTGAAAATCTACAGGTAGACATATATAAAATTTAAAATATTATCAACACTCACTTTCCATGATGTCCTTGAATGTTTCCTGTGAAGAAAATTTCAAGATAAGAGTAATTAGAAAGGATACATTACCAAGGAAAAAACAAAACAAAAAAAATATGAATTGAATAATGAATCAGTTCGACCATAGGTAAGAGGCCATTCTGTCATTTCAAATTAACTATCGGATTAGTACCACTGTCTTCATATGGATTTCATTCTACATATAATTCCCTTGTGAGTGATTTATCAAGCTAGAGGTTGAATCTTTCTCATCTTTAAGAAAAAATTGTGCCTTTCTCATATCTTAGACACTTAGCATATCTCCATCAAAAAATGGAAACATTGCAAAGGATTACCACCTCATCCTTTGTTAGCCGAGGATTATAGACAATCTCCTCTCCAACAGTAGTAACCTGCATGCAGAAACAAAATGTATAATCCTGGTGATAAGGAAACATTGCAAGAAGTTATTTCATACCGTGAATCCTTTATAGTCATGACCAGGGTAAAGGAGCGTATCCTTTGGCAATGTGAATATCTGATACAAATAATAACATAAACCATTAAATTGATAATGCACCTAAAAAATTTGCTTAGACATGCACAAGAAATTACAGTTTCTTGCCTGCGAGTGCACTGACTGGTACAGCTGATGTGAACTTCCACCCTGTACAACAGACCATTCAATTAAAACTTCATTTGAAAATAGAACTGAAACTATATATTCTGGTTTCAACTAGCACAACAAAACTAAATAAATTAAGAGACTTCATTTCTCTGACATAGTGACAACAGTAGCAAGAAATTATGTGTATCATGTTCAATCATAGAAGAAATTCATTAACATAAAGCTCGTCAAGTTTGCAGTTGAGTAACCTTGCCACTTCTTTTAGCAAAAAGCATAAAAAAAACCATAGTAACTAAATGCAAAAAATCATAGAAACCATGTAATATCAAATCTAAATTTCCATATGAAAGCATCTGCTATCTAGCTCCACCAACCAAATAAACATAATAACAACCCTAAGAATGCCTAGAATGAACAGGAAATACTTGGAAGTGATGTATTCCTGCAACTGGTAGATCTCCAATTTATAACAATATAAATAATCATCTTGCTGTAGTTAATGCATTTCGCATGATCTGACTCCTTTGTGAACTAAAGCATGTGGCCAATTCTAAGATCAACAATTGAAAGACCACAGTAGCCTAAAGTCTAATTATCATCTAGTTATTTTAAATATTTCTTGTCAGTATTATATTAGAACTTCTTTCTGCTAACAACTATAAATGAATAACATTCAAATGTTCAAAATTAGATTTGTTTCATACCAAGGAAAAGTTTAAGATAATATAAGGTCGTTCAAATATTTGTACCTGAAAATCTGTTCTTCCGCAGCCATGAATCAGCAATGCATCACCAGTGAAGGCCATTCGTGGATAAGGCTGATCAGATCCATCTCCCGTTACATAGGTGACACAACCCACAGTATGACCAGGAGTGGCACGAACCTGTATAAGTTTAATTTAGATTTAGTCTGCGTCAAACAGATATTAGAATGTCCAACTGCAAAATTATGGAAATGTGTCCTTGTCAAGTGGCACCCAAGGATGTCTTTATAATGTTTATAATCAAATATAGGTGGCCAACATGACAAATTAGTTAACAACTAATTTGACGTGTATTTTATCCTTCAATAAAAACCTTTTGAAGAGGTTTGTGTTGAACATTTATGTTAAGTTTAATAACACCTTTTCCTCGTCAATATGTGATTTAGAATTGTACTTGGAATCTACAAAACACCAGAAAGTTTCTCTGCCACCAATCTTGTCAGATTTATAAGCTTTACCCTTATAAAGAATTGCAGTGGCAAACGCATTGATATAAATGGCATAAACAATAATCTTCGATAGTTAATCTGAAAGAGCTTAAATTTACTCCAGAACTTAATGACATGCACTAACATAAATAAGATGGGAGGCATATGACAATTGAAAATAGGAAACGAAACAGAAGTTCGAACGATACCTTGATTGAGTTCACTACACCTATCCAAACGTATACACCTACCTCCAGAAAAAGATCTCCAAAATATATTTTATCACCGTGTTCAACCACATGATCAGCTACTGCTTTACTAGCTTTAGAGATGACAGACTTGACACCTGGCATCTTAGCCTGCAAGAGATATATCCAATTGAACATAAAAGAGGCATAATCACACAAAATGCATGTACATAATCTGCATAAGTATATTCTGTTTTCTCTGGGAAAAACTCACGACAGTATATGAGTGATTCTCTCTCATAAAACACTAGTATATGTTGGGAAATCCGTCAAGGGGAGTGACATCACATGCGCAACGGAAGAACAGAAAACAAAACCCCAGATTTTCCGTAGAAAATTTCCGCCGTCATGCGAAAATCGATGCGTCAAAACAAATCCGCGAAAACTACATGTTATAAAGAAAGATACCTAGAGAGATCGTATATCCCTGAATTTCTGCAGATCTGTGGGAGAGGATGAAGGAGGTCAAGCGTCCTCCTCTCTAGCGGTATCTACACGGCAGGGATTGCGACGATGCACCTCTCTCTCTCGGGAGAGGAAAACATGAGGTGGCTACCAAAAGAAAACCCTCAGCCTATAGAGCTTTGGTTCCCTCATATTTATAAAGGCCCCCTGAAAACCCTAATAGATCTTTTGCCCTATTGGGTATTGGATCTTCATCCAATTACCCAAGTCTCTTAGATTAGTGGGTCTCTACCCAATAATCTCTTATTAGCAATTATTGGATCTCATCTCAGGATCCAATAATTCAGGGGCTTAATGGATAACCAATAAGATATGGGGTTCAGTAGATATCTCATATCCGAACCTCTACTCGTCGCAATACCTACCATATATGTGTGACCCTCTAGGCCCAATATCGCGCTGGCCGTGAGTTATACTTGTCAGAACTCCTTCTGACATAGTGAATTATTATCTTTATAATAATTCACCCAACTCATCAATTGCGGACGTACAATGCCACTACGCCGCGGCCCCCAGACGATACAGGGAAATCCAATCCTTTGGACCTATCTGTCCTCAGTTATCATGTATCTATAATCTCTCATCCATCTATTATCCCAGAGACCCTATACCGGGCATGGTGCTGTCAGACTCATTTGGTCTCTCCTCGAGTCTTGCTCTTGTCGGATTCTCCTGGAGAACCCTTTCTCTCTCAATCCGAATAACCTTGGCCAAGGATTTGTTCAAGCAAGAACACATGGGATATTCCTCTCATGATACCGAGAGCGGATGATCCTCTATTGACACTCAATAGCCCTCGTAAGGTTGGCTACCACTCCAAATGACCGGCTATACTAGATATGGAACTTTCCAAACCTATAAGTTTGGTATCAAAGAGTGGAGTACTCATACAGGACATCCTTAGTGTCTCAAGTCTAAGGACCAGATACACTACTGTGACTACGAAATCGCTGTCTGACGTGAGGTATCAATAACCATCCAGTATTCCGTAGGTGGATCAATCAGTGAACTCATTCTCCAATGAGCACCTGCACTGTACCCTTAGTATCCCCACACGAGTAGCTATGAGATCAGCTACCTCCATCATATGAACGGGTATACAGCAAACTAGTCTATCCGGTTATCTCGATGTCCTTCTCGAGTAACCTATGACCAGGATAATTTAGGGTTTGTGTTTAAAGGTGAATCGGTCTCATTATCGTAATCTCATCACGATCCAATTCTCATTGCATAGATCCAAGGACATCACAATATACATCTAGATAATGTAAGATAATGCCAATAATCATAAGCAAAGAGATTGACGCAGCGTGTTACAGGTGCAATCACTCATGTGATTGGTTTGTAGGGCACTTATAACTAGCAATCTCCCACTTGACCTAAAGCCAATCACCAACATGTCTGATCCCCATCAAACCTCTGTGATGCTCAAAGACAATCTAAGTCAATGGCTTTGTCAGTGGATCTGCAATGTTATCTTCGGATGGAACTCTTTCCATTACTACATCTTTTCAGGCCACAATCTCTCTAATAAGCTAGAATCTCCTCAAAACACTTCTGATGAGACCCGGGTTCTCTTATTTGAGTAATCACCCCGTAGTTGTCGCAATATAAGGGAATCATATCCTCGCTACTCGACATGACTCCAGGTCTGTGATAAACCTCTTCATCCAGACTCCCTCCTTTGCTGCCTCTGTCACAGCAATGTATTCCGCCTTTGTGGTCGAGTCAGCAGTAGTGTCTTGCTTGGAACTCTTCCAGCATACTGCTCCTCCATTCAAGGTGAACACATACCCTGAATTAGACTTGCTATCATCGACATCGGACTGGAAGTTCGAGTCCGTGTAGCCCTTAACCTTGAGGCTACTACCACCATATACCAGTAAAAGATCCTTAGTCCTTCTCAAGTACTTAAGTATACATTTTACTGTTTTCCAGTGCTCCAAGCCTGGAAATACCTGATATCTGCTCGTGACACTCAGAGCATGCGCTATATCAGGCCTGGTACATAGCATAGCATACATAATAGATCCTATCACTGATGCATATAGCATCATATCCATGTGTGCCCTTTCTTCAGGAGTCTTTGGGGACATACTCGTAGAAAGTGATATTCCATGTCTCATGAGACCTCTCTTGGAATTTTCCATGCCAAACCTTTTGACAATGGTGTTTATGTACCTGAACTAGGACAAGCTAAGCATCCTCTTGGATCTATCTCTATAGATCCGTATCCCCAATATGTAGGATGCTTTCCCTAAGTCCTTCATGGAGAAGTGGCTAGATAACCAAGTCTTTACTGTGGAGAGCATTCATACATCATTCACAATGATCAGGATGTCATCCACATATAATACCAAAAGAGTGATAGTGCTCCTACTTAATTTCCTGTACACACAAGGTTCATCTTCGTTCTTAACGAAGTCATAAGATCTGATCGCCTCATCAAATCTTATGTTCCAACTTCGGGAAGCTTGCTTCAATCCATAAATGGACCTAAGCAACCTGCATACCTTATCTGGGTTATCTCTGGACATGAATCCCTCAGGCTGTATCATATACACCTTCTCCTCGAGGTTGCCATTGAGGAATGCGGTTTTGATGTCCATTTGCCAGATCTCATAATCATAGTGTGCTGCAATAGCCAATAGAATTCGAATGGATTTTAGCATGGCTACAGGTGAGAAAGTTTCGTCATAGTCAACACCTTGCATTTGACGATATCCCTTAGCCACTAGCCTTACTTTATAGGTCTCTACCTTTCCATCTACTCCAATTTTCTTTTTGAAGATCCACTTGTAACCAATGGGTACAATACCCTCGGGTGCATCAACTAGGTTCCAAACCTTATTGGAGTACATGGAATCCATTTCTGAATTCATGGCTTCTTGCCATTTCCTGGAGTCTATGCTCATAATAGCCTCCTCGTAGGTCTGAGGATCAATATCCTCAACATACTCTCTTCTGATATGTCCCACATATCTCTCGAGAGGATGGGATACTCTATCGGACCTACGTAAAGTTGGAATTTGTGTGTTAGGTATCTGAACAGATTCTGGAATGATGCTTGAGCTAGGTTCTCCAACCTCGCTCAACTCTATTATACTCCCATTATCTCCACCAAGAATGTGTTCCTTCTCAAGGAACACTGCTCTCTTGGCTACAAAAACCTTTTGGTCCTCAGGGTGATAGAAATAATACTCACAAGTTTCCTTGGGGTATCCCACGAACTTGCATCGTTCCATTCTGGATTCCAACTTATCAGGGTTGTGTCTCTTAATATGGGCAGGACAGCCCCAAATCTTAACAATCTTAAGATCATGCATCTTCCCATTCCATATCTCATATGGAGTAGACATCACTGACTTGGTTGGAATTCTGTTCAGAAAGTAAGCTGCAGTCTCTAGGGTATATCCCCAAAATGAGATGGGTAGGTTGGCGAAACACATCATGGAACGCATCATGTCTAACAGTGTGCGATTCCTCCTTTCTGATACACCATTAAGTTGTGGTGTATAAGGAGGTATCCATTGGGATAAGATCCCATAGTCTTTGAGGAACTGAGTGAACTCTGTACTCAAGTACTCACCTCCTCGATCTGATCGAAGGGTTTTAATACTCTTTCCTGTATGGTTCTCCACTTCTCATTTCCTCTTAGACTCACTTACACTCATGATATGTGGAGCTGTATCTAACATATATAAACTATTATGCACTGTTCCTCTCGTGATGATCTCATCATCTAATATTATTGAACAACCATTGTTCTCAAAAACTAATTTATATCCATTAACTGTCAAAAATGAAATGGAAATAATATTTTTGATAATAGAAGGAACATAATAGCATGCATCTAATGCAATAATAGCTTCACCAGACAGATGTAAGATGACCTTGCCAACAGCTAGTGCAGCAACCTTTGCTCTATTGTCCATCTTAAGGTTCATCTCACCTCTGTTCAATCTCCTAGGCCCTACTAGAACCTGCAACGAATTGCAAATATGATAAGCACTCCCGGTGTTATCATAAGATTCTGACAAATGGAGACTGATCATAAATGTACCTGAAGCTTCTGCAAGCTTCTGTTTCGCCCTCTCTACAAAGTACTCTTTGCAGTTCCTCTTCCAGTGCTCATCTTTACCGCAATGAAAGCACTGGCCTTTGTCCTTTGTTGGGTCTTTCTTGACAACCTTTGCCTTACCCATTTTACCCTTACTCTTGCCCTTCTTAAGGGTCTTCTTAGTCTTCCTTTTCTTTCTAGTCTCACCAGTATAGAGAACCGACTTCTCTTTCTTGATGGTGCTCTCTGCTTCTCTCAACATATTGAGGAGCTCTGGGAGGGTCACGTCAAGTTTGTTCATATTAAAATTCATTATGAACTGAGAAAAGGAATCTGATAGGGACTGAAGCACAAGATCCACACACAGGTTATCCTTTAGGACCATTCCCAGACCTGTAAGTTTCTTGATCCACTCAATCATCTTAAGGACATGGTTCTGAACCGGTGTCCCCTTAGTCATCCTGGCACGGAAAAGACTCTTTGATATCTCATATCGCTGAGTTCTTTCCTGTTCCTCAAATAGTTTACGGAGATGCAGGAGTATGGAATTAGCATCCATATTTTCATGTTGTCTCTGTAACTCAGTAGTCATAGAGGCCAACGTATAACACTGAGCAAGAGTGAAATCATCTAAGTACTTTACATAACGAGCGATCTCATCCTCGCTTGCCCCTTCATCGGGCGTAGTGTCACGTGGCCATTACCCTCTCCCAACAAAATCGGCTTAGCAAAGTGCGCAGCGGAACCACACACATGAGAGGGACGTTAGCGACCTGGACAGCACTGGCACAGGATTGCGGGGGAGGATCCCCCCTGATGGGAGCAGGGGCACCGCACCCGGCACAATGGGCTCCGGAACCACTAGACTCAAGGTGGGCCTTAATGTCACCCCACCAAACCGGCTTGCCGGGTGTGCAGCGCCAACGCTTATAAGGCTCAAGATCTCCCCTTTCCTTACTAATGTGGGACTAAATGCACCTTGCCTACCCGCTCTTGGGGCGCACCCCGTTTGGGGTGCACGGTACTACCCGCTCTTGGGGCGCACCCCTCACTGGGGTGCGGCGTGATACCCCTCCGAGTGATCACCGTGACATCTCTTGAGAATTCACCCTGCCTACCCTCTTTGGGCGCGGCGTGACATTCTCCCCACCCAATCTCGTGGACGTCCTGTCACACGGGTGCCACCCGCCTACCCCCTGCAGGGCACTCGGTATGGACACCCCCTCTAGGGTGATTGGTGAAGGCCAGGGGTTGCTCTGATACCACTTGTCACGTGGCCATTACCCTCTCCCAACAAAACCGGCTTAGCAGAGTGCGCAGCGGAACCACACACATGAGAGGGACGTTAGCGACCTGGACAGCACTGGCACAGGATTGCGGGGGAGGATCCTCCCTGATGGGAGCAGGGGCACCGCACCCGGCACAATGGGCTCCGGAACCACTAGACTCAAGGTGGGCCTTAATGTCACCCCACCAAACCGGCTTGCCGGGTGTATAGCGCCAACGCTTATAAGGCTCAAGATCTCCCCTTTCCTTACTAATGTGGGACTAAATGCACCTTGCCTACCTGCTCTTGGGGCGCACCCCCTCTTGGGGTGCACGGCTGCCTACCCGCTCTTGGGGCGCACCCCCTCCTGGGGTGCACGGCGTGATACCCCCTCCGGGGTGATCACCGTGACATCATTGAGAATTCACCCTGCCTACCCTCTTTGGGCGCTTGGCGTGACAGTAGGGATCATTGTATTAAGGACATACGCGATTTTCTCCGCCGTGAGAATGATTCTCATATTGCGAAGCCAATTCGTATAATTTATACCAGTGAGGCGGTTGGCATCAAGTATGCCACGTAAAGGATTTAAAAACGATATTTTTCTGAAATAAAAGATGTAACAGAAATAAATAGCATGCAAACTTTGCAGAAATTTAAACAATTAAGATTAGAACTTCTATTTTAATGTACTCCAACTAATTTTTCGTGAGACACACAACACCCTCTAGTATGTGAATCGGAAACCCCCGGCGGATCTCTAGTGGGGATCAAGATCCAATCGGGGTCTTAACGTAACCTCAAGGGACTCGACCAATCATGTTAAGCCCGTAAAGGTAGACAACTCTTGCCAATCACAACTCCTTGTGATTCCCGTCCTGTTCGGCCTCCGAACCACCATGGCCTCGAGGGACTCGACCAACCATGATGTTCGGTTAAGTCATTAACATCGTTATCAGATGAGTCTGATTAGGTGATATACTCTCGAGGGACTTGACCAAGCATACCATGTCCTCAGGTCACCTATGACATCTCTATATAGTAGATAAGATAGCGAGACGCGATATAGGTGAGTCTCGAGGGACTCGACCAACTCAACCTACACCGGGAATCGGCTCCTAGCTATAATGATGGAAGGCCACGTGGGTCAATCTAATTGCCTCACATTTACCGACTTAATATCATTAATAGAAGGGATTTTGATTTAGTCTCCTAATATAATGTGTCACACATATACTTATTTAATATATGTATCTACATCGCATGCAAATATATATATACATATCTAGTATGTGTATATCTAATCACACATCACATGAGCAATCACACCAGATGATCATGGACCACATCCTAATGTGATCAGGCCCGAGCCAGTGGGCCCAATCACTCACATCAAGATCTATATGTACATTGGCGCATCTCTATACCCTGTGATCGTCCATCTCGCTTCGTCGGATCCGTTGGCATCTCAACACATCTTTATGCGTCGGATCGTCCGTCTCGACCTCGTGAGTCACGCTACCGCTGCACCTCCTTATGTAATTACAACATAATTACAAGCACGCAGGCCCGACAATAAACGAGAAAAATAGAGGCTCGTAGACCCCAATAATAATAATCACATGTATACATATCACATCACAAGTCCATGATCATCTGTCCACATCATACATCACATGTATATGTTACTTTATAGGACTACTAGATAAAAAAAATAATAGTTAATTAAACTATTTAATTAACGTATTTAATTTTTTGAAATCAGGAACAGAGAGAATTTTCTGAATTCCCAAGGGTATTTTGGTAATTCTATCAAAAGGACAGAATCTGAAATTTTTAAAATCCCGAGCATATTCTGGTCATTCGACCGTAAGAGACAAAATTGAAATTTCAAAAATTCCTAGGGGTATTTCAGTCATTCTGTCAAAAGGGATAGAAATCGAAATTCACAAATTAAGGTAAAACGATCTTTTGCCTAAAACCCTACCTTTCCTTACGCAGTTGCGACCGCGCACGCTCGCCATGTTCGCATACCAATCTATCCATGCAAGGCAGCTGTGCAGTGCGCCGCATTCGCGATGACGTCGCCAGCGTAAGGCGTTGTCTGCTAAGCGCGCGCGGCGCTGCTCATGTGTTGGCGCGCCATGCCGTCGGCGCTTCTCGGCGAGTGCTCGCGCGGTGACTGGTGCAGTGCCGAAGCAGTAGCGATGCGATTTCAGGGGAAGCATGCGATCACGCCTTACAAAGTCGTCATTGCTGACCCGCCGCCACCAGCCAAGGTCAGGCCAGCCACGTACCGCTCGCAAGCAGGAAGGTGCGCCAAGCGCCAATTATAGATCTAAAACACAACACATGCAGTTTAAGATCCGATCTTCGCACAAACAACCTGGCTCTGATACCACTGTTGGGAAATCCGTCAGGGGGAGCGACATCACATGCGTAGCGGAAGAACAGAAAACAAAACCCCAGATTTCCCATAGAAAGTTTTCGTCGTCATGTGAAAATCGGTGTGTTAAAATAAATCCGCGAAAACTGCATGTATAAAAGAAAGATACCTAGGGAGATCGTATATCCCTGAATTCCTGCAGATCTGTGGGAGAGGATGAAGGAGGTCAAGCGTCCTCCTCTCTAGCGGTATCCACACGGCAGGGATTGCGACGATACACCTCTCTCTCTGGCGAGAGGAGAACAGGAGGTGGCTACCAAAAGAAAACCCTCAGCCTATATAGCTTTGGTTCCCTCCTATTTATAGAGGCCCCCTGAAAATCCTAATGGATCTTTTGCCCTATTGGGTATTGGATCTCCATCCAATTACCCAAGCCTCTTGGATTAGTGGGTCTCTACCCAATAATCTCTTATTAGCAATTATTGGATCTCATATCAGGATCCAATAATTCAGGGGCTTAATGGATAACCAATAAGGTAGGGGGTTTAGCGGATATCTCATATACGAATCTCTACTCGTCGCAACACCTACCATATGTGTGTGACCCTCTAGGTCCAATATCGAGCTAGCCGTGAGTTATAGTTGTCAGAACTCCTTCTGACTTGGTGAATTATTATCTCTATAATAATTCACCCAACTCATCGACTGCGGACGTACCAGGCCACTACACCGCGATCCCCAGACGATATAAGAAAATCCAATCCTTTGGACCTATCTATCCTCAGTTACCATGTATCTATAATCTCTTATCCATCTAGTATCCCAAAGACCCTATACCGGGCATGGTGCTGTCAAGCCTATACGGTCTCTCCTCGAGTCTTGCTCTTGTCGGATTCTCCCGGAGAACCCTTTCTCTCTCAATCCGAATAACCTTGGCCAAGGATTTGTTCGAGCAAGAACACATGGGATATTCCTGCCGTGATCTTGGACAAGGCGGATGATCCTCATTGACACTCGATAGCCCTCGTAAAGGTTGGCTACCACTCCCGATGACCGTTGTACTAGATATGAAACTTTCCGAACCTATAAGTCGGTATCAAAGAGTGGAGTACTCGGACATCCTTAGTGTCTCAAGTCTAAGAACGGATACATTGGGATTCTGAAATCATTTATGCGACGTAGGTATCAATAACCGTCGGCATTCCGTGGCGGATCAATCGGTGAACTCGTTCTTGATGAGCATGCATTGTACCCTTAGTGTCCCCACACGGTAGCTATGAGACCGGTGCCTCCATCGTATGAGCGGGTATCTGACACACGGTCTATCCGGTTATCTCGATGTCCTTCTCGAGTAACCTATAACCAGGATAATTTAGGGTCTGTGTTTAAAGGTGAATCGGTCTCATTATCGTAATCTCACCACGATCCAATTCCCATTGTACAGATCCAAGGACATCACAATATATATCTAGATAATGTGAGATAATACCAATAATCATAAGTAAAGAGATTGACACAGCGTGTTACAGGTACAAAAGGTTAATGTGATTGACTTATAGGGCACCTATAACTAACAGTATATCGTACGATATGCTATCAGCAAAACAAACTTGTATAAAGATGCACGCACCTTTATCAATCCTGTTCCTGTAACATGATCTGCATGGACATGAGTGTTCATAGCATAGACAAGTTTCAACCCCAGTTCCTTAACAAGAGTTATGTCTCTGTCAACAGTTCTGTCCACCGGATCAATAAGCTGTACAAAAGACACAGATATTTAACATATGAACTGCTTGCATAGTATTAAAGGGAAAAGCAAACTTTTCTGTTTTATCTTTTTTTAACAAGAATTGCAAACACATCATAGTAGTTCATTTAAAAAAACTTGATAGTTAATCCAGATCATGGACCAAGAGCGAAAGTATGTTGCAGGATTCTTCAATCAGCAATACCACATATTCAAGAATGTTCGCTTGTATACCAGAGACAAATTATCTTTGAACATTGAAGTGTAGACCAAAAAGGGTGGCCCAAAACTCATTCAAGATCATCAAGTTATTTAACTTTAATAAAATCCTGATCCAAAGTGAAATGTGCTACCCGAATATCTTTTTAAGCCTCAATTACTGTTACCTAACACATGGATAATGTACGAAGAAGCATGCCATTACTCGTTGAAATAATTGCTTTTGAGCTGAGAACTCCCAAGATCAAGCTAGTTCTTATAAGCAACCAACAAGCAAATTCTACTCTACCTAAGGTTTCTAATAAATAGTATAGGGGTGTTTTAGATGAAGAATGACAAAAGGAGTTCATAAAACCACAGCCATTGAGTGGGTAACCTTTTGAGATGTTAGACAAGTCACTTCCAGAACAAATATCTACATAGTCAACTTGTCTTGTATTTTGATGACTACAAGATGTTCTGTTAAGTTTTGTGTTTTGATAACCATATATCAAGTATTACCTCATCAGGTAGAACTTTATCTTAAATATTACACTTCATAGACTTTATTCTTTCAACAAAGACGCTGCTACACCACAATCAACACGGAGAGATTGCAGGAATCTTTAGTAAATAATAAATAAGAGTACAATATTAACATTGAAGGACTTCAACAACTAACTACTAGAGGAGTAGAAGACATAATCATCTTAATATTGGAATCTATAACAGGAAAACTTAACATGCTTTATAATGTGAGTTGATCACTTAACATCCATCAGAGTCAACCATAGTGGAATAAGGCTTCTCAACCTAAAAACCTAAAATATCCTCAGTCAAGGGAGTAAGATACCTACTTCGAATGCATAGTAGACTAACTTTTCTACCAGAACAGGAAGCTCCACAGTCCATTTCTTTCACTTGATTTATGTGCCTCAGAACAAGTGTTTATTAGCCCCAAGTTCTCTGAAACTGTACCTGCGCCTGCTCTCTCATAATTCACAGGTATAAGATCAACTCTCCCATCTGTGTTCACTGTAACCATGCTCCATACACTGACGAGAAAAGACGATGATAAGAGATGCACTAACACACAGTTATAAGAAGGCATCGAGAAACAGGTTTGTGTACGAACTCAAAAGTTCAACAAATTTTGGAAAAGAAGCCAGAGGAAATTTTGGATCCATCAGTGGACAATAACTAAGGATCACCCTTCCAAGGCACCAGAAGCTAAGTTCTTCCACGATATATTATTTAACTGGTGCTTGATGTAATCAGTTGCAGCTATTTGTAATAACGCATTGCGGCAAACCTAGACTTCATGTTGAGCATACCCCTGTCGTAGACAAGTTTGACTTCTACTTTATACAACATTGACTTCCGCTGTCCTGGAATCTCAAACAATCCAGATGAACTCCTACACACAGAAGATTCCATACTTGAAGGAACGAAGCATCTTTCGTTCGGACTTAGAAATCAGGATCCGAGGCATCCCCAATCGGCCGCATCATATAAAACTAAAAAGAACTCATCTTGATTGGGAAAAAATTCTCGTTTTGTCGAATGAACCAAACAATCTAATAGAAACAGAGGAAACTACCGCAACCTAATGCAAGTCAACAAAGGAAAAGCGAACGAAGGGGGTGAGCGGCCGACTCACAACGGCAGGCTTGTCGGGGTGGCCGAGGTCGGCGAGGAGGTAAGTGTAGGTCGAGGATTCCTTCTCGAAGAGCTGCCGGAAGAGAAGTCTCGCCGCCATTGCGCTCGACGCGACCCTCGATTGCGCGAAGGGGAAGCGTGGTGAAGGTTCGAAGGCAATGAAAGAGGCGTTGATGGAATCCCAGAGTGCAAGTCCTTCAAATACGTGCGCGGACAAATGAAGCAATATAAGTAAATAAATAATGGGAGGAAGATAAATATATATATATATATATATATGATGATGTAGGCGATGACATCATACGTTGGCCCCACAAAGCGGTTGGTGAGAGATCATATACTGGCCGTTGGTTTGGCTTCGAAATCTGTGGATTGGGGATTTGGGTGTATTAAAAGAAATTTTACCAGCTAAATTAATATATTAATTAATATTTTCGAAAAATATATTTAACCTTTGATTAAAAAAAAAGATTCTACACACCATCAGACCAATATTCAAGGGTTTTTTTTTCTTATTTGGATATATGAATTTTTTTCTTATTTTTCTTGATTATATTATCTCAAAATTATCATAAAATAAAATAATTTATATCTGATACTTACATTAATTATGCCTATGATTTTTTTTGATAAAATAAAATCATGGGCCACTTAACTGAGCACATGAATACGTTTATGAATTGAATATAATAAATCATAGTAAGCTCGGATAATTTACATTTGATCACACACATAGGATTCTTCTTTGATAATTTAGAAGACTCGTGTTGTTACCTATATGAAAATTAAATTACGAGATTAACTTGTAATTATCATTTCTTTCTCAAGAGGATTGAATGATTAAGTATTCAAGCCTGAAAGTTAGTGAAAGTTTGAGAATGTAGAGATAATAAATGCAAAGAGGGAAATAGAAATAGACTGTATATAAGGTACAAGGTAAAACTACATCCAATACATGGGAAGAATAATCACAAATATAATTATAGAACAAAACAATCAACCCATTATTTCCAATCATGATCTGATCAATCAAATGATTTTGTTCTTTGACATACTTTTGGCCGCCATGTGAGACGCAGCACGAAGCTTTGTGCTGTTCGATGCTTGATGATGGTGTAGGAATCATGGACAATGTGTTTTTTTATGAATAAGAGTACCCACTAGTGGAGGCAGTCAACTTCAAGTCATGTCCTCTTCCTGTGTTGAGGTGGCGTTGGAGTCACCATAAGCTTGGTTGTTCGCATTGATAGGTGATGAAGATAGATATTGTTGACGTCGTTAGCCTGATTTAAAATCATATGTATAAAATTATTTAAAATATTTTTGAGATAAAAACGTTGAACTTGTGATATATTATTTGTATGAAGACTAAGATCAAAAGAAAATTTTTGATTTGATCCTTCGATGCTATCCTCAAGTCTCTGAATACAAAGTGAGTGATAAAAAAGATAAATTCTTATTAAAAATATATTTTTATACTTGATCATAGGGGTAGAATATTTTATGAAATATTTCAAAGAGGTAAAATATTTCATGAAATATTCTTTGGATTCTTATTCAGTCAAACAAATGGGTGGAATGTAATCTAAACTCAAGGTGATCTAAATTCTATATTATAATTACGTATTAGATGATGATCAATCCATAGTGTTATTTCCTATTAGCATATCCGGATTAATTGAACTTGTTAAAGGTTTATTTATTATGATGACGATGATGACCTGATTAACTTTATCTCTGGAGCATAGTTTACCCATGAGAGTGATAATAGTATTTATCAATGGATCTTGTCTTCTGTATCAGATTAAATACTGTTTAGATGGATTGTGCTTGAATCTCCAGGTCACATAGTTTCATTTCATCATTGCCCAAGTGAAGTCCCAGCATTGGATTCGTCATTCTTTCAATTTGCAATATTTCTATGGACTTAAGCTTCATAGAATTCATATAATAAAATATGAGTGATTTTTTGTTGGACCGAATTTTTCAGCCAAACTGATTCAGCGTTAGTCCAGATTGAGTATAATATTTAAGAATAGAGGTGTAATGTTTTTTGGTAAAACACATTAAAGTAGAATAATGTCTCTTTTTTTATTATCATCCTTTCATGGTAAATGATTTGACGATGATAAAGAAAGTACTGACAGATTAAAAAAAAAATCCCTTGAACAATGTCTCATTTTTTGTGTTATCATTCTTTCATGATAAATGAGTCGATGATGATAAATAAATTGTTGATAGATGAAAAAGAAACCCTTTTACAAAAGATTCAGAACATCATAACAAGCATTGAACATTTAATTAATCTTTTCTGAGTCCAGAGAGAGAGAGAGAGAGAGATCAGAATGATCCTGTTTTGAGGAAAAGGTAGGTAAGGAAGACTCCACCCAAGATTTTGTTGATAGAGGAAAATGAGTGCAGCAGAAAGACTTTTTTTTTTTTTTAATTTCTTGCAGTAAAAAGGAAACTTATATTGAACTTAAAAGAGTTACATTAGGAGAATTAAGGCAGCAGAAGGCAGAGTGAGAAAAGTGAAAACAACCAAAGAGAAAAGAGAGAGAGAGAGACAAACAAGCCATAAATCGCCAAGAACACAAAGGCAGCAAGCTTGAGACAAAACTTGACTCAGCTGATCCACCACCCACCTTCCACTCCTCCTGGCCCCCAAGTTGTAGCTCATAGCAGGAATTCAAGCCATAAGCTCTCCTTTGGAAGACAACCCAGCAAAAGAAAGCGGTGCATAGTTAGGTATGTATGAAGGGGGTATCATCCGTTGCTTCCATGCAACTAAGTGAGAAGAACACAGTTGCAGAATCTGACTGAAAGATCCATCTCCCACCAGAATCCTAATCCGACCAAAAAGCAATCTAAATCCGACATGGTAGGCACCAACTACTCGGCTGTTACGTCCTTAAAGTTATTGTATTGCCATGTCCATGGCCGTGTCACGTGGGCACACGTAGGGATCTCCGCCATGGCTGTGGCTTGCATGTGGTTTGAGTCTCGTAAAGGCTTTGGATGATGCCCACCGGAAAACATAGACCGCGGTAAAAGGAACCAAGCATGTGTGGTTTGAAGTCTATCCTCAGCGATGGACCCAGATGAGACACACTCGAGGTCACGGGCGATGGATTCTCTCATTAGATGTCTTGTTCCCACATCTTTTATGGCTGCAAGGGGCACATCGTTTCCATCCCACATGCAGCTTGGTTCTTCTTGGAAGTCGTCATCCTCCTCCTCCTCCTACTCCCCGTGAGAAGAGAGGCAAAGCGTGTTTGTTTCTTCTGCTGTTGTGTTCTGCCATGGGAGGCCGCTCCAGCTTCCTCCGTGTCGCCCTTCTCACGTTTTCGTTGGGGTTCTATTTCGTCTCATGTTGTGTTGGGTTCGTCGAGGGTGGCTACAGCAATGCCACGAAGAGGAAGAGGGTCCCCGTCCGGCACCAGCTCTCGCTGGACTTCTACGCCAACACCTGCCCCCACGTCGACCAGCTCGTCGCCTCCGTCACCGCCCGACGGTTCCGCGACTCGCCGGCGTCCGGCGCCGCCACTATCCGCCTCTTCTTCCATGACTGCTTCGTCGAAGTAAAGCCGAAAAATCTCTCTCTGTGCTGCGCGGCGCATTGTAGCAGGATCCTATCTTCACTGGCTAAAGTGCGCCGCATGTGTTGGATGCAGGGCTGCGACGCGTCCATACTGATCGCGCCGACCACCGGCGGGAAGGTGGTGGTGGAGAGGGACGTGGAGGACAACAAGAACCTGGCGCCGGAGGCGTTCGAGACAGTGGAACTGGCTAAGGCGTTGGTGGAGAGCAAGTGCCCCGGCATGGTCACCTGCGCCGACATCCTTGCCATGGCTGCCAGAGACTTCGTCCACCTGGTACTTCCTTCGAAGCTCTCATACTTATCGGAACGAATGAAGCCATAAAGATAACGCAATAGGAGTAACGAAAAGAATGCATGCACGTCATACTGTTCATGATATCATCAAAGTAATCCTTAATTGGTCTCCATCAGCCTCTTCACTTGCGTTGGAGGTTCTTTTTTATGTGCTTCGTGCACAAGCCAAACTCAGCTGTGGACTGGAGTTGTATGCTAGGTAGAAGATAGTGTTTCACAGTCCACAGCAGACAACTGCATCTGCTTATAGCTGTAAATATATAATCATAAGATTTGTTGTTTTCCTTCCCAAGATCAACTCAAAAGTCTGCCATTTAGTCGAGTGTCTTCTTTCTTTGAGCTGTCTGATACATGTAGCCGCTTAGATTATCCCATCCTTTCTTGTCTGGTTTCTCAGAGTCAAGCGACGGATCTGACACTGCTTCGATGTTAGAGATCCACTTCACATGTGTTCTTTGGCCATTAATTCCCGTGACAAATGCACTGTGGACACTCCCACCACCTCCTCATGATTGAGATAGCCTGTGACAGGAAGAAGGACAAAAGAGAAATGAAGCGTCGATTAGTATTTCCCTTTTAATTACATCGTTGAGTGCATGCATGCAGGCAGGAGGGCCGAACTATGGCGTGAAGAAGGGGAGGAAGGACAGCAGAGTGTCGATGGCGGGGAAGGTGCGGGGTAACGTCCCTCGAGCCAACTCCACGGTGGACGAGCTCATCCGGCTGTTCGCGGCCAAGGGGTTGCGCACGGAGGACCTGGTGGCGCTGTCCGGGGCGCACACCATCGGCTTCTCCCACTGCGACCAGTTCGTGAACCGGCTGTACGACTTCCGCGGCACCGGGGAGCCCGACCCCTCCATCGACCTGCGGCTCCTCAAGGCGCTGCGGATGTCGTGCCCCCGCTCCGGCGGCAACAACGACGTGGTGGCGCCGTTCGACGTGCAGACCCCTTTCTCCTTCGACCACATGTACTACGGCAACCTGGAGGCCAAGATGGGGCTGCTGGCCACGGACCAGGCGCTGTTCCTGGACCCGCGGACGAGGCCTCTGGTGCAGGGCCTGGGAAGGGACAAGGTCGGGTTCTTCGACGCCTTCGCTGCGGGCATGGAGAAGATGGGATCCATCAGGGTGAAGAAGGGGAAGACCGGGGAGATCAGGAAGGTCTGTAGCAAGCACCTGGCAGCTTGATGTGCATGGTCTTTTGAGTCTGGATTTGCCTTGCTCGAGTCACTTCTTCTTCTTCCAAAGGTATTCATTTGTTGATCTGTGCGCCTCACTATTCTTTGCTTCCTTGTTGAACTGATCTCCCCTCTCGAACAAAGATATGCTGCTGCGTCTGTTCAACTGAAGTCTCTGCTGCACTTATTGATCGCTTTTCTGCAACACACTGTACTCAATTCGGGCTGCTATTTATCATACCATTTAAATTATATATTTTTTCCATTAAAACAACTTAAGAAAGACGAGTCATCGGCAAAAGAACAAGAACCTTATGATATATAGGTCATGGAGTAAGAAATCTGCGAGTGGAACATGGATAAGTTGCAGATGTCTTTTGCCTTGATTACTACCCTGCTGTTGATGTGCTTCTTTGAGCATGAGTGGCTGAACACATTCGAGGAACAGGATCTATGGACACCAGACATATCTATGGCTGGCTTCTCCTCTGCACCCTTTCTCCAGTACGCACTGGACCGGGCACTCTGTGCTGAAACATATCCACTTCCATTACCATCTCACAAGCAGCTGACTTTCGTGGCTATCATCATTTGATATCTGAAGATTGCTCATTCAATCAAGCTTTGGGTCAGTTTTAGCAGATTTCATGACAGCATGAGATTCCACGCAGCAGTGTCTGTTACATTTATCTTCATCTATACCATAGAAGAACTCATGCTATTGCTCGAGGGACAACCTTTCTGAAACATGAGGACTATATTTTGAGGACTGCCATGTCAATCAGATTTCACTGCTTCTCAATTTTACACACTCTGCACAGGCAATATACGTTCAGTATGAACAAAACACACTATCATCTGTCTTCGTCTTGTAAACAAAATACTGATATATTGGGGGGTAACCTCAAAATCACAACAGCAGCTTTCAGATGCAGAAAAAAGGTTCAAACATGCTTTAGCCTGCACCAGCAACTGCAAAAAGATTGAGATTTAGATGACTAGAACCACTAACGAATTAAGCTTTTTCAAAATCTCAGGAAAACATTGTCCCATGGAGACCGAGATAAGCAAACAATGTTTGGTGCAATTTCTCATCTCCCATTCCAACAAGCTGTGCAGCAACCAGTTGGTTGTCCTTCCAGTTAAAAGATACATCCAGAAAAAAGAGACGCTCTACTGTCAAGCCAAGTTACATAATTACAGTCGGCAACATAATGTAGCTTCAGAATAATCAAGCTGCTGTGCTTCAACATGATTCTTTTCTTTTTAACACTTGCTGATCCTCACTACTGCAGACTTGTAAAGTACCAAAAACACAAAGTCAGAAGGCTGTGACTAATTAGCTGCATCAAACAGCTAGGCTGTATGCTGTAAATTGAAGCAAAACAACTCGTTACCAGAAATGAGTGAAAAAATGCTGATTATGTGTATGCATGCAGCAGTTTCAAGTGGTTGCTAACATTCTCCTCTTTTCCATAACAGTCATTCAAGCTATTGACGGTACAAGCATATCGCTCATACACAGAGTTCTCATCTAGAGAAGCTAAGAGCATGGAAAATATTTGGAGTATTGTCCTTTTGATCAGCCACGTCTGAAGCTGCATAGAAGTCTCCAGCACTGTCTTTCTGATTTGCTTTTGTCCTGCTCTTGGTATTCTTCTTATAATCCACACTGTTCTCTGCTTTGAGCCTTCCCATCCGCTGTTGCAGATCCACATGTGAATTACTAGTCAACTAAGCCTTGCCACTTTTCTTCGGATCAATGAGCTTAAATTCTAGTCTATATAATGCAAAGGCTTCAGAATCATTGATCTCATATTCATACAGATGCCACTCATAGTGAGTTAGCGGTTGAGGATCCATGTAGTAGGATCTTTTGAGTCACCCATATTCCTTCAATACTTGCTTCCTAGATTCATGCCAACCACGGCCATTATAATCTGGCAACGAACTTTGCTTCCGGTTCCCCCTCTCAAATCCCCTCCTTGGCTTGTCAAAGAAAAGTCATTCTCTGAGTGATTCGCCTTCAAGAACACAAAGATCAAATAGCTCTGCAGCACAATACAATAATTCCTGGCAATCCTAAGTTCATCAAAAGAAGAAAAGTTGAAAAGTAGACACAACCATACATACCACACAGTATAGTTTTCAAATGGGAGAACTAGCTGGCAAGAAATTATGGACAAATGGGCAGTCTTTAAATGTCACTGAAGATGGAGTACACCCATCCCTGGAGCATTCCATGGTGACCTTGCAGTTGCAGCACCTTCACATACTGGAATACCAACATTTTTTCCATGTGTTTTCGCGCTAAGAGCAGCAAAAGGTGGACCCTTTAAATCGATGCCTCCAGGGCGAAGCACCGGCGTCATACCTGGCAGATCTTCGTTAATCGCTAGAGTGGCATGGAAGCTGCTACAATACTCTTGGCACCATTCTGAGCCCTGAGCAGGCCTTGGACAATCCCAAAGAGCACACTTTGGGCTCAAAAATGCAGAAGGCGGAGGGCATATAGCTGGCAGCACATCTGACATATAGGGAAACACATTTCGGCCATTCTACTCAGTAGGATTTACATCAACATAAAGATCATGGGGCAGTTCTTGATGCATATTGTATTGCTGATAATTATAATGATTGAACCACCCCTTCAAGGCAAGTCACGTTATCTGGCCCTGTCCGGAGGTTGCTCTCATAGTGGTCAGCATACAGGAGCTTCTGCCCAACTACATTCTGATTCACATAGTATTCCTGGAAGAAGCCAATTTGACAACTTTCACTTCCAAAATGACCACACCACAAATTAATGATTAAATTATTAAAATATTTATCCCCACACAACATGCAAGTAAAATGGGCCATATTCTTATCTTATATCCTGATTTTTTATTCAAAAACAAAATATCCTGCATGGGCCATATATTCTTTTTCACTCTATTCATGAAGAGCTTTCTTCTCTACATTAAGAGTACCATCAAAATTGGATATACTTACGAATTCTCTGGTTAAAACAATGAAAGCAAAAGACTGAGTATCCACCTCTCAGTGTTTTTTTTTTTGGGTCCAAAGATGCAATTACCAAATTGTGGTAACGCACAAAGAAAAGAAGATTAGGTTTGTATTCACCTCTTGAAAGTTGGCAGCCCGTCCACCTTGCCCGGCTCCAACATCAGCTTGTTGCAATTCCACTTGCCCGGGCTTTGGTGCGTTCCCGAACGCCAACTCGGCCAGCTTGCTCGTCGCATCATCCTCCTCCTCCTCGCTCAGCTGCAACAGACCAAGCGTCTACGAGAACAGATCCGAACTGTCAGGAGCATTCCCCTGTCCACAAAGAATCAACCGAAACTCCAAATCGACCGAACAAACAAACAGACAGAAAGAAAGATCGGCCTCCGATTCGATTAACTGCAGGGAGGTCGCGGGCGAAGGCTGGTTGAGCTCGGCCCAACACTCGCGGAGCCTCTGGTGGACCTGCTCCTCGAGGACGGCGACGTCGGCGGCGCGGCTCTCCTTGATGGCGGACTGGAGGTCCTCGAACATCTCCTGGAGGTCGTCCGCTCGGTTCCTGGCCTTGCACCTAAGCAGATGGTGCGACGCCGACTTGCAGCCCGTCCCCATGGCAAGGATCGAACGATCGAGGCGGCATCGGAACCCTAGAATTGGCGATCGGGGATGAAATCGAGGCGGGAAGAACAAGAAGTGGAAGAAGATGCCTCAGTAAGTAAGCATTCGCAATGGAGGATGGTAGGAAACCCACAACACAGAGGCGGCAGATTGGGGTGAGACTCGGCGCCTGCCATTGCTAGGATGACAGTGGTGGTGCGGAGGTTGTCTGCGTGCTTATCCCGCTAAGGTGCTGCTACTCGTATGTTCCCAACAGACGTCCCCTCTTGGAGAATGGCTTAAGGGTTTTAAAATAAAAAGACGGACCCACGTGACATGGCAATGTGAGAGGTAAACACGTCGTATGAGAAAGGTTTTGTGAGACGGACTACCGTCCACGAACAAGAAGATCCTACCCGTGAATTCGGTCATCCCACGTGGCTTTTTTTTTATAGGGAGATACACGTTGGACCGTAAAATTCCTGGGCGACAGCATTGCGGCACGAAACATTATATAAATTAAAGATGGTGACTTTTGGAGAAAAAAAAATAGTGCTTCGAGTTTGAAAAATACTTACAATCATCTATAATCATGTAAAAAAATATTTTTATATTTAATCAATATAAAATTTATTTTGTTTTTGAATCTACTGTTACCACCGCCCAAGTTGTGTTTTCATCGTGGATCTCGTAAAGTATGATAGAGATTATCATGTTTTCGTTGTTAAATAATTTCAATGAGTTAAACAACTAATGTGATAAAAAAGAGTGACTAACAAAATAAAGACACTTTATGGACGATCGTTAATGGGGACTAACGAAATAAAGACACTCTATGGACGATCATCAATGGGTTGAAGAGACATCCTCACTAGATCAAATCCATGATCTCATCCACGAATCGACTCAAGTAAGAAGTGAGAAATGAGATTTATTGGTATATTTATTTATTTTTTACCTAATTATATTACATACATACATACATACATATATATATATATATATATATATATATATATTTATATCCGTCTAAAACTCTAATTATTACACATATCTCATCATATAATTTTTTAATGTTGTCAATACGGTGAAATTGATCTGATCGAGTATTATTATGTATGGAAGGGATATTTTCAGTTGAATACATTTTATATCTGTGTTTTATATATTGTAATATGTTTCAGTTTAATCTTATGAAAATAAACTGTCAGGATTAAATAACGATAAAATTGACCTCGACACATGCACACAAACACAAATGGTAGCATAACGATCAATGTCGTATGATGTATGTATCATCGATCACTGACTTATCCTAATGATAGTTATCTTCTCAATGGCCAGAACCATCACATGATTAGGTCACATCGCTTACTATATTAAAGGTAATTATGTCACCACAATGGTTGAAACGGTAAGCATAAAAAATCATAATTATGTTATTATTATAAAAAAAATTTAATATCAAAAACTGAGATTAAATAGCAATAGATCAAATGTATAATATATATATCTTTTAATAATATTTAGAAAATCTTTATATGATTTACAAGCGTATTGTTGTTGAATTTAAATGTTACAGTGATATTGACAGGTAAACTAGATTCATCGTTCTCTCCTCTTTCTTAATTTTAAAAGAAGTAATAGTATTAATAAATTTTTTTATATCATTGTCTATAAGTTTATTTATGGTCATAAAATGAATTTCCTAAATTTACATACTAAATTTTATATTTCTTTAATTTTTATAAATAATTTAGTTTAATACATATAAATTTCCTTATCCAGATTTTCATTTAGAAAAGTTATTTTTACATTGATCTGACTTAAATCAAAATCATAATAAACTACTAATATCATTATGATTTTTAACAAGTTTATTTTAAAAAATAAAAAAATATTTCATTACAATCGATGCAACATTTGGTCACATTCGATATTACTTTTGAGCATTCTTTGTCTTCTAAGGTCTATTTGTAATCGACTCTTTTATAGTTATTAGGTAATTCAAGGAGTTCTTAAATACTATTTTTGTCTATTAATTTCAATTCTTCTTAAATCATATCATACTGCTTTTAAGAATTATTATTTTTTATAACTTATAAAAATAATAAGAGATTTTTTGATTCCTACATCATTCTTATAGATATACTATATAATGATAAAAAAATGCTATGCCTCTTTTCTTTTTTTAGATCTTCTAAAAACTATCTATTATGGTTGAATAATAAGATCATTAGCAAAGACATCAACATCATATAGGAATTGATTAATGTTATTTTGTTATTCATCGTTATCAATTCTTATAATAATTTGAGGAACAACGATCTCATGAATATAAAATTAGAAAATAGTATCAACCTGTATTTTCTTAATATTAAGATTAAATTTTAAGATTTTCACTTTGATTTACTATTTTTTAGTAATATTGCATCTAATTTGTTATTCAACTATCCTCATATTATAATTAAGATACTAAAATCTATATTCCCATAGTTTTTTTAGATAAATAGTAAAATATCTAAAGATAATTCTTAAATCTAAATTCTCTTCATATGAATTAAAGACCCTTATCTCTTGAAGATAATCATAAATATATAAATATCTCAAGTTGGATTTCTTACCAATCCATAACTCTATTCAAGATAAATATAATTGTTCTTAGAACTTCTCATCATATTGATTAAGTATAAAAGAATAACTCGTTATGCTCCTAATTATTTTTATAAGAATATGATTTTATATTTCAGCAATCACATTTTATTGTTGCACATCTGGTACAATATATTGAGCATAAATATTTTACTTTTCTAAGAATCTAATAAAAAATTAGAATTATAATCAGATTCATCATAACTACTATTAAAATTATCAGATCTGATAATTTTATTTTATTTTATTTATCTAATTATTTATTGACTTCATTCATGTACACTTAAAAGTGTCAACAATTTTGAACTTATATGAATTAAATATATATAGTCATATCTCATAGGTTATTTATAAATATAATAAAATATCTCTCTCTATTAAAACTAAAAACGTGGCGTGACCCATAAATGTAAGCATATATAATCTCCAGGAATTTATGAACTATATTTCATTATAATATATGATTACAAGATTATTACAAACTCAAGATTTATACTAATTTTGCATCGATCATCATATATAATTTTAAAAAAATTAACTTTTATTAATCATGATAAGCTCTCTCCATCAAAAAAGAAATAATATCTTGATAATTCTACATAAAAATTTAAATTTCTAGAATTGCATGCATTCTCAAGATCCATCAAATAAATTATTTTTAGACATAGGCAATAAATGTCAACTACTATCGTTTTTGCTTTAAGATGATTCCCTATAATAATGAATATTTCATATTTTTTTAATTATAATATTAAAATAAATCATTATTATTGGTAACATAAATGGAAGTATCAAAATCAATCCATCAAATGTTAGAAAAGAAATTTTGTAATATTTAATTTAAAACATGTAAATCTCATATTTGTATATTTTTCTTTTAAGCTAAAACCTTATAATCCGTCTTCATATCTTTCTTGTCACACAAGTAATATTTTACTGTGAAGAGTTTTTTTATGAGTTTATATATAGTATTTATAAACTTAGTTGATTTATTTGATAAATTATACTTCAACCTTTTATTATTATACACTCCTTGAGTAGCACTCCAAATATTATATCTTTCCTACTTAAGTCTTAATTCTTCCTAAACACATATACTAGTTAGCTCATTTAAGTTTTATTTATTCTTAATTTTATTATAATAAATTTTAAATAAGTCAAACTAATAATAATAATAATAATAATAAATTATATGAGAAAAGACTCACCTACATTTATGTTGAATATTCTTAATTTTTTAGCTTTGTTAACTATATTAAGGGTATAATATTGAATTCTTTAAATACTATCATATTAAATTTCAACAGTTCTTTCATTAATATATCAGCTAATGACTTATTAGTAAATACAAATTAATCTTTATATATTATAGTGTGCTAGTTGTAGACTAATAAAGTTTAAATATTATTAGTAATTATCATAAAATTGAGTTTATTAGACTTTTTCCAATCATTTATCTTAATTATTTGTTCCAAAAAATTTCAATAATTATGTGTATGATCCATTCAACTTGTCTAATCAAGATATAACATGCCTAGCATAAATTACATATGCTCAAGTCATTTATAATAATTTAAACTAAAAAATATAAGAACATTCATAAGAATACAATGAATGAAGTACCATTGTAATAAAATAAAATAATATTAATATTTTAATTTTTTATAAATATTGAACTATTGATATCATCTCTATTTTACCTTCAGGTGAAATATTGATATTTCTAGTGTTCACACAAATTAATTATGGAGAATTGATACTATTTTTGTAGAATAATATTAGTTACTTTTGGTTATATAATCCTAAACTATAATGATATCTAAAATAGTATCATGTTATCTTATTATATAATTATTTGAAATAAATTCTCCTTTGAGATTATCCAAATCCCATAATTATATGTGTCATTATGAATGTTATTTTTTTAATATGATTTATGATTAATTTTTTAATGTAATTTTATAAGTTATTAGTTTAAACTACTTTGATGACTATAAGACTAATATAATAATATAAAATATAATTTAAAAATATTTTAAAAATACTAATATTTATTATAATTCACATCTTATAAGCCTATCATTTTAAGTTACTTTAGTAACTAACAATCTGATAAAATTTAGGTATATAAGTTACAAATAATTTTCACTAAAATTTTAATAATATATATCAAAATAATTTAATAATAATATAATAATAATCATAATTATTATTGTATGTTAATCAGCATAAAAAATTATATGATAACTATAATCGTGATGAAATATAAACCATGTATTTATGTGAAAAATAAATATTATTTTATAATTTCAAACTTATGCATTTGAATAATCAAACAAATATACAAGAATAGTAGTTAAATTTTTATTTATTAAATATAAAATTTTATCAATATATCATATGAGAAAACTATAAAAAATATAATTTATTTTTTTAATTTTGTATAACACCCTTAGACCAGTCAAACCCTATTTAATTAGTCATGTCTAAAATTGGGTTACATATTAGCACAATTAAGTAGTCAAAAATTAAAGTTGATCAAAATTAAAATTTAATTTTTTAAAAAAATTGATTAAGACTATTGATTGAATCAAAATTTAGTCAAGTAGTCAAAACATAATTATGATTAAATCTAATCATAATATTTGATTGAAATAAATCAAATAAATTAATTTTATAATTAAGGACATAAGTTAGAAATCTTTAATTTCTTAAGGACAAAACTATAATTTTTTGTGAGATATATAATGAAGATATTTGAGGAGGGCATAATTAAAAAAATTAATTAAAGGATACATATTAAAATTATCTATTTTTTGAAGGCTAAAAATATCTTTTTAGTTAAAAGAAATCATAAAATTTTACTTGCCCTCATAACCGCTACTAAGTTCCACTTTGCCCATGTGTATGGGTCTTATTATCAATGCAATGCACTTGTGTGCTGCCTGTACCCGTAGTAGTACAACTATTCTTATGTGATTGATCAACGACATCACCATCATCGAGTCATGTTGTCGCATCATGTCATCGCACCCACACACGTACGGTTGTGCATTGACTAGCAATCACATCATCGTCACGTTATATCATCGTGCCCATATGTAATTGTGCGTCAATTAGCAACTACCACATTCGCTATGATGCATAGTTGTGCTCTTGAGTTCATTATGCAACCATTGAGTACCGTGGCCTTCAATATCTGGTTGATGCCAGTTGCGACTCGCAGATGCCACAATAATGTTGTTATAGCTGTCAATCAAATGCCATAGCATACAGTGGCACTATTGCAATTGTCGCAAGTGTCGTAAAGCTACTACATATAAATAGTTATGTATATAGTTGTCGTTGGCTGTTACACCCTAAGGCGTTTTCGTTGCATATGCAATTGTTGCTTGCAACTAGGTTGGCGACCATTGAAGGTTGTCACCCACAATAATACCATCGTCAATAGTAAGCTATCGATAGTGGTCTATCGATCAAACATGATGAACCTTGAATCGCTCGTAAGTAGGCAACAAAACAGACTAAATAGAAAAGCTGATAGACAACACAAATGGATCGTTTGACCATTGTAAATCAAAACTAAATAATATTCTTTTACAAGCAAAGAGTGCTAAATAGATTTAAAATATTTTTATAATCTAAAGTATTTGATTTTAAAACATGACTCTGATACCAATTATAAGTATAAAAAATCATGATTCATGTTATTTCTATATAAAAATGTTGATTGTCAGAAATTAAAATCAAATAATAATATTTCAATCATTATTACTCAGAAAGTCTTTATCTGATCTACAGACATACTATCATCAAATCCAAAAGCTACAGTAATATCGATATGTAAGGATAAATTGACTCGCATTCTCCTCTATTCATATCATTCATAGGACCACTATAAATAATAAATTAAAGACTAATATAGATTGAGAATAGATCTATAATCCCAATCATTGGTTAGTTTGTTACTATGGGGTCCTATACTTTTATTAATAAGAGTAGATGATGTAAGATGATAATTAGGAGTCTGAATTCTACTATAATTAGATTTTATTTATATTGAGTAATCAGAATTCAATCAAATCTCTAATATATTTTATCTAATTATTAGAAACAATCACTCCGAGAGATGATTAGGTCACATCATTGACTAAATGATCAAAATTATCATTTCAAAGATGATCATTGATAACTACTCCAAATGTCCTAATGACAAACGATTTGAGGTCTCTTACATGATTAATATTGTATCCCATATCTTAAGAAACCAAATCGTGTCCTTTTTCAGCAACGTTATCGGCCTTCGGGATATTTTTTAGAGAGAAAAAAAAAATCCTGTATAGAGTTTGATTCTTCAAATTTAATTTGATTAATTCTGAATAAAGACATAGTTAGAAAGACTAAGTTATATAATGTCGTTTTTTCGTTATAGACGTAAGCAGTGCAAATTTTGTCATTCGAAATTAACGAGGGGTAATAAAATTTGAAGGACAATTCGACGTTTCCAAACCTCAAACGCGGACCCCACCCACCTCCTCCACCCCACCGCCCCCCTCCCCAAAACCCTCGCCGCTCCCTCCGCCTTCACCGTCCCGCTTCCAGATCTAAACTGTCGTCCACTCGCTTTGACCGCCATGATCGTCGCCGCCGCCCGTAGGTCGCTCATGCGCTCGTCTTCCCTGCGGAGCGCCGCCGCAGCTAGAATCGGAGCTTCGCGCGCTTCTCTACGCTCGCCTCCGAAGTTGAGGCCTGCCGCCACTCCCTCCCGTTTCTTAAGGTATTTATTGTCCCAAGTGCCTCTTAGGGCTTTGATTTGATCTGTTCCCTTCTCGATCCTCCTCGTCTTTTTCGTCGATAACGCTTATCATCTTCAGAACCTATCAGGTCTCCAGTTGAGACGATCTTCTGTGTGGAGTCCCTGCTGCCGATGCACAGTGCCACGGCGTCGGCACTGATGACATCAATGCTCGCCGTTTCGCGCACGGGTTATGGGTGGCTTTCTGAAGGTGAACTCCAAAACCCTTCTTTGACTGCATTTCTCTATGGGTTACGTATAACTACTTTCAGCAATTTGTTTATTTGGACCTGTTAATTCTGATCTTCTTGTAATGAATCATGTAAAATTGTGTGTTTTAGCTCTTGCGTTGCGTTGCTTTCCATGATATTATCAAGGTTTATCGTGGATTTCAGCATGCTTTTAATTTAGATACTTGAAAAAGATACGTAAACCTTTTGTCTTCGAGAGAAGCCAATAAAATGAATGATCACAGTTTTCGAGGGATTTTCACCTAATAATGCTTCTTTTGAGGCTTGCCTCTTGTACTTTAAGTTGAACACAGTGCTAAGTAAGAGCTGCACTTTGATTCCCAGAAGGGGTTTCTTTTACTTACACCTTAAGATTAGTTTTTCACTTTTTTAATGACGCTTCTTTCTTAATGTTCATAAGGATGAGATTTACAAAGTCACATGAATGGTGTATACCATGGAATTTATGGTTGTGTATGGACTTAAACGATTAAAAATGAAGAGATTTTGTAGAAGATAAAGTGATAGCAATGAAGTCATCCAAGAGGTAATAGCTACTTGAAAATTAAGATGTCCATGGGTATCTACATGGTGCATGGCCTGACCGTAGGCTTAATGTAGCTTCAGTATGTGGGGGTCCATGTGAACTGACAACAGTGTAGAAATAACCTTAACAAAGAATTAAGATATAAGAATGCCCTGTGAAGATTGCCACAGCAGAAAAGAGTATGGGGCTTCTAACATTTTTTACATCAGCAGATCCCTTTTTGTTGATCCCTGGTATATTTGTCCTTCAGACTATAATTTTTTGTTGGTGTCATTGACTGGATTACTTTTTTGCATTTTGGTGTAAAACCGAAAGTAATACTGATTCTTTTTTGCATTCAACCAGCTGGAAATGATGACGTGTGACAAATACTAGGTGCAATCTAGCAAATAAGTTATCTGATCTTCTCAAAAGTACAGGTTGGCATAATGAAAATTCATCTTTTTCTTGGTTAAATATCTGGTTATATCATTTGTGTTCTGATTGACTTGATATGTTTATCAAGACAATTTTTGGGAGAATTAAGCAACTATTGCTCTGGTTCAGAACAACAGCTTTAAAAAGCCATGTTAGTGACTTACCACAATTTTCAAACGAAGTAGCATGTGTGAGTGTGTGTGTGTCTATATATATGTATATATGTATATATATATGTATATATATATGTATATATATATGTATATATATATATATGTATATGTATATATATATGTATATATACTGGACTGGTTTATATCATTGGATTTCTGCTTTCATGAAAACATGAAATTGCTGTTGAGTTATTTGAAATGCCATTTGCACTGAATATTTCTTGTTTCCCTTGACTAGGTGACTTGGGCTTCAGACTAGTTATGTCCTTGTTTCCCTTAAATACTGCTTTCAGTTTATGTCAATGGTGCTGCCTGTTTATATATGCTTGTCATGTGATTTCTCCATGTACTTTCTACTGATTTTTGGATAATAAGATGACTCATTTTATTAACTAGAATATCAAGAACATTTTGCATTTAGGTGAGGAAAGCACTATACTTTGGCGCTCTTAATACAATGTCACCAAAATGAACAGATATATGATATATTGTTTTTACAGTACTTGCTAATGTTGATGTGTTATGATACTGAGTGTATCCATGCAGTATTTTGGTCATGACACTCCTAATATGTTGAGACAAAGGTGGCTTGTTAAATCATGGTAGAAATTGATTCACATTGGTGTTGTGAACTTCAGCTAGATGAACCGGTACATTTTTCTTTGTTCCCTTATATGTTGTATGGTCTCAACACATTTTCCATCTATTCTTAGAGCTTTGTGGAGCTCAAAAGTGAAAAGTGTGATAAAAAATTATGTTGGCATGCTTCCACCCACAAAATAAAACGCATGTCATTCTTTCTTTCTAATTTGTCATGCTGGTATGTTGTTAGTGATGAGTTCATTAGTATTACTAGCTTAGTTTCTGGAAATGTTAGAATTATTGAACAATTCTGGAAGCATTAGAAATGCCTCCTTTTTTTTGTTTAACATCAATTTGTTAAGTTAAACCCATATGTTTATGTTTTGCTTATGTTGTTCATGGGAATTATGAGTTGTGTTATTTGAAGCTAGTCACCTATTATCTTGTATTTGCTAGCTGTATTTTAGACTGATGCTTTTAAAGGTGTCATATTTTGATTTTTCTGGTTAATGTGTCTGATATGTGCAAACTTGTTGATTTCTCATTTGTTAAACTCTGTGATTTCTTATAATGGAAGGCCTTTGAATTGAAACTGTCATCCCTCTTTAACATTTTGGTTTATTAATGCTATATCTGATGTTTTCTGACTAGAAGTTTTGTCATAGAGGAAAATTTGCGTATTTGTTGTTTACTGTGACTATTATGATTTATCACCATCTGAAGTTGTATCTGAGATACTTGGCCCTTGTGTTGCAGATGGATGAGTGGTAGATTTTCGAGGACACTGCACTGATCATGGAGCCACAGATTTCTTGATAATGAAAATTTTTCTCGAAGCAATTTACTCCTTTTAACTGTACGTATAGCTGCTGGAGACCAGTGGATGGTACAAATAAAACCATGCTTGTTGAGACTATTGGCTTCTGCTGCCCATTTCTTTCGTATTTCTCGAAGCAGAAATGTAGATTGTTTTCTTAAACAGTTGAGACATCACCAGCATGGATTAGCTGGCTGTCTGCGTTAAGCTTATGATGGGCTACCACTGTACTGTATCGAGCAAAGTGAGAAATGCATCATGGTTGTCGCAAAAGTAGTAAGAGGCCAACCGCTCCTTGCTTATTGCTTTGTTACATCTGTTGCAGAGGCATTTTTCTCAATTTATTTACTTGCAAGCTAGTTGCCAGCATTGCCTTTTCCCTTGTCTGAATCATTTTTACTATTGGAGCTAGACATATAGGCATGTAGCAGAAGACATGTTAGGTTTGGGGGCAAGATGATACTTAAAGATTGGTTTATTCCATTCAAGGATTTGCTGTTGATATCATCAGCACTGGAAATGAGAATTGATAGTCTACAAGTGTGGACTTTGTGCAGGTAGGTCTCTGTTCTATATACTGATGTTATGTTATGGTGAAGTCCAAGTTTCCATTATTTGCAGTGGTGGTAGTTTTCTTTAGATGCTCTACATGGTCTGCCAGTTTAGAGTGCCTGGGTATTTGTTGTGATACTAGCTTTCATTCATGGTTACCTAAACCGGATGGAGAGAATTCGATCTGGTCTGAGTGCAAAATTATGAATCGGTTGGTTCAGCTTTCATTATGGTTTTCTATTTTTGGGCAAATGATAAGTGGTGAATGTGGGTTTCGATCTTAGGATGTTGCAAGAATATTATTATAAAGCTTTTACTGCCTAACTGGTTAGTATATTCGAAAAAGATGTGCAATGAGATTTTAAATCTTCATAAATTATACGTATGCCATTATTGTTAATGTTTTAAATATAATTTTGTACAATGAGGGTTTGAATCTTTAATTTAATTAATTTTTTAGAGTGTGAATTTACATGATGATGTTTTGAATCTTCAATATAAGTGAGTTAGGTGTAATTTTTTTTACGTTAAGAAAATGACGAAGTCGGAATTTGGTTTCTGGATTTTCGATAAATTGTCAAGGGTTTTATAGCTGACACTTTTTTATTTTAGAAAAGATTATTAATACAAAAGTTGAGTTTAGTATTTGCTTTTGCTATGTGTGCATATTCATGTGCTTATATCCATATTTATTTTCTCGAAAATACTCGTTCTAAAGCAGCCAGATCGGATAAAGCATCATTCATACAAAAAAAATGCATTAACGCTATTAGATTAGCATCACATCTCAGAATGTTTTCATGATTTATTGGCAAGTGGATCGAAGTGACGGAGATAAAAAGTCCAGTCAAGCTCGGCTGACTTGGAAGGTTCCAACTGCTTTCTTCTCCTTGAAGAAGGATGGACACGTGGATGTAAGCCAAGCCGTCGCAATCTAGGGGTCTTCCTAACAACCATGCACAGCATCCACCCTTAATACACTTGACGACTCTTATTAGTCCTCTCATGGGACGTGTCAATATGCCATTTGTTCAGTAGCTTAATTATTCGTGTCGCGATACATCGAGTGGATCCTTAAAATATACGGATGGGGATCGAGTGAAAGGTACGAAGTAAAATCAAGCTTGAAGATTCCATCTTTACCGTCCACGTGTACCGATAGCAAATGGCAGCCAAGAACGGGCGCGCCCTTGCCCGCTATTGGGGACACGTGGAGCTCCGAGGTCGGGTCAAACAAAAGAAGAGAACGAGCCGCCATAGCTAGCAGGAGGCGAGAAGGAATCGACTCATCTTCGTCGGATTTCGAGGTCCGACGTCGCCGGCATCGAGATTTCTGGGGGGGCGCGCACGGTCGATGGATTCCGACCTCTGGATCTCTCGCCTCGCCGCCGCAAAGCGGCATTACTCGATTCAGCATCAGGACAACTTCCAATCAGGTCATGCCCCGATCACTCCTCCCTCCGCCGTTCCTTCTCTTTGCTGTTCCCGCGGAACTCGTGGGATTTCCATCGCTCTGTACCGCTTGCCGAGGTATAAATTGGATTTTGATAGGTCGGTTGAGCATCGATGAGTTCGAGGAGGAGGAGGAGGATGTCCGGCCGGATTTCCCCTGCCCCTACTGCTACGAGGATCACGACATCACGTCGCTGTGCTCCCAACTTGAAGAAGAGCATGCTTTCGAGTCCAAAGCCGCTGTGAGCATGCATACAAACCCTATCTAATGATATTAAGGAATGAACATGATGATAAATGTCAAAATAAATGAGTTTTCACCCAAAATTAATCGTATTAGTTTTTATTTGTCTTTTCTTGTGCATATTTTTGTTTTAAAAAAATATATAAATAAAGATCGTATCTCATCTAACAACTTAACCTTTTAGATGCAATGATATTGATTATAAGTTTGACATTGCATCAACACGAAAGGTGCTTTGTTCGAAATTTATCAGGATCACGCTTATAAAAATATATATATTTTTTTTTCCGATTAATTTCCCTTGTTGAGTTAGGCTGTTTGTCCCCACGCGTCATGGAAAAATTATGAATTGAGATTGTATCATATTTAATAGGTTAAGCTCTTGAATGTAATAACATTAATAAATAAAAAATTCCTGGCTAGAATGCTAAAGATCGAATGCTTCCTCCTCCTCCAAGGAAGTTCCCTAACCTTATTCAAAAGGAATTTGTAGAGTAGAAACTATCGCCAAAGAAGTTTGATAAGTAGAATTGAATGCACAAATCCCCTCTATAATTCTCATGTGGATGTCCCGGATCCGCTAGATTCGAAACTAGGGATTATTGTCTCTTTTGTGGTAGATATGAAGCTCTTATATTTTTCCCTTCTTTCTTTCTTTGATGGTGTGTAAATGAGATAAAAAGGGAGAATGAGTTTTTTTTTTTTTTTTTTTTGTAGAACTACATGTGTCTTCTATTATTCGTCTATTTTAGTGGTCATCGAGTTAATGAGTTAGGTAATCCCATCGAGCTAAATCATGACACCATCTATTCCAGAAAATTATGCTTGGTTGGTTTTCCTTTGACAGGTTTGCCCTATCTGCACTATGAAGGTTACAAAAGACATGCTGAACCACATCATCTTCCGACATGGGCGCGTGTTCAAGATATCCTTCACGCTATGTCAGAACTTATAAATCATATTGTCACTTGTTTTCTTTGACAAAGGATTACCTGCAAAGACATGGAAGATTAGGCAGATTTGGGATCCCTAGCAGCCACACGCTCTCTCCTTTGGGGAGGGATTTGTACGAGTCTCATCTGCAGGTGCTTTTGGGAAGTGCTGGTCACGGATCAAACCACAAGGATGAGTCAAATATCGCAGCCGACCCATTTCTTTCGACACTTGTGATGAACTTTCCAACATCTGGGGCGGACGAAGCTTCAAAACCTTCCCCCGATGAGAATTCATATAGGAAAAAAGAATCAAATTTTCCTTATTCAAAATCAAGGTAATTAATGTTTTTTTTTTCTTCCCCTTAAATGAGCATCGGTTTCTGCCGATATATGGTCTTAAGATATTTAACAAGAGGACTTGATTTTGGATATTATAATCAACTTAGTGGCTTAATGCTAAATGCAAGTGATGATTGGTGTTTGAATCTGAGAATATTCCTGTCTGCCATGCAAACTCGGTGGGAAGAACAATTTCTTAGTGATCGTGGAGCAGAGTAGGGATGTCTAGGATTGTTATTGGTGGCTTTGATTGCCTTAATGCTTTGTCGTCATTCGTGTTATTACTGCAAAACACCTTGTCATCTGTTTCTTCTGATATCTTTGTTCTTCTTAACCGGTTTATGAGCTACGATTACATGAGCATCAATTCTTTGTTCGGTGGCCAATTTTTTTGGTTCTTTACATAGTCGTTCTTCAAAATATTGCACGGGCCAATACTTGGGTGGATACTGGACTTAATGTTCTGATTTTATTCATGCTTGACATGCCTGATCCCCGTCTTTGTGGTTCTCAGGAAGTAGCATGAAAAAACTCCTTTGAGAAATGATCTCATCATCGTTTTATTTCTCATCGAGAAACCTTGTTTCTTGACAGTTTGAACTCCTCTTCTTCTTCATCGGCATGTGAGCAAGAGGAACAAAGGCAAAAACAGGCCACGGGTAGAGCAGATTTTGTGCAGGATCTACTTGTCGCCACTCTTTTTGGCGATTAAGAAAGCTGGGAGACGTGTTGGTCTGCTCCACGGAGGCCATGTTGGCTTCATCCTTCCTGCCTTTTAGATGCAAGGGTTAAGTTTGGCCCATGTAAACTACGCTTTGCAGAATGATGCATCACACGTAGTAATCAGTTTTACCATGCTATACGTAGCAACGATGCATCATGCTTATTTCACAAACATCAGATGTGCATGCTATTCTTATGCAGTGAGTCGACGGTTAGTGCAAGGAGGATTGTATTTGCAACATAAAGACGATTTGGATTATGTTAAACCTCAAACATTAGACTAGCCTTACTGCAATTTCGATTATTATGAGACCCGCGTCAGCCTGTGGTCGGATCAATGTGTTGGTACTTGGGAGTTCGCCATGACACGTTCTGCCTGCCTTGGGAAGGGAGAAGAGAAGAGGAGGGAGGAAGGAAGAAACAAAAGACGATAAAGGAAGAGGTAATATTGGAGCGGACAAAGGAGCATGAAGACCTACGAGGAGTCAAGTCCAAGTCGAACCCTAATTAAGAGAAGAAAAAAAAAGAAGTCTACATTTAGAATCGAATCAAACTACCCAATTTGGACGGTTTGTATACTAAATCAACGGTTGGACCAATAAATACCCACAGAAACATGCCAAAATAACCACGATCATACTATACTCCCAACCTCGAGAGGTCATGATTTCAAATATCGGTTGGTACCAATTGGTGTTTAAACTTTTAATAATTTCTTCAGTACATAAATATACATATTAGTATTCAGATTATCAAAACTAATAATCTTATTTTGGACAGGGCGGCGAACAGTGTGACTACTCGTTTGATCTATTGCCATAAATACCTTAATGATGATCATTAGGAACCTGGATTAACTCTTTCATAAGACACCATCGACATCGAGCCGCCACAGCATGTCCTGCAAAATGAAGAATGACCTACTTGAGATATCCATCAGACCTTTTATATAACATGTTCTGAGAACATGTTATATAAATTATATTATATTGTTCTGAGAACAGAGAGAAGAAAAGGAAGACTAAATGCCACAAAAGATTAAATAAAAAAGAGATACATAGATACGAGGATCTCTAATTTGATTGCAAATCCTGCATTAACGGATAAATATCTTTTTTTTTTTTGAGATTCTCTCTCTCATTTATTGTTGTTTTTTACTTTTTGAATGCTGATATTGAGTTCCTTTGGAGAGCACAGATGCATTTTATTAGTAAACCAAGATGCCTAAGGATGATGTCAGAGATACTAAAAATATCAACACACCCAACTCATAACTTCAAAATTATAAGTAATCTCAAACTTTCCTGAGTCTATGCCAGAAACCTAATAGACCAGAGAGAATCAAGTTCCAAAATGAGATATTTACATACCATTCAACTTGCAAAGGAAGACCAACTCAATAAGATACGAAAGCAAAGACATAGGTATTCCCACCAGGATGTAGCAGAGAAAATGCTAGCCATACAGAAGGCGAATGTCTCCAATAACCGAGGTCGATTATTAGTCTTACCTGCAAAAAATCCTTTCCATATCAGTAACAAATGATGTATCAAGACTGCAAGATCATCCAGAAGCTTTATGTGATTACAATGGTTGATGGAAGTAATTTAATGTAAGAGTCACCATGTTTCATAACAATTTGACACCTTCAAGCTCCAATAAGCACGACAGTATACCATAATCTACAGAATTTCAAAGAGGAATTTGGCATATCCTCCAAACATGTGAATGTTTTACAAGCATCAGCACACTGTGGTTCGTAACATCATTGGCATTAACATTGGAGAGGCAGAGTTCCATTTGAGCATGACACAAGCAAACAGAGATATAATACAACTAATGGAAGTGTGCCAAACTCAAGTGTTGTGTTCTTTTGAAGCTCATAAGGTGACAAATGCAGAAATAATTACTTGATAGATGCATCAACAGTACCAAGTTAATAGAAACTAACTGATTGCACCTCAATAATCAGCCAAATGCAGCATCTAAGTTTAGCTTGAATGACTAATCCAACGATCTGATCCAACCAACTTCATTTACTGCATGTCCTTCGTTGCATGTAAGCATCAAATGGTCTAGAATAAATTATTGTGAGTGAACCTAACTAATCAACATAAAAAGATCATCCTTCAGCTCTCAATTGTTGTATGAAGGTGGAAGAGAAGACTTGCAATTCAAATTATTGATCAACTATAAAGTGCATATCAAGTTCTCATGGCAGCACACCAGTTGATTTCTCTAAGCTAGTTATGACAGAGAAGAACAATACTTACACTGTGGGCAACCACATCAAACATTGCTTTCTAAAAGTGACACAAGGGAGCTCCATCAATCTAGGTTGATAAGCAATCTGAAGAGTGCATATGGTGTAAAAATGTTTAACCTAATTATCATTATCAAAAGGTACCAGATTGTCATCATCAGCATGGCTTAATTTATCTTTTGAGATAAACATCAATCCCCAGCAAATTTTGAAGTTTCCCCTTCTTTTAGAATCCTCCAAGTTGACGGTTGCTCCACTATTGCATGAACTTGAACTGCGAGCAATATTGTAGTTTTCTATCTCCCAAGAGATTGTTTTTTTCTCCTGAGGAAGTCATCTAGATTTGATCTGCATTGTATGGGAACAAGATTCTAAATTTCTCAAGTATGGTTGGCACCAGACAGCATTTACCAATCTGAAATTGGACCTGTAGTCTGTCAGTTGGTGTCGTGCTGGTTAAATCATTTATTTTTAAAATTTCCAGGTTGTGCTGGATGGTTACCAACAAGAAACATCCCTGTACAGTACACATAATCATGAAGCAACAAAAGTAATCAAGGTGAAATAGTTGAAGTAAAGAAAAGAGAGTCGACAGAAGATATTTTTGCCAGCTGGTTCAACTTGGTGAATCAGCCGTGAATTGCTGAAAATAAACTTTGAAGAACTCAGCAGAGTGATATAAATCTTGTCTCGAAAGAGTCAAGACCCAGTCTCAGTGGACTGCGTAGTGACATAGACAAATGATCAAGTCAAACAAAAACTTGGACTAAAAGAGAAAAAGTTTTCTGCCTTGTTCTAGCTATAAAATGTGCCCAAGTTCTTATATCAGAGAAATACATAAATTAAGGCAACAAACCAATTTGCTGAAAGCACTCCGGAAAGACTCAATATGTCAATTATAGAATTCCATCAAAGAATCATTTCTATACACATTCAGACATATGCATCATAGAAAAGTAAGATGCAACAGCTCAAAGTAATGCATAACATGATGAATTATGAAAGACATACCTCTAAATGGTTTCAGATTTTTTCCCAGTAAGAATACGTGATATCTGGAGACCTCGACTGAATGCTTCATTGAAGAGAATCCTTGTCTGCATTTCCTGGAACCCAGGCATCCAGGACAAAAATGCCACTGGCGCCATTACAACCAATCCAAACATTATATCGTAGAGCCGAGCCACGGCAACCACAGTTTCCCATAGCACAGTGGATTCAATGAATGGTTTGATCACTTGAGCAATCGAAATTAAACCCCAACCAGTTGGAATAAATGCCAACAGGCTTGTAAATATATCAACAATCTCAAAGGAAGTAACCTCCAGTAATAGAACGATCACAAATATCACGAAGATTATTATGAAGGACTGGATGGCTCGATAAGTTATGTGTTCCTTTGCAGCATACTTGTCTCGAGCATAATTCATATAGACAAAAATCCCTACAGCTGCAACAATACATATCCAAGAAAGTAGATACACAGCAACACTGTGGCTCCCATCAGCAATTTTTAGCTGGTACACAATCCCATATTGGAATAAGAAATACCGGAGATCTAATATGATCTCCAATAGCTTTCCCCAGAGGCCAGTTGTCCGAAGATGATCATTTTCTTCATTCCACCATTTCTCCCAGGACAGGTCAGATGTAGCAGAAATATGACTAGGATACCAAATCCAGGTCATGAAATCATCAAAGTCATAGACAGTTTTTAACCAATCAAAACCAGATGGGTTGAATGCAAAGGGAGCCATGATCCATGATACCACCAGAAACCAGCTAGAGATTGACATTATTATGTAAACAAAAGCATTCTTTGCAAGAGGACTGTAGGAAGCATACACAGTCAATATCACGCCAAGCTCTATTGCTTTTATGAAGTGGCTACGTGCAAAAAGTCTATAATTCTCTGCAAATTTCTTGTGTTCAACCACAAAACCACGTCCTGTTGCCCTGTATTTTGCACCGCCATGGAGGATTGTGCGCCCATAATAATGGGCCTTAGTTCCCATGGAGAAGGTATAGAACATTGATGCAAGCTGGAGCTGCATTGTCAAGAAATCCCAAATCGCAGGAAGAAAGCCATGCTCGATAGAGTTTTCTATAACCATCGGCAAGGCAGTGAAAAGGCCAAGCTGGATAATGAACTGTTGGTTGATAACAGTACCCAGAGCTGCATTGTCAGTAGAGTCAGCAATGTTTTTTATGGAACTTTCTAGACCACTAAGTGCCAGATAAACATGTCCCCAAATATATGCATACACAGTCAGCACCACCATCATGGTGTTAAAGTAGAACCCCACAGTTGTGTAAAAGAAGGAGAGCATTCGGAAGAAGTCCAACCTATGACCCAACCTATAGACATCTCTGCTTAAGGTCTGTTCACCATTGCCACTAGCAACCTTGGCTTCAAACATAGATATCTGATTCAGGCCTACATCCCGTCCTTTCCCCACCTGGATGTATTCATGGTGGGTGACATTGCCACCACGAAGCGTACAATTAAAGCCTGCAAATATGTCCTCACTGATATTGATGACCCTGGATGCCTTACTAATGCCACCTCGGCTCAGAAACCAAAGGCGATCAAAGACATCAGGATGGCCATAGTGCATTCGGACCTTCAAAGGATTTGCCAAAACCCGTTGTCCAAGTGTGACAAAGCTTGTCTCCTGTGCAGACATGAACCATGCGAGGGAGGACACTGAACCAGTAAAAACATGTTCACGAACTCCCAAGATTGTAGGTTTTCGAGCACCATAATTATAGGAGTGCTCCTCCAACAGGTTGCGAATTTTGAGGGCCTCTTCAAAATAATTGTCTTGATTCATGTCAATCGTCTGCACTGCATCACCCCTCGTGAAGATGAGGGCATGGTTCTGGTTCTCTGGTTTGCCTTCTCCAAGCTTCAGTGGCCCTGGCAACTGGACCCGGTATATCTCTACCTCTTTCTCCAGTTGCTGATCATATCTCACAAGAACAGAGTAATATTCCACTTCATCCCTCCCAGACTTCTTTTCGTCAACATAAGCCACACGAAGGGCTTCATTGTTCTTCATTAGATACAAAATATCACTGGCACGTGCATCATTCTTGGCTTTCTGGTTTCCATAAATCTGGCAGGCCAGCACATAAGTGTACTTCATCATGGCAGTCCCATGTTCATGGCCTTTAAACAACAAGCTGATACCACTGCTAGCTCTGTTACGGTCTCGTGATAGTGACTTGCCCCCATCTTCCAAGCCATCTATATCATTTCTTCGCCTCCTTGACAAACCAACAGAAGCTAGCTCCCTCGAACCATCACTGATGTCAATCTCGGAAGCATTATCAAGAAACGTAAGCATTTTGAGAGCCCTGTAATAGTACATCATTCCTCTCACCGTGCGTGACAGTGTCTGACCCCTATATGAGGCCCAAAGGCGCAGATCTCTCGACCTTTTGCTCCATAGCTCTTCCTCATCAACCATGCCTTCTCTATGCATACGTTCCAAAAAGTTTGCCCAGTCGTCTTCGTAAATCTTCTGCAGATAGAATATGATAGAGATGCCATCTTCATTCTCAGACTGAAGCTGCTCCTTGCTGTACAGAACTTCCTCATTGTAATATGGAGTCAAGACACTAAAGGCCCTCATCTTTTCCACCTTGGGAGCTCTGGGCATGTTCATGAACAATGAGTTGCTGAAGAAAGCAATACGCCTTCGGGCCTCCAGATTTTTTGGTACATTGTTCATTGAATCTTTGGATGTAAGAATTGTGTGCAGCCGTCTTACCTGCCTGTAGAAGTTCTCATTGTCTGCATTGGGCAATTCAATGGCATTCTCAAAGAGCAGATCACTTGATCCCCTCGGTGCCAACCCTGCTTCTTTAAGTTGCTTGATGCTCTTCTTGTTATTGGGGAAGTCACGGGTAACTATGTCATAGAGGGTCTGCAATGTGTAGACCACTTTGTTCCTGTCCTTGTTTGGCTTGACCAATGTACCCAGGAGGATAACCAGTTTATCATATATACTCTGTAGAATGCACATATTATATTCCACTGAAAACTTCTCCACCTTAATCCAATTATCAAACTCCTCAAATATCCGAGCAACAATGGAATGCTCTTCGGTTCCTTTATTGATGATATCCAGAAGCAAGGACTTGATGCTGTCATATACCTCGATTACCGCACATCGCCTGTATTCATTCTTGCAAATCATTCTCCAGTGTTTTCTGTCATTAGCCTTGTATTCGTTTACCTGGCCAAGAGCAAGCAACAGCTCATTGCAGAGTAAAATGCATGGCCACCTAATCACCCGGATCTTCCATGTATAGGGTGGCAGCTCAAGAAGCTCTACTTCATGGTCACTTAAAATATCCTCCTCCCTGAACGTTTGAATTATCTCATTCCATATCAATGCAAACTTGCTGGGACGAACCTCATTCGATTCAATCTTCTTGTATGGGCGCCCCAAGCCATACCTCAGCTTTAGCCGGTTGACAGCATCTCTGAATTTACTCCTCAGTGAGTCACGTTCCTCGGACAGTTGCTCCTCTGGTACCAGATTGAACAGCATTGCACTAGCAAAGAACTGGAACCTCAGTCTCAACTGCTGGACATCACGAATCTCACCCAGGTGCGAGAACAGGCCCACTAGCGCGCCAACAAATGAAGAGAAGATTGAGTACCAAATCTGGATATCCATCAGATAGATCAGGATGACAGGAAGCCACAAGATAACCACGCCGAACCTGTTAGTGCGAGAGAAGAACTCATGCCACTCGTACTCAATGTTTCGAAGGTCGAGCATAGCCTTGGTAGGGGAAACCATCGGCTTGATCTGGAGGAAGTAACTGAAGGAGAACTTGGCAGAAAGGAGTGCAATCCAGAAGATGGCATACTTGAGGTTGTCCAACAAGCCCTCCCTGAGCCCTCTGCCAATGAAGATTCGGCTCTGGAACCACCAAGTGAGCACGTAGAAGATTCTCCAATTGGTCTTCTCGAGGAAGTTCCGGAGCCAGGGCAGGATGAAGAGTATGATGGCAAGCAGCTCCGGGAGGATGAATACAGCAGCCGCCTCGAGAAAGTTCACCAACTGCTGGTTTGCGGCCTGCGACCACCGCCTGTCGCGGTTCCTCTGCTCCCATATCTGGGAGTAGAGAACCGAGAATGCAACCGTCCATGTGATGGCGACGAGGCTCTTGAGCACCATGCGAACCCCGAGCAGCTTGGTCTCCGATGACACGAGGCTGTACTGGGTTCCGGCGTCAAGGATGGACTGGAGCAACCGGAGGCCAGCCCAGGTGATGAAGATGGTCAAGACCCGGACCTGGTCATCGCGGGTCTGGAGATTCTGCCACGGGTATGTCTCCCCGCGCCATGCCACGATGATGGCCGCCTGTAGGAAGAGAATGAGCATGATCCACAAGCGGTCGAAGCTGCGGAAGAGGTTCCAAAAGGAGCGCTGCTCGACGAAGCCCGTCTTCCCAATGCGGTTCTTGTTGGGCGGCGTCAGGAAGAAGTCCTTGGACCGGTCAAGGGGCCAACGGAGGCGCTCGAAGCAGTGGTTGCTCCAGAAGTACTCGTTGATGTCGTCATAGTTGCGCCAGGCGGAGTTGGGGGCGGTGCCATTGCGGCTGGCCTCGACCTCGCCCTTGATGGTCAGGTAGATCGGAGTGACGACGCGGGTGAGAAAGCCGTTCTCGCCGTAGGTGACGGGTAGCGCGCGCTGGCCCGTGGCGTCGTCGATGTAGCCCTCGAGGACGCGGTTGAGGTCCATGGCCATGTTGTGGAAGATGTAGGAGAGGCACTCGGGGAGGAAGCGGAGGTTGGCGGCCTCGCCCCAGACGAGGAGGTAGAGGGAAACGTAGAGGAGCTCGCGGCGGGGGTCCGGACTGGCGCGGCGGAGGCCGGAGTCGGGGAGAGAGACGTGGGGCTTGCGGCCGAGATAGGCGCACCAGGCGGTGTAGTTGTGGAGGAGCTTCTTGCGGACGTGGCGGACGACGGACGGGTCGAGGACGTCAGCGTTGTCTATCTGGAGGCGCATCTGCGCGTTGGCGAGGAGGAGGACGAGGTGTTCCCGCTGGTTGCGGACGTTGTCTCGCTGGAAGCCGAAGGAGATACCAAGCCAGTCGAGGAGGTCGAGGCCGGAATGCCCAGGGACGAAGAGCGGCGTCGGGATCCCGGCCATGTCGCGGAGGGCATCCATGGCGGCGCGAACCTCGGGGAAGCGGAGGCAGGGGTGGTCGGCGAGGAGGTTGTGGATGGGGATGATATTGTAGACATCCTCCCCCGGGCCGCCGGCACCGGGCGGTCCAACCATGTTGCGAGGCGGCGCAATCGGGCCGGGGCCATAGACGGCGCCCGGGCCGGTCCGGGTGGGGCGCTGGCGAAGGTTCATGGCCGCATCAGATCTCGGCGTACGGCTTTACCCTTTCCCTCTCCCGCTCTGCTGTGTCTTCTTCTCCTTTTCGAATCTTTTTGAGCTGTAGGGAGAGGAGAAGCTCGTGGCTTCGGAGCGGGGGAATAAAGTACCTATGAAAGTGTAAACTAACATGTAAATAGAGAGATTTAAGTGAAAAAATCAACTGTAAGCCTTCTTTTCCTTTTCTAATTCTCCGTTTTAGCACTCGGTGAGTCGAAAACACCCGGGGCACCAACTTCTGTGGGACCCAGGCGCAGGATGAGAAGGAGACAGTCTCGGGGACGCAGGTGCGGGACGGGTGTAACGAGGTTCATTTTCTCTTGTTTGTGCGTCTCACTCGCTCCGCTGCTAATCTCACGCCCCAATTATTTTCACCAAATCACCAACCATGGCGTCGCTCGACGGAGGAGCGTATCGCCTAGAAAATTACTCGGCGGTTACAACGGCTTCTCCCCCTGTGGCGGTTTCTGGAACGAGGTAACGAGGGGACGAAGCGGAACAAACGGCGACTGCTGCTACTACGAAGCTTGGCCGGGAAGCAAGAGGAAAAGGGGCGACGAAAGGGCGACAATAAGAGGCAGCGCAGGCGAGTACCTCTCTTTCTCTTCTCTACAGCCTTGCTAAGAACACAAACAGTAGAAAGGAAGCGATCATGTACCTGCGAACAGAGCGAGACGAGAGGAAGGAGGCAATCTGCTGCGGATCCAGTGACGGCGATGGGGCGACGGGCGAGTGGAATGTGGAGACGAGAGGAGAGGAAAGAAGGGCAGCGGTGGCTTTGGGGGTGCAATGAAGCTTGCGTGGCCGGCTTCGCTCAGCTTGGATGGAAACCCTCGGTGCGAGATATGGGCGGAACCCCTCTTCTGTGTATCTTTTCTCCGACGACGCAAGGACAAAAGGCCTCTTCTACCAGATGATCGCGCACCCGCTAACCTCGCTACGTTATCCTGACTCAGCAGGTCATTGGGTCCCGCGCGGCGCGATGCATGGTAGCGAGCGCTGTAAAGGGGGTGTGAAGGGTTTTCGTGCGCTTTCGAGTTTGGCAATGGAGGAGCTTTGTCGTCAGGCGATCGAACCGTCCCCCTCCCGCCTACCCGCGGTGCCAGTCGACCTTGGTAAGTCGATTCCACGGCTTCCTTGTGGCTACCAGGTAGGTGAATGGGTAGCAAACGATGAGTCGCTTTTTTGGGACTCGGTAATGGCGTCGTTTCAGTATCTGCCGGCTGCTTGTGCCTCTCTGAATCCGACCCGCGAGAGGCTGCCGTTGATGGACAAGCGGACGAGCGTCCTCGACCCACGTGGTGGCTGCAGCACTGCTCTCGAGGCGGCCCCGGAAGAATTATCTCACACGTCCCATGCACGTGACTGTGGCAATCAATGAACCCGCGGGTGGGGCCAAAACACCGCAGTCTTTCGGGTACCGTAGCATCAGCCCCACGAATAAACCTCTTCTCTGTGAGAGCCACATGGGCCAGCGGGGCCGATGGATCCAATGCCATGTAAAGTATTCCCATGCGTTGGTGAGAATATTATATATGGGGCCCATGATGTTGGATGATTAAGTTACATTTATGGACAAATTGATGAAATAGTTATTGCCATCCTTCACCTGACACTCGCGTTGTAGTTAATTGTTAGTAATTAGCACATTAATATTCAAAAAAGTAAAAAAGAACAATAATTTTCAGATTCCAGGTTTAAAGAACTGCAGGCGTGAGGCACGTGCCGAGATCTGCTCCGTTGGATTTTGTAGTGCCAAAAGCCTCTCTTGGCTTGTTCTTATGATTGGAATTGTCCTTTGCACTTAACAATTTTTATTAAATATAGTCTAATATTCGGACGATTTTTTTTTTAAAAAAATTTCTTTCACTTTTAATTTTTCTATTTGATTCTTCCTTTTTAATATCCTCTTATCATGATTGTCTTTAATCCTATCGTAAACGTCTTTTACTATTATCTTCTCTTCTCGATACTAAAGGTGAGAACGATGAAATAAAGACAATCATGATAATATAAAGATGATAATCGATAATATCCATATGGATATGGAGGTGATAACGATAAGAGGCATTTAGACAATAGAAAAGAAAAAGACGTCAAATATGAAAATTAAAAACTAAGATACCTTTCTAGAAAAATATAAAAAAGAAAAAAAAATTTAACGAAAAACACCATTAATAGTATTATACAAATATGGGGTTTATAGATGCATCAACAACGTCGGGTTTATGGAAGGGCCTTTAAATATATATATATATATATATATATATATATATATATATATATATATATATATATATATATATATATATATATATATATATATATATATATATATATATATATATATATATATTTCCCTTCGTACCGGTTGAATCCGATGAAACCATGGTTTCAAAGAATGAATCATGGTTGTCTATTGTCCTACTTCAGTTGCACTTGACATACTTCCATCCTTGAGTATGATGATCATGTCAACAGACCACCAAATGTCTTGCATCCTCCGAGGAAGGTGCGCCATAAGACAGCATTCGGCTGAAAGGGCATGCCACTGATCACAAGCTCTGCTTTCTTTAGATGCCCACATTTGCAAAGCAGATCCACCACACACACATAGTGATCCATATCTGGCTCAATGCCATAGTCACTCTTCATGCTTTCCAACATCAGCATCCCCTCCTCCACCAGTCCTCCATGCCTGCATGCTGAAAGCACTGCAAGGAAAGCGACTCGGTCGGGCTCGAACCCCGCCGACTCCATCTGCTGAAACCTCGCAAGCGCTTCATGAGCGCAGCCGTGGAGTCCTAATCCTGAGACCAGCGCCGTCCATGAAACGAGGTTCTTCTCGTCACCCATCTCATCGAACACCTTCAGACAACCCTCCAGGCTGCCGCATTTAGCGTACATATCCAGCAACACGTTGCAGACGAAGGTGTCCATGCAACCAGAGATGGTCTTGACGATGAGCCCATGGACTGACCTCCCGAGCTCCAGGCTGTTGATCCTCGAACAGATGCTCACCAAGCTCACCGCGGTGTAGTTATCGATCGAATGGCCAGAGGATTGCATGCGTTTGAACGACAACAAGGCTTCGGAGTAGCCGCGATTTCGAGCACAGGCATTCAGCAAGATGTTCCATGACGTGGTGTCAGGAGTTTGCAGCCGGAGAAGCAGCTCCTGCGCCTCCCGGTATCGACCGGCTCTGTTGTGAACACTGGCTGTAGCATTTGATCGAGCAGTAGAGGTAGCCACCGGATCAGCATCCTTGACACAGGAGGAGGCATCAGATGAACTGCCAGGAGAATCATACGAGGCAATGAGGGCACTGGAAACATACTCGTTGTTGTCGTGCCCCATTCTTATGATCAATGAATGCAGCTGCTGGAGTTCGGCCGGAGACATTCGCGTGAGCATAGAAGAGAAGGACAGCTCGTTTGGCCTGTTCTCCGATCGCAACATCGACTTCAGAAGAACTAGACAAGCAGGCGGATCATCCTTTGAATAGCCTGAGATGAGAGCATTCCAACAAACTACATTCTTCACGGGAAGCTCGTCGAACACTTTGTGCGCATCCTGCAGCCTCTTCCAATTCGCATAGTAGTCGATCAGCGAACTGGCGACGAACATGTCGTTGTCAAGATTGCGCTTGATTGCTTTGGCATGGATGAGCTCGCCGTACTCTGCGGAGTCGAAGCAGGTGCAAGCATTGATTACGGTGGCGATCGTAGCCCCGCTGGGTGACACTTCATCGACATGCATCGCGGAGAGGAGCTCCAAGGCTCTCTCCGGGATGCTACTCTTCGCGAACCCCGTCATCATCGTGTTCCAAGAAACCACGTCCCGATTCTGCAAACTGTTGAAGAAGCGCTCAGCTGCGTGCACTCCCGAGCAAGTGGAGAGCGCATTAAGCAAAGCGTTGGCGACGACAAGGAAGGAATCCATCGCGGTCTTCACGGCGAGCCCATGAATTTGCTCCACACACCGCAAGCTATCCGATGAGCGGAGAGCGCACAGGACGCCCAGAAAAGAGCATTCCGTCAGACCCATTCCGGTTCCCAACAGCCGTCCGAACAGGAACATGGACTCCTCGACGAAGCCGCGCCGGGAGAACGCGGCGATGGTGGAGTTCCAAGTGACGACCGTCTTGGTGGGCATTTCCTCGAACAGACCGAGCGCATCATCCAGTCTCCCGTTCCTGGCGTACAGGCCAAGCAAAGCGGTGCCGGAGAAAGGGTCGGCGTGGAGGAACCCGGACTTGAGTATCAGAGAGTGCAGTCGAATGCCATGGTCGAGATCGAGCGAAGGGAGGGAGAGAAGGGGCGCGAAGGCGAAGCGAGTGGGTCTGAGGCCGGCGGCCAACATCCGGGGGAGCACCGCGAGCGCGTGGTTCCTTCCGGTGAGCATAGACGGCGACGAGGGAATCGTAGGAGGCGGAGATGCGGCTGAGCATTCATTCGATCGAACATACGGAGAGCACGAGGGCGGTCATCTCGGGTCAAAACGGTGCCTCCACCGGGATTCGCGCCTCATATAAATTATTCGAACTGCAGTCATGAAATGGTGGGCGTTGGTGGAGTCTGTCATCCGAGAACAGTGTTTTCTTCCCTTCTTTTGGTTTACCGTGACGCTGTAGATTTCTTGGCGAACACATTCTGCCATTGACGATGACTGAACGCAAACATACGTTCGACACGGAAAGACGCCGACACCAAAACCTGGCACTGATTGCAAAGCGTGCAACAAGTTCATGGCATCCTTCTTTCTTCCATAAAATGCCATCTTGTGAGGTCACTCCACATATTATAAGAGAAAGGTGAAGAGGTTCCATCAGCCAAAAATTTAGCGTCGACACTTTTCCTGGTTACCCGCTGAATGTTTCCGGTGGCCTATCGATTAAAGCTTATCGAGAGACGAAAGGGAGCTAATCTGCAAGTAGTCTCGATGTTATTTGGCCATATGTTAACTTGTCAATTTATCATGGCGAAGCATTTCTGAAAAAAAACACATCAGATTAGCTCCATCCTTTGGTTTTGCTAAGCTTAGTCACTATGATTAGGGTTTTTCTAACACTCCAAAGCCCCGAAGCTGCCGACTCCAATGCATGGCTGAAGGCACAGCAGACATGGACTGTTGAAGTGCCTGACTGTGTCCCCAAGATTGAGTTCAAGTTCTAGCAGCAATAATTTAAGAAGATGATCAACAATTCACAGTGTGTGATTCCAAGGATTTAGTTGACCTTTTGGCTTCGTAGTTAAGCAGAGAAAACTGCATTAAATGTCTTCACTACTTGCAGCTTTAGAAAGACAAAATCAAAATTTAAGCCATGAATCAGCTTGCAGATTTACATACTAACAATTGTATGTATTCTTCAAATATAAATTATATATACTGAAGGTTCGAATAGCTCTAAAAATGCCCATTCATCCAATGACAATATAGATGGTCTATTTCATAAATAATTTACTGTATTTAGGAACCATAAATTATCCAAGTCCATACATGGTTTCCAGACATTGCAAGCATTCAGGTTTTGGGCCTACTTACAACGTTTGAAGTAAAATGTAGCATTCAGTTTGATCGACAGTAAATGAAACCATTGTTCCATTTCCTGCATGTCCTTGAAGTAATGGATTTACCATTATGAAGAGCTTCGCCTCGCATGTAAGAGAAGAGAAAAAAAGTTCTGATTTAGTTCATGTTAAACTCTGGTTAGTATGCAAAAACTTAGTAGATCAATTCCATGATGATCCATCTCAAATCCTCCTCACATTTGTCTCAAGCTTAGTGGATGATGATCAACATCACAGTCAATTACACTCATATGATTGTGTACTCATTAAAATCATATATTTGGATGTAGTTATGTGTTGTCAGTTCTGCACATGCACACAACACAGGCTTGCAGCCAAAGGGTCCCTTTAGGTCTCAATTTCATATAAATTGCAGCTATCACGGATGATAAATTAATACATTCATCACCATGCAAATACACACAGATGGTTTGAAGGAACTCTAACTCTAATAAACAAATTTCCATCCTAATCCCATTTATTTTTTTGGGTAACATCAATTCTTATTCGTAAATATGTTTTCAAAGACCATTTTTTGCTCCTTTTTCACCTTATATAACATGCTATTAGGGTTGACTTCTATCAAGAAAGATCAAGAATAAACAATCAAATTCAAACTCATAATATGCTCTAATACCATGACATAAAAGTAAATTATTAATCATTTTTCGAAAAAAAAAAAAAACTTACGTGGCAGGGAACAAAAACTCGATTCAACTTACAAGAAAATTCATGACAGATGAGTGCGAGTGTAGCCACGTAATTAAAATGGAGAAGGATAATTACTCGTTCTTAAACCAAGAATGTTGATATTTAAACCTAATCCAACATGATTAAAAGTTACATAGCCAATGATTGTGTGCTAAGACACTGTGCCAAAAAAAATCCCATGTCTACGTAGAACTCATACAACTTCCCTCCATTTATGATTCAAATCCAAAAGCAGAGACCAAAAGATTGCCTATTACCGACAACGACATCAGTAGTAACAATCGAACAGAGTAAGCACGACAATGGACTGATGAGGATGAGCTACTCACCTCCTTCCTCTTTTCTCTGTTTCGATCAGCTCATTTCCGCTGACCCTTCTTCTTCCACAGCTCCCCGAGCACTCGAATCCCGGCGCTCTTTCTCCTCCCGCTGCCGTCTTCGTCCAAGTCCGCCGCCACCAGCGGCGACCCCCAGCCGAGGTGCTTGTCCATCGACCCACAGCGCTCCGCCACCCTTCTCCCCCTTGTGTCCGCGCCCGTTGCGTCCCCGGTTGCCAGTACCGCGGCAGCGGCCTCTGCCGCCTTCCGCCATTGCTCTGTCTGCACCCTCAGCCGCTTCATCTCCGCCTCTAACGCCGCCTTCGCGCCTTCTGCTGCCTCCAGCTGCTCCGCCAGGCGACCCGCTTTAGCTCTGCTTTCTTTGAGCTCTTCCTCCGTGGAGTTCAGCCTCGCCGTCAGCTCTTCTTCCTTGGCCCGAGCAGCGTCTGCGATCTGCCTCGCTTCCTCATCGGCTCTGGTCTTGAAGATGACGTTCTCCTCGAGGAGTATCTCCACTTCCTTCTCCTTCTCCGAGAGCTTGGCCTTGAGAGCGTCTACCTGTAGGCTCTCAGGAATCACCACCGGCTTGCTCTTGTCTTCCTCCTCTTCCTTCTCTTTCTCTTCTGTCTCAGCAACTACTGCATCGCTAATCATTGTCTTTGTCTCCTCCTTTTCCCTCGCCATCGCACTCTCTTCTTTCTTCTGCATGCTGACGGCTTCGTTCTCTCTGTGGCCGGGCTCAGTCGGCACTACTACTTCGAAGACATCCATCGTCGCGGGAGAAGTGGCGCTCTCCTCCTCGGACTTGTTCTCCTGCGGTGGACCGCCCTCCTTCCGAGACTCCGGAGGAAGATGACGCTTCACGTCTTCTCCTTTCGCGGTGGGGGCAGCGGCGGCCGTGATCCGCTTCTTGGCCTTCACGAGAGCTTGCTCCGCCTCCATCTTCGCGGCTTCCGCCGAGGCCACCTGGTCTCTCAGCCGCTTGAGCTCCTCCTGCGCCTTCTTCAGCTTGGTCTCCAGGTCGGTTACCCTCGTGCCCCGCTTCCTCTGCTGCATCGAAGCCATCAGCCACGGAGTTGAATCAGTGCATGAACTGGTGGACAACAAGAGCAGGAAGCTCCTCGCTTACCTCTTGTAAGGCACCACGAGGGGACACCCTGGGGCTGCGCTCGGCGGCCACGGGGCGGTGGTGCACGCTGTTGGCCTCGGAGCAGGCGGTGGCCCTCAGGTGGAGCGGCGCCCGCGGCGACTGCCTCTGCGGCGCATCTGACGACCCTCTGCTCCCCATCAGAACACCTCTCACCAACTTGGTGGCCTCAAAGAGAGAGCTCACGAAACAAAAGTGTTCGACGAAAGTCCTTACCTTGCCCTCGGCATTGGATGGAATCTTAAAGCTCAAACCACTTCCCAACACTTGCCGCCTTCACCTGCTCATATGCCTAAACAAGGCTTCAGAACCAAAGAGATGGACAACGGTACAATTAAATAGAAGCAACACTGCACAGATGATGAAGGCACACATTTCCAAGCCCCGCTTCAAATTTCAAACTCTCTCCATGGAGGAAGGAAGGTGAGAAGCACAACAGCAGATGTTGAATTAGCTAAAGAGGTGAGCAAACCGTGAGTAGAGAGAGAGAGAGAGAGTGAGTGGAAGGAATAGGAATTGTAGAGCTTGTGCATACAGAACTGTTCTGTACGCCCACTGGCTCCTCTCTCTACAATTTTTTTGCCATGGCAATACATGTACATGAGTTGTAGATCCATAGCAATGTGAAAAACATTGCGTGCAAAGGAAAAAGATAGAGAGAGATGGTAGAATGGTTCAGGTCAATAAATGATGTAGAAGCTGGAGGAGGAGACAGCTTTGGGAACAGCAAAACTTCCATCTTTATTTCATCTTTGCAATTTTTTTGCCATGGCAATGCATGTACATGAGTTGTAGGTCCATAGCAATGTGAAAAATATTGTATGCAAAGGAAAAAGATAAGAGAGAGATGGTGGAATGGTTCAGGTCGTCGATAAATGATGTAGAAGCTGGAGGAGGAGACAGCTTTGGGAACAGCAGTACTTCCATCTTTGCAGATGAGTGGATGATAAGAAACAAGGACAGAATTAATGGTCCTCAAGTTTCAACTGGCATTCTCAGCGTTTCAGCAGCAATCTTTACCAAAGCAGTAAGCAGAACATCTCCTTGTAATCCTCCCAAACGGAAACAAGTGTTTGATTCACAGCAACAATCTCTACCCATGAAGAAATAGATGGTGACCAGCCAAAATTTTTTTGGATTTTGTGAAGGGAACTATAGGATTATACTACTTTATCCAAGCTTTCTAGGCATGAGAAAAAGGAGGACGTGCTCCGTAGGAGCATTTAATACTAGAATATGTGGACCTGCAAAATTGACAAAGTTTACATGTCTTTCACTCATGAAAGATAAACAGTTGCAAAAAATGCAATCTTTAAAGTTGAAACGAGACCACCTTTTTGTGAATCAACATAAAAGCTACTTTCACCATGTTGCCCGGCAATCAATTTCACATGGCCAGGGATTATTATATGGGTGAACAACATGAAAAATAATATTTAAGTAATAGGCCAGCAGGAGTCTCCCCCTACATCAGTGTGATTTTACTGTTGCCTAACATGCAAAGAAGAAGATAGCGGAGACTGGATTTGTCAAAGAAACACAGAGATCCAACTAAGGAGATAAAAAGAGTGGAATCTCACCTCTGTAACAGTGTCTATGCTCATACGCCTCAGCTTATTTGTTTATCCGAGAGTTCCTCCACAGCCACACCATGCTCTGGGAACTCCTCAGACCCCTTTTGCAGAGGGGGAGAGAGGTTGATATGGAGTAGAAAATTGGGAAAGAAGGGATAGGGAATGTATGCATATCATTACTCTAGAATGGGGTTGGAAGCTCCAAAAGAAGCTAAGGGTAATGTTTCCTTGCTGCCAAGACAAACATTAGGATAAGGATGGTAGCAGCATTTGAAATACAGTGAGATAAAGTGGTTTAGTTTAGAGCTTTGTAAAAAGAAGCTACAGTTTAGGAAGGATTGCAAGAGGACAAAAGGATCCATCCGCAAAGACTGGCACCTTCTCCCATGTTTCTTTGGCCTTTGGGGGTGGTGTCATCTTATTATCATTGCCACTGCAACATGTCTCCTTTTTATCTTGGGAAGGCTGACTCACTGGCTGGATCCCTTCCCCTTGGCTCTCACAGGCCTCATGTGCAAGAAGGTGTGTGACATTGTTGGTGGTGATTAATATTCTACAGTTGTATCACTCCCTGTTACATGCATGGCTTTATAGATTTTTGTGGTTGCATCAGCTTTGGATGACTGAACCCAATATCCTGTCATGACCTAACATATGTGTTTAATTGAAAAATACTATAAAAATCTCCTCTTAAATCCCCTGGAGGTTTACTTATGTTTTTATTATTATTATTATTATTATTATTATTTCTGCTGATGCCATTTTCTTTTATTTAAGTTATACCCTAGTCTGATGGAAGATTAGCCTTGAGATGTCATTAGTGTACATGCTTTTTAGAATGTCAACGAATGGTTCTTCCCTACTCAATCATTCACTCATAATTTTTTTTGATATACTAAGTCCAATGGAATAACTAACTCATCAAGAGCGAAATATTGATACGGACTAATTAAGTCCAGTCCACGACTATCCTTTACAAACCCTTAAAAGCCCGTGACATTATTATAAATATTTTCACCATGATTATGAACAATATGAAACAAAAATAGTTGGTTTGTTAAAAGAACTATAACAATGTTGGAACAAATAACATCAAATAATCTATTAGAATCTAATGCCGATTAGTTTTGCATGATTAAGAGATGATTAAATACTTGGAGTTGATAGTATTATTGCGAATCCATATGCTGCTAGATATATTAGTTTGTTTGATTTGCTCCCAAAGCATTCCATTGAAATTACCAGATAAACACAATTAGTTGTATCGACTTTAGATGATCGAATCAAACTATGCGGCACTTAGTTTGTGCATCGGCTATGTTTATCATCACACAGTGTGTTATGAACCTCTAAAACCGAAGACTGACGTAGGGAGGTGAAGCGATGGGGGCAAAAGCTAAGAAAAGATTAGAGAAGTAATAGCATAGCATACCTTACGCGATTGCCGGTGTCAGGGATTCTTGAAGACATTGCGGCAGTGCCATTCCATTACTCTGCCCTAAATAGAGGACGACGAATGGAAAATGATTGATACGCTATGCTGCCAGCAAAATCCAAGCCGATGGACGGGATTGAAACAAGCATCACCTGTGAGCACACATTACGAGTCCCCGTGACGCAGTGGTTGCTATCAGAGCGACGACGATGAATGCCGGCCATGGGAGAGAAAGACAGGGAGGACAGAGCCTGGGGGTGTCTGCGCATGAAGTCAAGAGGTGAAAGAGGTGGAGAATCCGTGTGACCAATAAATGGAGGCGGCCGGTCTCGTTCACGAGGGAGTCGAAATGGCTCCTCTCAGCCTTTCTTCCTCTGTCGGCTACGGAGATGGTCGTCCTGAGGATAACAAACCATGGAAGAGAAGTACCTGGCACAACTGAAGTGAGCTGTCTGTTATGAGGTGCATGCACTGGTCCAATACCCATGACCTATGTTATAAGTTTGTCCCTTGTATAAATAATAATAATAATAATAATATTATTATTATTATTATTATTTATACAGTCTTAATTTATAGACAAAGAAAATATTTTCTAACTTGAATAATATTACTAGGAAGCCAAAGTTTTACGTCATTTTGCGGCAATAAAAGATTGGGTGCTTGATAAGGCATAATTACAAGCTCTATCTTGAGACACAACTACTTGCCACTTACATATTATGTAATTTAATGTTGGAGAGTAAAAACAAGCCAAGGTTTAGTTTTGAATATAGTAAAAATTCTCATTAATCCAAGATTGTTGCAAGAACTAGAAGAAGAAAATTTACTACAAGTCATTCAACATATAAGAACAAGATATATAAGACAAGTAAAAATAAGACTATATATATATATATATATATTCGAAAAAAAGATTAATTTTAGAAGCTATTTTTATCAAACAATCAAATTTAAAGCCTCATGCACATTTATTATTCAAAACAACAACAATTATTTAACAATTGAAAATATTTATTTTTATAATAATAGAAAAGCACAGAGATTGCAAGTCAAAATATCTAACAGCAATCTGTAGTTAATTTCTCATCATCACTGTGCTCAGGGTAAAGATGTAGCTATAGAGCAAGATGAATTCAACTCTATACCAGCTATGAATTTAAAATAATTGTTAAATCTGTTAGTCTTATTATAAATGTTAATCATTCAAGTTAATCTGATACGTATGCCAGATGGATATGAGAATCATGGTGCTGTTGGTTTTCAGGTTGTGTAGATACCTTGGACAGATCTAGCACACGTAATGAAGCTGTGTCTATACGGAATGGCTTATTGGAAGCTTTGAAGTATGGAGATATAAAATATTCATATTGGAATATTTTAGAGGAGATGGTAAAATGACGTTTTTTAGAGGAATACAATGAAGTTTTGCCTTGGGACAAAATAAAAACTATGGAACTTCAGGGTGGCCCCTTGTGCAACACAGAATTTGCGCATGCTGTTCCATAGCAAGACAAGATAACCATCTTCGAAGATGCAACAATGTCTGAGCAATTCAACTCTGCTCGAGTTGGGAAATTGAAGGGGTTTCCTACAGCAACAGAAGCCAAGATCAATGCAGATGTACAGGGTTAATTTACCTGGTAGCTGAATGTAATCAAGACCATTCTGCAACAGAGGATTCCTTGCCTCACATTAGTGTCACTGACTGACAAAATCAAATGGTGTTCAAGCAGCCACGCAATGATGCTCTTAATTAAAGGAAAAGGGGATGAGGCGCAGCCGTGGCATGTGATGCCGAGAGATCTTTTTTGTTGTGGACAAACATTACATGTGACCTCTCACTGTCTCTATATCCCACATCCTCCCACCCAAACCAATAACTCAACGACAACTATCACCAACTGGTGGGAGACCACCATCACTGTCATGTTGCAAAAAAGATCTCCTCAGCAGGGGGCGTTGGGCGGTGAATCTGCTCGGAATGCAGTGTCTGGTTGTGCATTTTATGAACTAGTGTCGTTAGATTTCTTCTTCTTAACACTTGCTAATGCGTTCAGAAAAACAAATCGAGGTCCCCATTCATTGTCGTTGTCATATGACTCGAATAAATCCATCCAACCATCCATCCAACACTGGCTTCATCTTTTCTTCTCTCACCTACCTCTAGTTCAGATATGGACAAGAGTTGATGGTCCAGGAGTACATCACCAAGGGACTGCCATGGTTCCCTGCTTTGCCTTTGCCTGCGATAACTCAGTGGTCTCAGGTAAAAAGGAACTACGATTGCAGCGGCGCGGTTGTTGCAGCCCTATTATTCATTGGATTGCCAACACAAATGAGAGATCACCGCGGACGTCCATCTCTGAGCAAATCTAACAACGGTGGGTAGTAACTTGAACTAGCTATTGTACAAGTGATTAATATGAGGCTTTTAGATAGGTATACATTAACAAAAAATTGTAAAGGATCTTCATAATACACCCAAGCGCAGATGAAGACCATGCAATAGATGGATGGTACAGAAAAACAACAAAAGAGCTTCAAAAATTAGAAGCCTAGGGACAGTTGAATATAGAAGAAATTTAACTTTCACCCCTTGAATATGATTGTATAATATGTAAGCACCCTACGTTATCTCAGGCAGTTGGGAGCTCCAGAGTCACTTAACCAATGTTTATTTTAATAATGCATCACACAAATGCACATGCACATAAAGAACAAAATAACATAAAAAAGATTGTAGCGTGTTTAAGGTACAGCGATAAGATCATACGAATATATCCATTGTTTGGAGGGATCAGAAATCAAAGTCAAAATCCCAAAAGGTGCAAGTCAACCTACGGTTAAACTGATGAAATTTTTTTATTCATGCATCCAAAACCTGCATAATAAAGATAATTAATCAATTTAAATAACATACAGAACAATTAATCTAAATACCAATAGGCCCCTAAAGACTAATAAAAGGATTATTTTGTCCTCCAAATATGTTCCTAAGCTTTTTCCTTGGAGAAGTGTTGTGACGTAGAAGAAAATTCACTCGAAGTATGTTTGCTACATAATTTTTTTTATTTATTCTCTTGCAAACGAAGAAACTTGCTCAGAGGGATGAGATGGTATATAAAAGAGGTGGTTTCAACCAATGTACACCATACATATAGTCTAACAGCAGGAGCTTGAAGTAATTAAAGCTTGGAACAATTAAAGTAGCAGATGTTATTACATGCAGAACGCCCCTTTTATGCCCCAGTAGCATATTGACGGGTCCATTCTTTGGCTGCAGGAAATTGAAATTAAAAGAAATACAGTCAGAAATTTCAACAAAACAATCATGAACTAAAGAAAAAATTGGCACCATCTTCAAAAGCTGTTGATTCGTGCAGAAAGCGAAGGCAGAGCTGAAACAAGCATGATTGTGGGCCTATTACCTGTTTCCACAGCTTCTGCTTCATTTGTCTTCCAATGCCTTGCAATGTTGTCTGATAGTGGATCGTCTGGGTTCGGGGCACTGAGAAGAGCTTGAATACTATAGAAGAGTATGTGAAGGATCAAAGATCAAATGTCAGGCTCAAGAAATGAAACTCTTACAAACTCAAGAAGCTATTATCCAACAGCTGATTTAGAATGAGCTCATAAAAGTTCAGTCAATGAAAGCATGGTCGTAACATTCATTGAATCTTCTATAGACTTATATAACCAAACATGTTTTTTTTTTCCCCAGCTAAATAGATCTGAGATTTACTTACATGTTCACATAGCATTCATTCTTGAATTAACTAGACTATATTGATATCTGATGTTTGTCATGAGAAAAAATATTATTTAGGTATGTTAATTTACGAAATATCTTTTCTTTTCTAGTATTCATTATCCTGTAATAATTTCAAATTTTATTACTACTTCCCAAATTTCAAGTAACCGCATTTGTGACTATGGATGAAGGTACAAATAATTATCATAATGATCCTTATATTGATTTTATGTCCGAGATTAAAAAAAGAGGCATATTATGTATACATAAATATACAAGTAATTGTCATGCAACTGTATTTATCATGCTTAAATGAGTGGTACATGTCTAATAAATAGTTTGAACAATAAGGACAATGACATGCTTTGTTATTTCTTAGGGTCATTAACAGCAAAGGCAATTCTCGCCATTGACAATATGTGAACCAAAGTTAGTCCTTTAATAAGAAACAATGGCTAAAGTAACCATTTAAATTATTTGCCTTTAATAAGATATATTTTATTTAAAATAAATTATCTGAGCAGCAAGCATGCAAAAAGAGGAAAAAAAGGAGCACACCATCAGATAGAAAGCAAGTTAGGAGTATCAAAGCAAACACATTATTCACAGGAATGCATATGCAAGAACCTGAACTGAGTAGCACACGCACAGGAGCGCATTGTTCCACAATGCAAACAGAATAGCCAAGAAAATGATCATGTCACCTGAGGAGCACAGTTCTAATTTGGAGAGCTGGACTCCATTTGTCTTTCAGAATGTCTAGGCATATTCTTCCAAGCTGCAAAAAGCAAACTATTGATGAAATTACACTGCCTGCATAAAGACAAGGAGAGAGAATTTGCTTACCTTGTCAATGTTTGGATGATAGATTTTGGTCAGAAAGCGGACCTGTTTCAGGGACAATTAAAACAGAATCGGTAGCTGACTTAAGATGCAGTAAGACTGGGCATGATTAAAAGAAGACAGAAACTCCAAGGGCAGCAGAAGATTAAAAACAAATACAATCAGTGATATTCATGTTCTAAATTGCACTGGGAGGGAGAAACTGAAGGCTTAGATATCAAAAGGTAACATATGCTTGCAATTTAAGATGAAGAGCCACAAAGAAATTGCTCTATATCTCCACAGTACAGGCAAGAGTAAACAAAAAATCGAACATCTTGTGAGAATGATGTGTAGGCTTTGATTTAAAATATCACAACTAAAACAGTACAGAGACATCAAGTATAAATTATGGCCCAGATGATATAATAAATTGAATATCATTAGGTTATAAAAGCTCAATGAATAAGAAGAAGCATGACAAGCGTGCTGAGGGAAGAAAATTACCAAAAGCTATGTATGTCAAAATAGAAAAAGCATGACTAGTGAATTACATATAGTGAAGTTAAGATCAGTACATCAAAATACAGAGTTGAGACTTGGAACGTCTCCTCCTGCAAGGTGTTATGACAACAAGACATCACAGACATGACATGCGCAGAACTTGGAAGATCCCTAGTATTGTTTTCAATTTTTGAGGATTAACCGAAGGAGAAGACAATTGACCTGGGTTTCATCTTAAAGATGATTATTAATTCTCAACTGATCAGATATGATGTGAGAAGATAATTATCAATGTATAAAAATTTTAAAGGAAAAAAGGAAATCTTGTTATTGCACAGTGATGCCCTAATGCCAGCTGTTTCAGTATGGTTAAAAACATCTTATTGTAGATGCAAACAAAACATATGACTAGGAGTCATCATACCTTTGGAGCAGCCATCGGATATTCTTCAGGTAGAAACAGCTCAAGCTTGAAAACTCCTCCTAATATAAGAGGTCCAACAAGAGGGAAACAGATAAGGATACTTCAAGTAAATTTTGAAAGACCACAACATTCCAGAAGCTTCTGACTGTTTACACTGTTTCGACAAATATCTTTCTAAACCATAGACCATTCTTAAAATAAAATGAATTATCATACATACAATAATCTCCTGCAACAGATCTTGAGACACAAACTAATATTCTATTATACTTCAGAGACCAACCTTTTGTTTTAATTCAATCCAAGTTTCCTATAAAGACACTACTATAAAGACTACTTTAAAGATGCTACTAAAGACAATAAATAAAACATATGATAAAAATCATTTATAGATCCTGAAACTAAAATTCAAGAGATATAGAACTTAGAGAAGATGCTGAATTACATGCATCAAATACTTCAATATGCCAATAAACAGATACAGCTTGCCGAATGCAGAAACATTCTAGATAAGGCTCAGTAATATTAAGATGATCATGATTCTTCTGTTTGGGCTCCATCACTTGCAGGCAAAAGTAGGAATAAAAAATTTGCATTTATTTCTTATTGGATGGTCAAACGATCATGAACTTCACTGGATTCCTTTTCTGTGTTTAGCTAGTTCTGCAAGATTCCTCGTCAGAAATCTTGCTTAAGTGACAGTAAATTTGCTAGTGAATTCTATCATCCACTCAAGAACTACATAACCATATACAAATTTGGACTGGAAACATGCAAGATATAAACTGCAATTAGATAATTTGATCATGCCTGAAGGTAAATTTATAGCTACATGTTTTATCCCAACACATTTCTTACACTGGTTTTAGTTTCCTATGGCTCAAATTGACTTCAGATTTTCATGAAACTTTAAAGATTGACATCTCCATCATAAGTAGTGCTTGAGATCTTCTTTCAAAAATCAAGATAACAACTAGATAATTCTAATCCTTATATAATTGTGTTTTTCTGATACTGGTCCTGCTTCAACACAAGGGAACAAGGTTTCCATAAGATTTGGAGAACCCACATAAGATTTGGGGAACCCACATAAGTCAGGAATATACATGTTTTTTTCTCAATTAGTCAAGTAGTTTTGGTTCTAATGATGATTTCTATTTCATTCTAGTATATTTAGATTCAGCAGGTATGGTAAATGATAATTCATTGGCATTTTGATGTGCTAAAATTGGTTAACTATGTTAGTCCACTCATTAAAATCACAATTATATGACCAGCACAAACCTATCCAGCTAAATTACTACGTAAATGAAAAAGATTCAGTATGCTTTGCCTCAAAACACAAATGGAACATAAAAGAGATAATCCATATCTTTATAATCACCAATGTTTCAACAAAGCCAGACATTATTTTTAGGTATTATGTCATCCTATTAAAAGATACCTATGGCGGAGTGCTCACTAGCATCAAGACCATCAGGAGCCTCTTGCTAGTTCCCCATGCACCCATTAAGGAGTTTCTTACTAGTGTACATAAAGGATCAGATTCAAGTTCTTGCCCTTCCACATTCGTAAAAAACAAGCTCACCAGACAGTTATATAATAAACTTTCATGGTGCATATTGTTTGTTAATGATATTGTGATATTAGTTTCAATGATGGGATCCTGACAGGGACTAATTGTAAAATTTATCTATGGAGATGACATTTCTTAACTAAGTGGGATAAGACTGAATAGACAAAGTGCAACTTTAACTATACAATGGACAAGAAAATTCCAAAACTAAAAAACTCAAATATATTCAATCTAGTGTTCAGCAATAAGTGAGATTGATGAAGACGAATTTATAAGATTGAAATTAGACAGTAATAGAGAAGGGGCTCAATACTGTTACGTCATCAATACGTGCCCCTTGGTCCAAAATTTTATTGAACAATTGTATTTTCAATTATGATCTATAGATCAAAATGTAGGAAATTATGAAACATATACAATAGTTAATTTTATTAAAATGAGAATGTTGATATGAATATGTAAAATCATTAGGGAAGAAAAAGAAATAGTCACATTTGTACAGTTAGGGTAGTTAAATGAGAAAAACACTTAAAAGTGGTAATGAAGGGAGATCTATAAATGAACCAATTTGACTTGTAATACAAGGTGAGTCAATGATGACCGCCACTGCTTAAAAATGTACAGGGATACGTAGAAGTACTTCATTAGAAACAATAATATTTAACCATTCTTTCTTTGAGTTGTATAATTGCACTCCACAATGCTCATTGGCCAGAAGATATTTATGTGGCTGATCCCAATGATTCAGATCTTATGGTTTGTTGTTGTTGTGGCTAGTCACTCAGCAGCAAGTTCAAATGGCAAAAATAAGAAAATCAACTGAAAAGTAGAAATATGGTTACACAATCAGTCAAAAACTAAGCCTCCATATGTTGGCCCTCCCCAAACCCCACACTGGAAGAAACCTTATGCACAGGTCATGGCTTCCATGCAATTAAGGGAAGGAGACTACAGAAAAAACTAGCCTCAGAGGTGATGATTCTTGTAACCAGGGAACAGTACCTGAACTAGGCTGATAAAAGCATTAAAAAATCAAACCACAAGGAGCCAAGACAAATGTAAATCTTAATCGTCTTGAAAAATGTTTGTGAAATCCATAGCACCAAATGATGCATAAATGGTCGGTCATATTGTTACGAACCAAGTTCCAACTATTCATAATAGAAGAAGCCTATTTGCAGCTCCAAGAATATGCTATAGACGAATTTGGTAGCAAGAACTATTAAGCATCACAAAGTCACAAGCCTCACCTTCATATGGAGATTGGGACGGCCCAAGAATCATCACGTTGAAGTAGCGCATGTTGTCTTCGGAGGGAGACGCGCTTATCCCCGGAGCTGCAACACACGATGACATACGTAAACCAAAACCCTACACGCTACAAGGCATCACCCTAGTCTATCATCAGCAAAGACCAGCATAAGGTCAGATCGGACCTGGTTCGCTAAGAAGCCGCTGCGTCTCCTGTTGGAACGACGGAATCAGCAAGCCAGGATCAGCAAAAGAACATTTCGAGGGATCATAAGCATCGAAACCCTAAAGATCTGCTAATAGATCCACCAAAATAGTCCCCCGCTCTCCTCGAGATCTAAATAAGCGATGGGAGAGCAGGTAGAGATCGGAGAAGATCGAGAGGGAAGAATTGGTTACCTTGATGATCCTTCGAGGGAGATTGCTGTTGGCCATCCCAGCCGATTCTCGATCGAACGAAGGCGGACAGGGAAGTGGAGAGGAAGATCTACCGAGGGCGACGAATCGAGGACGAGATGGAAATGAGACGAAGCCACCTAAAACCAAGTATTTGTTCATCCCAAAGAGCGACCGCTTTCGGGGGACGCAACCCGTACGAGTGGCATATTGGTTCCTCGTCTTTTTATTTTCCTGACGTACCCGCTTTGCATACCCAGACACGCGGAGACAGCCCCTAATCTCGAGTACATATATTATTTGATTATTATTTGTATACATGTGCTTATAATTAAAATTTATCAGATTATTAGTTGATTATTTGTGACGTAAACTATTTTTATGATAATAAAAATATTAAAAGCATAAAGTTAATCTCCATTAATAGTGATTGTTGGCTCAAACTTATTTGGAAGAATATTTATGATTGTGATGACAGAGCGATTCAACATCTTTTTATGTGATTAGAAACTAAAACGTTTTATATATAATCTGTTAATTTATTAAAACAAACTAAAAAGTAGTTTACGCTACTCATAATTAAAAATTGAACTTTAACTGTTCTATACATGTTAATTAATGGGATTCCAACTCCAGAGTTTTTATACCTAAAAAGAATATGTAAGAAATTATGTAAACTCCACGAGAATACATAAACAACAATGTAGCAATCATGAGAAAACTCTCTTTTAAATTTTTCTAAGGATGTAAACAACAGTGGTTTCAGTTTTCATACTTAGCTGGTGGTGCCTCCACATTCGTGTAATCCCTAGCAATACTCTTGACATTACATAATTATAACTCCTCGTCGAGTGATCATATGATGAATCTATCCAATTCCTTTATTATAGCACTCTTAAATACACATACAATACTTTTCAAATTACTATAAATCTGTTCAAAAATACTGTAATCGATGTGGAAGTTTTTATATTTGTTTATTTTTTATTTCTAAACTAATAAGGATGTGTATTTGAAATCTATTTTTTTATATGAGTCAAATTTCATTGGGTTTTGAATTCATTTGTTTTAGTTATAATATTTTTAAATAGACTTATAATATTTATAAAATATTTCTCTAAATATTCTCAACTTATCACTTAATTTCAGTAATCTTTCATTAGTTAAAATATCTTTCATTCATTTTTCTTTTTCATTTTTCTCCTTTTATTATCGATGATGCAAAATGATAGAAAAAAATAAATAATCAAATAAAATAATTTGAATGTAGAAGAGAATGTCAGGAATAAATTTTATGTTTGTTAGATCGATTTAATATTTTTTTTTAGATTTAAGATGTCGAATCTAGATTTTTAAAAAAAAATTCCTTATGTTTTTACAGTAGCTCGAAAGATGTAATCTTTTGGATCAATCTGCATAAACCTAAAAGACGTCACATTGTGAAAATAAAAATATAATTAGTAATAAAAATTTACTTAATAAAATTATATTTTATTATTTCTTAAAATAATCATATGAAGCAAGGGATCGTAAATAGAAAAAAAAAAAAAAGAGAGAGGTGCGAATAGCAGCAATTTCCAGTATAAAAAACGGACCAAACTAAATAAGAGTTTTTTACTTGAAGACGCCGAACAATAATCACATTAACCGATTTCTATGCTTGCCGCCTAATTCGAACTTATTTTGCCTCCAAATCACCTTACCATCGTCATCGTCATCGGGGAACTCAAACCCTAAGCCACGTCGATCCTGTCCAATGGCGCTCCCCTTCTCCCATTCCATCCCCTCCCCGGTCTCCCGCCACCCAATGCCCTCGCATTTGGCCGCGGACGCGCCCGCCGTCCCCGTCCTCCCCCGCTCGACCGACCACCACCACCACAAGCTCGTCATCTCGGGGGGTGGCCACCTCTCCGGCCACGTCCCCATCAGCGGCTCCAAGAACTCCGCTCTCGCCGTGCTGGCCGGCGCCCTCTGCTGCTCCGGCGGCGCCGTGGTGGTCCGGGGCGTGCCGGACATCTCCGACGCCCGCGCGATGGCGGCGATCCTCCGCTCCCTGGGGGCGAAGGTGCAGGAAAGGGGCGGCGGGGAGTTGGCGGTGGACTCCACCGCGCTGAGCTCGGCGGAGCCGGCAGCGGACGAGGTCAGGAAGATCCGGGCGGGGTTCTTTGTGCTGGGTCCCCTGGTCGCGCGGCTCGGGGAGGCGGCGGTCGCTCTCCCGGGCGGGTGCAGCATCGGAGCGCCCCCTGTCGATCTCTACCTCCGTGGCCTCTCCGCTCTCGGCGCTGTCGTGGAACTGAGTTAAGTCAATTCTTGGCATTGCCTTCGTGATTACCTATAGCTGCTGTGTTTCGTATCAATTCGAGGGAGGATTACCACAAGTCACATCAACAAGAAAATAAATGAAATCAAGAACGAAATCCCTAACCAATTCTAAGCCATTAAGCATCTGACATGCGTTTTTGCACTTGCACAGGCATGGGAAGGTGCATGTGAAGGCGGCGAATGGCAGAGGACTCACCGGAGGACGGTTCTACCTCGATTACCCGAGTGTTGGAGCAAGTGAAACCCTCATGATGGCGGCTTCAATGGCAGAGGGAGTCTCCGTGCTCACCAACGTAGCTCAGGTTCCAACCCTCGACACATCAACATCAGGTTTTCGTTGTATCTCCCGATTAAACTAGGCTACTACTCGTTCCTTCTCCAGGAACCCGAAGTGGCGGACCTCGCTCGGTTCCTCGTCGCCTGCGGGGCGCAGATCAAAGGGGTTGGGACTCGTATGCTTGTCATCGACGGTAGAAGGTCGTTGCATGGAGCTGAGTTCACCGTGATACCGGACAGAATAGAAACTGGCACTTTCATGGTTGCAGCAGCAATTACCCGATCTTGTGTTTCGTTGTCCCCTGTCATCCCTTGTCATCTAACCAGCATCATCGACAAGCTCTCTGCGGTTGGCTGTAGGATCTCGCTGAAGGGGGCCGGCATTCTTGAGGTTGGGGAAATCTGGGTCTGCTGCTGCTCCTGTCTCTCCATGCTTATGCCTGATGTTTTGAGGAATAACTTGCAGGTTTCAGCTGCGACGGCAACCGCCGGTGGTGATCTTCGAGGGTTGTATCTCAGGACATTTCCCATATCCAGGCTTTCCCACGGATCTTCAACCTCAGTTCATGGCCTTGTTGACGACTTGTGGTGGACCAAGCATCGTTGAAGAATCTGTTTTTGAGAACCGAATGCACCACGGTATGCTTATTCTTGCATTGTTCTCTTCGTTTTACCAGCTTTAAATTCATGTCGCGCATGGTGTATCTCGAGCATCTCCGTTTTCATCTTAGCACTTGGATTTCTTCTCTTGTCAAATCCAATTGGTTTGTTCTTGAATTCCAAATTTGACTCATTTCCCCTGTTTTAACAACTTCATATCGAAGAAAAAAACTCAAAAATGCAATTTAAATGGCTTGTTGTTACCCGCAAATTTGGTTGTTCTTTTCTTTCGTTCTCATTTTGCAGTGGAGGAGTTGCAAAAGCTGGGTGCCAGAATAGAAGTTAATGGGAGGTCAGCCTTTGTTAAAGGGAGAACAACACAAAGGAAGTATGCTTGATTCCAGCATTTTAATGTCCATGTTCATAAACTTCTGCTGAGAATGCACCTGGAACATATGTTGCTCACAGTTCACCTCTTCCCTTCCAGTGTTGCTCTTTCTGGTTCAAAAGTTGAAGCAGCTGATTTGAGGGGTGGAGCTGCCCTGGTTCTAGCAGGAATGGCCGCGAGAGGAGTCACAGAAGTTGTGGGTGTCCATCATATCGAGCGAGGCTATGAGAACTTTGAAGCGAAGCTTCTCAACCTGGGAGCAGATATAAGTAGAGAGGTGATCTGCTAACACAATTCTATATTGAGATTTTAGTAGTCGAGTAACTAAAATTGTCATAATTTGTATAACCAGGATTCCTGATATCTTTGAGCTACTACGACCTGTTTAACTAAGAATCTGTTACTTCTAAAAGGGTTTCTCATATAGAGTGGTGTATAATTGGATTCTTCTCAATGGTGCATTTTGTTCTTATGTCAAGGGAAATAGATGAATGCATTCCAGTTTCAAAGGCATCATGGCAAACATGAGCTAATGCACACTGATTATTAAAAGGCAACACCAAGTAATAAAAGAAAAGGGTTAAAAGTACTCTCCAGGCATAAAAGTTATGTCGACAAGTTCTCTAAAAGTGCATGATGGAGAGGAAGTTTGGACGAACCAAAGCATTCACAAAGTATGGTCACCATGACCAAAAGGTCTCTCCCTTGATCTAACTATACATAGCTATCTGCAGAAAAGCAAAAGCAAAAACCATATTCAGATTAATTTTGTTAGCTGTGCTCTTAACTATCAAACTCCCCTAGAAATACATGAAACAGCTCTGATCTCAGTAAAGATTTATCATCAATAAAAAAAAAACATTTTTTTTTATAAAAAATGCAGCTCCTAAAGTAGCAGAATTTTCAGCCTTTTGTTTTTATTGTGAATCTTAAAGCAACTATAAAGAACAATACTCGCAAGTCCACATGACTGTTGTCTCTGAAGAGCATCATCAAAGACTTTATATCATGCAATACCAATGATTAGTCGTTATCAAAAGCCAAAAGAAACATTCATGGTAAAAACTTAGAAAGAATCATGACCGTTCTGGTACATGATTTATTTAGACAACAAATGCGTCATGAACTTGGCACAATTTATATCCACGAAAGGAAATCCGACAGCAAAAGGAAATATTAGACTGGGGCTCTGCAGTACATTAAGGAGCAAAATAACGACATGAATTGCTATTGTGAAAGCTTGCACGTAATATGCGATGATGATGGAATGCCGCAACCAAGCCACACAAATATGCCAAAGGAACAGAATACTGCCAGTCAGCAACAAAGATGTGTGACAAGAGAAGTAAATTATCAATATTTCACGTATCATTGTTTTCGTTCAGCTTGATTAAGATAGAATGTGACAAGATATCAGACATCTGTTTTTTAAATTTTAAGCTCACTCTTTCATGTACTTGTGTTCCTCATATAGAAGAAGAACACATGAGAAATCACGTGGATACCAGCTTAGACTTGAGTTCCTTCAAAAGTTCAGATTCAGTTATAAATGTAACCTCCATTCTACTTAAATTTTAGGAAAATAAGATCTATTAGCGGAAGGGATTGGATCATTGGAAGGCCACAGATGCCTTCAAGATATGGCAAGAAAACAATCGAAATAACCTATAGCAAGAAGGCAAAGCCATCAATTTTGAGAATGAGTTGACACATTGCCGAAGAGAATTGGTGTAATAAGAGACTTCAAGAATTAAGCCGTAAATTCAGATTAGGCAGATCATGAGGGACAAAAGACTCATTAGAATTCAAATTGGGTCCGGTTTCTATTCAGATCAACCAAATTTACTCGTACCGAGTCCAGAAAAGATTCTTCTATCTTTTTCCTTTTAGTTCTACAACTTAAAAAAGGATCCCTCATTAGATTCGAGGTCAAGCTGCTCCCCTATTGTCATCCTAGAAAGAAGGCAGCTGGTTTTCAGACGCATTATCCATTTTCAAGAGCCCCAAGTTGCATAAGGAGGCACAACTAAAAAGGAAATATTATGCATGAAAGTATCCAAGTGCTAAATTCGACATGAGTTCCAAAGTAAATATAGCAGTTGAAACAGAATGTTCGTCGCTTAGGAAAAAAACAGTCGACTATATTTGATGGAGTTCTGAATTCATAGCCAGTGATGATATTCATTTTATAAAGATTTATCATCCAAGCTCTAACGATTTAATTTACCTTTCTCATTCCTCCCATAGAACAGCAGGTTTTGGGCTCTGTCAATTTCCTAGTGACTTGACATTATACGAAAATGAGATTAATACAAAGTTGAAGAAAAGAGCTACCAATCTATCAATATACCAAACAAGTTCACGGAAGGCATCAAGTATGATTTTGTATCTCAGATTGAGATAGCAAACCGAATCAGCGGAAACAAATTGAGCTTTTACTGCAGCAGAATAAAGAAGCGATCAGATCTCTCACCAGTATGTGATTGCCTGGAACGCTTGATCTTTGCAAGCTGCACTTGCGAATCCACTACGATCTCCATCTTCTGTAACTCCAGCGCCTTAACGAACTCCATCCGCCGCTCCTCCAGCTCCCATCATCTGTCTCTGCTTTGCTTCCTCCACCCTATCATACATCTCCGCAAACCTCGTGATCGCCCTAGCCAGTTCCCGGATCCCGTTGCCCTCCCCTTCCCTCCCCCTCTTCCACCCCGTTCCTGATCTCGACAGCGATCCCGACCCCTCCTCGTTGTCCCTTGCGGCCGCCGCGGACGCACGCCTGAAGAACGGGCTGTCCACCGGGAACGACGTGGCGGCCGCGGTTGACTGCTTCTTCCTCGGCTCCGCCGGGCCCACGGCGGTGGCGGCGGACAAGGAGGAGCTCTTGCGGTGCAAAGGGAGCGGCAGGGCGAGAGGCAGCGAGGCGGAGGGTTTCTTCGGGGCGGCCGGGGGCGGGGAGGACCCGACGAGGGCGTCGAGGCGGGAGAAGAAGGGCCACTGGCTCTGGGCGCGGGCGGCGATCCGGGCCTTCTCGACCTTGTACTTCTTCTTGAGGGCGTCGATGCGGTTTTTGCACTGGATGCCGGTGCGGGGAGGGCGGCGTCCGGCGCCGCGGCGTGAGTTGACGGCGTCGGCGACCTCCTGCCAGTGCTTCTGCCGGAGGTTCCCGCGGTTGAGGTCGATGTAGCGGTCGCCCCAGGCGTCCACCAGCGCCGACGTCTCCCCCTCGCTCCAGCAATCCTCCCGGTACGGCACCGCCGGGTTCGGTGGCCTCGTCGGCGTCGCTTCCCTCCCTTCCATCTTCCCGATCCCAAACCCCAATTCCCTTCTCTCTCTCGCGCGCTGGGCTATTATGTACTCGACGTCGATAGCGATAGGGTTTGACGGAGGCAGGTGGAGCAAGTTAAGAGGCGGCGAAAGGCGCCGGCGAACGAAGGCGGGGACCACGTGAGGGGTACGCGAACCGGGGGCTGCCGAGGATCAAGCGCGTGCGCCGACGTTGGCGCTCCACGAGGGGTGGGGGGTTGCGAGAGGGCGCGGCCCACAGGGACGGAGCATCACCGCCGTTGGTTTCGGAACCCGCACGAGGAAATTTGACCGACAGCGGAACGGACGAGAACGAGTTTTCGTGCCGGTAGTCGTGGAAAGCGTCTCTCGTTGTCAGTTTCGCCCCATGGATTTCCGTGCAGTGTACTGGGGCAATTCAAATAGCGGCGAACGGCCTCCCTCTTCTTCTCTAGTGAGAGAAGCTCCGGGAGAGTTTCTTTGTCGGCGATGGGGGAAACCCCATCGGCCCCACTCCCCCACGATTCCTTCCCCTCGCTTGGCCCGTTCTTCCCTTGCCGCCACCCTTCCTTTGGGCTCTCCACCTTCATCCTCCGGTCTCGCTGTGCCACCTCTCTCCTCTAGATATGATGCGCCCCCTTCGGGATCTGGTGTGCCCTCGATCGATGCTTTGGGGGGTAATGCTCCGGTGCATATGATTTCGTCGATGCCCGCCAGGGAGGTTTCTCCCCCGTAGCCTCGGCTCCTAGAACCAAACAGTCCTTGCGGGGCCCGTTGGCTCAAATGATTTCGAATTCACTTAATGTTTTGTATAACTCGTCTCGTTCTCTTCGAGCGTTATTTGTTTACGATAACATTCAGGATTTCTCTATCGATTTTGTCAAATTTGATGCTGAATCACTTAAATCTTTGCTTTAGCCCTATGAAAGTTCGTTTCTTGTTAAAGTTATTATTGAATTTTAAATTTTGATGATAAAATCAATTGATTATGATTAATAATATACTTACGTTTTAAGTGACATAAGACTATTTTCGATCAGAATTAGACAATTGAAACAGGAAAAATCGATGTTACGCCAAAGGAATACATGTCAGAAGATTGAACGTCGAGCGAAGGATCGATTGACGTATCGATAGAAGGCTTCGGACAAAGGATTCGGGTATCGGCCCAAGAAGAGCAGATTTACGCCACGAATATCGAAGTTGCGAAGAACAATCGTCGATTGGATAATAGGTCGCAAGAGAGGACGATGCGCCGAAGAATCAGATGAAATGCCAATAGACCAATGACATGCCAGTCAACAAATTCGATTAAGTTTTATAATAAATTGTATAGATCGAAGTATGATTAAGTTTAATTAGATTGGAATTGGGTCAACTCAATTAGGGGCCAACTGAGCTTAAATCAAAAGTGTGTTGGGCCGGATGAAAGGCCCAAACAGTGCCATGGTGCCATGTCAAGCGGTGGCACCGCAAGGGTTGGTGGTGGAACTGCTTGAAGGCTCAGTTTTCTAGGTTGAGTCTGGGCGATGGTACCGCCCAGGTCCAATAGTCGAGACTTTGCTTGGGTGGTGGTACCGCCCGTTGTCGTAGTTTGGGCGTGATATCGCTGCATCGGGATGGTGTGTGGTCGGCGTGCGGTGGAATGGTACCGCCAAAGACACGCTGGGTGATATCACCAAAGACTCAAAACCGGGTGATTCAAATTTGGGCTTTGGAGCCCCCTTGAGGTATATAAATACCCCTCTCATCCTTGATTGAAGACACACCAACTGAGAACAAAAAAGAGGAAAAAATGCTCTTGAAATCTTGTCAAAATTTCTCCTATCTAGTTTAGTGTGGCTAAGGACAAGAGAGGGGTGAGAGATCTTGTAAAGATTGTTCTCCTAAAGCTGTAAAAAGAGAAGAGAGTTGTACGGATAGTTAGTCCTCGCCCTGTTGAAAGAAAATTGATAGTGAAAGCTGGTGGTCTCAATGAAAGAGGAATCATGAGTGGACGTAGGTCAAACGACCGAACCACTATAAATCAATTTACATTTTACTTTGTTATTTATCTTTACTGTAAATCATTTTACTTGCTCACTGCCCTATTTCTTCTCTACATCATTCACTTATAAATGCTTTCAAGTTTGAAGCATTTCCGATACACTTTCATCGAAATGATTTTTTATCGTACGAGTTTTTCGAAATATATGAAATCATCATTTTTAACTGTTGCAATAATTCACCCCCCCTCATATTGCCGGACTCGATCCTAACAATTGGTCTCAAAGCCTCGATTTTTTTCATTTGGATTTACACCCAAAAGAAATGACTCTTTTCAGCTTTTAAGAGGGTTATTCTATCGTTCGGCCTCCCATGTTCAATGGGATGGACTATACCTATTGGAAAACTCGAATAAGAGTTTTCTTATTTTCTTTGGATTTGGATTTATGGAACATCATTGAAAATAAATTTTAAACACCCTATAAACCTAGGAATGAATGGAATGAATTTGAGAAAAAATCGTTTTCGTTAAATGCAAAGACTATGAATGCTTTATTTTGTGCGTTGGATAAAAATGAGTTTAATCAGATTTTGATTTGCAAAACTGTACACGACATTTGGCGTACACTTGAAATCATGCACGAAAGCATAAGTAGAGTCAAAGACTTGAAAATAAATATTTTGATGTACGATTTTGAATTTTTCTGAATAACATCAAGCGAAACTATTGGTGGCATGTATGCCTGTTTTACGGATGTTATCAGTAGTTTAAAAGCTCTTGGTAAATCTTTTTTGAGTTTTAAACTTGTAAATAAGATTTTAAGATCCCTTTTAAAGAGTTGGGATCCTAAAATAATCGTTATTCAAGAGGCAAAAGATTTAAATAATTTTTCATTGGAAGAACTTATCGGGTCATTAATGACCTATGAGATGACATGGTTGGAACATGACGAACTTGAGATCCACCTTCTAAAGAACAGGAAGGTTATTGCACTTAGAATGGAAGAAGACCACTTGAGTGATAACTCAAGTGACGATGATGAGAACCTTGAGCTTTTGACCAAAAAATTTAAAAAGTTTATAAAACAAGAATTAAAGAATAAATATGAACTCAATCCAGACACAACCTCTTACTATGAACGTAAGAAATCGAGATACTTCAAAAGCAAATGTCCACAACAAAAGAAGAAGAAGGTACTCAAAGACGAATTAAGTGATGAAGTTATAAACTGCGCTTTGACGGCCTTCAACAATGAGGTAAGTAACTCACCCAAAATATTTTTACCTTATTATGAAATTACTTGATGTTTTCATGAGTTGCTAAATTTAGTTTGTAGGAAATTTTTTTGTTTGCAAAAATATATCATGCTTTTCTTTCTAGTGATTTTTGAAAATTAAAAATATGAATGATGATTGCATATTTTATGATAATGCTTACACACCAAATAAAATTAAATCTATATATGTTTTAAGAAGCAATCATGTAAATCTTGATGATTTTGTATTGCTTTCATTTCAAACATGATGCTTGGTTTTTGAATGAAAAATTTGAACATATCTTATAAAATCATGCTTGATAATGATGTAATGTTAAACGTTATGGTACCATGCTTGATGATTTTGTATTATGCATGAGGATTTGAAGTAATAATCTTATGTTTTGGATTTATGTGTTTGGTCTTAATAGTTTTTATGATGAAATTTTTTGTTAAGATGACATGTTATATTCTTGGCCTTGATGATCTTTATGATGAACTATGTCTTTCGCTCTTGAATATTGATACTTGTTTATATTTAGCATTAAAGGCAAAGGCATGCTTATAAGAAACAAATCACATAAATAGAAACACATAAAAATGAAATACATTTTCTCAATATCTATCTTATCGAGTTTTCATCATAAGATATCCTTGTTAATGAATCCATGGATATTATATTTTGTGAATCTCTTGAATCATGAAATTGATCTTGATAATTTGATAATGAATTTTTTTATCCAAAATCTATTTATATTATTTTGTGAATCTCGTAAGTCTATTTATATCATTTTGAAAGTGATATTGATGATTTGAATTTGCACGAGTTTTATCATAATAATGATCTTGATATCTTAAGACTTATAACTTGAAACTTTTTCGTATACCATGATTTTTTTATTTTATCAAAAGAGAATTAAGCAAATGAAATATGACTCGTCTCTTGATTTCTTGGAACTATATACTTGAAATTTTTTATATGAAATCATGATCTTGATGACTTGAGAATTCTTACGTATGAATCAAGAAATATCCAAATAAAGAGAATTCTCCTATGTTTCTTGTCATTTACTAAAGAGAAGAAGTATCAAAATAAATCATGATTGTTCTCTTGTTATCTTGGATTTACAACTTGCATTTTCTTTATGAATCAAGATCCTTTATCTCCAAAGATTTCTTTTCGTTATTTGCTAAAAAAGAGATTTTTCAAAATGATTTATGAACTTTTGGTTTTCATGATATGATTTCTTTATGGGTTGTATGCCTCAATGTGATGATTAGTTGATGTCTTTTGGTATTCACGATTATCCTTGTTGACTTTTCATATTATTATCTTTCATGACATGATGAATGGTTTATATGCCTCACATGATTGAATCATTGATTTATTTTTGTTATTAATTTTTGTCATGACTTAAAAAAAATTGATGTAAAGAAAATTTTATATCATTGTATTCCTTCCTCCATTCTTTTTTACAAAGACAAAGGGGGAGAAAAGTTTACTAGCTTATATATCACAACGGATGCTAGCTTGCACATTTCAAGGAACCAAATTTGCTTCATTGCAAAGGCAAAACATAGTTGCACTTCTCAAAAGAGAAGAAACAAATGGTGCTAGCTAGAAATATCATAAAGAGAAGCAAAGTGCTCTCTTGCCTATCGTAAAAAGCAAAAGTGTAAACTTGCACAAGAAGCAAGTGATAAATTGCTATGCTTGCACATCCTTCAAACTTTCTATGCTTGTATGATGTAAAATGATAAACTGCTAGCTTGTAATTGTAAAATTTGCATATCTTCAAACATTTGTTAGATGCAACTTCTTCTTTTTGTTGATGACAAAGGGGAAGAAGTATATTGATGATTTCATGTATTATATGATGTATTAAATATTTTAAAATATTACATGATTTTTTGATGATATGTTACTTAGATTTTTTGAAATCCAAAGGTTTTATCAATATGGTATATTAATATGGAGAGTTTGTTTAAACTCTGGGAGTTTGTCTAAATTCCATCATCAATTGGTTGTTATCATCAAAAAATGGGAGATTATTGAATCTCGAATTTTGATGATGAAACCAATTGATTGTGATTAATAATCTAATTATGTTTTGAGTGATGCAAGATTATTTTTTATTAGGATTAATCAATTGAAGCATGAATAATCGATGTTGCGTCGGAGGAATACATATCAGAAGATTGGACGTCGAGCGAAGGATCGATCGACATATCAATAGAAGGCTTTAGACAAATGATTCAGGCATTGGGCCAAGAAGAGTGGATTTACGCTAAGAATATCGGAGTTGCGAAGGACAACTATCGATTGGGCAATAGGTTAGAAGAGAGGATGAAGCAACGAAGAATCGGACGAAGTGCCGATTGACCAATAACATGTCAGGCAACAAATTCGATTACGCTTTGTAATAAATTATCTAGATCGAAGTATGATTAGGTCTAATTAGGTTAGAATTGGGCTAACTCAATTAGGGGCCAATTGGGCCCGAATCAGGATTGTATTGGGCCAGATGAAAGGCCCAAACAATGCGCTGGTACCATATCAAGTGATGGCACTACTAGGGTTGGTGGTGGAATCGCCTGAAGGCTAAGTCTTCTAGGCTGAGTCTGGGTTATGGTACCACCTAGGTCTAGTAGCTGAGACTCTGTCTAAGCGATGGTATCGCCAAACTAGGTAGTGATATCACCCAGTGTCAAGTAGTCTGGGTGATGGTACCACTAGACTTATGTAGTGGTATCGCCTTGTGCTAGGTGGTGGTGCCCAGCATAGGAGGTGGTACGTACCGCCAGCACCTTGAAAACCAGGATGATTCTTGGGCTTAAAATTTGAATCCCCTTGAGGCCTATAAATACTCCTCTTATCCTTGGTTAAAGACACACAAATTGAAAATAAAAAAGAGGAAAAAATGCTCTTGAAATCTTGTCAAAATTCCTTCCCTCTAGTTTAGTGTTGGCTAAGGTTACGAGAGGGGTGAGAGGTATTGTAAAGGTTATTCTCCTAAACCTGTAAAATGAGAAGAGAATTTTAAGGGTAATAAGTCTTCACCTGGTTGAAAGAAAACTAATAATGAAAGCTAGTGGCCTCAACGAAGGAGGAACCGGGAGTGGACGTAGGTTGGATGACCGAACCATTATAAATCGGTTTGTATTTTACTTTGTTGTTTATCTTTACTACAAGCCATTTTACTTGCTCACTACCTTCTTCTTTACATTATTCACTTGCAAACATTTTCAAGTTTGAAGTATTTTTGATATACTTTCATCGAAATGATTTTTCATCGTATGAATTTTTTAAAATTTATAAAATCGTCGTTTTTAACCTCTACACTAATTCACCTCCCCTCTTAGTTCCAGACTCGATCCTAACAATCACCTCCTCTTGAAGTGGTTCATTTTATGGTTAAATCATTTGTGTAGTCTCGATTTAATATGTGATTTTTATTTGATTAAATTCTTCATTAACGTAGAGGCTACCCAAATTCTAACGGAGGGGCCACCCAAATTCAAGAGAGATTTTTTACCTAATACCTTGGTACATTAATTTTCAAGCTATTTTGGAGTAGCTTTAATCCACCCTATATGGATATAACTTCTGAGTTTTCCTATTTGAGTATTAGGATGGGATTCGATTATTCGAATTATGTCAATTCTTAATCATTTTCTGAGGATTGATGAATGAAATTTGACTCTTATGAGGGGGTGACATATTCGTGTGTGCATCAAAATTGGTCTCTTGCTCTCGTTCAAGCAGAGCTTATGGATTAAGAGATCTTATTGTGAAAATTTTTAAGTTATTTTATATGAGAATATTCTGTTACTTGTTTTAAATATGGCTGTATGGGACACAAACTTTTTTATTTCTAGAGAAGGTGGAAAAATTAATCATGAGCGGTCCCTTTATTGGTCCCTTAGTGGCTGAGCAACCCATGGGTGTGCTAATTGAACAGCCTTAGAGCCTGATGGGCTAATAGGCCTATCAACTTTGTTTGGTCTAAATTACTGACTAAAATGCTTAAGTTACATAAATCAAACTCTAGTATAGTGTATATGAGGCATAGCCCAATGGTGACTCCACGTTGTGATAAGTCATTTGATTCCATCCATAGGTAGCTCTTTCTTACTTGAGCCTTCTTACTATGCCCAATAATAGGTTGGCTCTAATATCAAATATCATGATCCGAGACTGATGATCTAACTGACATATCAACTTCGTTTAACTTAAACCATTGATCAAAATGTTTAAGTTAAAATTAATAGCAGTATACTCATCAGACCTTTATAAGGCAATCTTAGTCTTACCCACTTCTGATATAGAACTAATTGAGGGTATTACATGATATGTGTTAAAAGACTCCCTTAGGGTCTCATAAGATTTGGAACCTAAGTGAATACTGTTGGGAAATCCGTCAGGGGGAGCAACATCACATGCGCAATGGAAGAGCAGAAAACAAAACCTTAGATTTCCCATAAAAAGTTTCTGTCGTCGTGCGAAGATCGATGCGTCAAAAACAAATCCGTAAAACTACATGTGTAAAAGAAGATACCTAGGGAGATCATATATCCCTGAATTCCTATAGATCTGTGGGAGAGGATGAAGGAGGTCAAGCGTCCTCCTCTCTAGCGGTATCCACACGATAGGGATTGCGACGATACACCTCTCTCTCTGGGGAGAGGAGAACAAGAGGTGGCTACCAAAAAATCCTTAGCCTATAGAGCTATAGTTCTCTCCTATTTATAGAGACCCCTTGAAAAACCCTAATGAATCTTTTGCCCTATTGGGTATTGGATCTCCATCCAATTACCCAAGCCTCTTGGATTAGTAGGTTTCTACCCAATAATCTCTTATTAGCAATTATTGGATCTCATCTCAGGATCCAATAATTCAGGGGCTTAATGGATATCCAATAAGATAGGGGGTTCAGCGGATATCTCATATCCGAACCTCTACTCATCGCAACACCTACCATATGTGTGGGACCCTCTAGGCCCAATATCGAGCTGGCCGTGAGTCATACTTGTCAGAACTCCTTCTGACATAGTAAATTATTATCTCTATAATAATTCACCCAACTCATCGACTGCGGACGTACCAGGCCACTACGCCGCGGCCCCTAGACGATACAGGAGAATCCAATCCTTTGGACCTATTTGTCCTCAATTACCATGTATCTATAATCTCTCATCTATTTAATATCCCATAGATCCTATACCAGACATGGTGCTTGTTGAATCTCGGATTTTGATGATGAAGTCAATTGGTGAAATATTTGTTCTAATCTACTTTGTCGAGATAAGTGTGCAGGAATAACTACGATGGGAAGAAAACATAAAGTGATTTACCGAGGTCAAGTCCGTCGGGGGTTCAAGAGTTCATCGTAAGTCCGAGAGATTTTCGGAAGTGTTGCCGGAACCATCCAAGATCGAATCAGGGACTTGCCGAAGTTTTCGGAAGTCCATCTCCAAGATTGTCGAAGGTTCGCGGAACTCACCGGGAAGATTCGGAAGCAAGCCGAAGACTCGTTGAGCTCGCCATACAATCCGGAGTATGCTGGGAGCCCACTGGAAGCACTCCGAGGGAAGCATCGGAAGGCTAGGAATCTCGTAAAGCTCGCGGAAGTTGACTTGAAGAGTGTCGGATCAAATCACGTTGAGTTATGTTTTAGGTTCGTAGTTTGCACATGAGTAGAGCAAGGATTTAGGAAAAATCCTTCCTAAATTCATGAGGGCCAACCGGGCCTCTTTACCAAGTTGGGACTTAAAGCGAGGCCCATTCGGCTTTGTCCGAATGGGGCGGTGATTGAACCACCCGGCTGGGCGGTGGCACCGCTGGCCGAGCGTGCACCGCCACATACCTGACAGGCGGTGGAACGCGTCTAGGAAGCGAGCACCGCCTCACAGGCTCCAAATTGATTTCAAATTTGGAGCCCAATTTTGAATCCACTTTGGATCTATAAATACCCCCCCCCTTTCTCAGCTGAAAGGGCACCCTTTTGAGCAAAAATTCTTAAGTCTTGAGCTTTTGTAGAGTGTTGAAAAGTCTTGTTCTTGCTAAGTGTTCACCTTCTTCTTCTCTTGAGAAATCTTGTATAAGTGTGAACTTCTTGTAAAGGGTTGTAAAAGGGGTATTTGGTCCTTCCCCTTCAAAGGATTTGCTAGTGGAAGAGCGGAGCCTCATCGAAAAGGCTTCAAGAGTGGATGTAGGTCATTTGACTGAACCACTATACATCATTGTGTCCATGAATGTGTAAGTGTTTACATTCTTGAATCATTTCATTACTTGGCTGCAAGTTATTTAATTCATAGTTATTTCCTTTATGCAAGCAATTACTTTCAAGTTCTCTTTCGCCAAATCGAAATCTTCCTACGAACTTGTGTTTTTGTAAAATCGATTTCAAGAGTACGATTTTTAATCCGCTGCACTAATTCACCCCCCCTCTTAGTGCTTTTTAGATCCTTTCAATTGGTATCAGAGCAAGGTTTGCTCTCATATTGGTTTAAAACCCAAGAGAGATGGCCTACTCCGGTATGCAAGATGGTCTCTCCATTACTCGTCCGCCTATGTTTAATGGGTGGATTATACGATTGGAAGACTCATATGAGGATTTTTCTCATTTCCATGGACTTCGAACTTTGGAACATTGTTGAAAATGGCTTTGCAAAATCTTCTCTTCCAATGAGTGAATGGAATGAGTCGGAGAGGAAGATTTTTGCTCTCAATGCAAAGGCTATGAATGCCTTATTTTGTGCGCTTGATAAGAATGAGTTTAATCGGGTTTCTATTTGTGAATCAGCTTTTGATATTTGGTGCACTCTTGAAATCACTCATGAAGGCACTAGCCGAGTGAAAGAGTCCAAAATCAACATTCTTGTGCATTCTATGAACTTTTGGATGAAACCAAATGAGTCCATTGGAGACATGTACACCCGCTTTACGGATGTCATCAATGGACTTAAAGCTCTTAGTAAAGGTTTTCTAATTTTGAATTGGTAACTAAAATTTTAAGATCCCTTCCAAAGTGTTGGGATCAAAGGTCACGGCCATTCAAGAGGCCAAGGATCTTAAAGTATTTCCTTGAAGAACTTATTGGGTCTCTAATGACCTACGAGATGACGTACCATGCTCATGAAGAGCTTGAGAACCCTTTTCCAAAGAACAGGAAGGATATGACACTTAGAACACAAGAAGACCACTTGAAAGGAACATCAAGTGATGAGGACAATGACAATAACATTGCACTTTTAACTCGAAAGTTTAAGAAATTTATAAGAAAGAACAAATTTTAAAAATGACACAAAAGCAAATTTGAACACAAAAGGACCAAGTCCTTTGCTACGAATGCAAGAAGCGGGACACTTCAAGAATGAATGCCCTCAAGCCAAGAAGAAGCAATTCAAGAAGAAAAAAGCCTTGAAGGCCACGTGGGATGATTCAAGTGACTCAGGGTTGAAGAAGCTAGCAACAAAGAGGAGGCAAACTTACTAATGGCATTTAGGAGAAGAGGTTAGTGAGTTACTTAATGAAGAATTATCTTTCGATGAACTTTCTATGGCTTTTCATGTTATTTGATGAATGTAGAACTATGAGTAGAAGTTCAATTTGCTTAAGAAAGAGCATGCTTTATTACAAAGTAAGTTCAATAGTCTTCAAAACTCTTCTCTACCCCCATGCTCTAAGTGTGAAGACTTAGATGCAACAAAGAGGGAGAACTTGCTACTCAAAGAGACTCTAAACAAGTTTAAGGTCGGTAGCAATGGTTTAAACATGATTCTTACTAACAAAGGTCATGTCGAAAATAGAAGTGGTATCGGATTTGTGAGAGGTTCTCACCAAAATCCCACCACCTTCGTTAAAGGGCCTACATTGCATGTATCACCTCTTTTGAAATGTGATTTTTATGGTAAAACGGGACATGTTGCCTACAAATGTCCATTCAAGAAGATTAATCCACAAAAATTGATATGGGTTCCTAAAGGAACCATAAACAATTCAATGATAGATTACAAAGTAAGTAGATCAATTTGTAAGGCACCCAAAATCAAATGGGTTCCTAAAAATCATCCTCTTTTATAGACAAACTCATAAGCTAGGAGCAAGAAATGGTATCTTGATAGTGGATGCTCAAGGCACATGACCGGAGATCCATCTCATTTCTCTATGCTCTATAGCAAAGAAGAAGGATATGTCACTTTCGGAGATAACAACAAGGGTAAAATCATTGGCAAGGGAACCATAGGTAACAAATTGAGTTTTTCAATTGATGATGTGTTACTAGTTGATGGTTTAAAACATAATCTTTTAAGTATTAGTCAACTATGTGATAAAGGTTATGTTGTTAGATTTGAATCTAATGTTTGCATTATTGAAAAACCCAACAACAACATATCCATGATTGCTTTAAAATAAAATAATGTCTACACCATAAATATTGATAAATTAAGTAATGAAATGTGCTTTTCGGTTTTGAATGATGATGCTTGGCTTTGGCATAGGAGATTAGGCCATGCAAGCATGAAACTAATCTCTAAGATTTCATCTAGAGATTTAGTAAGAGGTATCCCAAACACGAAATTTGTTAAGGATAAAGTATGTGATGCATGTCAACTAGGAAAACAAATAAAGACTAGTTTCAAATCAAAAAAATCAAATTAGCACCACTAGACCATTGCAATTGATCCATTTGGACTTATTTGGACCAATTGACATAACAAGCCTAGGAGGTAGCAAGTATGTCTTTGTAATTGTGGATGACTATAGTAGATACACTTGGACCTATTTCTTGGCTCATAAAAGTGATTGTTTCAAATGTTTCTCTAAATTTTGTAAACTCACTCAAAATGAAAAAGGCTTTATGATTTCATCAATTCGTAGTGATCATGGAGGTGAATTTCAAAATCATGACTTTCAAAATTTTTGTGAAATAAATGGATACAATCACAACTTCTCTACTCCAAGAAATCCACAACAAAATGGAGTAGTGGAAAGGAAAAATAGAAGTTTGCAAGAAATGGCTAGAACCATGTTAAATGAATATAATTTACTAAAATATTTTTGGGTCGAAGCCGTGAATACGGCTTGCTATGTTATGAATAGAGTTCTAGTGAGACCATCCCTATCTAAAACTCCATATGAATTATGGAATGATAAAAAACCCAATGTTTCTTATTTTAAAGTTTTTGGTTGTAAATGCTTTATTTTAAATGAAAAGGATGCCTTAGGAAAATTCGATGCAAAATCTAATGAAGGCATATTTCTTGGTTATTCTTCGGTTTCTAAGGCTTTTCGTGTTTTCAACAAAAGAACCTTACTTATAGAAGAATCTATTCATGTTTTTAATGAAATTTCTGAATTTAAGAAGAAAGATTTTGATGATGATTTTGGTCTTGATAATTTGAATTTGAATGAACCCTCTCCTCAAAATGACAACTTGGATGCATCTTCTTCCCAAACTTCCTTACCCAAGGAATGGAAGTATGTAGATGCTCATCCCAAGGAGTTAATTATAGGAGATGCATCGAAAGGGGTTCAAACTCGCTCTTCTTTCAAAAATTTTTGTGCCCATGCCGCTTTTCTTTCTCAAGTTGAACCAAAATGCATTGTTGATGCCTTGAAAGATGATTAGTTATCGCAATGCAAGAAGAATTGAATCAATTTGAGAGGAATGAGGTATGGAAGCTTGTTCCTAGACCTAATGACCACTTAGTTATTGGTACTAAGTGGGTCTTTAGAAACAAGCAAGATGAATACGGTATCGTGGTTAGAAACAAGGCTAGACTAGTGGCCAAAGGTTTCAACCAAGAAGAAGGTGTCGATTACGAAGAGACCTTCGCTCGGTGGCAAGATTGGAAGCCATTAGGATGCTCCTTGCCTATGCTAGTAGTAAAGATTTCAAATTATTTCAAATGGATGTCAAAGTGCATTCTTAAATGGTTTTATTTCCGAAGAAGTGTATGTCGAACAACCACCGGTTGAAAACTCTCTATTTCCTAACCACGTGTTTAAGCTAACTAAGGCTCTATATGGTCTAAAACAAGCCCCTAGGGCTTGGTATGAGAGGCTTAGTTCTTTTTTAATTTCAAATGATTTCACTAAAGGCAAGGTTGATACTACATTGTTTATTAAACATTTTGAAAATAATTTTCTTATTGTTCAAATTTATGTTGATGATATTATTTTTGGGTCTTGTAATAAATCACTATGTGAATTATTTGCTAAGGATATGAGTGATGAATTTGAGATGAGCCTAATGGGAGAACTAAATTTCCTTTTAGGACTACAAATCAAGCAACTAAGTGATGGTATATTTCTAAATCAATCAAAATACACATTGGAATTGTTAAAACGATTTAACATGGATGGATCAAAAGATATTAGCACTCCTATGAGCACCTCCGTTAAATTAGATATGGATGAAAATGGAGAAAGTTTTGATCAAAAATCTTATAGGGGCATGATAGGTAGCCTGCTTTATCTCATCGCAAACTGCACGACATCATGTTCAGTGTAGGGCTATGTGCAAGATTCCAAGCTAATCCTAATCTATCTCACTTGAAAGCTGTCAAGAGGATTCTTAGATATCTTAAAGGGACCCCTAATCTTGGATTATGGTATCCAAGATCTGACAATTTTGATTTGAAAGCTTATGCAGATGCAGACTTTGGTGGATGTAAAATAGATAGAAAAAGCACATCCGGAACATGCCAATTTCTAGGACATGCATTTGTTTCTTGGACTTCCAAGAAACAAAATTCATTGCACTATCTACTACAGGTTTGAATACATAGCTGCAAGTGCATGCCGTGCACAAAGTTATCCGGATGAAAATACACTAGAAGACTATGGAATCTACTTAAAAACATTCCTATAAAATGTGATAACACGAGTGCTATTTGTCTAACTAAAAATCCGATTCAACACTCTAACTAAGCACATTGACATTAGGCATCATTTTATACGTGATCATGTAAGTAGTAGAGATGTCACCCTTGAATTTGTTGATACAAATCATCAATTAGCGAACATTTTTACGAAACCTTTAAATGAGGAACAATTTGATTTTATTAGAAGGGAATTAGGCATGTTGAACTGTCCAAATAAGTAAGCTCTATTTGATGATATCTTTCCTTGAAATTATGGTTTTCATTGATTTGATTCCACACATTCCACACATTATGGTTTGATTCCACACATTATGGTTTTCATCGATTTGATTCCACACATTCTGATTTTCATCAAATTCTTTTTGACTTCATCCCATCTCTAAGACCATTTTTTTTAAAAAAAAAAATTGAATCATGATTTTTGTGCGGTAGCACCTCCAGATAGTGGCACTGGTAGTCAATCCCAGCGGTGGAACGCGTGTAGTACAGCCCGAACACCCCTTTTATACAGGGTGAGTTAGGGCCGACGGTAGAACCGCTCGAACACTCTTCCTCACCGCTCTAACTCCTCTAAACTCTCCCAAGCATCATTTTGGTATCATTTCTTCCCTCTAGAAGCCTAAGAAGGAGATCTTACCTTGATTCAAGCTTACTACATCTCAAAGGAACAATCTAAGGTAAAAACAGAATTATTTCTCTTTCCTTTTCTTGTCTAGTTTAATTCCTTTCTTCAATTGATTATTGATCAATCCTAAATAGAAATGGCTCCTAGAAGAACATCAAGAGACAAAGGAAAAAGGATGGAGGTAGATTCATTTGACCAATCCTTGTTTAAATCACAAGAAGCTTCCTTAGATTTTCCGAACTTGGTTCTAGACCCATTCATAAAGGAAAATATGTTGATTTGAATCAATTAGGAACCTAGAACCTATCATGTGGTTTGCAGACTTAGAGGCCTTACCCATTTTGCAAAATTATTGAACTTGTTTATCCACGCTTAGTTAAATTATTCTATGCTAATTTAATTGTGAATGATGATGGCTTGTCAACTTATCTTCTAGGTAATGAGATACAAATATGTGATAATACTATATGCTCATTAATTGGAATTGTTGAAAAAGAGCTAGGATGTTATTTTAGAGGAAAATGGGATATGGACACAGTTGGTGCCACCCACTCTAAAGCTTTAGAAACTGTGTTTGCAAACCCAAATTTAGGTATAATCCCCAAGAGTTGTGAACATTTACTACCTTTTAACTCTAAAATTTTGCATCACATTCTTGTAAGCATTGTCATTCCTAAACAGTTTCATCTTGATGAGACTGGCCACTGAGTTAGGTACCTTATATTGGATCATGACCAGACAATATTTTTGTTTTGGTTACCTAATTCGGTAGCACATGATAGAGGTCCTTTCTAAAGGATCAATGTTACCATATGGAGGTTTAATAACTAAACTATTGCATGCCCATAATATTTGCATTCCACCAAATGAAGAAGCAATACAAGTGGACAGATTTAATATCATTGACGTTAAACTACTTAGGCGACTTAGGTGTACATTCGAGCATGGAATAGGGGTTAGACAACCTAGGAGATGTGATATACCTCCCCCACCACTAGACCATCCTGAAACACCAGTCCTTAGGGGAAATGAATCTCCTCCTCCTGATCCTTTTGTTGCAGCTACATCAGTGACATTTTCTGCTCCATCTTCTGATGATCCGATCATGAGAGAGTTAAATGAAGTAAAACTACAGCAAATTGAAATTTTGAAGGAAATGCGAAAGATGAACCTAAAGATCGATCACATGTATAGGCATCTTGGCATTCCTCCTGAGGAGTAGCTTGCTGTATTCTCTTTTTGAACGATGTAAACTTGTGTTGTATGTTGACATATATGTTGTATTATCTTCATTACATCTTGACATATATGTTGTATTATCTTCATTACATCTTGACATATATGTTGTATTATCTTCATTACATCTACTTGGCGTGGAAATGATTTTTGGCTTTCTAATTGATTTCCTTTTCTACATTTATGATATTTTTCAGCCATCCTTTATTGTTACATATGAATCCCTCGTTTCCTTTTTGTTGATGACAAAGGGGGAGAAATAATATGTGTATTGTCATATGTTGACGTTATATGCATTTTCCATGCTTTACAAGTTATTGCAAGTTAAAATACTTATTTAGGTTCTTGATATCATGTTTTTAATTATGTATACTTCATTGATATCTTTGATACCTATTTGACATCTTATTGTCCAACATCAACTTTGTCATCATGAAGTTAAATTTATTGTGTTGAATTCAAAAATTGAATTCAAGCAATTTTTCTTTATGGCATATAGATAGGGGGAGTTAAGAGTAACTCCATCACCAATTGATTGTTATCATCAAAAAGGGGGAGATTGTTGAATCTCGGATTTTGATGATGAAGTCAATTGGTGAAATATTTGTTCTAATCTACTTTGTCGAGATAAGTGTGCAGGAATAACTACGATGGGAAGAAAACATAAAGTGATTTACCGAGGTCAAGTCCGTCGGGGGTTCAAGAGTTCATCGGAAGTCCGAGAGATTTTCGGAAGTGTTGCCGGAACCATCCAAGATCGAATCAGGGACTTGCCGAAGTTTTCGGAAGTCCATCTCAAAGATCGTCGAAGGTTCGCGGAACTCACCGGGAAGATTCGGAAGCAAGCCGAAGACTCGTTGAGCTCGCCATATAATCCGGAGTATGCTGGGAGCCCACTGGAAGCAATCCGAGGGAAGCATCGGAAGGCTACCGGAATCTCGCCGTAAGCTCGCTGGAAGCTGACTTGAAGAAGTCGGATCAAATCACATTGAGTTATGTTTTAGGTTTGTAGTTTGCACATGAGTAGAGCAAGGATTTGGAAAAATCTGCTAAGTGATGGGGAGCCAGCAGGGCCTCTCACGAGCAAGTTAGAACTTACGCAGAGCCCGTTGACTTTTTTGTCTAAGAATGAAATGGCTGATTGAAGCACTTCTTTGGCGGTGCTGCCACTTGACTGAAGCGAAACCAACACGCCTGTCTGTAGAATGGGTGGTGCGACGCATCCGGAAAGCGTATGCCACTTGATCACAGGCGGGGCGGTAGCACACCACCCCGATCACGATACGACGGTAACACCGCTTTACTGAGGCGAGTAACGCACTTAGCATGTCGGTCAGCAGACCCGACACGGTGATTAACCGTATTTGTGACGGTGGCAGCCTCGACCCATCGAACATTGGAACTCCGAATTGATTTGGTGGAGCCCGATTTGAACTTCCCTTTGGATCATAAATGCCGCTACTCAAGCTGAAGGAACGCCTGAGCAAAAATTCTTAAGTCTTGAGCTTTTGTAGAGTGTTGAAAAGTCTTGTTCTTGCTAAGTGTTCACCTTTCTTTTCTTGAGAAATCTTGTACAAGTGTGAACTTCTTGTAAAGGGTTGTAATAGGGGTATTTGGTCCTTCCCCTTCAAAGGATTTGCTAGTGGAAGAGCGGAGCCTCATCGAAAAGGCTTCAAGAGTGGATGTAGGTCATTTGACCGAACCACTATACATCATTGTGTCCATGAATGTATGAGTGTTTACATTCTTGAATCATTTCATTACTTGGCTGCAAGTTGTTTAGTTCATAGTTATTTCCTTTACACAAGCAATTACTTTCAAGTTCTCTTTCGCCAAATCGAAATCTTCCTACGAACTTGTGTTTTTGCAAAATCGGTTTCAAGAGTATGATTTTTAATCCGCTGCACTAATTCACCCCCCCTCTTAGTGCTTTTTAGATCCTTTCAGTGCTGTCAGGCCCATATGGTCTCTCATCGAGTCTTGCTCTTGTCGGATTCTCCCGGAGAACTCTTTCTCTCTTAATCCGAATAACCTTGGCCAAGGATTTGTTCGAGCAAGAACACATGAGATATTCCTCTCATGATACCAAGAGCGGATGATCCTCTATTGACACTCAATAGCCCTCGTAAGGTTGGCTACCACTCCCAATGACTGGCTGTACTAGATCTGGAGCTTTCCAAACCTATAAGTCTGGTATCAAAGAGTGGAGTACTCATACAGGACATCCTTGGTGTCTTAAGTCTAAGGACTAGATACACTATTGGGACTACGGAATTGCTGTTTGACTTGAGGTATCAATAACCATCCAGCATTTCATAGGCGGATCAATCAGTGAACTCATTCTCCAATGAGCACCTATACTATACCCTTAGTGTCCCTACACGAGTAGCTATGAGACCAGCTATCCCCATCATATGAACGGGTATACAGCACACCAGTCTATCCGGTTATCTCGATATCCTTCTCAAGTAACCTATAACCAGGATAATTTAGGGTCTGTGTTTAAAGGTGAATTAGTCTCATTATCGTAATCTCATCACGATCCAATTCCCATTGCACAGATCCAAGAACATCACAATATACATCTAGATAATATGAGATAATGCCAATAATCATAAGCAAAGAGATTGACGCAGTGTATTACAAGTGCAATCACTGATGTGATTGGCTTGTAGGGTACCTATAACTAGCAATCTCCCACTTGACCTAAAATCAATCACCAACATGTCTGATCCCCATCAGACCTCTGTGACGCTCAAAGACAATCTGAGTCAATGGCTTTGTCAATGGATCTACAATGGATGGAACTCTTTCCATTACTACATCTTTTCGGGCCATGATTTCTCTAATAAGCTAGAACCTCTTCAAAACACTTCTGATGAGACTCGGGTTCCCTTATTTGAGTAATCACCTCGTAGTTGTCGTAATATAAGGGAATCATATCCTTACTGCTCGACATAACTCCTAGGTTTGTGATGAACCTCTTCATCCAGACTCCCTCCTTTACTGCCTCTGTCACAATAATGTATTCTGCCTCTGTGGTCGAGTCAGCAGTAGTGTCTTGCTTGGAACTCTTCCAGCATACTGCTCCTTCATTCAGGGTGAACACATACCCTGAATTAGACTTGCTATCATCGACATCAAACTGGAAGCTCGAGTCTGTATAGCCCTCAATCTTGAGGCTACTACCTCCATATACCAGTAAAAGATCCTTAGTCCTTCTCAAGTACTTAAGGTTACTTATTACTACTTTTCAGTGCTCCAAGCCTGGATCTGCCTGATATCTGCTCGTGACACTCAGAGCCTGCGCTATATCAGGTCTGGTACATAGCATAGCATACATGATAGATCCTATCGCTGATGCATATGGCATCATATCAATGTGTGCCCTTTCTTCAGGAGTCTTTGGGGACATACTCCTAGAAAGTGATATTCCATGTCTCATTGGTATTAGACCTCTCTTGAAATTTTTCATGCCAAACCTTTTGACAATGGTGTCTATGTACGAGGACTGGGATAAGCCAAGCATCCTCTTGGATCTATCTCTATAGATCCGTATCCTCAATATGCAGGATGCTTCCCCTAAGTCCTTCATGGAGAAGTGCTTAGATAACCAAGTCTTTACTATGGAGAGCATTCCTACATCATTCCCAATGATCAGAATGTCATCCACATATAATACCAAAAAGGTGATAGTACTCCCACTTAATTTCCTTTACACACAAGGCTCATCTTCATTTTTAATGAAGTTATAAGATCTGATCGCCTCATCAAATCTTATGTTCTAACTTTGGGAAGTTTGCTTCAATCCATAAATAGACCTAAGCAACTTGCACACCTTATCTGGGTTATCCCTAGACACGAATCCCTCAGGCTGTATCATATACACCTCCTCATCGAGGTTACCATTGAGGAATATGGTTTTGACGTCCATCTTCCAGATCTCATAATCATAGTGTGTTGCAATAGCCAATAGAATTCGAATGGATTTTAGCATGGCTACAGGTGAGAAAGTTTCGTCATAGTCAATACCTTACCTCTGACGATACCCCTTAGCCACTAGCCTTGCTTTATAATTCTCTACCTTTCCATCTACTCCAATCTTCTTTTTGAAGATCCACTTGCAACCAATGGGTACAATACCCTCGGATGCATCAACTAGGTTCCAAACCTTGTTGGAGTACATGGAATCCATTTCTGAATTCATGACTTCTTGCCATTTCCCGGAGTTTATGCTCATAATAGCCTCTTCGTAGGTTTGAGGATCAATATCCTTAATATTCTCTCCTCTGATAAGTCCCATATATCTCTCAAGAGGATGAGATACTCTATCGGACCTACGTAAAGTTGAAACTTGTGTGTTAGGTATCTGAACAGATTCTGGAATGATGCTTGAGCTAGGCTCTCCAACCTCGCTCAACTCTATCATGCTTCCACTGTCTTCACCAAGAATGTATTCCTTCTCAAGGAACACTGCTCTCTTGGCTACAAAGACCTTTCGACCCTCAGGGTGATAGAAATAATACCCACAAGTTTCTTTGGGGTATCCCATGAACTTGCACCGTTCCGTCCTAGATTCCAACTTGTAAGGGTTGTGTCTCTTAACGTGGGTTGGGCAGCCTCAAATCTTAACAATCTTAAGATCAGGCTTCTTCCCATTCCATATCACATATGGAGTAGACATCACTGACTTAATTGGAATTTTATTCAGAAGGTAAGCTGCGGTTTCTAGGGCATATCCCTAGAATGAGATGGATAGGTCGGCGAAACACATCATGGTACACACCTTGTCTAATAGTGTGCGATTCCTCCTTTCTGATACACCACTAAACTGTGATATATAAGGAGGTGTCCATTGGGATAATATCTCATAGTCTTTGAGGAACTGGGTGAACTCTATACTCAAGTACTCACCTCCTCGATCTGATCGAAGGGTTTTAATACTCTTTCCAGTTTGGTTCTCCACTTCACGTTTCCTCTTAGATTTGTTTACACTCATGATATGTGGAGTTGTATCTAGCATATATAAACCATTATGCAATGTTTCTCTCGTGATGATCATATCATCTAATATTATTGAACAACCATTGTTCTCAAAAACTAATTTATATCCAATAACTGTCAAACATGAAATGGAAATAATGTTTTTAATAATAGAAGGAACAAAATAGCATGCATCTAATGTAATAATAGCTCCACCAAGCAGATGTAAGGTGACCTTGCCAACAACCACTATAGCAACCTTTGCTCCATTGCCCATCTTAAGGTCCATCTCCCCTCTGTTCAATCTCCTAGGTCTTGCCAGAACCTACAACGAATTGCAAATATGATAAGCACTCTCGGTATCTAATACCCATGTGTTATCATAAGATTCTGACAAATGGAGACTGATCATGAATATACCTGAAGCTTTTGTAAGCTTCTGTTTCGCCCTCTCTGCAAGGTACTCTTTGCAGTTCCTCTTCCAATGCCTATCTATGCCATAGTGGAAGCATTGACCTTTATCCTTTGTTGGGTCTTTCTTGACAACCTTTGCCTTACCCATTTTTCCCTTGCCCTTGCCCTTCTTAAGGGTCTTCTCGGCCTTCCTTCTCTTTCTGGTCTCACCAGTATAGAGAACCAGCTTCTCTTTCTTGATGGTGCTCTCTGCTTCTCTCAACATATTGAGGAGCTCTGGGAGGGTCACTTCAAGTTTGTTCATATTAAAATTCATTATGAACTGAGAAAATGAATCTGGTAGGGACTGAAGCACAAGATCCATACACAGATTATCCTCTAGGACCATTCCTAGACCTGTGAGTTTCTCTATCCACTCAATCATCTTAAGGACATGGTTATGAACCGGTGTCCCCTCAATCATCGTGGCACGGAAAAGACTCTTTGATATCTCATATCACTGAGTTCTTCCCTGTTCCTCAAACAGTTTACGAAGATGTAGGAGTATGGAATTAGCATCCATATTTTCATGTTGTCTCTGTAACTTAGTAGTCATAGAGGCCAACATATAAAACTAAGCAAGAGTGGAATCATCTAAGTACTTCACATAACGAGCGATCTCATCCTCGCTTACCCCTTCGTCGGGCGTAGGGATCACTGTATCAAGGACATATGTGATTTTCTCCGTCGTGAGAACACTTCTCAGATTGCGAAGCCAATCCGTATAATTTGGACCAATGAAGCGGTTGACATCAAGTATGCCACGTAAAGGATTTGAAAGCGACATATTTTTGAAATAAAAGATGTAGCAGAAATAAATAACATGCAGACTTTACAAAAATTTAAACAATTAAGATAAGGACTTCTATCTTAATGTACTCCCACTAATTTTTCAGGAGACACACAACACCCTCCGGTATCTGAATCGAAAACCTCTGGCGAATCTCTAGTGAGGATCAGGATCCAATCGGTGTCTTAACGTAACCTCGAGGGACTCGACCAATCACGTTAAGCCCGTAAAGGTAGACAACTCTTGCTAATCACAACTCCTTGTAATTCCCGTCCTGTTCGGCCTCCGAACCACCATGGCCTCAAGGGACTCGACTAACCATGATGTTCGGTTAAGTTATTAACATCGTTACCAGATGAGTCTGATTAGGTGATATACTCTCGAGGGACTCGACCAAGCATACCATGTCCTCAGGTCACTTATGACATCTCTATGTCGTAGATAAGATGACGAGATGTGATATAGGTGAGTCTCAAGGGACTTGACTAACTCAACCTACACCGGGAATTGGCTCCTTGCTATAACGATGGAAGGCCGCGGCCGAATTCCACTACCTCACAAGCATCGACTTAATATTATTAATGTGAGGGGATTTTGCTCGTCTCCAATATAATGTACATACATACTTATTTAATATATATATCTACATATCGCATGTGTATATATATATATATATATATATATATATATATATATATATTTATATATATATATATATATATATATATATATATATATATATATATATATATATATATATATATATATATATATATATATATATATATATATATATATATATAATCACACATCACATGAGCAATCACACCAGATGATCATGGACCACATCCTAATGTGATCAGGCCCGAGCTAGTAGGCCCAATCACTCACATCAAGATCTATATGTACTTTGGCGCATCTTTATGCCCTGTGATCGTTCATCTCGCTTCATCGGATTCGTCGGTATCTCAACACATCTTTATGCGTTGGATCATTCGTCTCGACCTCGTGAGTCACGCTACCGCTACGCCTCATGTAATTATAACATAATTACAAGCACGCAGGCCCGATAATAAATGAGAAAAGAATAGTGGCTCGCAGGCCCCAATAATAATAATCACATGTACACATATCATATCACAGGTTTATGATTATCTGTCCACATCATACATCACATATATATATATATATATTAATTTATAAGACTACTAGATAAAGAAAATAATAGTTAATTAAACTATTTAATTAATATTTTTATTTTTTTAAAATCAGAGACATAAAAGAAAATTTTGAATTCCCAAGGGTATTTCGATAATTCAGCTAGAAGGGTATTTTGATAATTCTATCAAAAAGGATAGAATCTAGAATTTCTAAAATCCAAAGGGTATTTTAGTAATTCTATCAAAAGGGACAGAATCTAAAATTTCTACGGGCGCATGCGTGGCGGGAGGGAGGGCGCCGCCTGTGATGCCTAGCACCGGCACCTCTGCGGCGCGCCTACGCACGGGCGCCTAGCGGCGCGCTGCGGCTGGCTGGCGTGGCGCTGAGCGCGCCGGTGGCGACGCATGCCGCCTGCGGTAGCCCGCCGCACGCGCGGCGCCTGGGTTGGCTCGCGCAACGCGGCGCGCTACGCAGATCGGCGAGGCGGCTCGCTATGCGGCCCGCGGCGCGCGTTGTTGCAGGTAGCAAAGCAAGGCTGCAAGCAGCCTTGCGATCGTTGCACGAGCGCAGCAAGGGCAGTAATAGTTGCTGCCCTTCCTGGCCCTTTTGCGCCAATAATTTTAGCGTTAAAAGGAGATCCAGAACACAACACACGTAGTTTAAGATCTGATCTTCGCACGAACAATCTGGCTCTGATACCATTGTTGGGAAATCCATCAGGGAGAGCGATATCACATGCGCAGCGAAAGAACAGAAAACAAAACCCTAGATTTCTCATAGAAAGTTTCTATCATCGTGCGAAGATCGGTGCATCAAAAACAAATCCACAAAACTGCACATGTAAAAGAAGATACCTAGGGAGATCATATATCCCTGAATTCCTACAGATCTGTGGGAGAGGATGAAGGAGGTCAAGCGTCCTCCACTCTAGTAGTATCCACACGACAGGGATTGTGACGATGCACCTCTCTTTGGGGAGAGGAGAACAGGAGGTGGCTACCAAAAAACCCTCAGCTTATAGAGCTCTAGTTCTCTCCTATTTATAGAGGCCCCCTGAAAAACCCTAATGAATCTTTTGCCCTATTGGGTATTGGATCTCCATCCAATTACCCAAGCCTCTTGGATTAGTAGGTTTCTACCCAATAATCTCTTATTAGCAATTATTGGATCTCATCTCAGGATCCAATAATTTAGAGGCTTAATGGATATCCAATAAGATAGGGGGTTCAGTGGATATCTCATATCCGAACCTCTACTCATCACAACACCTACCATATGTGTGGGACCCTCTAGGCCCAATATCGAGCTGGCCGTGAGTCATACTTGTCAGAACTCCTTCTGACATAGTAAATTATTATCTCAATAATAATTCACCAAACTCATTATGACGTGCAGGCCACTCGCCCACGGCGATCTGAGGAATCAATCCTTTGGACCTATCATCTCGATTACCATGTATCTATAATCTCTCATCCATCTAATATCCCAAAGACCCTATCAGGGTATGGTCTCAGCCCATACGGTCTCTCATCGAGTCTTGCTCTTGTTGGATTCTCTTGGAGAACTCTTTCTCTCTTAATCCGAATAACCTTGGCCAAGGATTTGTTCGAGCAAGAACACATGAGATATTTCTCTCATGATTCCGAGAGCGGATGATCCTCTATTGATACTCAATAGCCTTCGTAAGGTTAGCTACCACTCCCAATGACCAACTGTACTAGATTTGGAGCTTTCCAAACCTATAAGTCCAGTATCAAAGAGTGGAGTACTCATACAGGACATCCTTGGTGTCTCAAGTCTATGGACCAGATACACTACTAGGATTACGGAATCGCTGTCTGACGTGAGGTATCAATAACTATCCAGCATTCCGTAGGCAGATCAATCAGTGAACTCATTCTCCAATGAGCACCTGCACTGTACCCTTAGTATCCCCACACGAGTAGCTATGAGACCAACTACCTCCATTATATGAACGGGTATATAGTACACCAGTCTATCCGATTATCTCGATGTTCTTCTCGAGTAACCTATGACCAGGATAATTTAGGGTCTGTGTTTAAAAGTGAATTGGTCTCATTATCGTAATTTCATCACGATCCAATTCTCATTGCAAAGATCCAAGGATATCACAATATACATCTAGATAATGTGAGATAATGCTAATAATCATAAGCAAAGAGATTGACACAACGTGTTACAAGTGCAATCACTCATATGATTGGTTTATAGGGCACCTATAACTAGTAAATACTATCTTTATATATTAAGATATATCATTTAGAAGTTTAAACAATCTCAATCCCATTTTAACATAACAAAATAAGTGATGATAGTTGAATTGGAAAAATAATTTGACCTTCAAATGATTCTGTTTTGAGCAAAAATTATATATATATATATGTATATATATATCTTATGAGTTCCTATAAAATTTTATGACAATATAATATGATTTACTAATAATAGTGAACTAAGATTACCTTACATAATCATATTGTTGTTTGAATAGTTGTAACTAGATCATTTGATTATAGATTAAAATTTATGATAAAATTTAAAAAGTTTATAAAATAAAAATTAAAGAATAAATATGAACTCAATCCAGACACAACCTTTTGCTAAGAACATAAGAAACCGAAACACCTTAAAGGTAAATATTCGCAACAAAAGAAGAAGAAGGTACTCAAGGGCGAATCAAGTGACGAAGTTGCGAACTACGCTTTGACGACCTTCAATAATGAGGTAAGTAAATCACCTGAAATGTTTTTACCTTATTATAAAATTATTTGATTTTTTCATGTGTTGCTTAATTTAGTTTGTAGGAAATAAAATTTTTATAAAAATATATCAAGCTATTTTTTTCTAATGATTTTTGAAAATTAAAAATATGAATGATGATTGCATGTTTTGTGATAATGCTTGTACACCAAATTAGATTAAATCTATATATGTTTTAAGAAGCAATCGCTTTTGTTTCAAACATGATGCTTGGTTTTTGAATGAAAAATTTGAACATACCTTATGAAATCATGCTTGATAATGATGTAATGTTAAACGTTATGGTATCATGCTTAATGATTTTGTATTATGCATGAGGATTTGAAGTAATGATCTTATGTTTTGGATTTATGTGTTTGGTCTTAATAGTTTTTATGATGAAATTTTTTATTAAGATGACATGTTATATTCTTGGCCTTGATGATCTTTATGATGAAGTTTATCTTTCACTCTTGAACATTTACACTTATTTTTATTTAACATTAAAGGGAAAGGCATGCTTATAAGAAGCAAATCACATAAATAAAAATACATAAAAATGAAATACATTTTCTTAATCTCTATCTTATAGAGTTTTCGTCATAAGAGATCCTTGTTAATGAATCCATGGATATTATGTTTTGTGAATATCTTGAATCATGAAATTGATCTTGATGATTTGATAATGAATTTGAATCTTGAATCATGAATCCATAGGCGGTGGTACCACATAGTGTCAGGCAGTCTGGGTGATGGTACCGTCATGCTAGGACGGTGGTATTGCCTAGTATCGGTGTGCCAGGTGGTGGTACCATCCAGTACAGGCGGTGGTACCACCAGCACCCTGAAAACTTGGGCTCCAAATTTGAATCCCCTTGAGGCCTATAAATACCTCTCTTATCCTTGGTTAAAGACATACAAACTGAGAATAAAAAAGAGAGAAAAACGCAATTGAAATCTTATCAAAATTCCTCCCCTCTAATTTAGTGTTGGCTAAGGTTAAAAGAGGGGTGAGAGGTCTTGTAAAGGTTTTTCTCTTAAACTTGTAAAAGGAGAAGAGAGTTGTAATGATAATTAGTCTTCGCCCGATTGAAAGAAAACTAATAGCGAAAGCCGATGGCCTCAACGAAGGAGGAATCGAGAGTGAACGTAGGTCGGACGACCGAACCACTATAAATTAGTTTGCATTTTACTTTGTTGTTTATCTTTACTGCAAACCATTTTACTTGCTCACTGTCCTACTTCTTCTTTACATCATTCACTTGCAAACGCTTTCAAGTTTGAAGCATTTTCGATACGCTTTCATCGAAATAATTTTTCATCGTACGAGTTTTTTGAAATTATCATTTTTAACCGTTACACTAATTCACCTTTCCTCTTAGTACCGGACTCGATCCTAACAGTCACCTCCTCTTAAAGTGGTTCATTTTATGGTTAAATTGTTTGTGTAGTTCTCGTGATTTTTATTTGATTAAATTCTTCACTAAGGTAGAGGCTACCCAAATTCTAACGGATGAGCCACCCAAATTCAAGAGAGATTTTTTACCTAATACCTTCGTACATTAATTTTCAAGCTATTTTGGAGTAGCTTCAATCTACCTTATGTGGATATAACTTTTGAGTTTTCCTATTTGAGTATTAGGATGGGATTCGATTATTCAAATTGCGTCAGTTCTTGATTATTTTTTTAGGATTGGTGAACCAAATTTGACTCTTACGAGGGGGAGATATATTGGTGTGTGCATCAAAATTGATCTCTTGCTCTCATCATTCAAGCAGAGCTTATGGATTGGGAGATCTTATTGTGAAAAATTTCAAGTTATTTCTTATGAGAATATTCTGTCTACTTATTTTAGATGTGGCTGTACTTTCTAGAAAAGGTGGAAAAATGAATCATGGGTGTGCAGGATGGCTCAGGCACTCTTGGTGGTTGGTTCGGGGAATGATCTCCTCTGTGGCATGTGAATCAAAATTTCCTAGTGGAGGTCAATCATCGAAGGCCACATGGTGCCTTGTGATTCTATGACGGATTTTGGTCCACTTGTGGAGCATGTGCACGATGCCATGTCTTCTTCAGTAGAGGCTATTATTATGTTGATCTTGCAGGCGACAATTGACGAACCAACTTGGTGTCGGGGCCCCTCTTAATGATGAGAGTACCAGGGCTTCAAAGTTTCTATCCCGAGGCCTAGCATTAAAGAGGTTGGATTCGTTGGAAGCCAACTCTTGTGCTTCAAGATTCCCAAATCGTCTACCATATATGCCTCCTCCGAGATTGTTATTTTTGCTTCAATGATGTCTAGATGGACGACAAGCAGACCTCCAGGGCTATCATGTAAGTCAACTTTAATACTGGTAATTTTCCTTGAAAGGCCACTGCACCACAGGAGGATAGAGGCAGATGAAGGGTGACACCTCTAATGTCCATAGTGACAAAGGACAGTCCTTTGTTTAAACTATAATTTTATGTTTATTTTCTGTTGAAACCGTAGGGGTGCTAGAAGTCACTTAGTTAATGATTACCTTTCTTATATATATATATATATTTTGTTTGTAAATATAACTTGGATCTAATCATCCTGCAAGAGACCCCACTCGAATGCGATGGAGTTTAAAGTTGTGAACAGATGACGCGGCAAAACTTGAGCTTCTTTTCCCAAGACTCCGTCAGGGCTTCAGGAAGTATTATGCATGCTTGGAAAACAAATTCTGCTTCTTTCCAAGTAATATCTAAACACCCTTGGTTCATTCATGCGATTGTTCAATTTCGTGATTCTTCCCCTTAGCATTTTTGGGTCATTTACGCCAGCATTCTTTGTAATATGCGTAACACGTTCTGGAACTCTCGTGTCCATTAGCTTTCATGATGTTCCATGGTGTTTGATCGATGATTTTAATCGTGTTCTAAATGCTTGCCATAAACGTGATGGGCAAAGTTTCTCAGTAATGGTGTTCTACTAGACTAGTTTGATAATTTTATAAACAGTAATGGTCTTCAAGACATTAGCTTCTATGGACCTAGGTTCACCTGGTCCAACAAGAGACAAGGGTTGGCTAAAATTTTGATTCGACTGGATAGTATTTTTGCTAATGCATCTTAGTTGAACGTTTTTGGGGATTCTTTTATTTGTCACCTCGCAAGATCATGTTTTGACCACTGTTTGTTTTTATTTCGGGCTCTTTGTTCGGGTCGTCCTCTTAAATGTCTTTTTTTGTTTTCAAAATTTTTAGATTAACCACACTGAATGAATAAGTAGAATAAATAGGAATAAAGATGAGGGCGAGAAGGAGGATATATATATATATATATATATATATATATATATATATATATATATATATATATATATATATATATATATATATATATATATATATATATATATATATATATATATATTTGTTAGCTATGCAAATAGGGGAGGGGATAGTGATTAATGTAGTTATATCTTAATCACTATCAATTAGTTTTATCATCAAAATCTGAGATTCAACAATCACCCCTATTTTAATGATAACAATCAATTGATCACAAAGGTTAATCTTTGTTGGAAAATCTAGGGGTGACATAGCGGAAGAATGAAAACAAAACATCCTAAATTTTCATGAAAAATTTCATCGTTGTGTGAAGATCGGTGCGAAAAAATAAATCCACAAATTCGAAAACTACGTATGTAAAAAGATAGTACTTAGGGAGATAGCATATTCCTAAATTTCTACAGATCCGTGGGGAGGATGAAGGAGGTCAAGCATCCTCCTCTCTAGCGATGATCCACACGGTAAGGACTATGAAGATGCTCCTCTTTGGGGAGAGGAGAATGGGAGGTGGCTACCAAGAAAACCCTAGCCTATGGACCTTTGGTTCCCTCCTATTTATAGAGGCCCCCTATAAACCCTAATGGATCCTGCCCCATTGGGTATTAGATTTCCATTCAATTACCCAAGTCTCTTAGATTAATGGGTCTCTACTCAATAATCTAGCTCTTATTGGATCTTATTTATGGGATCCAATAATATAGGGGCTTATTGGATATCCAATAAGATAGGGGCTCCGGCGGATATCTCATATCCGAACCTCTACTCGTCGCAACACCTACTATATGTGTGTGATCCTTTAGGCCCAATATCGAGCTGCCTGTGAGTCTTACTTGTCAGAACTCTTTCTGACTTATTGAATTATTATCTCCATAATAATTTACTCGACTCATCGACTGCGGACGTACTAGGCCACTATGCCACAGTACCCAGACGATACAGGAGAATCTAATCTTTTGGACCTATCTATCCTCAGTTATCATGTACATATAGTCCCTCATCCATCTAATATCCTAGAGATTGTATATCAAGCATGGTACTATTAGGCCAATACGGTTTCTACTCGAGTCTTGCTCTAATCGGATTCTTTCGGAGAACTCTTTCTCTCTCAATCCGAATGACCTTGACCAGAGATTTGCCAAAGCAAAAATACATAAAATATTCCTCTCATGATACTGAGAGTGGATGATCCTCTATTGATACTCAATTGTCTTCGTAAGGTTGACTACCATTCCCAAGAACCAGTTATATCATATTTGAAACTTTCCAAACCTATAAATCTGGCGTCAAAGAATGGAGTACTCATACAAGGCATCTTTGGTGTCTTAAGTTTAAGAATCAGATACACTACTAGGACTACGTAATCACTATCTAACTTGTGGTATCAATAACCATCCAGCATTCCATAAGCAGATCAATCAGTGAACTCATTCTCCAATGAGCACCTATATTATACCTTTAGTATCCCCACACGAGTAGCTATGAGACCAGTCACCTCCATCATATGGATGGGTATATAGCACACTAGTTTGTCTGGTTATCTCGATGTCCCTTTTGAGTAACCTATGATTGAGATGATTTAGGGTCTGTGTTTAAAGGTGAATCAATCTCATTATCATGATCTCATCACGATCTGATTCTCATTGCACAGATCCAAGGACATCACAATATATCCAAATAATATGAGAAAATATCAATAATCATAAGCGAAGAGATTGACACAACGTGTTACAAGTGCCATCACTCACGTGATTGGCTTGTAGGGCACCTATAACTAGTAATCTCCCATTTGACCTAAAGCCAATCACGTACGTGTCTGATCCCCATCAGGCCTCTGTGATGCTCAAAGACAATCTGAGATAATGGCTTCATCAATGGATCTGCGATATTATTTTCGGATGAAACACTTTCCACTACTATACCTCTTCGAGCCACAATCATTCTAATAAGCTGGAACCTCCTCAGAACACTTCTGATGAGACCTGGGTTTCCTCATTTGAGCAATCACCTCGTAGTTATCGTAATACAAGGGAATCAGCTCCTCGCTGCTTGGCACGACTCTTAGATCTGTGATGAACTGCTTCATCCAAACTCCCTCCTTTGTTACCTTTGTCGTAGCAATGTACTCTACCTCTGTGGTCGAGTCAACAGTAGTATCTTACATAGAATTCTTCTAGCATACTACTACTCTATTCAGGGTAAACACATACCTTGAATTAGACTTGCCATCATCGATATCAGACTTGAAGCTCGAGTCCGTGTAGCTCTCAACCTTGAGGCTACTTTCTCCAAATACCAATAAAAGATCCTTAGTCCTTTTCAAGTACTTAAGGATATATTTTATTGCATTCTAATGCTCCAAGCCTGGATCCACCTGATACCTACTCGTGACACTCAGAGCATACACTATATCAAGCTTGGTGCATAGCATAGCATACATGATAGATCATATCATTGAGGCATAGGGTATCCTATCTATGTGTGCCATTTCTTTAGGAGTCTTTGAGGATATACTCCTAGAAAGTGATAGCCTATGTCTTATTGGTATGAGATCTCTCTTGGAATTTTTTTTGCCAAACCTTTTGACAATGGTATCTATGTACTTGGACTAGGATAAGCCAAGCATCCACTTAGATCTATCTTTATAGATATGAATCTCAAATATGTAGGATGCTTCCCCTAAGTCCTTCATGGAGAAATGTCTAGATAGCTAAACCTTTATTTTGGAAAGCATTCCTACATCATTCTCAAAGATTAAGATGTCATTCACATATAACACCAAAAAGGTGATAGTACTCCCACTTACCTTTCTGTATACACATGGCTCATCTTCGTTCTTATCAAAGCCATAAGATCTAATCCCTTATCAAATCTTATGTTCTAACTTTAGGAAACTTGCTTCAGTCCATAGATGGACCTAAGCAACCTACATACCTTATCTGCATTATCCTTGGACACGAATCCCTCAGGTTGTATCATATACACCTCCTCCTTGAGGTTGTCATTGAGGAATACAATTTTCACATCCATCTGCCAAATCTCATAGTGTGTTATAATAGCCAATAGAATTTGGATGGATTTTAGCATGACTATGGGTGAGAAGGTTTCGTCATAGTCAACACCTTGGCTTTGACGATACCTTTTAGCTACTAGCCTTGCTTTATAGGTCTTTACTTTTTCATTTTCTCCGATCTTCTTCTTGAAGATTCACTTGCAGCTAATGGGTACGATACTCTTGGATGCATCAACTAGGTTCCGAACCTTATTAAAGTACATGGAATCCATCTTTAAATTCAAGATTTCTTGCCACTTCCTAGAGTCTATACTCGTAATAGCCTCCTCATAGGTCTGAGGATCAATATCCTCAATATCCTCTCCTCTAATATGTCCTCACATATCTCTTAGGAGGATGAGATACTCTTCCAAACCTACGGAAAGTCAGAACTTGTGTGCTAAGTACCTAAACAGACTCTGGCTGTGGAATGGTGCTTGAGCTAGGTTCTCCAATCTCGCTCAACACTATCACGCTTCCACTGTCTCCACCAAGAATGTGTTCCTTCTTAATGAATACTGCTCTCTTGGCAACAAATACTTTTTGGTCCTCGGGGTGATAGAAATAATATCGACAAGTTTCCTTGGGGTATCCCACGAACTTGTACTATTCTGTTCTGGATTCTAACTTGTCGGGCTTGTGTCTCTTAACGTGGGTAGGGCAGCCCCAAATCTTAACAACCTTAAGATCAAGCTTCCCTTTCTATATCTCATATGGTGTAGACACTACCGACTTAGTTGGGACTCTATTGAGAAGGTAAGTTGCAGACTCTAGGGCATATCTCCAGAATGAGATAGGTAGGTCGACGAAACTCATCATGGACTATGCTATATCTAACAATGTGCGATTCCTCCTTTCGGATACACTGTTAGGCTAGGGTGTATAAGGAGGTGTCCATTGGGATAGAATCCCATGGTCCTTGAGGAACTGAGTGAACTCTGTACTCAAGTACTCACCTCCTTAATTTGATCGAAGAGTCTTGATACTCTTTTTAGTCTAAACCTCTACTTCATTCTTACACTCCCTGAATTTTTTGAAGGCTTTAGACTTGTACTTCATCAAGTACATATGTCTGTATCTAGAGAAATCATCAGTGAAAATAATGAAGTAGGAATAACCACCTATAGCCTGAGTTTACATAGGACCACATTTATCACTATGTATAAGTTCCAATAATTCAGTGGCTCTCTCTCCAGTTCCACTAAATGGAGAGTTGGTCATCTTTCCATGAAGGCAAGGTTCGCAAGTTGCATATGACTCATAATCAAATGGATCTATGTATACATCCATCAATAACTTTTGAATCCTTCCCTCATGGATATGACCTAGCCTACAATGCCATAGGTATGTACTGTTTATCTCATCTCATTTCTTATTGGACTCACTTACATTCATGATATATGGAGTAGTTTCTAGCATAATCAAACTATTATGCAATGTTCCTCTTATGATGATCTCATCATCCTTAATAATTGAACAACTATTATTCATAAAAACTATTTTATAATCATTTAATGTCAAACATGAAATGGAAATAACATTTTTGATAATAGAGGGAACAAAACAACATGCATCCAATGCAATAATAGCTTCACCAAGCAGATGTAGGGTGACCTCATCGACAGCAACAACAACAACTCTTACTTTATTGCCCATCTTGAGATCCATCTCGCCTCTCATTAGTTTCCTAGGTCTTGCCAGAACCTGCAATAAATTACAAATATGATAAGCACTATTGGTATCCAATACCTATGTATTATCATATGAGTCTGACAAATGGAGACTGATCATGAATGTACTCGAAGCTTCTCCAAGCTTCCATTTCACCTTTTTTACAAGATACTCCTTGCAGTTCCTCTTCAATGCTCGTCTTTACCATAGTAGAAGTGTTGGCTTTTGTCCTTTATTGAGTCTTTCATAGCAATCTTTACTTTACCTAGTCTGACCTTGCCCTTGCCCTTCTTAAGGTACTTCTCTGTCTTTCTTTTCTTTTTGGTCTTACCAGCATAGAGAACTGTGAAAAGAAATTTAGTAGAGACTAAAGCACAAGATCCACACAGGTTATCCTCTAGGACCATTCCTAGATCTATGAGTTTCTCTATCCACTCAATTATCTTAAGGACATGGTTCTAAACTAATGTCCCCTCAGTCATCCTACTGTAGAAGAGACTCTTCGATATCTTATATCGTTGAGTTCTTCCCTGTTCCTCAAACAATTTATGGAGATATAAGAGTATAGATCTGTCATCCATCTTTTTATGTTGTCTCTATAACTCGGGAGTCATGAAGTCCAATATGTAACGCTGAGTAATAGTGGAGTCATCTATGTACTTCATGTTGAATCTCAAATTTTGATGATGAAACTAATTAAGCATGATTTATGATCTAACTGTGTTTTGAGTCACGCAGGTCGACTCTCGATCAGCATTAGATAGTTGACACAGGATGAATTAGTGTTGTGCCAGAGGAAATCATGTCAGGAGATTGGATGTCAAGTCGGAGGTCTGGTCGACAATCGATAGAAGGCTTCGGATAAAAATATCGGGAATCGGGCTAAGAAAAGTGGTGTTGTGCTAAGGAGATCAGGGTTACGAAGGTCAATCGCTGATTGTGTAACAGGCCGCAGGAGAGGATGATGCGCCGAAGAATCGGATGAAACGTCGACCAATGACGTGCTGAGCAATAGGAAGTTGATTCATTGTAACTGTCTAGATCGAAGTAGGATTAAGATTTAATTAGTGTGCAAGATTAACTATGATAGCGATGAAGGTATAAAGTGAAACGATATGCCAGAATTAAGTACGATTGAATCATCGGGAGTTTGAGAGTTAGACGAAAGTCCGAAGATTCATCGGAGTGCCGCCAGAATTGGCTGAGAATGAGTCGGGGACTTATTGAAGGGTTTGTCGGAAGTTTGCCAGAAAGACTCGTCGGAGGTTCACGGAGCTCACCAAGAAAGATTGGAGCTTGCCAAAGAAGACTCGTTGGAACTCGCTAAGGTCATCGTGAAGTCCAAGAGCTTGCCGGGAGTATGTAAGAAGGTGTCCGAGGGTTCGTCGGAAGACCACCAGAAGTTCATCGGAAGAAAGCTTAACTTGCTGGATATTATTTTACTTAGAAAATATCTTTAATTTTATAGTTAGAATGTAACTAGTGTTAAGAATGAGAGGTAATCCCTTTAACCTTATTAGGGGCCAATTGGGCCTGAATTAGGGTTGTGTTGGGCCAGATGAAAGGCCCACATAATGCCTAGATTCCACGTTAGGCGATGGCGTCGTCAGGTGGGCAGTGGAACTGCTTGAAGGCTCAGTCTTCAAGGCTGAGTCTGGGCAATGGTACCACCCACTGATAGTGTGTCTGGGTGGTTATACCGCCCAGTACACTTACAAAACTAGAGTGCACTAGCAGTGGTACCGCCAGTACCTAAAAACCCAAGATGGGAAGGTTTTTGGCTCCAAGTTTGAATCAGATTAGAGCCTATAAATACCCCTCTCATCCCTGGGTAAAATACACAAGCACACATACTTTGAAAGTAGAAAAATGTTGTTCAAATCACTTTAAAAATCCCTCCTCTAGTCCTCATTTGTGTTCCATTTAAAGAGAGGAGTGAAGTGCTTATAAGGGTTATCTCCTAAGCTCATCAAAAGGAGAAGACACTGTAAGGGAGTTTATCTTCACCCGTTGGAAGGAAGACAACTAGTGGAAAAGCCGGTGACCTCAAGAGAAGAGGTATCGAGAGTGGACGTAGGTTGGATAATCGAACCACTATAAAATTCGGTTTACGTTTCTGTTCTTGCATTTACCTTTTTGCAAACCTTTACTTTACTTGTTCACTACCTTTTATCTTCTCTAAACATTCTCAAGTTTAAGTTAGAGCTTTTCCAACACGGTTTTCTTAGAAATTGGTTTTCATCGTATGAAGTTTTATTAAATCGTCGAATTTATCGTAATCTTACCATTGTACTAATTCACCCCTCTCTTAGTGCCTAACTAATCCTAACACTTCACATGGCGTGTGATCTCATCCTCGCTTGCCCTTTCCTTGGGTATAGGCATATATCAAGGATATACGCGATATTCTCCATCATAAGAATGATTCTCAAGTTATGGAGCCAATCCATATAACTTGGACTAATGAGGCAGTTAGCATCAAGTATGCCACAAAGAGAGTCTAATGATGATATTACTAAAAAAAGATACAATAAAAATAAATAACATGCAGATTTTGTAAAAATATAAATAATCAAGATATGAACTTCTATCTTGACGTGCTCATACTATTTTCTAGTGAGTCACGCGACACCCTCAGCACGTGAAACGGAAGTCTCCAACAGACTTCTAGTGGGGATCGAGACCCAATCAGCATCTTAGTATAACCTCGAGTGACTCAACCAATCACACTAAGCCCAAAAGGTAGGTAACTCTTACCAATCATAACTCCTTGTGATTCTCGTCCTGTTCGGCCTCAAAACCACCATGCCCTTGAGGGACTTGACCAACCATAATATTCGGTTAAGTCATCACCATCGTGACAAGATGACTCTGATTTGATGATATACCCTCAAGGGACTCGACCAAGCAAACCATGTCCTCAGGTCACCGGTGACATCTCTATGTCATAGATAAGATAGTGAATTACGATATAAGTGAGTCTTAAGAGACTCGACCAACTCAACATACATCGGGAATCGATTCCTACCTATAACGATGGAAGGCCATATGGGTTAATCTAATTGCCTCACGTTTACCGACTTAATATTATCGAAAAAGGAGATTTTTGATTCGGTCTCTTAATATAGCGTGCCGTACACGTACCTATTTAATATATATCTACATCGAATGTAAATATATATATATATATATATATATATATATATATCTAGTAGGTATATAAGCAATCACACATTATATGAGCAATCACACTAAATGATCATGGATCACATTCTAATGCGATCAAGCCCAAGCCAGTGGGCTCAATCACTCACATCAAGATCTATGTGTGCATTGGTGCATCTCCATGCCCTGTGATCATCCATCTCACCTCGTTGGTTTCGTCGATATCTCAATGCATCTCCATGTGTCGGATCATCCGTCTCGACCTCGTGGGTCCTGCTATCACTTCCACACCCCTACTGCGCCTCCTTGTGTAATTATAATATAATTAGAAGCATGCAGTTTTGATAATAAATGAGAAAAATAGAGGTTCGTAAGCCCTAATAATAATCACATATACACACATCACACGGTCCATGATCATCCATCCACATCATCCATCACATGTACACATCATCGTTACGTAGGACTACTAGATAAATAATAATTGTTAATTAAACTATTTAATTAACTAATATTTTTTTTTTCTAAAATCAGGGATATATAGGAAATTTTTCAAATTATAAAGGGTATTTTGGTCATTCGATCAAAAGGGACAAAACTGAAATTTTTAAAATTTCGAGAGGCAAAATTATCTTTCGATCGAAAACCCTAATCCCCTTCCACTTTTGCCTGCTGCGTTGTAGCCACTGCCACCCTACCGATGACTATCACTATTGGGGGGGGGGGGGGGGGGGCGCTCGCCGGCAGGTGGTGCTGCCCCCGTAAGGCGGGCATTCATCCTTGCCCGCGGGTGGCAACGGTCACTCATAGGCTTCGCCCCTTGTGGGCTAGCCGTCGCGAGCGGTGCTACCCCCCACACCCCGTAGGCGAAGAGCTTGCAGGGGGGCTCGCCTGCGAGCCCAACGCCCCTGCAGGCGCCGCCCACCCTTGTGGGCATACAGCCTACTGCGGCCCTGCTTGTGGGCTCCCTGTGTGCATGCGAACAGTGCTGCCACTATAGGCAGATGACCACCACTCGTTGGCCGTCGGCAGCCCCTACGCGCATGGCCATGGTTGCAAGTAGCCTTGGCCAAACTACGAGGGTAGCAATAGTTGTTGTTCTTTCTCGTCTTTTGCGTCAACAATTTTGATGATAAAAACTATTCTAAATCATAATAGATGTAGTTTAAAATCTGATCTTTGTACGAACAACCTGGCTTTGATACCACTGTTGGAAAATCCAGGGGTGACATCTCATGCGCAGTGGAAGAACGAAAACAAAACATCCTAGATTTTCATGAAAAGTTTTATCGTCGTGCGAAGATCGATGCAAAAAAATAAATTCGCAAATATGAAAACTACGTATGTAAAAAGATAGTACCTAGGGAGATTATATATCCTTGAATTTCTGTTGATCCGTGGGGAGGATGAAGGAGGTCAAGTGTTCTCCTCTCTAGCGGTGATCCACACGGTAGGGACTGCGAAGATGCTCCTCCCTGCGGGTGGTGCCGCTGTAGCATGCAGGCCGCTCATCGGCAGGTGGTGCTGCCCTTGCAAGGTGGGCGTTCATCCTTGCTCGCGGCGGCAGCAGTCGGCCGTAGGCTTCGCCCCTTGCGGGTTAGCCGTAGCGAGCGGTGCTGCCCGCCACACCCTGTGGGCACAAAGCCCGCATGGGGGCTCGCCCGTGAGCCCAACACCCCTGTGGGTGCCACCCACCCTTGTGGGTAGGCCGCCTGCTGCGGCCCTGCCTATGGGCTCCTTGTGCATATGCAAGTAGTGTTGTCGCTGTAGGCAAACGGCCACCACCCACTGGCCACCGGCAGCCCCTGCGCGTATGGCCATGGTTGTAAGTAGCCTGGCCAAACTATAAGGGCAGCAATAGTTGCTGCCCTCTCTCGTCTTTATAATTTTGACGACAAAAATTATTCTAAATCATAATAGATGTGGTTTAAAATCTGATCTTCGCATGAACATCCTGGCTTTGATACCACTGTTGAAAAATCTAAGGGCGACATTTCATGCATAGTGGAAGAACGAAAACAAAACATCCTAGATTTTCATGAAAAGTTTTATCGTCGTGCGAAGATCAGTGTGAAAAAATAAATCCGTAAATATGAAAACTACGTATGTAAAAAGATAATACCTAGGGAGAATATATATTCCTGAATTTCTATAGATCTGTGGGGAGGATAAAGGAGGTTAAACATCCTCCTATTTAGCGGTGATCCACACGGTAGGGACTGCGAAGATGCTCCTCTCTGGGAAGAGAAGAATAGGAGGTGGCTACCAAGAAAATCCTAGCCTGTGGACCTTTGGTTCCCTCATATTTATAGAGGCCCCTATAAACCATAATGGATCATGCCCTATTGGGTATTGGATCTTCATCTAATTACCCAAGCCTCTTAGATTAATGGGTCTATACCCAATAATCTAGCTATTATTGGATCTTATCCATGGGATCCAATAATACAGTGGCTTATTAGATATCCAATAAGATAGGGGCTCCAGCGGATATCTCATATCCGAACCTCTACTCGTCGTAACACATACCATATGTGTGTGACTCTCTAGGCCTAATATCGAGTTGGTCGTGAGTCTTACTTGTTAGAACTCCTTCTGACTCAATAAATTATTATCTCCATAATAATTCACTCGACTCATTGACTGCGAAAGTACTAGGCCACTACGCCGTAGTCCCCAAACGATATAGGGGAATTCAATTCTTTGGGCATATCTTTCCTCAGTTATCATGTACCTATAGTCTCTTATCTATCTAATATCTTAGAGACTGTATATCGGGCATAGTGCTGTAGGCCCATATGGTTTCTACTCGAGTCTCACTCTAATCGGATTCTCTCGGAGAACTCTTTCTCTCTCAATTCGAATGACCCTGGCTAGGGATTTGCCTGAGCAAGAACACATGAGATATTCTTCTCATGATATCGAAAGTGGATGATTCTCTATTGACACTCAATTGCCTTCGTAAGATTGACTACCATTCTTAAGAACCAACTATACCTGATCTGAAACTTTCCAAACCTATAAGTCTGGCGTCAAAGAATGGAGTACTCATACAAGGCATCTTTGGTGTCTCAAGTCTAAGGACTAGATATACTACTGGGACTATAGAATCGCTATTTGACATGAGGTATCAATAACCATCCAGTATTTCATAAGCGGATCAATCAGTAAACTCATTCTCTAATGAGCACCTGTACTGTACTCTTAATGTCCCCACACGAGTAGCTATGAGACCAGCCACCTCCATCATATGGATGGGTATACACCACACTAGTCTGTCTGGTTATCTCGATATCCTTCTTGAGTAACCTATAACCGGGATGATTTAAGGTCTATGTTTAAAGGTGAATCGGTCTCATTATCGTAATCTCATCACGATCCAATTCCCATTGCACAGATCCAAAGATATCACAATATATATCCAAATAATATGAGAAAATATCAATAATCATAAGTGAAGAGATTGACACAGCAACCTTAACTCCCTCTATCAATATGCAATATTAATAGATAATTCAAACTTCAAAAAATTTGAATAAATCATACAATAATAAAAAATATTCAATTCATCAATCAATGCATGAAATTATTATCATACTTCTCCCTCTTTATCATCAACAAAAAGGAGAAGTTGCATTTAACAAGTGTTTTGAAGATATACAAATTTTACAACATACAAGCCAGTAATTACTTTACAACATTTTCAATCACCAAATCATCAAGTTTATAAAGATGTGCAAGATTGCAAGTTTTTCAAGTTTGCAATTTTGTTTTTTTTGAGATAGTAACTCTTTGCTTTTCTTTGCGATATTTTATTCTAGTAAGTTTTGTTTCTTCTCTTTTGAGAAGTGCAAGCTTTGTCTTTCTTTGCAAGTTAGCAATTTTGGTTCCTTTGCAATATTCTAGCTAGCAATCTTTCTTTTTCTTATGATGCACAAACTAGTAAACTAACTCCCTCTTTGTCATTATCCAAAGGAAGTAAAAAATATAATTTTGCAAGATTTTTACATCAATTTACAAATCATGACAAAAGGTATACAACCAATATAAAAGAATCATGATATAAAAGATAACAATATCAACGATTATGAGAAATCAAATCATGATTCATTTTGATATATCTCTTCTTTTGTAAATAGCAAAATGAAATCTTAGGAAAACAAAGAAGAGATCTCGATTTATGCATAATATCTCTCAATTCATCATAAATCATAAGAAATTTAAGTTGTGATTCTAAAAAATTCATGATACATTTAGAAAGTTCTTCTTTTTAGTAAATGACAAGAAGAAACATAGGAGAAAAGCTCTCGATTCAAGCATAAGACATCTCAAGTCATCAAGATCATATTTCATAAAAATAATTTCAAGTATCAAATATCGAGATATCAAGATCATGATTAAATATTATCTTAAAAGAGTAAATCATACAACAATCAAGAAGAATATTTCATGTCATTACCGAAAAATGATTCATTTGAATATATCATCTCATTACTAATCGAATCATATGAATATATCATCTCATAATTAATCATAAATACCAAAAATATCGAATCGTAATCACAAATACTGAAAAATGATTCATTTGAATATATCATCTCATTAGTAAAAGATCATATGAGAACTTGATTCATGCATAAGAAGCCTCAATTCATCATGATTCATAAAAATCAAGTTATGATTCTGAGAAATCAAGAGAGAGTCACGAGTCATTTAAAAAAATCTTATTTAAATTTAATTCATCAACTCCAAACTTATTATCAAAATTACTTTCGAGATTCATAAAATAGCATAAATAACACATCATCAAAATCTCTTTCATAATTTAAGAGATTCACAAAAGATAATCTACATGGATCTTTTATTCAAAAATCAAAAAGCTTTAAGGATTGAGAACTTTTTATGGAAAAAGAATGCATTCATCTTTTAGTGATTTGTTTCATACAATCATGCCTTTATCCTTTTATGCCTAATAAAGCCATGCATCAATGTTTAGGACCAATAAACAAATTTTATCATAAAAACCATCAAGTCCAAAAATATAACACATGATACATAGGGCATTTCAAAAGATTCGATTTATCATGATAATGTGTTTCATTTTAAGTTGTTTATTTCATATAAGTATGCTCAAGTTTTAAAAGATGTGTATCATGATTAAAATCGAAACATAAGTTTTGTCATAAAAAATATAACACCTTATTTCAAAACATAAGATCATTACTTCAAATCCTCATGCATAATACAAAATCATCAAGCATGATACCATTAAGCATCTTCACAATCATTTTAATTCCAAAGATCTTTCTTTTTATTGTTGTTGATTGTAACAAGATATTTTCTTTCTTAAATGAATTTAACTTTTTATGCTTAGTGCAAGAAATCAATATGCAATAGTCATGCTCAAATTTTGTAAATCACTAGAAAGAAAAGCATGATATATTTTTATAGTTTTTTTTAATTTTTTACAAACTAAATCAAGCAACTTATAAAAATATTAAGTAATTTCATAATAAGATAAAAAAGATTAGATTGAGTCACATATCTTGTTACCGAAAGTCGTCAAAGTGCAGTTCGCAACTTCGTCACTTGATTTGTCCTTGAGTGCCTTCTTCTTCTTTTGTTGTGGACATTTGCTTTTAAGGTACCTCGGCTTCTTGCATTCATAGCAAATGATTGTATCCGGATTGAGTTCATTTTTATTTCTTAATTCTTATTTTATAAATTTTTTAAACTTTATAGTCAAAAGTTTAAAGTCATAATCATCATTATCCTCATCACTTGAGTCATTACTCTCGTGGTTTTCTATTGTTCAAAGTCTCAAATCCTTCATGTTCTTTAGAAGATAGTTCTCATGTTCTAAGCATATCATCTCATAGGTCATTAATGACCTGATAAGTTCTTCAATAGGAAACTTATTCAAATCTTTTGTCTCTTGTGTAATCATTATTTTCGGATCCTAACTTTTTGAAAGGGATATTAAAATCTTATTTATAAGTTCAAAATTAAAAAAATATTTACTAAGACTTTTTAAACTATTGATGATATCCGTAAACAAGTGTATATGTCACCAATAGTTTCGCTTAGTGCCATTCGAAAAAGTTTAAAATAGTGCATCAAAAGATTCATTTTCGAGTCTTTGACTCTATTAGTGCCTTCGTGTATGATTTCAAGTATATGCCAAATGTCATGTGCAGTTTTGTAAATCAAAATCCAATTAAATTTATTTTTTTCTAAGGCACAAAACAAGGCATTCATAGCCTTTGCATTTAATGAAAATATTTTTTTCTTAAAATCCGTCCATTCATTCATAGGTTTAAAGGGTTGTTAAAAATCGTATTCGATAATATTCCATAAATCAAGATTCAAAGAAAGTAAGAAAGCTCTCATCTGAGTTTTCCAATATGCGTAGTTCGTCCCATTGAACATGGAAAGACGAATGATAGATAACCCACTTAAAAGCCGAAAAGAGACATTTCTCTTAGGTGTTAATCCAAATGATAAATACTATGGCTCTAATACCAATTGTTAGGATTGAGTCCGACAAAACACATTTTGTATAGCGGTAATTAGTACAACAGCAAATCCAACAGTTTTGCGATTTTGAAAAACTTCGTATGATGAAAAGAATCGTTCAATCAAAATACATTTTGGTAATGCTTTAAACTTGAGAGTACAATGAGCAAGTATTATGATTTTGTAGTAAGAGTAAAGCAGTAAAGAAGAGATCACACTAGAGTTTTATAGTAGTTTGATCATCTAACCTACGTCCACTCTCGATTCCTTCTTCGTCGAAGCTACCGACTTTCACTAGTAGTCTTCTTTCAAATGGGTGAAGACTAACTACTCTTACATACTCTTTCTTTTACAAGTCTTCCCTCAACCATCTCTCTTAGGAACTACTTTTAAGATTTCGAAAAAGAGATTTTTACACTTAGAATCATAGAGTTTTTTCTTTATTTTCTTTCTTAATTCTTGCTATCCCAAGCAAGAACAGCTGGGGTATTTATATACCCTAAGTGGCTTCAAATCTTGGAGCTAAAATTTAAACACCCTAAAATTTTGGGGTACTAGTGGTACCATCGCCAGTGTTGGGTGGTAACATCGCCCAGGATTTTTGTCACTGGGTGGTAGCATCGCTCAGTTTGGTAGTACTATTGCCAGACAGAGTCTCGACTACTGGACTTGGGCAGTACCACTGCTTGGTCTAGTGGTATTATTGCCAGACAAAGTCTCGACTACTAGACCTAGGCGGTACCATCGCTTGGCAATTATAACTATCAATGGTACCATTGCCTAGTTTGGGTGGTACCACCGCCTAGACACCTGGGAGACTAAGCCCCGGGCGGTTCCATCACCTAGTTCTGGTGGTGCCACCGCTAGACAGGGTTCAACAACACTATTTGGGTCAATAGTCCGGCCCAAACCAATCCATATTCGGGCCCAATTCCAACCTAATTAAACCTAAAACCTATTTCAATCTAGACAATTATTACAAAGCTTAATTAAAAATTATCCGGTATGTCATTGGTTCATCCGATACTTCATCCGATTCTTTAGCGCATCGTTCTTTCTTGCAGCCTATTGTCCAATCGGTAGTTGTCCTCTAAAACTCTGATCTTCTTAGTGTAATTATGCCCTTCTTAGCCCGATGTCCGAATCCCTTGTCCGAAGCCTTCTACCAATACATCGACCGATCCTTCGGCTCGACATCCAATCTTGTAACATGTTCTCCTTCGGCCCAACATTGATTCTTCTTGCTTTAATTGTCTACTCCTGATTGAAGGTAGTCCTGTGTCACTCAAAAATATAGTTAGATCTTAATCACTATCAATTGGTTTCATCATCAAAATTCGAGATTCAATAGTTCTGATATAAGATATCTGTCAGAGCCCCTATCTTATTAGATATCCAGTAAGCCCCTGAATTATTATATCTTATAGATGAGATCCAATAAGAACTAATATGAGATTATTGGACAAAGACCCACTAATTTAAGATGCTTGGATAATTAGATGGAGATCTAGTACCAAATAGGACAAGATCCATTAGAGTTAAGTTGATAGGGAGCCTCTATAAATAGGAGGGAACCAAAGGCCCATATGCTAAGGCTTTTTGGCTACAATCACCTTTTCTCCTCTCATCCTCTCCTCCTCAAACAGTAGCCCCTATTTGGGGCATGTGGACAGCAAGAAGGGTCGGTCCCTTCTTGATTGCGTGGTGCGTGCGACGAGCAGATTTGGGCAACGATTTAAGGAGCATCGTCGTAGCCCTTGTCATGCGGATCACTACTAGAGAGGAGGGTAACTTGACCTCCTTCATCATCTCCCATAGATCTATAAGAAATCAGGGGTATACGATCTCCCTAGGTAATTACCTTATGTGCAGTTTTTCAATTTCATGAGTTTTTGCGTACTAACTTTTGCACAATGATAAGAAATCTTTTTCTATGGAAAATCTATGATTTTTTGTTTTTGTTCTTCCACTGCGCATGTGATGGTCACCCAAGATTTTCTATCGGTAGAAAAAGTGCAAGGCCCAATTTATGGCAGATTCTATAGAGGTTATTGGGTTACCATTACTGATCTTCTTATATTGGACCTTTAACTGCATCCATTCTATCGATTTTTTTGCCCCTTAATCGTCCACTCATCTTTCCAGTATCCCTAAGTGTCATAATCATCTAATGTCAATGATTTTTGTCCTATATCCCTTTGCAACTTCAATTAAAGGGTTCTGGGTAAGATGATCACTAATATATTAAAACCTTTTCTTCTAGTAATAGGTGCCTTGTAAGCCAATCACGTGAGTGATGATACGTATGATATGATACGCACTCTTTTTGCTTATTATTTATTTAATATTTTTTTCACTTTATATTATCTGTGATATATATTGTGATGTGTATGGATCTATGAAATAGAATTCGGATTGTGATGAGATCACGATAATAAGACCAATTTGCCTTTAAACATAAACCCTAAATAATTCCGATCATAGGTTATTCGAGAGAGACATTAAGATAACTAGATAGATTGGTATACTGTGTTGAATCTCAGATTTTGATGATGAAACTAATTGATTGTGTTTTATTATCTAACTACATTTTGAGTGACGTAGGTCTACTATTGATCAGGATTAGACAGTTGACGCTGGAGGAATTGATGTTGCATCGGAAGAAATCATGTCAGGATATTGGACAATTGGTAGGAGGCTTCGGACGTCGGACATCGGGTATCGGGCCAAGAAGAGTGTGTTGCACCAAGGATATGGGGTTACGAAGGTCAACCGCCGATTGGGCAACAAAATGCAAGAGAGGACAATGTGCTGAAGAATCGGACGAAGCGCCGACCAATGACGTGTTGGGCAACTGAATGTCAATTCGCATTGTAATAATTGTCTAGATCGAAGTAGAGTTTTGTTTGTGTGTGTGCAGGGTTAACTACGATAACGATGAAGACGTAAAGTGAAACAAAGTGCCGAAAGATAAGTGTGATAGATCATTGGGAGTTCGAGAGTTCGATGGAAGTCCGAAGATTCATTGGGAGTGTTGTCGTTACTGGCCGAGAACGAGTAGGGAGCTTGCCGAAGGTTTTTCGGAAGTTCGCCGGAATGTTTGTCGGAAGTTCGTGGAGCTTGCCAAGAAAGATCGGAGCTTGCCAATGAAGCTCGTTGGAACTCGCCAAGATCATTGTGAAGTCTAGGAGCTTGCCGGGAGTCCACAGAATGGTTTTCGAGGGTTCACCAGAAGCTCGTCGGAAGAAGTCTTGACTTATCAGACTTTGTAATAGCTTAGGAAATGTCTTCAATTTCATAGTTAGTATGTTAATTTGGGTTAGGATTAGGTGTTAATCCTATAACCCAAGTAGTGGCCAATTGGGCCTTATTTTGGACTGGTTTGGGCCGAGTTTAAGGCCCAACCAGTGAAGCTGAAAGCATCTGACGATGGCACCGTCAAACTAGGTGGCAAAGACCGCCAAAGCGCCAGTGGTGGCACACTGGGTCGATGGCACCGCCATACCGCCAAAGACCGAGAAAATTAAGGTGATTCAAATATGGGCTCCAAATTTAAATCCTCTTGAGACCTATAAATACCCCTCTCATTTATGGTTCAAACACACACAAAAACTGAGAAAGAAGAAGGGAAAACCTTGTTGAAATTGTGTCAAAACCTTCCCTCTTATTTTAAAGTGTGATCTAGCCTTAGAGAGGGTTGAGAGGCCTTGTAAGGGTTACCTCCTAAGCCCGTCAAAAGGAGAGGTGTTGTGAGGGAGTTCATCCTCGCCTGTTAGAAAGAGGATAGCTTGTTAAAAGCTGGTGGCCTCAAGTAAAGAGAAATCGGGAGTGGATGTAGGTCGTATGACCGAACTGTTAGGAAATCCATCTGGGGAGTGACATCTCATGCGCAGCGGAAGAACAAAAACAAAATACCCTAGATTTTTCGTAGAAAGTTTCCGTCGTCGTGCAAAGATCTGTGCGTCAAATAAATTTGTAAAAAACTGCATGTGTAAAAGAAAGTACCTAGGGAGATCGTATATCCCTGAATCCCTGTAGATCTGTGGGAGAGGATGAAGGAGGTCAAGCGTCCTCCTCTCTAGTGGTATCCACACGGCAGGGACTGCGTCGATGCACCTCTCTGGGGAGAGGAGAACAGGAGGTGACTACCAAGAGAACTCTTAGCCTATAGAGCTTTGGTTCCCTCCTATTTATAGAGGCCCCCTGTCAACCCTAATGGATCTTTGCCCTATTGGGTATTGGATCTCCGTCCAATTACCCAAGCCTCTTGAATTAGTGGGTCTCTACCCAATAATCTCTTATTAGCAATTATTGGATCTCATCTCAGGATCCAATAATTCAGGGGCTTAATGGATATCTAATAAGATAGGGAGTTCAGCGGATATCTCATATCCGAACCTCTACTCGTTGCAACACCTACCATATGTGTGACCCTCTAGGTCTAATATCGAGCTGGCTATGAGTTATACTTGTCAGAACTCCTAACATAGTGAATTATTATCTCTATAATAATTCACCCAACTCATCGACTACGGGCGTACCAGGCCACTACGCCGCAGCCCCTAGACGATACAAGGGAATCCAATCCTTTGAACCTATCTGTCCTTAGTTACCATATATCTATAATCTCTTATTCATCTAATATCCCAAAGACCCTATACCAGGCATAGTGCTGTTAGGCCCATACGGTCTCTCCTCGAGTCTTGCTTTTGTCGGATTCTCCCCGAGAACCCTTTTTTTCTCAATCTAAATAACTTTGGCCAAGGATTTGTTCGAGCAAGAATACATGGGATATTCCTCTCATGATACCGAGAGCGGATGATCCTCTATTGACACTCAATAGCCCTCATAAGGTTGGCTACCACTCCCAATGACCGGTTGTACTAGATCTGAAACTTTCCAAACCTATAAGTCAGGTATCAAAGAGTGGAGTACTCATACAGGACATCCTTAGTGTCTCAAGTCTAAGGACCACATACACTATTGGGACTACGGAATCGCTGTCTGACGTGAGGTATTAATAACCATCCAACATTCCATAGGTGGATCAATTAGTTAACTCATTCTCCAATGAGCACCTACACTGTAAACTTAGTATCCCCACATGAGTAGCTATGAGACCAGCTACCTCCATTATATGAACGGGTATACAACACACCAGTTTATCCGGTTATCTCGATGTCCTTCTCGAGTAACCTATGACCAGGATAATTTAGGGTATGTGTTTAAAAGTGAATCGATCTCATTATCGTGATCTCATCATGATCCGATTCTCATTGCACAGATCTAAGGACATCACAGTATATGCAACATGCAAGATAAAGTGATAAAATGCCTAATAATAAGCAAAGAGATAAAGTGCATATTAAGTCACAAGTGCCATCACTCATGTGATTGGCTTGTAGGGCACATATGACTAGCAATCTCCCACTTGACCTAAAGCCAATCACCAACATGTCTGATCCCTATCAGACCTCTGTGACGCTCAAAGACAATCTGAGTCAATGGCTCTGTCAGTGGATCTATAATATTATCTTCAGATGGAACTCTTTCTATTACTACATCTTTTCTTGTGACAATCTCTCTAATCAAGTGGAACCTCCTCAGAATGTGTTTTGACTTCTGATGAGACCTAGGTTCCTTCGCTTGAGCAATTGCCTTGTTATTGTCGCAATATAAGGGAATCGACTCCTCGTTGCTCGGGATGACTCCTAGATCTGTGATGAACTTCTTCATCCAGACTCCCTCCTTTACTACCTCTGCCGTAGCAATGTATTCCGCCTCTATGGTCGAGTCAGCAGTAGTGTCTTACTTGGAACTCTTCCAGCATACTGCTCCTCCATTCAGGGTGAACACATACCTTGAATTAGACTTGCTATCATCAACATCGAACTAGAAGCTCGAGTCCGTGTAGCCCTCAACCTTGAGGCTACTACCTCCATATACCAATAAAAAATCCTTAGTCCTTCTCAAGTACTTAAGGATACATTTTACTGCTTTCTAGTGCTCCAAGCCTAGATCTGCCTGATATCTGCTCGTGACACTCAGAGCATATGCTATATCAGGCCTGGGACATAGCATAGCATACATGATAGATCCTATCGCTGATGCATATGACATCATATCCATGTGTGCCCTCTCTTCAAGAGTCTTTGGGGACATACTCCTAGAAAGTGATATTCCATGTCTCATTGGTATGAGACGTCTCTTAAAATTTTCCATGCCAAACCTTTTGAAAATGGTGTCTATGTACCTAGACTGGGACAAGCCAAGCATCCTCTTGGATCTATCTCTATAGATCCGTATCCCCAATATGCAGGATGCTTCCCCTAAGTCCTTCATGGAGAAGTGCCTAGATAACCAAGTCTTTACTGTGGAGAGTATTCCTACATCATTCCCAATGATCAGGATGTCATCCACATATAATACCAAAAAGGTGATAGTGCTCCCACTTAATTTCCTATACACACAAGGTTCATCTTCATTCTTAACGAAGTCATAAAATCTGATCGCCTTATCAAATCTTATGTTTCAACTTCGGAAAGCTTGCTTCAATCCATAAATGGACCTAAGCAACCTGCACACCTTATCTGGGTTATCCCTGGACACGAATCCCTCAGGCTGTATCATATACACCTCCTCCTCGAGGTTGCCATTGAGGAATACGGTTTTGATGTCCATCTACTAGATCTCATAATCATAGTGTGTTGCAATAGCCAATAGAGTTCGAATAGATTTTAGCATGGCTACAGGTGAGAAAGTTTCTTCATAGTCAACACCTTGCCTTTGATGATACCCTTTAGCCACTAGCCTTGCTTTATAGGTCTTTACCTTTCCATCTACTCCAATCTTCTTTTTGAAGATCCACTTGCAAACAATGGGTGCAATACCCTCGGGTGCATCAACTAGGTTCCAAACTTTGTTGGAGTACATGGAATCCATTTCTGAATTCATAGCTTCTTGCCATTTCCCAGAGTCTATGCTCATAATAACCTCCTCGTAGGTCTGAGGATCAATATCCTTAACATCCTCTCCTCTGATATATCCTACATATCTCTCAGGAGGATAAGATACTCTATCGAACCTACATAAAGTTGGAACTTGTGTGTTAGGTATCTGAACAGATTCTGGAATGGTGCTTGAGCTAGGTTCTCCAATCTCGCTTAACTCTATCATGCTCCCATTGTCGTCACCAAGAATGTGTTCCTTCTCAAAGAACACTGCTCTCTTGGCTACAAAGACCTTTTGGTCCTTAGGGTGATAGAAATAATACCCATAAGTTTCCTTATGATATCCTACAAACTTGCACCGTTCCGTCCTAGATTCCAACTTGTTAGGGTTGTGTCTCTTAACGTGGGTAGGGCAGCCCCAAATCTTAACAATCTTAAGATCGGGCTTCTTCCCATTCCATATCTCATATGGAGTAGACATCACTGACTTAGTTGGAATTCTGTTTAGAAGGTAAGCTGTGGTTTCTAGGGCATATCCCCAGAATGAGATGGGTAGGTCGGCGAAACACATCATGGAACGCACCATGTCTAACAGTGTGCGATTGCTCCTTTCTGATACACCATTAAGCTGTGGTGTATAAGGAGGTGTCCATTGGGATAAAATCCCATAGTCTTTGAGGAACTGGGTGAACTCTATACTCAAGTACTCACCTCCTCGATTTGATCGAAGGGTTTTAATACTCTTTCCTGTTTGGTTCTCCACTTCATTTTTATATTCCCCAAATTTCTCAAAAGCCTTAGACTTATACTTCATCAAGTACACATGTCTGTACCTTGAGAAATCATTAGTGAAAGTAATGAAGTAGAAATAACCACCTATGGCATGAGTCGACATGGGACCGCATACATCACTATATATGAGTTCTAGTAACTTAGTGGTTCACTCTCTAGTTCTACTAAATGGAGAGTTATTCATCTTTCCCCGAAGGCAAGGTTCATATGTCGTATATGACTTATAGTCAAATGGATCTAGATATCTATTCTTTAGCAACTTTTAGATCCTTCCATCGTGGATGTGACCTAGCCTACAATGCCAAAGATATGCATTGTTCACCTCTTCTCGTTTCCTCTTAGACTCACTTATACTCATGATATGTGGAGCTGTATTTAGCATAAATAAACCATTATACAATGTTCCTCTCGTGATGATCTGATCATCTAATATTATTGAACAACCATTGTTCTCAAAAACTAATTTATATCCAATAACTATCAAACATAAAATGGAAATAATATTTTTGATAATAGAATAAACATAATAGCATGCATCTAATGCAATAATAGCTACACCGGGCAGATGTAAGGTAACATTGCCAACAGCCAATGCAGTAACCTTTGCTCCATTGCCCATCTTAAGGTCCATCTCGCCTCTATTCAATCTCCTAGGTTCTGCCAGAACCTGCAACGAATTACAAATATGATAAGCACTCCCGATATCTAATACCCATGTGTTATTATAAGATTTTGACAAATGGAGACTGATCATGAATGTACCTGAAGCTTCTGCAAGCTTCTATTTTGCCCTCTCTGCAAGGTATTCTTTGCAGTTCCTCTTCCAATGCCTATCTTTACCACAGTGGAAGCACTGACCTTTGTCTTTTGTTGGGTCTTTCTTGGCAACCTTTGCCCTACCCATTTTGCCCTTGCCCTTGCCCTTCTTAATGGTCTTCTCAGCCTTTCTTTTCTTTCTGGTCTCACTAGTATAGAGAACCAGCTTCTCTTTCTTGATGGTGCTCTCTGCTTCTCTCAACATATTGAGGAGCTCTGGGAGGGTCACCTCAAGTTTCTTCATATTAAAATTCATTATGAACTGAGAAAAAGAATCTGGTAGGGACTGAAGCACAAGATCTACACACAGGTTATCCTCTAGGATCATTTCTAGACCTATGAGTTTCTCGATCCACTCAATCATCTTAAGGACATGATTCTGAACCGGTGTCCCCTTAGTTATCCTAGTACGGAAAAGACTCATTGATATCTCATATCGCTGAGTTCTTCCCTGTTCCTCAAACAGTTTGCGGAGATGCAGGAGTATAGAATTAACATCTATATTTTCATGCTGTCTCTGTAACTCAGTAGTAATAGAGGCCAACATATAACACTGAGTAAGAGTGGAATCATCTAAGTACTTCACATAACGAGTGATCTTATCCTCGCTTGCCCCTTCGTCGAGCGTAGGGATCACTGTATCAAGGACATACGCGATTTTCTTCACTGTGAGAATGATTCTCAGGTTGTGAAGCCAATCCATATAATTTGGACCAGTGAGGTGGTTGGCATCAAGTATGCTACGTAAAGGATTTGAAAGCGACATTTTTTTGAAATTAAAGATGTAGCAGAAATAAATAACATGCAGACTTTGTAAAAATTAAACAGTTAAGATAAGGACTTCTATCTTAATGCATTCCCACTAATTTTTCACGAGACACATAACACCCTCTGGTATGTGAATCGGAGACCCCCGGCGGATCTCTAGTGGAGATCGGGATCCAATCGGCGTCTTAATGTAACCTCGAGGGACTCGACCAATCACGTTAAGCCCATAAAGATAGGCAACTCTTGCCAATCACAACTCCTTGTGATTCCCGTCTTGTTCGGCCTCTGAACCACCATAGCCTCGAGGGACTCGACCAACCATGATGTTCGGTTAAGTCATCACCATCGTTACAAGATGAGTCTGATTTGGTAATATACTCTCGAGGGACTCGACCATGCATACCATGTCCTCAGGTCACCGGTGACATCTCTATGTTGTAGATAAGATAGCGAAACCTGATATAGGTGAGTCTCGAGGGACTCGACTAACTCAACCTATACCGGGAATCGATTCCTACCTATAATGATGGAAGGCCACGTGGGTCAATCTAATTGTCTCACGTTTACTGACTTAATATTATTTATAGAGAGGATTTTTGATTATATATATATATATATATATATATATATATATATATATATATATATATATATATATATATATATATATATATATATATATATATATATATATATATATATATATATATATATATATATAGTAGGTGTATAACTAATCACACATCACATGAGCAATCACACAAAATGATCATGGACCACATCCTAATGTGATCAGGCCCGAGCTAGTAGGCCCCAATCACTTACATCAAGATCTATGTGTGCTTCGGCGCATCTCCATGCCCTGTGATTGTCTATCTCGCTTTGTTGGATCCGTCGGCATCTCAATGCATCTCCATGTGTCGGATCGTCTGTCTCGGCCTCGTGGGTCTCGCTACCGCTGCGCTTCCTCATGTAATGACAACAAAATTATACGCACATAGGCCTGATAATAAACGAGAAAAATAGAGGCTCACAGGCCCCAATAATAATAATCACATGTACACATATCACATCACAGGTCCATGATCATCTGTCCACATCATACATCACATGTGTATGTTACTTTATAGGAGTACTAGATAAAAAAATAATAGTTAATTAAACTATTTAATTAACATATTTAATTTTCTGAATTCAGGGACAGAGGAAATTTTTTGAATTTCCAAGGGTATTTTAGTCATTCGACCAAACAAAATTTGAAATTTCTGAAATTCCAAGGGGTATTTTGGTAATTCTGTTACAAGAAATAGAATCTGAAAATTTTGAAATTCTGAAGGGCATTTTGATAATTCTTTCAAATGGAGAGAATCTGGAATTTTCAGAATTTCGAGGGGCAAAATCGTCTTTTGCCCTAGAAACCCTAACCCCCTTTGCTGCGCTACGTTACGCCTGTGGCCACCGCCACCTTGCCGGCGGCGGCCCTTGCGTGCAGGCAGGGTGGCAGTGCCGTCGCTGCCCCGCGGGCGTAGCGCCTGCTTGCGCTCCTAGGGCGCAACCCTGGTGCCACTGCCTCGCGGGCGCAGCGCCCGCAAGTGCTGCCCTACAGGCAAGCCGTCGGTTGCTGCCTGTGCAGGCAACAAGGCTGCAAGCATCCTTGTGGTTGCTGCACGAGCGGGTAGCAACAATTGCTGCCCTTTCTCGCTTTTCGTGCCAACGATTTTGGCGTCAAAAGTAGATCTAAAACACAACACACGTAGTTTAAGATTCGATATTTGCACAAACAACCTGGCTCTGATACCACTATTGGGAAATCCCCCAATAGAGTGACATCTCATGCATAGCGGAAGAACAAAAACAAAACACCCCAGATTTTCAGTAGAAAGTTTTCGTCATCATGCGAAGATCGGTGCATCAAACAAATCCGCAAAAAACTGCACATGTAAAAGAAAGTACCTAGGGAGATCGTATATCCCTAAATCCCTACAGATCTGTGAGAGAGGATGAAGGAGGTCAAGCGTCCTCCTCTCTAGCGGTATCCACACAACAGGGACTGTGTCGATGCACCTCTCTAGGGAGAGGAGAACAGGAGGTGACTACCAAGAGGACTCTCAGCCTATAGAGCTTTGGTTCCCTCCTATTTATAGAGGCCCCCTGTCAACCCTAATGGATCTTTGCCCTATTGGATATTGGATCTCCATCCAATTACCCAAGCCTCTTGGATTAGTGGGTCTCTACCTAATAATCTCTTATTAGCAATTATTGGATCTCATCTCAGGATCCAATTATTCAGGGGCTTAATGGATATCCAATAAGATAGGGAGTTCAACGAATATCTCATATCCGAACCTCTACTCGTCGTAACACCTACCATATGTGTGTGACCCTCTAGGCCCAATATCAAGCTGGCCGTGAGTTATATTTATCAGAACTCCTTCTGGCATAGTGAATTATTATCTCTATAATAATTTACCCAACTCATCGACTGCGGACGTACTAGGCCACTACGCCGTAGCCCCCAGACGATACAGGAGAATCCAATCCTTTGGACTTATCTGTCCTTAGTTACCATGTATCTATAATCTCTCATCCATCTAATATCCCAGAGACCCTATACCGGGCATGATGCTGTCAGGCCCATACGGTCTCTCCTCGAGTCTTGCTCTTGTTGGATTCTCCCGGAGAACCATTTCTCTCTCAATCCGAATAACCTTGGCCAAGGATTTGTTCGAGCAAGAACACATGAGATATTCCTCTCATGATACCAAGAGCGGATGATCCTCTATTTATACTCAATAGCCCTCGTAAGGTTGGTTACAACTCCTAATGACCGACTATACTAGATCTAAAACTTTCTAAACCTATAAGTCCGGTATCAAAGAGTGGAGTACTCATACAAGACATCCTTGGTATCTCAAGTCTAAGGATCAGATGCACTACTAGGACTACAGAATCGTTGTCTGACGTGAGGTATCAATAACCATCCAGCATTCCGTAGGCGGATCAATCAGTGAACTCATTCTCCAATGAGCACCTGCACTGTAACCTTAGTGTCCCCACACGAGTAGCTATGAGACCAGCTACCTCCATCATATGAACGAGTATATAGCACACCAGTCTATCCGGTTATCTCGATGTCCTTCTCGAGTAACCTATGACCAGGATAATTTGGGGTCTGTGTTTAAAAGTGAATCATTCTCATTATCGTGATCTCATCACGATCCAATTCTCATTGCATAGATTCAAGGACATCACAGTATATACAACATGTAAGATAAAGTAATAAACGCCTAATAATAAGCAAAGAGATAAAGTGCATATTAAGTCATAAGTGCCATCACTCATGTGATTGACTTGCAGGGCACATATGACTAGCACGAACCACTATAAATCGGTTTACGTTTATATTCTTGTAATTTATTTTACTACAAACCATCTTCACCTTGATGCTCTACCTTCTCATCTCCTTCTTATAAATCAATTTACTTCTAAAGCATCTTTCATTGTGGATTTAATCGAAGCATCATTTTCAACATACGAAGTTTCTGAAAGTTGTTTTAAATCGCCGAATTTATCATTCTTAACCGTTGCACTAATTCACTCCCTCTCTTAGTGCCACTCGATCTCTAACATACTGTATACCCATCCATATGATGGAGGTGACTGATCTCATAACTACTCGTGTCGGGACACTAGGGACATAGTGTAAGTGCTCATTAGAGAATGAGTTCACTGATTGATCTGCTCAAAGAATGCTAGATGATTAATTGTACCTTATTATTAGACAAAGATTCTATCGTCCCAATGGTGTACCTGGTCCTTAGACTTGAGACACCATAGATGTCTTATATGAGTACTCTACTCTTTTATACTAGACTTATAGGTCTAAAAGTTTTAGATCTAGTATAGTTGGTCATCGGGAGTGGTAGCCAATCTTATAAGGGCTATTGAATGTCGATAGAGGATCATCTGTTCTTGGTGTCATAAGAGGAATATCCCATGTGTTCTTGCTTAGACAAATCCTTGGTCAGGGTCATTTGGATTGATAGAGAAATAATTCTCTGGGAGAATCCGATTAGAGCGAGACTCGAGTAGAAACCGTATGGGCTTGATAGTACCATGCTCGATATATGGTCTTTGGGATATTAGATGAATGAGGGATTATATGTATATGATAACTAGGGCATATAGGTCCAAAAGATTGGATTCTCCTATATCGTCTCGGTACTACAACATAGTGGCCTAGTACGTTTATAGTCGATGAGTCAAGTGAATTATTATTGAGATAATAATTCACTGAGCTAGAAGGAGTTCTGATAGGTATGACTTACGACCAGCTTAATATTGGGCTTAGAGGGTCACACACATTTGGTAGGTACTACGACGAATAAAGGTTCGGATATGAGATATCCGCCGGAGCCCCTATCTTATTGGATATCCAATAAGCCCCTAAATTATTAGATCCTATGGATGAGATCTAATAAGAGCTAATAAAAGATTATTAGGTAGAGACATACTAATCTAAGAGGCTTGGGTGGTTGGACAGTAAGGAGGGTTGGCCCCTCCTTGATTGCGGGGTACACCTAGCGAGGAGATTTTAACAGTGATTTGAGGAATGTCTTCGTAGCTCCTACTATGTGGATCACCGCTAGAGAGGAGGATTCTTAATCTCCTTCAGTCTCTCTCATAGATCTACAAAAATACAGGGATATATGATCTGCATAGGTAATAGAATTTTCTTCTACACATAGTTTTTCGATTTAGTGGGTTTTTACGCACCAATCTTCACACGACAATAAGAAACCTTTTTCTATGAGAATCTAAAATTTTTATTTCTATTCTTCCATTGTACATGTGATGTTGTCTAAGATTTCTCCAACAGTGATATCAGAGCCAAGTTGCTCATGCAAACAATTAGTTTTTAAATTATGTGTGTTGTGTTAAATCATGTAAAATTATTTTTGCACGATTGCTATGATTTTTATCATTATTTATAGATCTGGATTGTATCCTTTTTCTATATTAAAAAGTGTTTTAGAGAGGGCTTTTGATGTCAAAATTGTTAATGCAAAAGTGGTAGAAAGGGCAGCAACTGTTGCTGCCCTATAGGATGGCCAATGGCTGTTTGCAACCTTGGTCGAGAGCCCTAGAAAAGGCTCTCAACCTGGCCACTTGTAGCAGATCAAGAGCAGCCATGCTGCTCTTGGCTAGAGCAAGGCAAAGCCCTTGAACTAGGGATTCCTAGTTGCAAGGGGCACCTTAGGTGGCTAAGAAATAGCCCCTGGTGGCCAGGACTCCTAACCACATGAGGCATGGTGGTGGCTAGGGTTTCCTAACCACCCATGCTCACCCTGTAGCTAGGGTTTCCTAGCTATAGATGCAACCTTGGGGGCCAGGGATCCTTGGCCACCCTAGGGTAGGGTACCCCGAAGGGCTACAGAATGATTAATTAAAAGATTTTATTATTATTATTATTATTATTATTATTATCATCATTATCTAATAGTCCTACATAATGATGTATACATGTGATGTGTGATGTAAACGGATAATTGTGGACCGTGTGATATGATATGTGCGTGTATTATGATTGTTATTATTGTTGGGGCCTACGAGCTACTCCTCACTATGAAGATGTGATGTATGTGTGTATTGTATGGTGATCCACATGGTAAGGACTATGAAAATACTCCTCACTAGGAAGAGGAGAATAGGATGTGGTTCATGATCAACTGGTATGATTGCTCATGTGATGTATGATTTCCTATACACCTATGAGATATGTATATATATATTTACATATGATGAAGATACATATTAAATATATATGTGTGTAACATGTTATAGGAGACCAAATAAAGAAAAAAAATTCTCTCTCAATAATATTAAGTCGGTAAACACGAGGCAATTAGATTGACCTACGTGACCTTCTATTGTTATAGGTAGGAATCGATTCCCGACATAGGTTGAGTTGGTCGAGTCCCTCGAGGCTCACCTATATCGTGATTCGATATCTTGCCTATGACATAGAGATGTCATCGGTGACCTGAGGATGTAGTATGCTTAGTCGAGTCCCTCGAGGGCATATCATCGAATCAGACTTATCTTGTAATGATGGTGATGACTTAACCGAATATCATAGTTAGTTGAGTCCCTCGAGGCCATAGTGGTTCAAAGGTCAAACAAGATGGGAATCACAAAGAGTTATGATTGACAAGAGTTGCCCATCTTTTCGGGCTTAACATGATTGGTCGAGTCCCTTGAGGTTACGTTAAGATGCCGTTGGATCCCGATCTCCACTAGAGATCTACTGAGGTCTCTAATTCACATACTAGAGGGAGTTGTGTTGTATCTTTATTTTCAGAAAATGTCGCTTTCAAATCTCTTACATGACATACTTGATGTTAATTGCCTCACTGGTCCAAATTGTATAGATTGGCTCTGCAATCTGGGAATCATTCTCACGATAGAGAAAATCGTATATGTCCTTAATACAATAATGCCTACGCCCGACGAAGGGGTAAGCGAGGATGAGATCACTCCCTACGTGAAGTACATAGATGAATCCACTCTTGCTTAGTGTTACATATTGGGCTCCATGACTCTCGAATTATAGAGATAATATGAAAAGATAGATGCCAAATCCATATTCCTATATCTCCACAAATTATTTAAGGAATAAGGAAGAACTCAGTGATATGAGATATCGAAGAGTCTCTTCCGTGCCAAGATGACTAAAGGGACACCGGTTCGAAACCATATCTAGGAATGGATAGAGAAATTTATAGGTCTAGGAATGGTCCTAGAGGATAACCTGTATATGGATCTTGTGCTTCAGTCCCTATCAGATTTCTTTTCATAGTTCATTATACATTTTAATATGAACAAGCATAAGGTGACCCTCCCAAAGCTCCTCAATATGTTGAGGGATGCAGAGAGTACCATAAAAAAAGAGAAGTCATTTCTCTATACTGGTGAGACCAGAAAGAAAAGAAAGGTAGAGAAGTCCCTTAAGATGAGCAAGGGTAAGGGCAAGGGCAAACCGGGTAAAGCAAAGGTTGCTAAGAAAGGCCCGACAAAGGATAAAGGCCAATGCTTCTACTACGACAAAAGAGAGCACTAGAAGAGAAACGATAAAGAGTATTTTGCAGAGAATATGAAATAGGAGCTTATAGAAGCTTCAAATATATTAATAATCAATCTCCATTTGTTAGATACTTATGATAACACATGGGTATTATATATCAATAGTGCTTATCACATCTGTAATTTGTTGTAGATTCTAACAAGGCTAGGAAATTGGTGAGAGGTGAGATGAACCTCAAGATGGGTAATAGAGCAAAAATTACTATAGTAGCTATTGGCAAGGTCACCTTATATTTGTCAGGTGGAGCTATTATTGCATTGGATATATGCTATTTTGTTCACTCTATTATCAAGAACATTATTTTCATTTCATGTTTAACAGTTAGTGGATATAAATTAGTTTTTGATAACTTAGTTATTTAATATTATCATATAATAAGATCATCATGAGAGGAATATTGCATAATTTATGCTAGACACTGCTTCATATATCATAAATGTAAGTGAGTTCAAGAGGAAATGAGATAAGGTGAATAGTGCATACCTATGGTATTATCGGATAGGTCATATCCATGAGGGAATGATTCAAAAGTTATTGAAAGATGGATATCTAAATTCATTCGACTAGGAGTCATATGCAACTTGCAAGCCTTTCCTTTGTGGAAAACTGATCAACTCATACATAGTGATGTATGTGATCCCATATCAACTCAGGCTATAGGTGGTTACTCCTACTTCATTACTTTTATTGATAATTTTTCTAGGTACAGACATGTGTACTTGATGAAGTATAAGTCCGAAGCCTTTGAGAAATTTAGGGAATATAAGAATGATGTAGAGAACCAGATTGGAAAGAGTATCAAGACTCTTTGATTAGATCAAGGAGGTGAGTACTTGAGTATAGAGTTCACCCAGTTCCTCAAGGACTATGGGATTCTGTTCTAATGGACACCTCCTTATACACCCCAGCTCAATGATGTATTTGAAAGAAGGAATCGCACACTATTAGACATGGTGCGGTCCATAATGAGTTTTGTCGATCTACTTATCTCATTTTGGGGATACGCCTTGGAGTTCATAGTTTACCTTCTGAATAGAGTTCTAACTAAGTCGGTAGTGTCTACTGTTAGTTATAGGTGCCCTATAAGCCAATCATATGAGTGATGGCATATGTAATATGCTGCATCAATCTCTTTGCTTATGATTACTGACATTTTCTCACATTATCCGGAAGCATATTGTGATGTCCTTGGATCTGTGCAATAGGAATCAGATTATGATGAGATCACAATATTGAGACCGATTCACCTTTAAATACAGACCCTAAATAATCTCAATCATAGGTTACTCGAGAGAGACATCGATATAACCGGATAGACTAGTATGTTATATATCCATCCATATGATGGAGGTAGTTGGTCTTATAGCTACTTATGTGGGGACACTAACGATACAGTGCGTGTGCTCATTGGAGAATGAGTTCACTGATTAATCCGCTTACAAAATGCTAGATGGTTAATGATACCTGATATTAGATAGTGATTCTATAGTTCTAGTTATGTGTTTGATCCTTAAACTTGAGATATCAAAAATGTCTTGTATGAGTACTCTATTTTTTGACATCCGACTTACATGTTTGAAAGTTTCAGATCTAGTATAATCAATTTTCAGGAATGGTAGCCAACCTTATGCAGATAATTGTGTATCAATAGAGGATCATCCACTCTCAGTATCATGAGAGGAATATCTCATGTATTCTTACTCAGATAAATCCATAATTAGGGTCATTCAGATTGAGAGAAAAAGAGTTCTCCAGGAGAATCCAATTAGAGCAAGACTCGAGTGAAAACTGTATATACCTGACAGCATCATGCCCGGTATATAATCTCTAAGATATTAGATAGATGAGGGACTATAGGTACATGGTAACTGAGGACAGATAGGTTCAAAGGATTAGATTTTCCTATATTGTCTAGGGACTATGACATAGTAGCCTAGTACGTACGCAATCGATGAATCAAGTGAATTATTATAAAGATAATAATTTACTGAGCCAGAAGGAGTTCTGACAAGTATGACTCATGACCAGCTTGATATTGGGCCTAGAGGGTCACATACATATGATAGCTGTTGCGATAAGTAGAGGTTTAGATATGAGATATCCGTCGGAGCCCCTATCTTATTGGATATCCGATAAGCTCCTGAATTATTGGATCCCATGGATGAGATCCAATAAGAGTTAATAAGAGGTTATTAGGTAGAGACTCACTAATCTAAGAGGTTTGGGTAATTGGATGAAGATCTAGTACCCAATAGGACATGATCCATTAGGGTTAAGTTGATAGGGGACCTCTACAAATAGGGGAGAACCAAAAGTCCATAGGCTAGGGTTTTCTTAGTTGCGACTTCTTATTATCCTCTCCTTGGAAAGGAGCATCTTTGCATTCCCTACCGTGTGGATTACCATTAGAGAGGAGGATGATTGACCTCCTTCATCTTCTCCCACAAATATATAGGAATTCAGGGATATACGATCTCCCTAGGTACTATCTTTCTTATATATGCAGTTTTCTGATTTTTGTATATCGATATTTACACGACGATGAAACCTTTTTGTGAAAATCTAAGATTTTTGTTTTCTGTTCTTCCGCTGCGTATATGATGTCACCTCTAGATTTTTCAACATATACACTATATGAGATATGGAAAGGGAAGAAGCTCGATCTTAAAGTTATTAAGATTTGGGGCTGTCCCGCCCATGTTAAGAGATACAACCCCGATAATTTGGAATCCAGGACGGAATGGTACAAGTTCATGAGATACCCAAAGGAAACTTATGAGTATTATTTTTATCACCTTGAGGACCAAAAGGTCTTTGCAACTAAGAGAACAGTGTTCCTTGAGAAGGAATATATTCTTAGTAAAGACAATATGAGTGTGATAGAGTTGAGTGAGGTTGAAGAACCTAGCTCAAGTATTATTTCGCAGTCCAAGTCTATTTAGGTACCTGCTAGTCATGAGTGCCTTGCAAGCCAATCACATGAGTAATGACACATGCGACTTGACATGCACTCTTTTTGCTTATTATTATTTGACATTTTATCATTTTATCTTACATGTTGTATATATTATAATGTCCATGGATCTGTATAATAGGACTCAGATCATGATAAAGAGATCGATTCACCTTTAAACACATACCCTAAATAATTTCGATCATAGGTTACTCAAGAAAGACATCGAGAAAACCATATATGGAGGCAACTGGTCTCATAGTTGCTCGTGAGGGGACACTAAGGGTACAGTGTAGGTGCTCATTGGAAAATGAGTTCATTGATTGATCCGCTCATGGAATGTTGGATGGATGATGATACCTTATTATCAAACAACGATTCTGTAGTCCCAATAGTGTATCTGGTCCTTAGATTTAAGACACCAAGGATGTCCTGTATGAGTATTCTACTCTTTGATACTAGATTTATAGGTTTGAAAGTTTCAGATCTAGTACAATCAGTTATTGAGATTGGTAGCCAACTTTATGAGAGTTTTTGGGCATCAATAGATGATCATTCGCTCTCGGTATTATGAGAGGAATATCCCACGTATTCTTGCTCAGATAAATCCTTAGCCAAGGTCATTCGGATTGAGAGAGAAAGAGTTCTCTAGGAGAATTCGATTATAGCAAGACTTAAGAAGAGATCGTATGGGCTTGATAGCATTATGCATGATATAGGATCTTCAAGATATTAGATGGATGAGGGATTATAGGTACATGGTAACCGAGGATAGATCGGTCCAAAGGATTGGATTCCTCTGTATCATTTGGAGACTATGACGTAGTGACATAATACGTTTGTAAATGATGAGTCAAGTAAATTATTATGAAGATAATAATTGATTGAGCTATAAGGAGTTATGAAAAGTATGACTCACGGCCAGCTCAGTAATAAGCCTAGAGGGTCATACACATATGGTAGGTGTTGCGACGAGTAGAGGTTTGGATATGAGATATCCATTGGAGCCCCTATCTTATTGTATATTCATTAAGCTCCTGAATTATTGGATCATATATATGAGATCTAATAAGAGCTAATAAAAGATTATTGGTAGAGACTCATTAATCTAAGAGGCTTGGGTAATTGGATGAAGATCCAATATATAATAGGGCAAGATCCATTAGGGTTAAGTTGATAGGTGACTTTTATAAATAGGAGGGAACCAAAGGCCCATAGGTTAGGGTTTTTTAGTAGCCACCTCATATTCTCCTCCCCCTTTCCTCCTCAGCCAGCAGCCTTAGTTTGGGACGTGTGGATAGCAAGAAGGGCTGGCCCCTTCTTGATTACGTAGTGCGCTTAATAAGAAGATTTGAGCAGTGATTTAAGAAGCATCGTCGTAACCCCCTACTATGTGGATTAGTACTAAAGAGGAGGACACTTAAACTCCTTCATCCAATCCCACAGATCTATAGGAATTCAGGGATATACGATCTCCCTAAGTAATTTTCTTACGTATAGTTTTTTGATTTCGCGGGTTTTGCACACCAAATTTTATATGATGATAAGAACCTCTTTTTCTATGGGAAATATATGATTTTTGTTTATATTCTTCCGCTGCACATATGATGTCGCTGTAGATTTCCCAACAGTACCTAGCACATAAGTTCTAATTTTATATAGGTCTGGTAGAGTATCCTGTCCTCCTTAGAGATATGTAGGACATATCAGAGGGGAGGATATTGATCATCAGACTTATGAGGAAGCTATTACAAGTATAGACTTTGGGAAGTAGAAAGAAGTTATGAATTCTAAGATAGATTCCATGTACTCCAACAAGGTTTAGAACCTAGTTGATGCACCCGAGGGTATCGTACCTATTGGCTATAAGTGGATCTTTAAGAAGAAGATCGGAGTTGATGGAAAGGTAGAGACCTATAAAGTAAGGCTAGTGGCTAAGGGATATTATCAAAGACAAAGTATTGACTATGACAAAACCTTCTCACCCGTAGTCATACTAAAATCTATCCAAATTCTATTGGATATTGCAATACACTATGATTATGAGATCTGGTAGATGGATGTGAAAATTACATTCCTCGACGGCAACCTCGAGGAGGTGATGTATATGATATAGTCTGAGGGATTCGTGTCCAAGGATAGTCCAGATAAGATGTGTAGGTTACTTAGGTTCATTTATAGACTGAAGCAAGCTTCTCGAAGTTAGAACATAAGATTTAATATGGCAATCAGATCTTATGACTTCATTAAGAATGAAGATGAGTCTTGTGTATACAAGAAGGTAAGTGGGAGTGCTATCACCTTTTTGGTATTGTATGTGGATGATATCCTGATCATTGGGAATGATATAGGAATGTTCTCCACAATAAAGTCTTGACTATCTAAACACTTCTCCATGAAAAACTTAGGGGAAGCATCCTACATATTGAGGATTCAGATCTATAGAGATAGATCCAAGAGAATGCTTGACTTCTCCTAGTCCAGGTATATAGACATTATTATCAAAAGGTTTGGTATGAAAAATTTTAAGAGGTCTCAAATTAATGAGATATGAGATATTGCTTTTTAGGAGTATGTCCTCAAAGACTCCTAAAGAAAGGATAGACATAGATAAGATATTCTATGTCGCAGTGATAGGGTCTATCATGTATGCTATGCTATGTACTAGGCCTGATATATTGCATGCTCTAAGTGTCACGAGCATGTATCATATCAATCTAGGCTTGGAGTACTGAAAAATAGTAAAGTATATTCTTAAGTACTTGAGGACTAAGGATCTTTTACTAGTATATAGTGGAAGTAGCCTCAGGATTGTGGGCTACATGGACTCGAGCTTCTAGTCCGATATTGATGATAGCAAGTCTAATTTAGGGTATGTGTTCACCCTAGATGGAGAAGCAACATGATGGAAGAGTTCCAAGCAAGATATTACTGCCTGTTGACTTGACCATAGAGGCAGAGTACATTGTTGCACCAGAGGCAACAAATGAGAAAGTTTGGATGAAGAAGTTTATCATAGATCTATGAGTCGTGCTTAGCAATGAGGATCCGATTCCCTTATATTGTGACAACAATAGGGCAATTGCTCAAGTGAAGGAACCCAAGTCTTATCAGAAATTGAAGCACATTCTAAGGAGGTTTTACCTGATCAAAGAGATCGTCACCCGAGGAGATATAGTAGTAGAAAAAGTTCTATCTGAAGATAACATCATAGATCTACTGATAAAGCTATTATCTCAGATTGTCTTTGAGCGTCACAGGGGTTTAATGGGGATCAAACATATAGGTGATTGACTTTATGTCAACTAGGAGATTACTAATCATAGGTGCCCTGTAAGCCAATCACATGAGTGATGGCATGTGTGATATGATACGCACTCTTTTTGCTTATTATTTATTTAATTTTTTTATTTTATATTATCTGTTACATATATTATGATGTCCATGAATCTGTACAACGGGAATCGGATCATGATGAGATTATGATAATAAGACTGATTCGCCTTTAAACATAAACCCTCAATAATCTCAGTCATAGATTACTTAAGAGGGACATCAAGATAACCGGACAGACTGGTGTGCTGTATACCTATCCAAATGATGGAGGCGATTGGTCTCATAGCTTCTCGTGTGGGGACACTAGGGACACAGTGTAGGTGCTCATTAGAGAATGAGTTCACTAATTGATCTACTCATGGAATGCTAGATGGTTGATGATGTTAGGATCAAGAGCAGCACTAAGAGAGGGGGGGGGGGGTTGAATTAGTGCAGTGGATAAAAATCGATGATTTGAAGCAATTTCGAAAACTTTATGCATTGAGAAAATTTCGTCCGATGAAAATGATTTCGATAAAGAGATTGATTCGAGTGAATATGTAAGAGAGTAGAGGAGGGGAGAATGAAAAATTATAGCCAAGTAAATAATTTAAATGCCGCAAATGAAATTTACGCACCAAGAGAAGAACGTAGTGATTTTATAGTGGTTTGATCAATTGACCTATGTCCACTCCTAAAACCTTCTCCAAAGAGGTTATCGGCTTCCACTATCGATCCTTCTTGAATGGAAAAGATCAAACACCCTTTTTACAGAACTTTACAAGTGGCTCACACCTTTTTTACAGAATTTTTACACTTAGAATACGGGAGGTGAACACTCAAACTTTTCAAGGCTATTTTACTATAGTTTTGACTCAGTTTTTATTACTTCTCAATATGCTTAACCAACTGAGAAGTAAGGGGTATTTATAAGCTCAATTGGCTTCAAAATTAGAGCCAAAAAAGTCCCATCTCATATTTCCAAGAGCTAACGGTACCATCGCCTGTCACTGGCAGTACCATCGCTAGTTAACCCTAACACTGGGTGGTACCACCACCTAGTCTGACGGTACTATTACCAGAGTAGAGCTTCAGGTTTTGTGGTGGGACGATACCACCGCTTGGTAGTTAATAACTACCGACGATACCATTACTTGACCTAGGCAATACCACCGCCCAAGTACCTTGGAACCCACACCCTGGGTAGTTCCACCGCCCCAATCTGGTGGTGCCACTGCTATACAGGGTTCAGCACTTCTAGATGGGTCTTGAATCCAACCAAATCCAGTTCATTTACAGGCCCAATTGGCCCCTACCAGGGTTAATGGAATTAACACCCAATCCTAAGCCTAATTACGTGCTAACTATGAAATTAAAGATATTTTCTAAGTAAAACTAAATCTGGCACATCAAGTCTTCTTCCGACGAACTTCTGGTGGTCTTCTAACGAACCCTCAAACAACTTCCAATAGACTCTGTTAGAACCCTCCGCAGATTCTAAGCTTGGGGTTGATCTCTATAGGGGATCGGCCTCCTTGGAACTCTATAGGGGTTCCTTCCTCCAAGTTGCTGCACAAAGGCTGCTAAAGGATTGATCTATTCATTGATTAAAGAGGATGAATACATGACTATTTATAGGGCTTCTAAGCCCCAACTCCTAATATGACTCTTACTTAAGACTCCTACTTCTCACCAACTTCTAATTAGGACTCCTTCTCTAATAGGATTCCTAATTCTAATAGGACTTTTTACCTAATAGGACTTCTACTTCTAATAGGACTCTTTTCTTAATAGGACTCCTACTTCTAATAGGACTCTTTTCCTAATAGGATTCTTACTTCTAATAGGACTCTTTTCCTAATAGGACTCCTACTTCTAATAGGATTCTTTCTCTAATAGGACTTCTTTCCTAAGAAGTAACCTAACCCTAACCTAGCTGGCCTCTTCACCTCTTTAATAAGGGTTGGCTAGATAGGATTTACATGAATGCCCTTATCAATGAAATTAAATTAGGACTCTCATAGCTAGAGTTCCTAACAGACCCGCCCTCTTCAAATCAGCCTTGTCCTCGAGGCTGACGTTCCATGAATTCTGAGAATTTGATCTTCAAGTCATCGTAGTTCTCCCAAGTGACATCTTCTGCTGGTAGGTTTGTCCACTGTATTAACACTTCAGTAGCAGGTCGTCATCATCGAGTCATGATTTGTCGATCAATAATGGCACTTGGTTGGGTCTGGAGCTCTCCTTGGGTAGTTATATTTGGTAGATGGCTTTGGGCTGTCTCGTGTTGTCCCAACTTGAGCTTTAAACATGATACATGGAAGACTGGATGGATTCGGGAGCTGGTGGGTAAGTCTAATCTTTATGCTACTGCTTCGATGCACTCCAAAATCTGGTAGGGTCCATAGAACCGAGGTAAAAGCTTTATAGACGCTCTGGTTTGGATTGATGTTTGCTTGTATGGCTGGAGCCGTAGGAAGACCCAATCTCATACTGAAAATTCTCTTTTGCCTCTGTGTTGATCATAATGCTGTTTCATCCTTGCTTGTGCTGTAGTGAGATTATCTTTTAGCAACTTCAGTATTTTGTCTCTATCTTGTAGTTTCCTGTCTACTTGTTCTACTTTAGAGGTGCCCAACACATATTTTGAAATTACAGGGGGGGTTCGGCCATACATGGCCTCATAGGGAGTACATTTTGTGGAGGAATGATAAGTTGTATTATACCACCACTTGGCCCAGGGAAGCCACTTTGTCCATTCTTTTGGTCGGTCCTTTGGTGAAGCATCTAAGGTATGTCTCCAAACACTGTTCACCACTTGATTTGGCCATCGATGCATGGGTGATCGGTACTCATCTTTAGTTTAGTGCCCTGCATCTGGAATAACTCTGTCCAAAATTTACTCGTGAAGACCCTATCACAATCACTTACAATAGATCTCGGCATCCCATGTAATTTTATAATATTCTCCATAAAGATTTGAGCAATACTAGAAGCGGTGTAGGGATTATGGACGACACAAAAGTGAGCATACTTTGTAAGGCGATCAACTACGACAAAAATTGTATCTTTTCCTTGTGATGAGGGAAGCTCTTCGATGAAATCCATTGATATATCAGTCCATATTGATTCTAGGATGGGTAGAGGTTGTAACTTTCCAGGACTTGCCACTGTCTCACCTTTGTGTCGTTGACATATATCACATTGTGCTACAAATTCAGCAATAATATTTTTCATCCCTATCCAATAAAATTTTACTTAATTCTTTTATAGGTTCTAAGGAACCCAGAGTGCTCGGCCACAGGTGTGGAATACATCTCTTGAAGGATGATCTTTATGCAAGTAGAATTTGGCACAAGCACAATGCGTCCTTTATATCGCAAGTCCTTTGAGTCCCAACTGTAATGAGCCATAGAGCTTGGTGCTTCCTTTAGTTTTTTTTTTTATGATTTTACTCCTAATATCCTCAAGGAAGTCGTTGGTCGGAAGTGAAATAGCCAAAAATTCAACTTGCTCGGGTAGCCGTGAAAGCGCATCTGCAACAACATTATCTTTCCCTTTTTTGTAAGTTATTTCATAATCATATCCAAGAAGCTTTGTTACCCATTTTTGCTGCTTAAGTTATACCAAAAAGCCGTTGCATGCTTTGTGCACAACTTTCTCCATTCGTTGTGTGCAAATTATCGTTACGTCGCCCCCATGTTTCCCATACAGTATCACCTGTTTCCCCTTGCTGTAAAATTTCATAATTAATTTTAAAAAATTCTAGGAAACATCACCTAATGTCATCAACCATTCGATGCCAAGCATGGTCTCATAATCATCGAGAGAGAGGAGGAAAAAATCTGTAATTATCTCTTGGTCCTACAGCAATAGTTTCACCCGTGGGCACTTACGATCACACTTCAAAATTCGTCCATCTGCGAATTTAACATTGAACCTGCTGCAATTCTCAATAGGTAAGGCCATCTGGATAGCAACCTTGCTATTCATAAAATTATTAGTGCTCCCGGTGTCAATAAGAACGGTGATTGGTTGTTGCTTCAGAAATCCTCCCACCTTCATTGTTTGCGGGTTCGCATAACCGGCAAGGGCATGCATCGTAATATCAATTGGCTGCTGTTCTTCATCCGTGACCTCTTCCTCATGCTCCTGGACCTCCTCCTCCCTGTCTTCAAGAGGTTCAATCAATAGGAGGCGGCCCCTTTTGCAGCGATGATCGCGGTTCCACGGCTCGTCGCAATGCCAACAAAGACTCTTTGCTGATTGATCACGTAGTTCTTCTCTTGTCAATTTTTTGGGCAGCGAAGGATGGCTGGAAGCAGAAGGGGGTTTATATGTTGAGGTTCTAGGAGTGGTTCTCATCCTTTAAGAATCTTGGTTGAGTCATTCTTCTTGTATTTGGGCAAAAGAAATCGCAGCCATCACGGTACAGGGCTGTCGTGCCTTAACTTCCCCTTTTATCTCTGGCTTGAGTCCTTCGATAAATGTTCTTAACAATTGATGGTCAGTCCAATCACGAGCAAGGTAAGATAGCTTCTCAAACCTGGTTTGATACTCTTGAATCGTAGAGGTTTATCGAATCTTTGCGAGTTGGCCGTTGATATTTTCATACTCAGTAGGTCGAAGCAGTTCAGCGTGCATTCTTAAATTGATTCCACGTCGGAGCCTCATGATTATATTCCAGCCAATTGTACCATTGAATAGCATCTCCTTCAAGGTGGATGACAGCAATCTCCACCATAGCATTATCCGATATTTGGTAGTAGCGAAAGTAACGTTCTGCGCGCGAAATCCACCCCGCTGGGTCTCCTTCTTCCCATCGTGGGAAGTCCACCCTCATGCATGGCTAAAGCACATCCGAGGGCTGTCCCTCCTTCTCTGGGGTCCTTTCTAAATTCTCTCCTTGCTGTAGTTTGGTTGGACTCGATGGTTGTCCAATTCTGAATTCTGCAAACAAAGCGCGCAATTTGTCTTCCAAGCGTGATTCAAGCCGTGATTCAATCCGAGATTCCCATGCTTCAAATTTGGCATCAATTGGATCTTGGGAAGCCATAGCATATGTCTATAAATCAGAGATGCCCTTGTCTTTTTTCTGTTGATGGGTTAATGGCATAGGGTGGTGGGAGGTTTGGACAATAGATCGGTGATTGAAGGGTTCAGCTATAATGGTTTACTGTTTTGGGCTGTGGTTTTTTATGTTATTAGGGTTATGAAACTAGGTTATGATGGCTGCATCTTGAGGCTAGAGGGATGCCCTAAATATGTCTTGGTTTGTGGCAGCAAGGTGGCTAGGGTTTGGTAGGTTACGGAGAAGAAAAAAGGACAAAGGTGCAATACCAGATTTTTCATCGGAAAAATTCCAGCAGCAAAGATGTAATTTTTCCAGAAATTTTCAAAAGATATTCAAGTAAAACTCAAAGGGGATCTACTAATAAGGAAGAGGTAATACTGTAAAAAATTTCGTAGGAAGAAACGACAGCAAGGGGTTTGGAAAAATTGAGAATCACGGAGAGGTATTATAGCAGATTTTTACGTCTAAAGTGCAGCAGATTGGACGTAAAAGATAAGTAGTTTTTATTGAGAATTTTTCGACAAAACTAAAGGAAAAACCACTGTTAGGAAGTGTCAAAGCCGCCGTAAAAATTCCATAGAGATTTGGATAGAAAAAATACAGTAGCAAGATAAAAAAGGTAGTGCTATGTGGCTGAAATTCTGTAGTGTGACTTTCGTTGTAGAGATGAAAACTTTACGACGAAAAGTTTATGCAACAATTATAGGAACGAATTTTTTTGGATTTTTTGAATAAGGATAACTAAATTGCAGCAGCAGTAGGGTAGATAACTAGAACCTATTGCAATTCACGGGAAGATCAAAGGATGATCTACGGTGGTGGAGATGATGGCGGAATTCAGCGATGATCTTCTAAGCAATTGTGGGAATTGCTTTGCGCGGTTGTGGAGGGCTGGTGGATGGCTGTGGAAGGGCAGCGAGATGCCAAGAACGCTGCTCTGATACCAAGTGTTAGAACCCTCTGCGGATTCTAAGCTTGGGGTTGATCTCTATAGGGGATCGGCCTCCTTGGAACTCTATAGGGGTTCCTTCCTCCAAGTTGCTGCACAAAGGCTGCTAAAGGATTGATCTATTCATTGATTAAAGAGGATGAATACATGGCTATTTATAGGGCTTCTAAGCCCCAACTCCTAATAGGACTCTTACTCAAGACTCCTACTTCTCACCAACTTCTAATTAGGACTCCTTCTCTAGTAGGATTCCTAATTCTAATAGGACTTTTTACCTAATAGGACTTATACTTCTAATAGGACTCTTTTCCTAATAGGACTCCTACTTCTAATAGGACTCTTTTCCTAATAGGATTCTTACTTCTAATAGGACTCTTTTCCTAATGGGACTCCTACTTCTAATAGGATTCTTTCTCTAATAGGACTCCTTTCCTAAGAAGTAACATAACCCTAACCTAGCCGGCCTCTTCACCTCTTTAATAAGGGTCGGCTAGATAGGATTTACATGAATGCCCTTATCAATGAAATTAAATTAGGACTCTCATAGCTAGAGTCCTAATAGACTCCCAGTAAGCTCCTATACTTTACGAAGATCTTGGTGAGTTTCGACGAGTCTCCTTTGGTAAGCTCCAATCTTTCTCAGTGAGCTCTGCGAACTTCCAATGAACCTTCTAATGAACTTTTGACGACCCTTCGACAAGCCCCTGACTCATTCTCTGCCAATTTCGACAGCACTTTCGACAAACCTTCGGACTTCCGGTGGGCTCTCAAACTTCCAATGATTTGATCGTACTTCCCTCTGGCACTTCATTTTGCTTTATATCTTCATCGTTATCATAGTTAATCCTACATAGTTTTTTCAACATTTGGATTAGATCAAACAACTTATCAATTGATTTCATCATCAAAATTTGAGATTCAACATATGATACTTCATTGTCAGATAGTGATTCCGTCATCCCGATAGCGTACCTGATCCTTGAACTTGAGACACCAAGGATGTCCTGTATGAGTACTTAACTCTTTGATACCAAACTTATAGGTCTGAAAGTTTCAGATCCGGCATAGTTGGTCATCGGGAGTGACAACCAATCTTACGAGAGTTATTGAGTGTCAATAGAGGATCATCCACCCTCGGTGTCATGAGAAAAATATTCAATGCATTCTTGTTCAGACAAATCCCTGGCTCAGGTCATTCGGATTGAGAGAGAAAGAGTTTATTAGAACCCTTGCGGATTCTAAGCTTAGAGTTAATCTCTTTAGGGGATCGGCCTCCTTGGAACTCTATAGGAGTTCCTTCCTCCAAGTTGTTGCTCAAAGACTGCTAAAAGGATGATCTATTCATGATGAAAAGAGTGTAAATACATGACTATTTATAGGGCTTCTAAACCCTAACTCCTAATAGGACTCCTACTCAAAACCCCTACTTCTAATCAACTCCTAGTTCTAATAGGACTCCTTCTCTAATAGGACTATTACTTTTAATAGGACTCCTTTAATATGACTCTTTTAATAGGACTCCTACTTCTAATATGACTCCTTCTCTAATAGGACTCCTACTTCTAATAGGACTCCTTCTCTAAGAAGCAACCTCCAAATTTATCCTAACCTAGCCGACCTTTTCACCTCTTTAATAGGAGTTTGCTAGATAGGATTTACATGAATGCCCTTAGGATTTATATGTTTGCCCCATTTAATGAAACTGAATTAGGACTCTCCTAGCTAGAGTTATAACAGACCTACCCTCTTCAAATCAGCCTTGTCCTCGAGGCTGACGCTCTATGAATTTTGAAAATTTGACCTTTAAATCGTCATAGTTCTCCTAAGTGGCATCTTCTGCTGGTAGGTTCGCCCCTTGTATTAGCACTTTAGTAGTGGGTCATCGTCGTCGAGTCACGATCCGTCAATCAATAATGGCACTCGGTTGGGTCTGAAGCTCTCCTTGGGTAGTCATATTTGATAGATGGTTTTGGGCTGTCTCATTTTGTCCTAACTTGAGCTTCAAATATGACACATGGAAGATTGGATAGATTCGGGAGTTGGCGGGTAAGTCTAATATATATGCTACTGCTCCGATGCACTCCAAAATCTGGTAGAGTCCATAGAACCAAGGTGAAAATTTTATAGATACTCTGGTCTGGATTGATGTTTGCTTATATGGCTGGAGCCGTAGGAAGACCAAATCTCTTACCGAAAATTCTCTTTCACCTTTATGTTGATCATATTATTGTTTTATCCTTGCTTGAGCTTTTCCTTGTGATAAGGAAAACCCTTCGATGAAGTCCATTGATATATCAGTTCATATTAAGTCCGGGATGAGTAGAGGTTGCAGTTTTTCGAGACTTGCCACTATCTCACCTTTATATCGTTGACATACATCACATTGTGCTATAAATTTAGTAATAATATTTTTCATCTCTACCCAATTAAAATTTTACTTAATTCTCTTATAGGTTCTAAGGAATCTGGAGTGCCCAACCGTAGGTGTGGAATGCATCTCTTGAAGGATGTTCTTTATATAAGTAGAATTTGGCACAAGCACAAAGCATCCCTTATAGCGCAAGTCTTTTGAGTCCCAACTATAATAAGCCACGAAGCTTAGTGCTTCCTCCAATTTTTTTTATGATCTTACTGGTCTCTGGATCATATTTCCATTCCCTCCTAATATCCTCAAGGAAGTCGCTGATCAGAAGTGAAACGACCGAAAATTTAACTTGCTCAAGTAGCTACGAAAGCTCATCTGCGATAACATTTTCTTTCCCCTTTTTGTAAGTTATTTCATAATCATATCCAAGAAGTTTTATTACCCATTTTTGTTGCTCGGGAGAAGATATCTTTTGCTCCAAGAAATATTTTAGGCTTTTATGGTCAGTCTTGATTTGAAAATGTCACCCGATCAAGTACGGTCTCCATTTGGCCATCGCATGAATAATCACGAGCATCTCCTTATCATAAATAGTCATCTTGAGATGGGAAGAAGATAACGTCTTACTGCTATATGTAAGAGGGTGATCATCTTGTATTAGTATAGTACCAATTTCGACTCCGGAGGCATCGACTTCAATAAAAAAAGTCTTATCGAAGTCGGATAGCGCTAATATGAGCGTTGTCGACATTATGGCTTTAAGTTTATCAAACGCAGTGGTGGCTTTGTCCAACCATTGGAAAGCATATTTTTTCAGCAAGGAAGTAGGGGGTGCATTGATCTTTCTAGAGTTTTTCATGAACTTGCGATAGTAGCGTGTTAAACCGAGAAAGCCGCGTATCGATTTTATGTTTCTCAAGGTTGGCCAATTCTGCATTGCTTTAATTTTAGAGGAGTCCACCGCCACACCTTCCTCTAATATGATATGCCTAAGATATTCCACCTTTAGAAATTCGTAGTGACCGTTGTGCGTTCAAAAGGCGGTTTTTAGTATGTCTTCTTCACACACTCATATTTGATGATACCCAGATTGAAGGTCCAGCTTTGTGAAGACTCATGCTATCTTTAATTCATCAAGTAATTCATCTACTATTAGAATAGGGTACTTGTCCTTAACGGTTATGTTGTTAAGAGCTCGGTAATCAATGCACATTCGCCATGTTCCATCCTTCTTTTGTACGAGGAGCACCGGTGAAGAGTAGGGGCTACAGCTTGGCCGAATAACTTATGTTTCAAGCATCTATTTTAGAATCCTTTCTATTTCATCCTTCTAAAGATGTGGATACCAATATGACTAAGTATTTGTTGGAGGTATGCTTGGAAGAATCGGTATACGATGGTCATGTCGGCGGGCAGGAGGTAGGCTATGTGGTTCATCAAATATATCTGAAAATTTAGCAAGCAAGGGAAGTAGATTTGGATCTTCAAATTCGGTTGGCTCTCCCTTAGATTTCTGTTTAAGTTGTACTAAAAAGCCAATACATACTTTATGCAAAACTTTCTCCATTCCTTGTGTGCAAATCGTCGTTACGTTGCCCCCACATTTTTGATAGAACCCTAGAAGAATTCTATGTAGATTGATATTTGAGGGGGATCAACTCTTGGAATGCTATAGGGGTTCCACCCTCCAAGTAGTCGGCCTTGTGGTTGTAACGTATGTTGATCTTTTCTTCTTAAAAAGAGGTGGAGGCTACATACTTATATAAGACTCCAAACCCTAGACCTAAGGGCGTTTCTTAAGTGAACTACCCATTTTACCCTCAACCTTAGCCAATCGGTCTAGTAAAAGGGGGGTGGCAGCTAAGAAGCCCAAAGGCCCAAATATAAACCCTGGCCACTATTCTTTATAGGATAGAGATGGCTAGGTAGGGTTTATTACACTCTTACAGGGTTTTTATTAGCTACTACTTGGTTGAGTAGGACCCAACCCTGCTAGGGTCCTATCAAGCCCATCCTCTTCAAACCAGCCTTGTCCTCAAGGCTGAGATTCCATGAACTCAGGGAACCGGGTCTTTAGCTCCTTATATGATTCCTATGTGTCATCTTCGGGTGGTAAATTATTTTAATGCACTACTACTTCAATAGAGGGATGTCGGCGACGCATCACGATTCTACGGTCGAGGATGGCTTATGGTTGGGCTTGAATATCTCTATCTTCAGTGGTGTTGGGTAATTGAATATGGGGTGACTCGTGTTTTCCTAACTTGATCTTCAAGCATGACACGTGGAAGACAGGGTAGATTTTGGCATCCTCAAGCAATTTAAGTTTATACACCATGGCTCCAATACGCTCTGTGATCTGATAGGGCTCATAAAAATGTGGAGATAGCTTTATGGAGGCTCGTGTGTTGATGGAGAGTTGCTTGTATGGCTGTAGGCGAAGATAAACCCAATCTCCTACTGAAAATTCTCTTTCGCTTCGTCGTGTGTCAGCTTGCTGCTTCATTCTAGCTTGAGTAATAGAGAAATTATCCTTTAGCAACTGTAGGAGTTTGTCCCTGTCAATTACATCTTGATCGACCTGATGTACCTTGGCCGAGCCAATTACATACTTTGGAATCACAAGGGTCGGCCGACCATATAATGCTTCATATGGGGTACATTTTGTAAAGGAATGATACATAGTATTATACCACCATTCAGCCAATGGGAGTCATTTCGTCCATTCCTTTGGTCGGTCACTAGCGAAACACTGAAGGTACATCTCTAAATACCTGTTCACCACCTTTGTTTAGCCGTCAATTTGTAGATGATATGTTGTGCTCATCTTGAGTTTGGTGCCCTACAATTGAAATAAATCAGTCCAAAATTTACTAGTGCAGACCCTATCTCGATCACTTACAATGGACCTTGGCATCTCATGCAGTTTAATAATATTTTCTGTGAAAATATGAACAATACTAGCAGTAGTATAGGGATTTCACACAACATAAAAATAAGCATATTTAGTAAGTTGATAAACCACCACGAGGATCATGCTTTTACCATTGGAAGGTGGTAGCCCTTCGATGAAGTCCATGGAGATGTCAGTCCACACTAACTCCGGTATGGGTAGTGGTTGTAGTTTTCCTAGACTCACCACTGTTTCACCTTTTTGCTGTTGACATATATCACATTGTGCCACATATTCAGAAATAATTTTTTTTATCTCTTTCCAATAAAAATTTTGCTTTACTCTTTTGTAGGTTTTTAGAAATTTGGAGTGCCCTGCTGAAGGTGTGGAGTGCATTTCGTGCAGAATGACTTTGATGCAAAGGGAGTCGGGTATAAGTATAATACAACCTTTATAGCATAGATCTTTCGAATCCCAAGTATAGTGAGCTATTGCACTTGGATCCTCCTCCAATTTTTTAATGATGTTGCTGGTCTCTTGATGCTTCTTCCATTCCTCTCTAATGTCCTCAAGGAAGCCGGTGGTAGGAAGAGAGATGGCTTAAAATTCAGCTTGATCAAGTAGCCATGAGAGTGCATCTGCAACAACGCTTTCTTTCCCCTCTTTGTAAATAATTTCATAATCAAATCCTAGAAGTTTGGTTACTTATTTTTGCTGCTCTAGGGATGATATCTTTTGCTCCAAAAAGTACTTGAGGCTTCTATGGTTGGTTTTAATTTGAAATCGCCGACCGATCAGGTAGGGTCTCCACTTCGTTACTGCGTGCACAATGGCGAGCATCTCCTTATCATAGATTGATATTTTTTGATGGGAGGGAGATAGCACCTTGCTAGTGTATGTGAGTGGTCGACCATCTTGCATGAGAACGGCTCCAATTCCAACTCCAGATGCGTCGGCCTCAATGATGAATGGTCGGTTGAAATCTGGTAGTGCTAGCACAAGCGTTATCGTCATAGCTGCCTTAAGTTTATCGAAGGCAGTGGAGGCTTCATCTGACCATTGGAAGGTATCCTTTTTTAGTAGAGAAGTGAGGGGTGCACTGATCTTCCCATAGTCTTTTACAAATTTTCGGGAGTAGCCTGTTAGTCTAAGGAACCCACGCAACAATTTCACATTTATAGGTTTCGGCCAACCCTGCATAGCTTCGATTTTTGTTGGGTCTACCGCCATTCCTAATATTAGGTGCCCAAGGTGCTCTACATTTTGTTGGAGAAAGCTGCACTTTAATAGCTTAACAAAAAGAGTATTTTTCCAAAGGATCGTCAGAACAAATCACAAGTGCTGAAAATAAGTCTCAAGAGAAGGGTTGTAAATGAGAATATCATCGAAAAATACCAGAAAAAATTTACAAAGAAAGCTTCAAAAAATATCATTCATGAGACTTTGGAAGGTTGAAGAAGCATTAGTGAGTCCAAAAGGTATTACCAAGAATTCATAATGACTATTATGTATGCGAAAAACAGTTTTTGGAATGTCATCTTCATATATCCGAATTTGGTGGTAACTGGATCGGAGGTCCAACTTCGTAAAGACTCAAGCTCCTTTTAACTCATCAAGAAGTTCATCCACCACTGGTATTGGGTACTTATCTTTGACGATGATGCCACTTAGAGCTCAGTAGTCAATGTACATCCGCCAAGTTCCGTCCTTCTTGCGTACAAGTAGCATCGGTGAAGAATAGGGGCTATAGCTTGGCCAAATCACCCTTGTTTCAAGCATCTCCTTTATAGTTTTCTCAATTTCATCCTTTTGGAGGTGAGGATAGTGGTACGGTCGAGTGTTTGCTAGTGGTTTGCCTGGAAGAATTAGAATTCGATGGTCATGTTGCCGAGTAGGAGGAAGACTATGTAGTTTAGCAAAAATATCATCAAATTCAGTAAGTAATTGGGTGAGATTTTGATCTTCAATTTCTATTTTCTTTCCCTCTAGTTGCTGCTAGAGATACATTAAAAAACTATCATTTATCTTGTGTAAAACTTTCTCCATTCGTTGGGTCGAAATGGTGGTTACGTTGCTTTTGCGCTTCCCATGTATGATGACTTGTTTGCCTTTAGAGTGGAATATCATAATTAACTTAGAAAAGTTTCAAGAGACGTCACCTAGCATCGTTAGCCATTCTATACCCAGCACGACCTCATAATCATCAATTGGTAGGAGGAAAAAGTCGGCAACAATTTCTTGGTCTTGCAATAATAGTTTCACCTGTGGGCATCTTTGGTCGCACTTTAGGATTCGACCGTTGGTGACCTTTATGTTGAACTTGCTGCAACCTTCAATGTGGAGCACCATCCGAGTAGCAACCTTACTGTTTAAGAAGTTATTAGTGCTGCCCATATCGATGAGAACAGTGATCAGTTGTTGTTTAAGAAGGCCTCCAACTTTCATCGTTTGAGGATTTGAGTAGCCGGCTAACGCATGTACCATAAAGTCGGTCGGTTGTAGCTCTTCTTTTGTATTTTCTTCCTCATGTTCAAGGCTCTCTTCTAGCTATTCAATGACCTCTTCTTCCACTAGTTCAATCACAAGAAGTCTCCCTTTTTTACAGTGATGCTCGTGGCTCCACGGCTCTTCATAATGCTAACATAACCCCTTTGCAGATCACTCCCGAAGCTCTTCTCTTATCAACTTTTTTAGTACAGGAGCTTGGATGATAGTAGGGGGGCTGAGGGCTTTAATTTTCTGGTCGGGGAGTGACCCTAGTCCTCCGGGCTTCATGGTTCAATCACTTTTCTTGAAGTCGTGCGAAAGAGATGGCTGCCATAAGCGTGTACGATTGTCGTGCTTTAACTTCTCCCTAGATCTCCAACTTCAGGCCCTTAATAAATGTCCCCAATAGCTATTTTTTATACCAATCACAAGTTTGATTAGATAACCTTTCAAACCTGGTTTGATACTCTTGAATGGTGGAGGTTTGTCGGATCTTTGCTAGTTGTCCATCAATGTTCTCGTAATCGGTTGGTCCGAAGCAGATCAGTAGTCCTTCTTTGAATTGTCACAATGAGAGGACTTCATTAGTATGTTCAAACTAATCAAACTACTGTATGGCATCCCCTTCAAGATGTATAGCTGCAATTTCCACCATAGATGCATCTGCGATTTTGTGGTACCGAAAATATCACTCCGCACGTGAGATCCAACCAATCGGGTCTCCTTCTTCCCATCTGGGGAAGTCCACCCTCATGTGTAGATAGTAGGGATTGGTCATAGAGCCTCCCCTCTCTTGGAAGTCATCTCTTCTATTAGAGCTCTCTCCTTGATGCGATTTCTTCAGGCTCGGTGATCGGCCCAAATTGAGTTTGGCAAAGAGAGTCTGAATCTTATCCTCTATTCGTGTCTCAAAGGCTTCGAATTTAGCGTTGATTGCCTCCTCAGATGTCATAGTATATGCCTCCAAATTTATAATATTAAGATATCTCTTTTGTTGTCGGGTTAAAGACATATATTGGTTAAGAGAAGTGGTGGCCGAAAGGGTTGGTGGATTGGAGGATATAGGCTACGGTTTAGGATTGTTTTGTGGCTATTTTGGGTACGATTTGATAGAGTTTTAGGGCTGTGATGGTAATAGATGAAGATTAGAGAAGAGGGTTTTAGATATGTGGTAGATGGCAGCAAAGGTTTGATAGAAATCGATAGAAGTTGCTACAGATATGTGATGTCTCGTAAGAGCAGAATTGTCGTCGAAGAAATAGCAATTTCTCGATGAAATTTCTAGCAAAAAACCCGAGATTTGAGGAAGGGATTTGATAGCAAATTCTCAGTTTAGATAACAGCAATGATAACAAATTGGATCAAGAAAATTTCAGTAGCAATTCGGTAGAAGTTGCTACAGATATGTGCTGTCTCGTAAGAGCAGAATTGTCGTCGAAGAAACAGCGATTTCTTGATGAAATTTTCAGCAAAAATCCCAAGTTTTGAGGAGGGGATTTGATAGTAAATTCTCAGTTTAGATAATAGTGATGATGACAAATTGGATCAAGAAAATTTCGACAGCATAATAGTAAGGAAATTGGTGCAAGTTGTGATGGTAGAATTCTCGTTGACAAATTTCAACAGTTTGCGACAAAAATTTGTAGCAATACAGGAATGTTTCATAGATGAATTCCATAATAGATCAATCATAGATGAAATCCAAGATGGTGTATGAAGTGCATAATAAATTTTGTTCAAAAAGGATAGCAAATAGATCGGTTTAAAGGTAGCAATATGCGGCTGAAATTTTCTGCAATAATCCTTCGTTTGCAAAGATGATAACTTTTACGACGAAAGTAATTCGCAGTAAAGGATAGATAGTAATACTTCTTTTTGGTATTTTGAATGGAAAATTACAGCAGCAAAAGGTATTGGTGATAGGAGAATACCAGATTTCTGATGCAATTGGAGGTGGCGGCAGTAGATTGATTTGATCTACGGCAGAAGATGACGGTGGAGACGACGATGTCAAAAGCAATTGTGGGAATTACTTGGTTGATGGTGGATGACAGAGATAATAACAAAAGCAGCAAGATCATTGCTCTAATACCAGATGATAGAACCCCAGAGGAATTCTATGTAGATTGATCTTTGAGGTGGATCAACCCTTAGAACGCTATAGGGGTTTCACCCTCTTAGTCGGCCTTGTGGCTGCAAAGTAGGTTGATATTTTCTTCTTAAAAAAAGGCAAAGGCTACATGCATATATAGGACTCTAAACCCTAGCCCTAGGGGCAGCTTCCTAAGTGAACTACTCATTTTACCCTCAACCTTAGCCAACTGACCCAGTAAAGGGGGGGGGGGGGTGGCTAAGAAGCCCAAAGGCCCAAATATAAACCCTGGCCACTCTTTTTTATAGGATAGAGGTGGCTAGGTGGGGTTTATTACACTCTCACAGGATTTTTATTAGCTGCTACTTGGTTGAGTAGGAACCAACCCTACTAGGGTCCTATTAGTTTCTCGTGCAATATCACTTGTTTCCCCTTACTGTAAAATTTCATAATTAATTTTAAAATTTTTTAGAAATATCACCTAATGTCATCAATCATTCGATGCTAAGAATAGCCTCATAATCATTAAGAGGGAGGAGGAAGAAATATGCAATTATCTCTTGGTCCTACAGCAATAGTTTCACTCGTGGGCACCTATGATCACATTTCAAAATTCGTGTTTCGGCAACCTTAATGTCAAACCTGTTGCAATTCTCAATAGGTAAGGCCATCTGAATCGCAACTTTGCTATTCATAAAATTATTAGTGCTCCTGGTGTCAATAAGAATGGTGATCGGTTGTTGCTTCAGAAGTCCTCCCACCTTCATCGTTTGCGGGTTCGCGTAATCGGTAAGGGCATGCATCGTAATATCAATCGGCTACTGTTCTTTATCCGTGACCTCTTTCCCATGCTCTTGGACCTCCTCCTCCATGTCTTCAAGAGGTTCAATCAGTAGGAGGCGGCCTCTTTTGTAGCGATGATCGCGGTTCCATGACTCATCTCAATGCCAACAAAGACCCTTTGTTGATTGGTCACGTAGTTCTTCTCTTGTCAATTTTTTTGGCAGCAGAGGACAATTGAGAGTAGAAGGAGGTTTATATGCCACAAGCCTAGGAGAGGTTCTCATCCTCTGAGCATCTTGGTTGAGCCGTTCTTCCTGTATTCAGGCAAAAGAAATCGTAGCCATCACGGTACGAGGCTATCGCGCCTTAACCTCCCCTTTTATCTTTGGCTTGAATCCTTTGATGAATATTCCTAACAATTGACGGTCAGTCCAATCATGAGCAAGGTAGGATAGTTTCTTAAACCTAGTTTGGTACTCTTGAATCGTACAGGTTTGTCAAATTTTTACGAGTTGGCCGTTGATATTTTCATACTCCATAGGTCCAAAATGTTTCAACAGTGCATTCTTAAATTGATTCTGCATCGAAGCCCCGTGATTATATTTCAGTCAATTGTACCATTGAATAGCATCTCCTTTAAGGTAGATGATAGTAATTTCTGCCATAGCATCATTCAACGTTCAGTAGTAGTGAAAGTAATGTTTGACGCATGAAATCCACCCCACCAGGTCTCCTTCTTCCCATCGTGGGAAGTCCACCCTCATGTGTGGCTGAAGCATGTCTGAGGGCTATCTCTCCTTCTCTAGAGGCCTTTCTAAACTCTCTCCTCACTAAAATTTGGTTGGACTCAGTGGTTGTTCAATTCTAAATTCTGCAAACAAAGCGCGCAATTTATCCTCCAAGCGCGATTCAAGCCATGATTCAATATGAGATTCCAATGTTTCAAATTTGACATCAATTGGATCTTGAGAAGCCATAGCATATGCCTCTAGATCAAAAATGTCCTTGTCTTTTTTCTATTGATGGGTTAATGGCATGGGGTGATGGAATGTTTGGACAATAGATCGGCGATAGAAGGGTTCGACTATAATGGTTTACTGTTTTAGCCTACGGTTTTTAATGCTGTTAGGGTTATGAAAATAGGTTATGATAGCTATGTCTTAGGGCTAGAGGGATGCTCTAAAAATGTCTTGGTTGGTGGCAGGAAAGTGGCTAGGGTTTGGTAGGTTATGGAGAAAAAGGAAAAAAGTGCAGCACCGGATTTTTTATCGAAAAAATTCCAACAGTAAGGATGTAATTTTTTCCAGCAATTCTCAGTAGAGATTCAAGTAAAGCTCAAAGGGAATCTATCGGTAAGGAAGAGGTAATGCTGTTAAAAATTTTGTAAAAGAAAATGACAACAGGAGATTTGGTAAAATTGAGGATCACAGAAAGGTATTGCAATAGATTTTTACGTCTAAAGTGTAGCAGTTTGGACATAAAAGATCAATGGTTTATATTGAGAATTTTTTAGTGAAACCAAAGGGGAATCCACTAGTGCAATTCATAGGGAGATCAAAGGATGATTCGCGGTGGTGGAGATGATGGCGGAATTCGGCGATGATCTTTTAAGTAATTGTGGGAATTGCTTTGGGCGGCTATGGAGGGCTGATGGGTGGCTATGGAAGGGCTGCGAGATGCCAAGAACGTTGCTCTGATACCAAGTGTTAGAACTATTAGTTATAGGTGCCCTACAAGCCAATCACGTGAGTGATGGCACCTGTGACACAGCGTCGATCTCTTCGCATATTATTATTAGTATTTTCTCACATTATCTGGATGAATATTGTGATGTCCATGGATCTGTGTAATGGGAATCGGATCATGATGAGATCATGATAATAAGACTAATATACTTTTAAGCACAAATCCTAAATCATCTTGGTCATAGGTTACTCGATGTGGACATTAAGATAACCGGATAGACTGGTGCGCTATATACTCATCTATATAATTGAGGTGACTGGTCTCATAGTCGCTTGTGTGAGGATACTAGAGGTACAGTGTAGGTGCTCATTAGAGAATGAGTTCACTGATTGACCACTTACAGAATGTATGGTTAATGATACCTAATGTCATACAAGGATTCTGTAGTCCTAGTAGTGTATCTGGTCCTTAGACTTGAGGTACCAAAGATGCCTTGTTTGAGTACTTCATTCTTAGACACCGGACTTATAGGTTTGGAGAGCTCCAAATCTGGTATAGCTAGTTCTCAAGAATGGTAGTTAATCTTACAAAGGCAATTGCATGTCAATAGAGGATCATCCACTCATGGTATCATGAGAGATATATCCCATATGTGCTCGCTTAGGCAAAATCCCTAGCCAAGGTCGTTCGGATTGAGAGAGAAGAAGTTCTCTGGGAGAATCTGATTAGAGCGAGACTCGAACAGAATTCCATATGGGCCTGACTTTACCATGCCCAATATACGGTCTCTGGGTTATTAGATGGATGAAGGAGTATAGATACATGGTAATTGAGGATAGATAGGTCCGATGGATTAGATCCCCTATACCGTCTGGGGACTATGGCGTAGTGGCCTAGTACGTTCAAAGTCGATGAGTCGAGTGAATTATTATGGAGATAATAATTCACTATATCAGAAGGTGATCTGAGTCAGAAAGAGTTCTGATAGGAATGACTCATGGCTAGCTCGGTATCGGGCCTAGAGGGTCACACACATAAGGTGGATATTGCTACGAGTAGAGGTGTAGATATGAGATATCTGTGAAGCCCCTAGTTTGGATCATGTGGATAAGATCCAATTGGGTAATTGGATGAGATCTAATTAAATGATTGGATAAGATCCAATTGGATGAGATCAAATTGGATCTTGTGGATAAGATCCAATTAGATAGAGATCCAGTGTGAATAGGATCTGTTAAGGGTAAGCTTCCTCCACCTCTATAAATAGGAGGAATCTCCTGGTTCATAGGCTGAGAGCTCTTGGTAGTTATCCTCCTATTCTCATTAGTCTCCTCTCCTCCTCCTTGGCTCCGGTAACCTTGTGGTGCATGTGGAAAAAGATCCCGCGGTGATCTGAGGAGCGTCGTTACTGCATCCGCTGTGTGGATTACCGCTAGAGAGGAGCACGCTAGTGCTCCTTCATTCTCTTCATTGGATCTAAAATTTTTAGAGATATACGATCTCCTTAGGTAACGCTTCTAACATGATACATGTGGATTTTTTGGATTTGTGATTTTTGTGCACCAATCGTTGCACGACGACCAAGTACGTAACTATGAAAAATTCGATCTTGTTTTTATTTTCCGCTATGCATGAGATGTTGAATCTCCCGATTCCCTAGCAGTGGTATCAGAGCTAGGTTCGTCGTGTGATGATTGGCTTATAAACTGTATGTGTTGTGTTTTGATGCTTGACGCAAATGAAAATTGTTGCTGACGTAGTTTGGCCAACTACGCCGAGGTCACACATCTATATCGCGCGTGCAAGGCCGCATGCAAGTGTGCCAGGCTGCACGCGCACACGGGGCGCACCGCGGCGGCCTGCATGGCAGCGCTCACAGGGGCCGCAGGCGGAGCTCACCGCAAGGGGGCAGCGCCTGGGCATTTGCAAGGGGGCGCCACGGCAGCGCACGGGCAGCCACGCCACGCCGCCCGCGCCACGAGTGACCCATGGCACCAAGACGCATGGCCCACCGCATTAGGTGGCCACAGCCACAATGCAGAGAAAGCAGAGGAATGGGAATTAGGGTTTTTTGACCAAAAGATAGTTTTGCCCCTTGAAATTTTAGAAATTCTAATTTTGTCCCTTATGATAAAATGACAAAAATACCCTTCAAAATTTCTGAGAAAATTCCCTGCATGTCCCTAATTTTAAATTTTAGTTATTTAAAAGGTTTAAGTAACTATTATTATTTATCTAGTAATTCTACATGATATATACATGTGATGTGATGTGATGTGGGAAGATGATCATGGACTTTATGATGTGTGTATGTGATTATTGGGGCCTGCGAGTCTTCATTTTTTGTTGATTGTCGAGCCTATGTGCTTGTAATTATCCTAGAGGTGCGACGGAAGCCTGGAGGTGGTAGTGGGACTCCTGAGGCCGATTCAGATGATCGTGATGTATAGAGATACGTTGAGGTGCCGACAGATCTGACGATGATGAGATGGATGATCACCATGCATAGAGATGCACTGATATGCACATAGATCCTGATGTAAGTGATTAGGTTGAAGTCCATGATCATCTGGTGTGCTTGTGCATGTGAATGCTATACACCTACTAGATAAGTATATATATTTGCATGCGATGTAAATATATTAAATATGTATGTGTGTGACACATCATATCACGAGACCGAACCTAAAACCCCTCTTATGATAATATTAAGTCGGTAAGTGTAAGGCAATAAGATTGACCCATTTGGCCTTCCATCATTAGGGGCAGGAATCGATTCCCAACGTAGGTTGAGTTAGTCGAGTCCCTCGAGGCTCACCTCTTTCACATCTCGCTATCTTGTCTTCGACATAAAGATGTCACCGGTGACCTGAGGATATGGTATGCTTGGTCGGGTCCCTCGAGGGTATATCACTGAATCAAACTCATCTTATAATGATGGTGATGACTTAATTGAACATCATGGTTGGTCGAGTCCCTCGAGGCCATGGTGGTTCGGAGGCCAAATATGACAGAAATCACAAAGAGTTGTGATTGACAAGAGTTGTCTACCTTTTGGGCTTAGTGTGATTGGTCGAATCCCTCGAGGTTATACTAAGATGCTGATTGGATCCCGATCCCCACTAGAAGTCTACCGGAGACTTCTATTTCACGTGCATGAGGGTGTCATGTGACTCGCTAGAAAAATTAGTAGGAGCATGTCAAGATAGAAGTCCATATCCTGATTGTTTATTTTTACGAAATCTGCATGATATTCACTTATGTTATATCTCTTGTTTATTAGAAACATATCATCATCAAACCCTCTACGTAGCATACTTGTTGCCAACTGCCTCACTGGTCTAAATTATACGAATTGGCTCCACAACCTAAGAATAGTTCTTATAGTGGAGAAAATCGCATATGTCCTAGATACGATTATGCTTCAACCTGAGGTAGAAGCTTCTCAAGAAGAATTTGCCCAATATGTGAAGTATATAAATGATTTCACTCTCACCCAGTGTTACATGTTAGCCTCTATGACTCTTGAGTTATAAAGACAACATGAAAACATGGATGCTCATTCCATACTCCTGTACCTCTGTAAATTGTTTGAGGAATAGGGAAAAACTCAGCGATATGAGATATCCAAGAGTCTCTTTCGTGCTAGGATGACTAAGAAGACACTGGTTTAGAACCATGTCCTGAAGATGATAGAGTGGATTGAAAAACTCACAGGTCTAGGAATAGTCCTAAATGATAACCTATATGTTGATCTTATACTTCAGTCCTTACCAAATTTCTTTTCTCGGTTCATCATGAATTTCAATATGAACAAACTTAAGGTATCTCTCCCTAAGCTCCTCAATATGTTGAGGGAGGTAGAGATCACAATTAAAAAAGAGAAATTAGTTCTCTATGTTGGTGTGACCAAAAGGAAAAGGAAGACTTGAAAGACCCTTGAGAAGGGTAAGGGCAAGGGCAAACGGGGTAAGGCAAATGTTGTCAAAATTGACCCAGCAAAGGACAAAGGCCAGTGCTTCCACTGCGATCAAGATGGGCATTGGAAAAGAAACTACAAGGCGTATCTTGCAAAAAAAGCGAAATAAAAGTTTGGAAAAGCTTTAGGTACTTTCATGATCAGTCTTCATGTGTCAGATTCTTATGATAATGCATGGATATTGGATACCGGTAGTACTTATCATATCTGTAATTCGTTATAGGTTCTGACAAGGCATAGGAGATTGGCAAACGGTGAGATGGACCTTAAGATGGGTAATGGAGCAAGAGTTGCTACTGTTGTTATCGACGAAGTCACTCTACATCTGCCTAATGGAGCTAATATTGCATTAGATACATGTTATTTTGTTCCCTCTATTATCAAAAATATTATTTCCATTTCATGTTTGACATTAAATAGTTATAAAATATTTTTTGAGAATAATTATTATTCAATTAGTAAGAATGATAAGATCATTACTAGAGGAACATTGTATAATGGTTTGTTTATGCTAAATACTGCTTCACACATCATGAATGTAAGCATGGCCAAGAGAAAATAAGAAGAGATGAATAATGTATATTTGTGGCATTGTAGGCTAGGTCATATCCATGAGGGAAGGATTCAAAAGTTATTAAAAAATGGATACTTAGATCCATTTGACTGCGAGTCATATACAACTGGCGAGCCTTGCCTTCATGGAAAAATGACCAACTCTCCATTTAGTGGAACTGGAGAGAGAGCCATTGAGTTATTAGAACTCATACATAGTGATATATGTGGTCCTATGTCAACTCATGCTATAGGTGGTTATTCCTACTTTATTACTTTTATTAATGATTTCTCTATGTATGGACATATGTACTTGATGAAGTATAAGTCTGAAGCCTTCGAGAAATTCATGGAGTATAAGAATAAAATAGAGAACCAAATTGGAAAGAGTATTAAAACTCTTCGATCAGATCGAGGAGGAGAATACTTGAGTACAAAATTCATCCAGTTCCTCAAGGACTATAGGATTCTGTCCCAATAGACACCTCCTTATACACCACAGCTCACTGGTATATTAGAAAGGAGAAATCACACACTATTAGAGATGGTGCGGTCTATGATGAGGTTCGCTCACCTACCCATCTCATTTTGGGGATATTTCCTATAGACCGTAATTTACTTTCTGAATAGAGTTCTATTTAGATCGGTAGTGTCTACACCATATGAGATATGGAGAGGGAAGAAGCCCGATCTTAAGGTTGTTAAGATTTGGGGCTGTCCTGCCCACGTTAAAATACACGACCCCGATAAGTTAGAATCCAGGACGGAACGGTGCAAGTTCATAGGATACCCCAAGGAAACTTATGGTTATTATTTCTATCACCCTAAAGACCAAAAGGTCTCTGTTGCCAAGAGAGTAGTGTTTCTTGAGAATGAACACATTCTTAGCGGAGACAGTGGAAGTATGATAGAATTGAGCGAGGTTGGAGAACCTAGCTCAGGCACCATTCCAGAGATCGAGTCTGTTTAGGTACCTAACACACAAGTTTCAATTTTGCGTAGGACTAGTAGAGTGTCACACACTCTTGAAAGATAAGTGGGACATATTAGTGGAGAGGATATTCAGGACATTGATCCTCAGACCTACAAAGAGTCTATTATGAGCATAGACTCCGGGAAATGGCAAGAAGCTATGAATTCTAAGATGAAATCCATGTACTCCAATAAGGTTTGGAACCTTATTAATGCACCTGAGGGTATCGTACCCATCGGCTGCAAATGGATCTTTAAAAAGAAGATCGGGGTAGATGGAAAGGTGGAGACCTATAAAGCAAGGCTAGTGGCTAAGGGGTATCGTCAAAGGCAAGATGTTGACTATGATGAAACCTTTGCGCCCATAGCTATGCTGAAATCCATCCGAACTCTATTGGCTATTGCAGCACATTATGATTATAAGATCTGGCAAATAGATGTGGAAACTGCATTCCTCAATAGTAACCTTGAAGAGGAAGTATATATGATACAGCCTGAGGGGTTCATGTCCAAGCAGAGTCTATATGAGGTGTGCAGATTGCTTAAGTCTATTTATGGACTAAAGCAAGCTTTTCGAAGTTGGAACATAAGGTTTAATGAGGCGATCAAATCTTATGACTTCATTAAGAATGAAGATGAGTCTTGTGTGTACAGGGAAGGTAAGTAGAAGCGCTATCACATTTTTAGTGTTATATGTGGAAGACATCCTAATCATTAGGAATAGTGTAGGAATGCTCTCCACAATAAAGGCTTGGCTATCTAGACACTTCTCCATGAAGGACTTAGGGAAAGCATCCTATATTTTGGGGATTCAGATCTATAGAGATAGATTCAAGAGGATTCTTGGCTTGTCCCAATCCAAGTACATAGAATTTCTTGGAGTATATCCTAAAAAACTCTTGGAGAAATAACAAACATGGATATGATACCCTATGCGATAGGATCTATCATATATGTTATACTATGTACCAGGCCTGATATAGTACATGCTATGAGTGTCACAAGCAGGTATCAGGCATATCTAGGCTTGGAGCACTAGAAGATCGTAAAGTGTATCCTTAAGTACTTGAGAAGGACTAAGGATCTTTTACTAGTATACGGAGGAGCTAGTTTCCAGTCCGAAGTTGACAATAACAAGTCGAATTCAAGGTATGTGTTCACCCTGAATGGAGCAACAGTAAGCTGGAAAAGTTCCAAGCAAGATACTACTACTAACTCAAACACAAAGGTGAAATACATTGCTGCGGTAGAAGTAGCAAAAGAGGATGTCTGGATGAAAAAGTTCATCATGGATTTAGGAATCGTATCGAGTAACGTGACACTGATTCCCTTATATGGCGATAATAACTGTTGGAAAATTTATCAGGGGAGCGACATCTCATGCGTAGCGGAAGAACAAAAAACAAAACACCCCAGATTTCCCGTAGAAAGTTTCCGCCATCATGCAAAGATCGGATTGTCAAACAAATCTGTAAAAAATTGCACGTGTAAAAGAAAGTACCTAGGGAGATCATATATCCCTGAATCCTTACAGATCTATAGGAGAGGATGAAGGAGGTCAAGCATCCTTCTTTCTAACGGTATCCACACGGTAGGGACTACGTCGATGCACCTCTCTAGGGAGAGGAGAACAGGAGGTGGCTACCAAGAGAATTCTCAGCCTATAGAGCTTTGGTTCCCTCCTATTTATAGAGGCCCCTTGTCAACCCTAATGGATCTTTGCCCTATTGGGTATTGGATCTCCATCCAATTACCCAAGCCTCTTAGATTAGTGGGTCTCTGCCCAATAATCTCTTATTAGCAATTATTGGATCTCATCTCAGGATCTAATAATTCAGGGGCTTAATGGATATCCAATAAGATAGGGAGTTCAGCGGATATCTCATATCCAAACCTTTACTCATCGCAACACCTACCATGTGTGTGACCCTCTAGGCCCAATATCGAGCTGGTCGTGAGTTATACTTATCAGAACTCCTTCTGGCATAGTGAATTATTATCTCTATAATAATTCACCCAACTAATCGACTACAGACGTACCAGGCTACTACGCTGCAGCCCCTAGATGATACAGGGGAATCAAATCCTTTGGACCTATCTGTCCTTAGTTACCATGTGTCTATAATCTCTCATCCATCTAATATCCCAAAGATCCTATACCGGGCATGGTGCTGTCAAGCCCATACGGTCTCTCCTCGAGTCTTGCACTTGTCGGATTCTCCCAAAAAACTCTTTCTCTCTCAATCCGAATAACCTTGGCCGAAGATTTGTTCAAGCAAGAACACATGAGATATTCCTCTCATGATACCGAGAGTGGATGATCCTCTATTGATACTCAATAGCCCTCGTAAGGTTGGCTACCACTCCCAATGACCGGTTGTACTAGATCTAGAACTTTTCAAACCTATAAGTCCGGTATTAAAGAGTGGAGTACTCATACAGGACATCCTTGGTGTCTCAAGTCTAAGGACCAGATGCACTATTGGGACTACGGAATCGCTGTCTGACGTGAGGTATCAATAACCATCCAGCATTCCGTAGGTGGATCAATTAGTGAACTCATTCTCCAATGAGCACCTGCACTGTAACCTTAGTGTCCCCACACGAGTAGTTATGAGACCAGCTACCTCCATCATATGAATGAGTATACAGTACACCAGTCTATTCGGTTATCTCGATGTTTTTCTTGAGTAACCTATGACTAGGATAATTTAGGGTCTGCGTTTAAAGGTGAATTGGTCTCATTATCGTGATCTCATCACGATCCGATTCTCATTGCACAGATCCAAGGACATCACAGTATATGCAACACGCAAGATAAAGTGATAAAACGCCTAATAATAAGCAAAGAGATAAAGTGCATATTAAGTCACAAGTGTCATCACTCATATGATTGGCTTGCAGGGCACATATGACTAGTAATCTCCCACTTAACCTAAAGCCAATTAGCAATATGTCTGATCCCCATCAGACCTTTGTGATGCTCAAAGACAATCTGAGTTAATGGCTTTGTCAGTGGATCTGCAATGTTATCTTCAGATGAAACTCTTTCCATTACTACCTCTTTTCTGGCAACAATCTCTCTTATCCAGTAGAACCTCCTCATAATATGTTTTGACTTCTAATGAGACCTAGGTTCCTTCGCTTGAGCAATTTCCCCGTTGTTGTCACAATATAAGGGAATCAGCTCCTCGCTACTCGGGACGACTCCTAGATCTGTGATGAACTTTCTCATCCAGACTCCCTCCTTTGTTGCCTCTACTGCAGCAATATATTCTGCCTTTGTGGTTGAGTCAGCAGTAGTGTCTTGCTTGGAACTCTTCCAACATACTGCTCTTCCATTCAAGGTGAACACATACCCTGAATTAGACTTGCTATTATCGACATCAGACTGGAAGCTTGAGTCCGTGTAGCCTCAACCTTGAGGCTACTACCTCCATATACCAGTAAAAGATCCTTAGTCCTCCTCAAGTACTTAAGAATATATTTTACTACTTTCCAATGCTCTAAGCCTATATCTGCCTGATATCTGCTCGTGACACTCAGAGCATGCACTATATCAGGCCTAGTACACAACATAGCATACATGATAAATCCTATCGATGATGCATATGGCATCATATCCATGTGTGTCCTTTCTTCAGGAGTCTTTGGGGACATACTCCTAGAAAGCAATGTTCCATGTCTTATTGGTATGAGACCTTTCTTAGAAATTTTCATGCTAAACCTTTTGACAATGGTGTCTATGTATCTGGACTGGGACAAGCCAAGCATCCTCTTAGATCTATCTCTATAGATCTGTATCTCCAATATGCAGGATTCTTCTCCTAAGTCCTTCATGAAGAAGTACCTAGATAACCAAGTCTTTATTGTGGAGAGCATTCATACATCATTCCCAATGATTAGGATGCCATCCACATATAATACCAAAAAGGTGATAGTGCTCCCACTTAATTTCCTGTACACACAAGGTTCATCTTCATTCTTAACGAAGTCATAAGATCTGATTGCCTCATCAAATTTTATGTTCCAACTTCGGTAAGCTTACTTCAATCCATAAATGGACCTAAGCAACCTGCACACCTTATCTGGGTTATCCCTGGACACGAATCCCTCAGGCTGTATCATATACACCTCCTCCTCAAGGTTGCCATTGAGGAATACAGCTTTGACGTCCATCTGCCAAATCTCATAATCATAGTGTGCTGCAATTGCCAATAGAATTCGAATGGATTTTAGCATGGCTACAAGTGAGAAAGTTTCGTCATAGTCAACACCTTGCCTTTGACGATACCCCTTAGCCACTAACCTTGCTTTATAGGTCTCTACCTTTCCATCTACTCCAATTTTTTTTTTGAAGATCCACTTGCAACCAATGGGTGCAATTCACTCGGGTGCATCAATTAGGTTCCAAACCTTGTTGGAGTACATGGAATCCATTTCTGAATTCATGGCTTCTTGCTATTTCCTGGAGTCTATGCTCATAATAGCCTCCTCATAGGTCTGAGGATCAATATCCTTAACATCCTCTCCTCTAATATGTCCCACATATCTCTCAATAGGATGAGATACTCTATCGGACCTACGTAAAGTTGGAACTTGTGTGTTAGGTATCTGAACAAATTCTGGAATGGTGCTTGAGCTAGGTTCTCCAACCTCGCTCAACTCTATCATGCTCCCACTGTCTTTACCAAGAATGTGTTCCTTCTCAAGGGACACTGCTCTCTTAGCTATAAAGACCTTTTGGTCCTCAGGGTGATAGAAATAATACCCATAAGTTTCCTTAGAGTATCCTACGAACTTGCACTATTCCGTCCTAGATTCCAACTTGTCAGGGTTGTGTCTCTTAACGTGGGCAAGGCAGTCCCAAATCTTAACAATCTTAAGATTAGGCTTCTTCCCATTCTATATCTCATATGGAGTAGACATCACTGACTTAGTTGGAATTCTGTTCAGAAGGTAAGCTGCGGTTTCTAGGGATATCTCCAAAATGAGATAGGTAGGTCGGCGAAACACATCATGGAACGCACCATGTCTAACAATGTGTAATTCCTCCTTTCTGATACACCATTAAACTGTGGTGTATAAGGAGGTGTCCATTGGGATAAAATCTCATAGTCTTTGAGGAACTGGGTGAACTCTGTACTCAAGTACTCACCTCCTCGATCTGATCAAAGGGTTTTAATACTCTTTCCTATTTGGTTCTCTACTTCATTTTTATATTCCCTGAATTTCTCAAAAGCCTCAGACTTATACTTCATCAAGTACACATGTCCGTACCTTGAGAAATCATCAGAAAAGTAATGAAGTAGAAATAACCACATATGGCATGAGTTGACATAGGACCGCATACATCACTATGTATGAGTTCTAGTAACTTAGTGGCTCTCTCTCCAGTTCCACTAAATGGAGAGTTGGTCATCTTTCTTCGAAGGCAAGGTTCACATGTCATATATGACTTATAGTCAAATGGATCTAGATATCCATTCTTTAGCAACTTTTGGATCCTTCTCTTGTGGATGTGACCTAGCCTACAATGCCAAAGATATGCATTGTTCACCTCTTCTCGTTTCCTCTTAGACTCACTTACACTTATGATATATGGAGCTATATTTAGCATAAATAAACCATTATGCAATGTTCGTCTCGTGATGATTTGATCATCTAATATTATTGAACAACTATTGTTCTCAAAAACTAATTTATATCCAATAACTGTCAAACATGAAATGGAAATAATATTTTTGATAATAGAAGAAACATAATAGCATGCATCTAATGCAATAATAGCTCCACCAGGCAGATGTAAGGTGACCTTGCCAACAGCCAATGCAGCAACCTTTGCTCTATTGCCCATCTTAAGGTCCATCTCGCCTTTGTTCAATCTCCTAGGTCCTGCCAGAACCCGCAATAAATTATAGATATGATAAGCACTCCCGGTATCCAATACCCATGTGTTATCATAAGATTCTGACAAATAGAGACTGATCATGAATGTACCTGAAGCTTCTATAAGCTTCTGTTTTGCCCTCTCTGTAAGGTACTCTTTGCAGTTCCTCTTCCAGTGCCAATCTTTATCATAGTGGAAGCACTGACCTTTGTCCTTTGTTGGGTCTTTCTTGACAACCTTTGCCTTACCCATTTTGACCTTGCCCTTGCCCTTCTTAAGGGTCTTCTCAGCCTTTCTTTTCTTTCTGGTCTCACCAATATAGAGAACCAGCTTCTCTTTCTTGATGGTGCTCTCTGTTTCTCTCAACATATTGAGGAGCTCTGGGAGGGTCACCTCAAGTTTATTCATATTAAAATTTATTATGAACTGAGAAAAGGAATTTGGTAGGGACTGAAGCACAAGATTCACACACAAGTTATCCTCTAGGACCATTCCTAGACCTGTGAGTTTCTCGATCCACTCAATCATCTTAAGGACATGGTTCTGAACTGGTGTCCCCTCAGTCATCCTGGCACAGAAAAGACTCTTTGATATCTCATATCGCTGAGTTCTTCACTATTCCTCTTAGAGAGATAGAGAGGAGAGAGAGAGAGAGGAGAGAGAGAGAGAGAGAGAGAGAGAGAGAGAGAGAGAGAGAGAGAGAGGAGAGAGAGAGAGAGGAGAGAGAGAGAGAGAGAGAGAAGTTTATGGGATAGGGGTTAGCATCCATATTTTCATGCTACCTCTATAACTCAATAGTCATATAGGCCAACATATAACACTAAGCAAGAGTGGAATCATCTAAGTACTTCATATAACGAGCGATCTCATTCTCGCTTGCCCCTTCGTCGGGCATAGGGATCACTGTATCAAGGACATATGCGATTCTCAGGTTGCGAAGCCAATCCGTATAATTTGGACTAGTGAAGTGGTTGGCATCAAGTATGCCACATAAAGGATTTGAAAGTGAAATTTTTCTGAAATTAAAGATGTAGCAGAAATAAATAACATGCAAACTTTGCAAAAATTAAACAATTAAGATAAGGACTTCTATCTTAATGCATTCCCACTAATTTTTTACGAGACACACAACACCCTCTAGTATATGAATCGGAGACCCTCGACGGATCTCTAGTGGGGATTGGGATCCAATCGACGTCTTAACATAACCTCAAGGGACTCGAACAATCACGTTCAGCCCATAAAGGTAGGCAACTCTTGCCAATCACAACTCCTTGTGATTCTCGTCCTGTTCAGCCTCCGAACCACCATGGCCTCGAGGGACTCGACCAACCATGATGTTCGATTAAGTCATCACCATTATTACAAGATGAGTCTGATTCGGTGATATACTCCCAAAGGACTCGACCAAGCATATCATGTCCTCAGGTCACCAGTGACATCTCTATGTCATAGATAAGATAGCGAAACGCGATATAGGTGAGTCTCGAGGGACTCGACTAACTCAACCTACACCGGGAATCGGTTCCTACCTATAATGATAGAAGGCCACGTGGGTCAATCTAATTGTCTCACGTTTACTGACTTAATATTATTTATAAAGAGGATTTTTGATTTGGTCTCCTAATATAATGTGTCACACACATACGTACTTAATATATATATCTACATCACATACAAATATATATATATATAGTAGGTGTATAACTAATCACATATCACATGAGCAATCACACCAGATTATCATAGACCACATCCTAATGTGATCAGGCCCGAGCTAGTGGGCCCAATCACTCACATCAAGATCTATGTGTGCTTCGGTGCATCTCCATGCCCTATGATTGTCTATCTCGCTTTGTCGGATCCATCGGCATCTCAATGCATCTCCATGCGTCGGATCCTCCATCTCGACCTCGTGGGTCCCGCTACCGCTACGCCTCAAGTAATTACAACAAAATTATAGGCACGTAGGCCTGACAATACACGAGAAAAATAGAGGCTATCAAGCCCCAATAATAATAATCACATGTACATACATCACATCACAGGTCCATGATCATCTGTCCACATCATACATCACATGTATATGTTACTTTATAGGACTACTAGATAAAAATAATAATAGTTAATTAAACTATTTAATTAAAATATTTAATTTTCTAAATTTAGGGACATAGAGGAAATTTTCTAAATTCCTAAGGGTATTTTGGTCATTCAGCCAAAAGGACAAAATTTAGAATTTCTGAAATTCCAAGGGGTATTTTGGTAATTCTATGAAATTCAGAAGGGCATTTTGGTTATTCTGTCAAATGGGAGAGAATATGAATATTTTGAAATTCCAAGGGGCAAAACCATCTTTTGCCCTAACAACCCTAACCCCCTTTGCCGTCACCTTGCCGGCGGCGGCCCCTGCACGCGAGCAGGGCAACGGCGTCGCCGCTGCCCCACCGGCGCCCTTGGGGCGCTGCCCTGGCGCCGCTACCCCGCAGGCACTGCCCTGTTGGCAGCCCGCCGGTGCCCCTACAGGCTGGTCCATAGGCCACGGGCGTAGCGCTGGCGCTACCCTGCAGGCAACTCGTCGGCGCCCCTACGGGTAGGTCGCCGGCCACCGGCTGCTGCCTGTGCTAGCAGCAATGCTACAAGTAGCTTTGCGGTTGCTGCACGAGCGGGCAGCAACAAATGCTGCCCTTTCTCGCTCTTCGCGCCAACGATTTTGGCGTCAAAAGTAGATCTAAAACACAACACACGCGGTTTAAGATCCGATCTTTGCACGAACAACCAAGCTTTGATACCACTATTGGAAAATCCGTCAAGGGAGCGACATCTCATGCGTAGCAGAAGAACAAAAAACAAAACACCCTAGATTTTCCGTAGAAAGTTTTCATCGTCGTGCGAAGATCGGTGCGTCAAACAAATCCGCGAAAAATTGCACGTGTAAAAGAAAGTACCTAGGGAGATCGTATATCCTTGAATCCCTACAAATCTGTAAGAGAGGATGAAGGAGGCCAAGCGTCCTCCTCTCTAGTGGTATCCACATGATAGGGACTGCATTGATGCACCTCTCTAGGGAGAGGAGAACAGGAGGTGGCTACCAAGAGAACTCTCAGCCTATAGAGCTTTGGTTCCCTCCTATTTATAGAGGCCCCCTATCAACCCTAATGGATCTTTACCCTATTGGGTATTGGATCTCAATCCAATTACCCAAGCCTCTTGGATTCGTGGATCTCTACCCAATAATCTCTTATTAGCAATTATTGGATCTCATCTCAGGATCCAATAATTCAGGGGCTTAATGGATATCCAATAAGATAGGGAGTTCAGCGGATATCTCATATCCGAATCTCTACTCGTCGCAACACCTACTATATGTGTGTGACCCTCTAGGCCCAATATCGAGCTGGCCATGAGTTATACTTGTCAGAACTCCTTCTGACATAGTGAATTATTATCTCTATAACAATTCACCCAACTCATCGACTACGAACGTACTAGGCCACTATGCCGCAGCCCCTAGACAATACAGGGGAATCCAATCCTTTGGACCTATCTATCCTCAGTTACCATATATCTATAATCTCTCATCCATCTAATATCCCAAAGACCCTATACCGGGCATGGTGCTATCAGGCCCATACGGTCCCTCCTCGAGTCTTGCTCTTGTCGGATTCTCCTAGAGAACTATTTCTCTGTCAATCCAAATAACCTTAGCCAAGGATTTGTTCGAGCAAGAACACATGGGATATTTCTCTCATGATACTGAGAGTGAATGATCCTTTATTGACACTTAATAGCCCTTGTAAGGTTGGCTACCACTTCTAATGACCGGTTATACTAGATCTGGAACTTTCCAAACCTATAAGTCCGGTATCAAAGAGTGGAGTACTCATACAGGACATCCTTGGTGTTTCAAGTCTAAGGACCAGATACACTACTGGACTACAGAATCACTGTTTGACGTGAGGTATCAATAACCATCCAGCATTCCATAGGCGGATCAATTAGTGAACTCATTCTCTGATGAGCACCTGCACTATAACCTTAGTGTCCCCACACGAGTAGCTCTGAGACCAGCTACCTCCATCATATGAACCGGTATATAACACACCAATCTATCTAGTTATCTCAATGTCCTTCTCGAGTAACCTATGACCAGGATAATTTAGGGTCTGTGTTTAAAGGTGAATCGGTCTCATTATCGTAATCTCATCACGATCTGATTCCCATTGCATAGATCCAAGGACATCATAGTATATGTCACATCCTGGATTTTTTTTTCCAGGATTATATCTTCCCACACATACAGAGCCAAATAAGTAAACATCACTTTATTCATCATCATAAACATTTATTATAGTCTATTTATTTTTGTAATTCATGAGTAAAAAGTAAACATAGTGATGTTAATTCAGAGAATTATTCAAGTGGCTCTACCTAGCGGTAGAGAAAGGTCCGCTCTCCACTGGGATCTGATTCAGTGCTAGCGGAAGGCTGCTCTGAAAATCAAAAACAAAGAAAATTCAGCAACGCTGAGTAGGTACCCCAAAAGTTAACTCAAAATAAATGCATAATCAAAAATCCATCATCCCATTGGCGTATATCAAATACCCGAAGGAGCACTCTCCCAACAACGGATGGAGAGGCTTTATACTGCGGGATGAGTTTGTGATTCTCTCAACAGCGGATGGCGACAAACTCATATCACACTCCCAACAGCGGATGGAGTGACGTCCCTCACCCGCCAAAGTGGGGACGCATTCCTCCCAATAGCGGATGGAGAGCGAATCGGTAAATCACGTCTGACGACACGCTAATCCCCGAAGGGAATCGCCTTTCTTGCTCTTGGTAGGGAAATATAATCTCATACTAATCATGTCTATTCGGGATGAAACAATACATTCAAAACATCTCTTTTCAATAATATCAATATCAATAATACCAAATAGCCCCCAATTGACTTGAACCTTAGTTAAATCGGTCTAATCAAACTAGATTCACTATGACCTAACTGGACCGATCTCTAATCCTCATTTAACTAGTCTGGAACCACCCTAGACTAGTATAATTTGGACTAGATTAGGTTTAATTTAGGTTAAACTGACTTGAAAGGTTAAATCAATTCGGAATCACCCTGAATTGATCTAGACTAATCAAATCTGATTTAGTTCAATCAATATTTGGGCTCAAATCCAATAATTACATAATATTGGACTAGGTTGAGCCGACCCAAATATTGGTCATGTGCACTGTACATGATTGTACATGCATCACGCCAGGTTGGGCCAACCTCAGCCCATCTTCTCGCATTGGTGAATTGGGTTAACACTTTGTGAGCTGACCCATGGGTGGGGCCTGGCCTGCAAGCTATTTTAACCCAATCCTATCCAATTTCATAATTTTGAATTACAACAACATACATTCACTACTGATAATAATACATCAAAACGTAACAACAGATTAAATAAATGGTAAGATAAGCTTCAACATAAGGAAACAATATTTTTAATTCAATAAGAACTAAAAATTATATGAATAATTTCAACATGATCAAATAATAACATTTCAAATCTAAAAAGGATAAAAATTTTAAATAACATATTCTAATAAAAATTTTAACATCTAAAGGATTAAGAATTTTCTCTTTTTTTTTAACTACTCATATTATATTTAAATCTGAATAAGATTAGAAGGTAACTGTAATAAAATGAAATAACATTCTTAAGAATCCGATATCATAAAATATATACAATTTCATAATATTTAAACATAAAACTTTTAAGGGTACCAAAGGGTAAAGTATTTTAATTTAAACTAATATCAATCAAAAAGTTCAACATAGAATCTAAACAAAAACTTTAATTTCAAGAAAAGTAGGGAGAACCTACCTCTTTTTAGCAAGACGAAACTCCTTGTTCCTCCCGCTGTTGAGTTCTGCTCGGTGTGGAACGAAGGAGAGAAATCCCTCCCCTTAAATAGTAGGAGGTGAACCTCCATTAAAGGAAAATTTTCTAAATTTTCGTATTTATTTAATATAAATTATTTTCATTTAATATACTAACAAATATGATCTCATCTTATTTGGAATACTTACTAAATATTTCCTAATTCGTAATAGCAAATAAGGAAATAGGATTATCTTTCCCTATTTTATACTAGCATGTAAGGAAATAATATTTAAATCTTAAATCAAATATTTGATTAGATTACATTTCTCCCCACCTATAAGAAATTTGGTCCCCAAATTTTACTTATCTCAAGAGAATATATGAGGATACTGCTCTCGCATATCTTTTTCTCTTTCCCACGTTGCCTCTTGGTCTGAATGGTGTTGCCAACAAATCTTTACCAAAGGTATAACTTTATTTCTTAGAACATGTTCTTTCCTTTCCAAGATCTAGATTGATTGTTTTGCAAAAGTGGCACCGTTTCTCAATTATAGACGTTGGTAAGATATGACATGTGATGGATCCCTGATATATCTTCGAAGCATAGAAACGTGGAATACATCATGGATGCTAGCCAAAATCGGGGGCAATGCTAACCTGTACGCCACAGGCCCGACCTTTTGTAAGACTTCAAATGAGCCTATAAATCTATGGGCTAACTTTCCTTTTTGACCAAACCTCATAACTCCCTTGGTTGGCGACACTTTTAAGAAGACGTGTTCGCCAACTTTAAACTCTAGATCTCTTCGTCTTCGATCTGCATAACTTTTCTAGCGACTTTGAGCTGTTAATAATCTTTGACGTATAATTCGAATATTATCAGCATCTTTTTGAATCAATTGAGGTCCCAAAAGTTTTTGTTCTCCTACCTCATCCCAATATACAGGTGATCTGCACTTTCTCCCAAAAAGAGCTTCAAACAGGGCCATCTGTATACTAGAGTGATAACTATTATTATAAGAAAACTCAATTAAGTGAAATGCTGTACTAAACTTTAACTATGTACCCAAAGATTTTTGTAAACTTTCCCAAAACTTAGAGGTAAACCTTGGATCTCTATCTGAGATAATACTAACTGGCACCCCATGATATCGAATAATCTCTTTAATATATAAATATGCTAATTTATCCAATGAATATTTCTTATTAACAGGGAGGAAGTGAGCAGATTTAGTAAGTCTATCTACTACTACCCAAATTCCATCGTATCCTTTCGCAGTCGTGGATAATCCTGTTACGAAATCCATAGTGACTTGCTCCCACTTCCATTCTGGAATTGAAATCCTTTGTAATTTTCCGACAGGTACTCAATGTTCTGCCTTCACCTGTTGACATATAAGACATTTAGAAACAAACTCTGCTATATCTCTCTTCATACTATGCCACTAGTAGTTTTGGCGTAAATCCCGGTACATCTTGGTAGTTCCAGGATGGATATTAAATTTTGATCTGTGTGCCTCCTCCAATAATTGTATCTTTACTAGATGACTTTCAGGAACACACAAACAGTTGCGAAATGTAATAGAACCATCTTCGATTTGGAGGAATTCGGGTCTAGCTCCTTGAGCTATTTCCTTAACTATCATTTGGAGATATTAATCTTCCTTCTGACCTTCTTTAATCATTTCTACTAAATATGATTGTGCCATCAGACATGCACAAAAACCTTTATTTGTCTCCAATAAAAGTCTAAGTTTTAAGTCTACTAACTCTGTCATCATAGAATTCCTTTGAATATTCATATAGGCTACAAGACTAGAAGTATTTCTGCTTAAGGTATCAGCAACTACATTGGCCTTCCCAGGATGATAGTTGATATTAAAATTATAATCTTTTAGAAAGTCCAACCATCTTCTTTGTCTCATATTTAAATCTTTTTGTGTGAAAATATACTTGAGGCTCTTATGATCTTTGAAGATTTCAAAAATTTGTCCATAGAGATAGTGCCTCCAAATTTTTAATGCAAAAATGATAGTTGCTAGCTCTAAATCATTAGTAGGATAGTTTTTCTCATGAGGTTTCAATTGCCTAAATGCATAAGCAACTACCCTCTCATTTTACATTAGAATACAACCAAGTCCTTGTAATGAGGCATCACTATATACTACAAAACCTTATCCCCCTGAAGGAATCACCAAGATAGGAGCACTGGTTAATCTTTTCTTCAATTCTTGAAAACTTCGTTGACATTTGTCATCCCATATGAACTTTATATTCTTTTGTGTCAACCTGGTCAAAGGTGCTGCTATTTTTTAGAAGCCTTCTACGAATCTTCTATAGTATCCAGCTAAACCCAAGAAACTTCTAATTTCTGAAACATTAGAAGGCTGCTTCCATTTTGTCACAGCTTCAATCTTGTGAGGGTCAACAGATATACCAGCACTCGAAATTACATGATCGAGAAACATAATTTCATTGAGCCAGAAATTACACTTACTTAATTTGACATATAGTTTCTCTTGTCTTAGGACTTCTAGAACTGTCTTAAGATGGTATTCATGTTCTGCCCTACTTTTGGAGTAGATCAAGATATCATCAATGAATACAATTATAAATTTATCAAGATAAGGGTGGAACACCCTATTCATAAGATCCATGAAGGCAACCGGTGCATTCGTGAGTCCGAAGGGCATTACTAAGAATTCATAATGACCGTATCTTGTTAGAAAATTTGTTTTTGTATGTCTCCTTCTCTTATCTTGATTGGTGATACGGATCTCAGATCAATTTTTGAATATACTTGAGTACCTTGAAGTTGATCAAATAAATCATCAATTCGAGGAAGGAGATATTTATTCTTTATGGTCACTTGATTGAGTTGCCTATAATCAATACATAGCCGCATGGATCCATCCTTCTTCTTCACAAATAGGACAGGGGTACCCCAAGGTGATACACTGGGTCGAATAAAATCCTTATCTAAAAGCTCCTGGATTTGTTTCTTTAACTCTTCCAACTCAATTGGTGCCATTCTATGTGGGAGCTTAGAAACAGGTGCGGTGTCAGGTAGAAGATCAATTGTAAATTCAATTTACCTATTTGGTGGCAGTGCAGGTAGATCGTCAGGAAAAACATCTGGAAAATCCCGTACAATGGGGATGTCCTCTAATACTGGCTTCTTAGATTCTTCTCCAGAAATGAAGGCCAAGTACCCCTGACATCCCTTCAATAATAATTGGGTAGCACTCAAGGCTGATATGATAGGAGAGAGCTTTTCCTGAATCTCAATGAACTTAAAAGATGGTTGATCTAGAGGTAAGAAAGTAATGGTCTTTTGAAAACAATCGACACTTGCATGGTTTGCTAAAAGCCAATCCATACCTAAGATAGCATCGAAATCTTGAAATTCTAGTAGAATAAGATCTACTAGCAAATCGTGACTTTCAATAGTAATAATATAATTTTTATATATCTGATCAATTATCAAGGAGTTTCCAACTGGTGTTGCTACCATTAATATATTATGCATTGGTTCAGGATTCTTATGTAGTTTCCTAGCAAAATATGACAATATAAAAGAATACGTAGAATCTGAATCGATAAGCACAGATGCAGGTGTACCACAAAGTATGATGATACCTTTAATAATAGATCCTGAGGCTTCAGCAACTTGATGGGTCAATGCATAGACCCTCGCCTGACCTCCCTCTCTAGGTCTTAGTTATTGTTGCCTAACTGTTTGGGGTGGAGCTCGGCGTTGTTGCTTTCGAGGGCAATCCTTCGACATGTATCCCGATTGTTGACAGTAAAAGCATACATGCTATCCCGTGGGGCATGAGGTGGAAACATGATCTGTCTTTCCACAAAAGTAGCATCTTATAATGATTTGATTACTAGGAGCTCCTGCTTGTTGATGCCCAAGCTGTTTGCCCTTGCCTTTCTTTGAAGGTCCAGAATGAGATCCCCCATACGCAAATGGTGCAACATTAAAAGGTCGCTTTCGGTCCTTTGCTTGTTGTAGTTCATTATCCAATTTCTCCACCACTAGAGCTCGATTTAACACTTCAGCATAGGTTGGTAAAATCAATACTGCAATAGACTTTCTAATTGATGATCGAAGTCCTCTCTCAAAATGATGAGCTCTTTGATTTTCATTAAAGGCAATATGTAGAGAAAACTGAGCTAGTTCAGTGAAATAATGATCATATTCCATTCTTGTTCTACTTCCCTGGTGGATGGTAAGGAATTCTTGTTGCTTTTCGAAGCGAATTGAATCAGAAAAGAACTGCTCATAAAATGCATCCTTAAACTGTTCCCAAGTCACCACATCGCCTCTAGACTCTAACATCCTCCTTTTTGAGGTCCACCAAGTGTCTGTCTTCCCTTCCAAAATGAAAGAAGCAAAAGGCACCTTTTGATTTTCCCGACATTCGATAACTTCGAATGTCTTCTCCACTTGACGAATCCAACGTTCAGTAAGGATGGGATCTGGTTTGCCCTCAAAAACAGGTGGTCCCAATCTCTTAAAGTGTTCCAATGTATTTCTTCCACCTCGTGGAGCTCTATCATGCTCCTCTTGTCGCTCAAAGTATCCTCTAATAGCATTGAGGACTCCATGTACATCGTTTGGAGCATTGATAGGTGCTGTCGCATGAGGTATATTTTGTGATGTCGGAGAAGCTGACGTATAATCAGTGATAGGTGTATATGAGGATTGGGTTTGCTCCGTGGTGCATGGAACGTCCAAGTTATTGTTTGCTCGAACACCCCTTCGAGGGCGAAGGCCAATAGCATTACGAACACGAGCGCCACGGGTGATAGGGCCACTATTTTCTTGAATTGGCTCCATTACTCCTATAATAGGTCAAGATAATCATTGGTCAAAATCAATCAAGAGACTTAAATACCTACAATCCCTAGACCATGCTCTGATACCATAAAAAGATGTTACATCCTGGATTTTTTTTTTCAGAATTATATCTTCCCACACATACAGAGCCAAATAAGTAAACATCACTTTATTCATCATCATAAATATTTATTACAGTCTATTTATTTCCTCAATTCATGAGTAAAAAGTAAACATAGTGATGTTAATTCAGAGAATTATTCAAGTGGCTCTACCTAGCGGTAAAGAAAGGTCCGCTCTCCATTGGGATCTGATTCAGTGCTAGCGGAAGGCTGCTTTAAAAATCAAAAACAAAGAAAATTCAGCAATGCTGAGTAGGAACCCCAAAAGTCAATTCAAAATAAATGCATAATCAAAAATCCATCATCCCATTGGCGTATATCAAATACCTAAAGGAGCACTCTCCCAATAGCGGATGGAGTGATGTCCCTCACCAACCAAAGTGGGGATGCGTTCCTCCCAACAGCGGATGGAGGAACCGTCCAGCTGTCACATCTGACGACACGCTAATCCCCGAAGGGAATCGCCCTTCCTTCTCTTGGCAGGGAAATATAATCTCATACTAATCATGTCTATTCAGGATGAAACAACACATTCAAAACATCTCTTTTCAATAATATCAATATCAATAATACCAAATAGCCCCCAATTGACTTGAACCCTAGTTAAATCGGTCTAATCAAACTAGATTCACTAGGACTTAACTGGACCGATCTCTAATCCTCATTTAACTAGTCTGGAACCACCCTAGACTAGTATAATTTGGACTAGATTAGGTTCAATTTAGGTTAAACTGACTTGAAAGGTTAAATCAATTCAGAACTATCTTGAATTGATCTAGACTAATCAAGTCTGGTTTAGTTCAATCAATATTTGGGCTCAAATTTAATAATTACATAATATTGGACTAGGTTGAGCTGACCCAAATATCGGTCATGTGCACTATACATGACTGTACATGCATCACGCCAAGTTAGGCCAACCTCAGCCCATGACTGCTCACATTGGGCTAGGCTGAGTTAACCTGTGGGCTAGAGCCCAACCCATGGGTGGGGCCTGGCCTGCAAGCTGTTTTAACCCAATCCTATCCAATTTCATATTTTTAAATTACAACAACATACATTCACTACTGATAATAATACATCAAAACATAATAACAGATTAAATAAATGATAAGATAAGCTTCAACATAAGCAAACAATATTTTTAATTCAATAAGAACTAGAAATCATATGAATAATTTCAACATGATCAAATAATAACATTTCAAATCTAAAAAGGATAAAAATTTTAAATAACATATTCTAATAAAAATTTTAACATCTAAAGGATTAAGAATTTTCTCTTTTTTTTGAACTACTCATATTATATTTAAATCTAAATAAGATTAGAAGGTAACTATAATAAAATGAAATAACATTCTTAAGAATAAAGTATTTTAATTCAAACTAATATCAATCAAAAATTTCTAAATAAAATCTAAACAAAAACTTTAATTTCAAGAAAAGTAGGGAGAACCTACCTCTTTTTAGCAAGATAAAACTCCTCGTTCTTCTCACTGTTGAGTTTTGCTCGGCGAGGAACGAAGGTGAGAAATCCCTCCCCTTAAATAGGATGAGGTGAACCTCCATTAAAGGAAAATTTTCTAAATTTTCGTATTTATTTAATATAAATTATTTTCATTTAATATACTGACAAATATGATCTCATCTTATTTGGAATGCTTAATAAGTATTTCCTAATTCGTAATAGCAAACAAGGAAATAGGATTATCTTTCCCTATTTTATACTAGCATGTAAGGAAATAATATTTAAATCTTAAATCCAATATTTGATTTGATTACAGTATATGCAACACGCAAGATAAAGTGATAAAACGCCTAATAATAAGCAAAGAGATAAAGTGCATATTAAGTCACAAGTCCCATCACTCATGTGATTGGCTTGCAGGGCACATATGACTAGCAATAATGGGGTGATCTCTCTAGCAAAGGAACCTAGGTCTCATCAGAAGTCTAAGCATGTTTTGAGGAGGTTCCACTTGATCAGAGAGATCATGGCCTGAAGAGATATTGCAGTGGAAAGAGTTCTATCCGAAGATAACATTGTAGATCCACTAACAAAGCCATTGACTCAAATTGTATTTGAGCGTCACAGAGGTCTCATGGGGATCAGACACACAGGTGATTAGCTTTAGGTCAAGTGAAAGATTGTTAGTTATATATGTCCTACAAGCCAATCACGTGAGTGATGGCACTTGTGATACATTACGTCGATCTCTTCGCATATTATTATTGACATTTTCTCACATTATCTAGATGAATATTGTGATGTCCATGGATCTGTGCAATGGGAATCGGATCGTGATGAGATTACTATAATGAAACTGATATACCATTAAACATAGATCCTAAATCATCCTAGTCATAGGTTACTCGATGAGGATATCGAGATAATCGGATAGACTAGTGCGTTGTATACTCATCTATATAATGGAGGCGACTGGTCTCATAGTCGCTTATGTGGGGACACTCGAGGTACAGTGCGGGTGCTCATTGGAGAATGAGTTCACTGATTGATCCGCTTACAGAATGCTATATGGTTAATGATACCTAATGTCAGACAGCGATTCCATAGTCCTAGTAGTGTGTCTAGTCCTTAGACTTGAGGCACCAAAGATGTCTTGTTTGAGTACTCCATTCTTTGACGCTGGACTTACAGGTTTGGAGAGCTCTAGATCTGATATAGCTAGTTCTCGGGAATGGTAGCCAACCTTATGAAGGCAATTGTATGTCAATAGAGGATCATCCACTCTCGATATCGTGAGAGATATATCCCGTGTGTGCTTGCTCAGGCAAAATCCCTGGCCATGGTCGTTCGGATTGAGAGAGAAGAAGTTCTCCAAGAGAATCCGATTAAAGCGAGACTCAAACAGGATTCTATATGGGCCTGACTTTACCATGCCCAATATACGGTCTCTGGGGTATTAGATGGATGAGGGACTATAAATACATGGTAACTGAGGACAGATAGGTCCGATGAATTAAATCCCCCTGTACCGTCTGGGGACTATGGCGTAGTGGCCTAACACATCCATAGTCGATGAGTCGAGTAAATTATTATGTAGATAATAATTCACTATATCAGAAGGTGTTTTGAGTCAGAAGGTGTTCTGAGTCAGAAGGAGTTCTAACGGGAGTGACTCATAGCCAGCTCGGTATCGGGCCTAGAGGGTCACACACATAAAGTGGATGTTGTGACGAGTAAAGGTGCAGATATGAGATATCTGCGAAGCCCATAGTTTGGATCCTGTGGATGAGATCCAATTGGGTAATTAGATGAGATCCAATTGGGTAATTGGATGAGATCCAATTAAATGATTGGATAAGATCCAATGAGATCCAACTGGATAGAGTTCCAGTGTGAACAAGATCTATTAAGGATAAGCTTCTTCCACCTCTATAAATAGGAGGAACCTCCTAGTTCATAGACTAAGAGCTCTTGGTAGTTATCATCCTATTCTCCTCAGTCTTCTCTCCTCCTCCTTAGCTCCGGCAGTCTTGTGGTGCATGTGGAGAGAGATCCCGCGGTGATCTGAGGAGCATCATTGCTGCGTCCGCTGTGTGGATTATCGCTAGAGAGGAGTACGCTAGTGCTCCTTCATCCTCTTCATTGGATCTGGAATTCGGGGATATACGATCTCCCCAGGTAACGCTTCTAACATGATACATGCAAATTTTTTGGATTTATAATTTTTGCATACCAATCGTTGCACAACGGCTAAGTACATAACTATGAAAAATCTGGTCTTGTTTTTATTTTTTGCTGTGCACAAGATGCTAAATCCCCCGATTTCCCAACATATACCAAGTGTTAGAACCCTTGCGAATTCTAAGCTTGGGGTTAATCTCTTTAGGAGATCAGCCTCCTTGGAACTCTACAAGGGTTCCTTTCTTCAAGTTGCTACTCAAAGGCTGCTAAAATGATGATCTATTCATGATGAAAAGAGGGTGAATACATGGCTATTTATAGGACTTCTAAATCCCAACTCCTAATAGGACTCCTCAAGACCCTTATTTCTAATCAACTCTTACTTCTAATATGACTTCTTCTCTAATATGACTCCTTCTTTAATACGACTCTTTCTCTAATAGGACTCTTACTTCTAATATGACTCATCTAAAAAGCAACCTCCAAACTAATCCTAACCTAGTTAGCTTCTTCACCTCTTTAATAGGAGTTGGCTAGATAGGATTTACATGAATGCCCTTAGGATTTACATGTTTATCCCCCTTTAATGAAATTGAATTATGACTCTCTAGCTAGAGTCCTAACAGAATTAGGACTCTCATAGCTAGAGTCCTAACAGAGTTTTCTGGGAGAATCCGATTAGAGTGAGACTCGAGTAAAAAACCATATGGGCCTGACAGCACTATGTCCAATATACGGTCTCTGGGATATTAGATGGATAAGGGACTATATGTATATGATAATTAAGGGCATATATGTCCAAAGGATTGGATTTCACTATATTGTCTAGGGACTGTGGCGTAGTGGCCTAGTATGTCTGTAGTCGATGAGTCAAGTGAATTATTATAGAGATAATAATTCACTAAGCCAGAAGAAGTTCTGACAAGTATAACTTATAGCTAGCTCGATATTGAGCTTAGAGGGTCACATTCATTTGGTAGATGTTGCGACAAGTAGAGGTTCAGATATAAGATATCTACTGGAGCCTCTATCTTATTGGATACCTAATAAGCCCCTAAATTATTAGATCCTATGGATGAGATCCAATAAGAATTAATAAGAGATTATTGTGTAAAGACTCACTAATCTAAGAGGCTTGAGTAGTTGACGGAGTTCTAGTACTCAATAGGGTAGGATCTATTAGTATTAAGTTGATAGGGGGCCTCTATAAATAGGTAGGAACTAATGGCCCATAGGCTAAGGTTCCTTTTGACTATCACCTCCTATTCTCGTCTCCCCCTCTCCTTCTCAGCTAGTAACCTCTATTAGCGGTATGTAAACAGCAACAAGGGCCGATCCTTTCTTGATTGCATGGTGTGCGTAGCAAGGAGATTTGAGTAACGATTTGAGGAGCATCTTCGTAGCCCTTGCCATGTGGATCACTACTAGAGAGGAGAATGCTTGACTTCCTTCACTCTATCTCATAGATCTACAGGACTACAGGGATATACGATCTCCCTAGGTAACAGAATTTTCTTCTATGCGTAGTTTTTTGGTTTCACGAGTTTTTACGCATCAATCTTCACACAACGACAAGAAACCTTTTTCTATAAAAAATCTAGAATTTTTATTTTTGTTCTTTCGTTATGCATTATGCATGTGATCTCATCCCAAAATTTTTCAATATTTCCTACCTAACATTATCTCCAAACAACATACAATCTTTCTTCCTGGCTAGAGTATTCAAGACAACATCTTGGTTGGGTAATGCACATTTGATATATAACTCTAAAGGAAATAAAAAAATCCCCTCATCAGTGTTAAAATCGATCTGGAGAAGGCTTACTATAACACCCTACTAGTTTCATATATACCCTCTATATATATATATATATATATATATATATATATATATATATATATATATATATATATATATATATATATATATATATATATATATATAGATAATTAAAGTAGAAAACTACTTTTCAGTTTACTACTGTGATAAATATTATGTAGTAGAAAAATGGATAATTTTGAAATATGTTAACTTGTAAAATAAAATAACAGAATTTCTCTTGCACACAATAGTGCTTAATAGTTGTACACAGTTATAAACATATAACTACACAGTTACAAACATATAACTGAAAGAAAAAACACACATGCATGTTCAAAATTTATACAAAAAAAAATCATAAGCCATTATTCATATCTGCATAGGCTCGCACCTTCTCATCTCCCTACTCATCACTTGGGTAGGATTACTTTGATGGGATACTAATGTTCTTACCTGTAACATCTAGAGTGATAATCTAATAAATATAAGTCTATAACTTTATTTATGTGAGCATGCATCCTATCATGTATATAATATTTCAAAATTATATGCATAAAATATTTAATGGTAACCATATCTTCTTAAGACCTCTCTAGCAATATATAATATCATAGAAGATGCATAATAAAGAGATAACATTTTACTTCAAAATAAATCAGAATGCACGGGTGCAAAAGTAGGTGATAGTACATGCAATGGATAATTATAGCACCTTCGTTAACTCCCACATCACATATTAAATATATTCATATATTTCTAAACAATATGTATATATATATTTACACTACACGCTATATTATATATTATAATATATTCATGCACTTTCATATCACATGTCATAACAAATACATACATTTTCACTTCACACAAATATGTACACATATACTGTCATAACATATATGTGTATCACATATCATAATATATCTATGCACTCTCATACCACACATTATAGTAAATACATATACTCTCCATGTCATAATAAATATGTGTTCCTACACAGCACATCATCACATATACAAATATATAATATATTTTTATCTTAATTCATATATTTTTATGATACAACAAGTATATTAATGTTGAGCTTATACCCAACTTATGACAATCGTATCATTCAAAACATACTTTCAAATATATATTATGAATGTAATAATTCATACGATCATTATTTTATAGTAACTTAAGTTTATACTTAATTTGACTCAAAATAAAGATTTTAATGAAGGGCCACGATCCATAATGATTAAGTATACCAGGAAATTAAAAATCTATCAAATTTGGAGCATACAGATATCTTAATTAAGAATTCTACATCTTGAATCACTTATAACTCCTAAGGTAAACACTAATTTAGAGCAAAATTTGGTAGAATTTCTTTTAAATGAGAATATAGCCAATCTACAAATTTACTTAATTTTCATCATCAATTTGCTAATAATTCAATCAATAATCAAATGATCTAGTGATTACCGATCAAATAACTATATGATTATGTAAAGTAATCTTAGTTCACTATTATTACTAAATCATATTATATTGTTATAAAATTTTATAGGAACTCATAAGATATATATATATATATATACATATATATATATATATATATATCTCTATATATATGTATATATATATATATGTATATATATATGTATATATATATATGTATATATATATATATGTATATATATATATATATATGTATATATATATATGTATATATATATATGTATATATATATGTATATATATATGTGTATATATATGTATATATATATGTGTATATATATGTATATATATGTCTATATATATGTATATGTATATATATATATTTATGTATATATATATATATTTATATGTATATATATATATATGTATATATTTATATGTATATATATATATATATATTTTTTTTTTTACTCAAAACAGAATCATTTGAAGGTCAAATTACTTTCCCAATTCAACTATCATCACCTATTTTGTTATGCTAAAATGGGATTGTG